>OZ014521.1:360127558-360777002 GCA_963966055.1 Lathyrus aphaca | reverse complement strand
CAAAGATCCCGGGGAGCAGTATCTCAAACTGGTCTTCCCAGGAAATTATAAGAGTTACTCATGCAGAGTAATTATTATTTCCTGTATTTTTATAGCATGCATCAAAGTCTTGCATCTTGCCCAAGATGACAAGACTCATTTTGTAATCGGGCCATCTGTACTTTTTGTGCAACAAGATTAATCAATGAAATATCAGACATCTTTTTGCAAATGAGTCTTTTCCTTTTCCGTTCACTGTTTTTCCATTTTTCTTTTTGTACAAAAAAAATAAATGGCAGTGTTTTCAAAATGACAACTTTATTTCACTTTTCTAAAACAAGATTAAAATCAAATCACTAAAACGAACAAACTGAACCCTTGCAGAGTGTGCCTTCCAGACAGCACCGACAACAGCACGGCTATGACTTCGTATGACTTTGACAATCCAATCAATCAAGCTGATGAAGGGGTTGAAGAAGAATATGAGCTTCCTGAGGAGCTAGCCAGGTTGTTAAGACAAGAGGAAAGGGTTATTACCCCTCACCAGGAGAGGGTTGAAGTGATCAATCTTGGTACAGACGAAGACGTGAAAGAAGTTAAAATCGGGGCCTGCCTACAAGACTCAGTGAAGAGACAACTGATTAACCTGCTTCAAGAGTATGTGGACGTGTTTGCTTGGTCTTATCAAGATATGCCAGGTTTGGACACCGACATTGTTGTGCACAAGCTGCCTTTAAGAGAAGAATGCCCGCCGGTTAAACAGAAACTGCGCCGTACTCGCCCGGATATGGCAATGAAAATCAAAGAAGAGGTACAGAAGCAGTGGGACGCCGGGTTCCTTGCTGTAACTAGCTATCCGCCGTGGGTGGCTAACATAGTACCTGTGCCTAAGAAAGACGGCAAAGTAAGGATGTGTGTTGACTACCGGGATCTGAACAGAGCCAGCCCGAAAGATGATTTCCCTCTGCCTCACATTGACGTATTGGTGGATAACACGGCTCAGTTCTCGGTATTCTCCTTCATGGATGGATTTTCAGGATACAATCAAATTAAAATGTCACCTGAAGACATGGAGAAGACGACCTTCATCACACCTTGGGGCACGTTCTGTTACAAAGTGATGCCATTCGGACTGAAGAATGCCGGCGCAACATATCAACGGGATATGGTAACATTATTCCACGATATGATCCATAAAGAGATAGAACGTTATGTGGATGACATGATTGCCAAGTCCCTTACTGAAGAAGATCACCTGGTAAATCTGCTAAAGCTATTCAAGCATCTGAGGAAGTACCAACTGAAGTTGAACCCCAACAAGTGCACATTCGGGGTGAGATCAGGTAAACTGCTGGGATTTATTGTAAGTGAGAAAGGGATTGAAGTTGACCCTGATAAAGTCAAAGCCATCCAAGAGATGCCTGCACCAAAGACAGAAAAAGAAATTCGAGGGTTCTTAGGTCGATTGAACTACATCTCAAGGTTCATATCTCACCTCACAGCAACCTGTGAACCCTTGTTCAAACTGTTGAGAAAAGAACAGACGGTCGGGTGGAATGAAGACTGCCAGAAGGCTTTTGACAAGATCAAGGAATACTTACAAGAGCCTCCAATCCTTATGCCACCAGTTGAAGGAAGACCTCTTATAATGTACTTGACAGTATTAGAAGAGTCAATGGGGTGTGTGCTGGGCCAGCATGACGAGTCTGGTCGAAAAGAGTATGCAATATACTACCTGAGCAAAAAGTTTACCGACTGTGAACAACGTTATTCACTGCTCGAGAAAACTTGCTGTGCTTTAGCGTGGGCTGCTCGCCGACTAAGGCAGTATATGTTGACCCACACCACTTTATTGATCTCAAAAATGGACCCAGTTAAGTACATATTTGAGAAGCCAGCTCTTACCGGACGGGTTGCAAGATGGAAAATGATCCTCACAGAATATGACATCCAATACACATCTCAAAAAGCCATCAAGGGCAGTGTATTGTCTGAATATCTTGCTGAGCAACCTATCGATGATTACCAGCCTATGAGATTTGACTTCCCTGATGAAGACATCATGTTCATAAAAGCCAAAGATCATGAAGAGCCTGTTCACACTGAAGGGCCTGACCCGGAAGAAGAATGGACTATGATGTTTGATGGGGCTGTTAATATGAATGGTCGTGGTGTTGGTGCAGTGCTCATTACACCTAAAGGAGTTCACATGCCGTTCTCGGCAAAGCTCACTTTCAACTGCACTAACAACGAAGCTGAATACGAAGCTTGCATTATGGGTCTTGAGGAAGCCATCGACCTCAGGATCAAGACATTGACCGTATTCGGAGATTCAGCTTTGGTAATCAATCAAACTAATGGCAAATGGTACACCCACCAGGATCATCTGATACCTTACAGGGATTATACAAGGAGGTTATTGACTTTCTTTACGACGGTCAAGCTTGAGTATATCCCTCGAGATGAGAATCAGTTTGCAGATGCTCTTGCCACCATTTCATCCATGATCAAAGTTCAAGCTGCCAACTTCGTACCTCAGATCTCAGTGTCCAGACTTGACAGACCAGCATATGTGTTCGCGGCCGATGTTGTTAAAGATAATAAGCCTTGGTTCCATGACATTAAGTGCTTCTTGGAGGATCAAACATACCCACCTGGGGCATCTTCCAATGATAAGAAGACATTAAGAAGGCTTGCTGGTAGTTTCTTCCTGAACACCGATGGTTCCCTGTACAAAAGGAACTTTGATATGGTACTCCTCAGATGTGTTGATAAGACAGAAGCAGACTTGTTGATGCATGAGGTGCACGAAGGATCCTTTGGTACCCATGCAGGAGGGCATGTCATGGCTAAGAAGTTGCTAAGATCAGGTTATTATTGGATTACCATGGACGCAGACTGTTGTGCCTACGCCAGAAAATGCCATAAATGCCAGATTTATGCAGATAAGGTGCATGTGCCTCCCAATCCTTTGAACATAATGTCTTCACCCTGGCCCTTTGCCATGTGGGGCATCGACATGATTGGCAAGATTGAGCCAACTGCTTCAAATGGCCACAGATTCATCCTGGTCGCCATTGACTATTTCACCAAGTGGGTCGAAGCAGCTTCCTATGCCAATGTTACAAGGCAAGTGGTAGCCAGATTTCTTAAAAGAGATATCATCTGTCGATACGGAGTTCCCGAGCGAATCATTACTGACAATGGTTCCAATCTAAACAACAAAATGATGGCAGAACTGTGTCGGGACTTCAAGATCCAACATCACAATTCTTCTCCTTATAGGCCAAAGATGAATGGCGCTGTTGAGGCAGCGAACAAGAATATCAAGAAGATTGTGCAGAAGATGGTAGTCACTTACAAAGATTGGCATGAAATGCTACCGTTTGCCTTGCATGGGTACCGTACGTCAATCAGAACATCCACTGGGGCAACGTCGTATCAACTTGTGTATGGTATGGAGGCAGTCCTACCTGTTGAAGTGGAATTACCCTCCTTGCGAGTACTGATGGATGTTAAGCTGAACGAAGCAGAGTGGGTCCTATCCCGATTCGAACAACTGAGTCTGATTGAAGAGAAGAGGTTGGCTGCAATCTGTCATGGGAAGTTGTATCAGAAAAGAATGAAGAAAGCCTTCGATCAGAAAGTCAGGCACCGAGAGTACCAAGTGGGAGATCTTGTGCTGAAAAGAATCCTCCCTCCTCATACAGACCACAGGGGCAAATGGACTCCAAACTATGAAGGACCATTTGTGGTAAAGAAAGTTTTTTCCGGTGGAGCACTGATGCTCAGCACCATGGATGGTGAAGACTTCCCATCCCCTGTGAATTCAGATGCAGTTAAAAAATACTTCGTGTAAAATGACCCGCTGGACATAAAAACAGAATGTAAGTCCAGGCAAAAATAGGGCATCCCGGCGAGTCAAAAACAGAATAAAAGACTCGGGCAAAAGTAAGGGAAAATAGACAAAAAAATGTACACCCGCTGAGTTAAAAAGCCGCATCGGACGGCTCAGGCAAAAATGGGTATCCCGATGGATTGAAAACCCGAAAGGGCGATCCATGCAAAATAAGGGAATAAGCGAACAACTGCATTCTGAATTTGTCTGTATCACTTACAATTTGGCAAAACTTCGAAAGGATTAAGCTTCAATCAGAATCAACATTCTTCAGAAAGCAAGATGAGAAGAACGTCAAAAGTCATACGAGTCATAGTGAAGGGGAAGCTCTTCAAAGCGTCGTCAACATTGCCAGCATTTTGTTTCGCAATTTGTAACAATCTCCTCATTCCAGGGGATTTGTTTCTTTGACTGTATCTCGCCAACTCAGGGCATATGAATTAATAAAATCAGATTTTCAGTCATGTCTCATCTTGTACATTTTCATTTATTTGCAAAAAAAATGTCTGATGTCTAAAAGAAACTGATTGCATAAAATACAGATGTTTATCTTTAAATAAAAACACGTGCTTGAAGGAAATGTACTTACTCTCAAAAGTGCCTAACTCCTATGACGGAATCCAGTAAGGAATACCTCGGGATTATCTTGTGCGTTTCTCTGTCTTTTCAGGATTGCAGGAATCCAGAGCGCAACTTGGGGCATGTAAGCTTCATCCCAGCAAGCTGGCAAATCAACACTCAATTTTAGCACCTGATGTGCCCTCTCCCCAGCTGAGTTGCCCCTCATGACTTCCCCAGCTGGGCTGCCACTTGTTAATTCTCCCCATCAGAGTTGCCAGGCATCACAAGGAGGAACCCATATCCCCGGCTGAGTTAAGAAGCTACCTCAACAGACTTTCTAGGGAGGCCTTTCAGTAATTCCTCTCTTTCTCCCCAGCCGAGTTGCCATCTCACCCTCAGCCGAGTACAAAAGTCAGGGAATCATTTCCCCACAGAGCTCCAGCCTCTATCCAGAAGGGCAACGCACGAAGGAATCACAACAGAGTGACGAAAGCTTCTACAAACCCCAGCTGGGTCTCTCATTTATTGGAATAGGTCTATCACTGACCCATTTCCCCAAGCAGATAGCATCTCATCAGATCTACCAATGATCTCATCCCCAGCTGGGATGTCCATTTCAAGCAGATCGGCCGAAGATCTTCGCAGCAACGGGATTTGAATCCCGGTTTGGTATCTTTGCATAATCATAACATTCGCATCATATTCACCCACAAAGCGTAGCATTCCGTTTTAACACGGAGCATTACGGCAAAAATCAAACATATAGCATAATCATAAGCCATGTCTTGAACCAACACTGGTGAATAATGACAGTTCATCAACATACAGAAAAATCCCCACCAGAGTCCCCAGCAAAAGCAGCTGCCTCACAACCACAAACACCAGTATATACTCATTTTGACACCCGTCCGTGCCACCTTTCCCCAGTAAAGTCGCCTGAACACTCTTTACAACAAGACCACCCGTATTACAGATACGTCCTGACACCCGTCCGTGTCATACCCCAGCAGAAAGCCAAAAGACATCCTCTCTGCACTCACATATACCTATACACTTTCTTGACACCCGTCAGTGTCGTATCCCCAGCGCAGTTGCCTACACTTTTACAACCCATATACTTGTTGATATTATTATACTTTTCTCTCTTGACACTCGTCCGTGTCACCCTCCCCAGCAGATAAACACTCATCTATACAATACTCATACTCATTACTCATGTTACACTCATACAGATACTCGTCCGTATCTTGTATATACCGTTCATATCCCCACAGATTCGACACTCGTCCGTGCTCTTTGTTAACCAGTTGGTACGCGTCCGTACCATCATCTCAGAGCATGCGTCTAGAGTTTGTTTCTACATGATACTCGTCCGTATCATAGTCTTAAGGATGCTCGTCCGCATCTTTAAATCCATACACCGTGTCAAACACTTATGTCTTCTTGAATATAGACACTCGTCTGTGCCTACTTGTTGCACCCCAAAATTTGCCCTCACAATACAAGACTTTGTGTGCTAAGAAGGTTCACAAGGTTCACAAGTTTCTCAATGCTTATATAACCTTTCATGAGGTTCATGAAGTCTACAAGTCACTTCTTGAAGGTTCACAAGGTTCACAAGCTTCTCAACATTTACAAGACCTTTCATGAGGTTCATGAAGTCTACAAGTCACTTCTTGAAGGTTCACAAGGTTCACAAGCTTCTCAACATCTTCAATACCTTTCATGAAGTTCATGAAGTCTACAAGTCACTTCTTGAAGGTTCACAAGGTTCACAAGAATCACTATGATTACAAAGCTCTCCTGAGGTTCATGAGGTCCACAAAGTCACTTCATGAGGTTCACAAGGTTCACAAGCTTCACAATACCTCCCATGAGGTTCACAAGACATTTTATGATGGTTCACAAGGTTCACAAAGTTCACAATTGGTCAAAAGAGTTGACAATTCCCTCAGACAATGCACCTCCTAAGCAGTGCATCCAAAACTAGGGTTTTGACTTTAATCAGGCTAAATGGACTTCCAAGACTTCAAGTGAGCTTCATAACATCTTATATGTGTATAATAACCCCCATGACAAGTTTCAAGACTTTCCTCAAAAGTTTGCTCAGTCAGATGATCAGATAAGTCAAAATCAGTCAATGTAGTTAAAAAGTCAAACTGAGGTCAACTGTGGTCAAACCAAAGTCAAACTTCATGATTTTTTGCCAACATCAAGTATATGAAGTAAAATTCATCATTTGATCAAGGGTTGATCATGATTCATCAAGGAGATTCCAGATCATCAATAATTAGGAGTGTCTAAATTAGGGTTTCCTCAATAAAAGTCAACTGAACTTTGACCAGTCATAACTTTCACATACTTCATCACCAAGTCTCCACTCAAAGCTCATTTTGAAGGAAATTGAATTCTCTACAACTTTGATCTTGCAAGTCAAGCCCAAAAATGCTTCATTTGGAAGATATGAGCTAAGACATTATAGGTCATTTCAAAAGTCAACAAAAAGTCAACAACTTCAAAAGGGCATAACTTGAGATTGGTAAATAATATGGACCTGAAACCAATGGGGTTGTTTAGAGGACTCTTCAAGCTTTCCAAAATGTCCAAGAACACCCTCATACCTTTAAAATTGAGGAAGATATGCCCTTGCAAAGTTGGGAAATTTTATGATGGTTTATGTTGAAAATGGAGGTTTAAAACCACTTCTTTCCAAATGGGCTGCCCAAATTGTGATCCAATCCATACCATATCATCATGCACGACCCAATTGATCAAAAATCATAATTTTTATTATTTTATTTTTATTTATTTTGATTTAATTCATAAAAAATCATTTTAAATAAATATAAAATATGAAAATATATTTTTGGATGAAGATTGAGCTTCTAGAATCTCATCAATATTGATTGAAGTTGAAAGAGAAAGAAATCATGTGATTTATCCAAAAATAGCAAGCTTTCATGAGCCAATATTTGAATTTCATGACACCATCTTTTTCAATCTTCAAATATCAAAACTTCCATATAACTAATCAATATTTTGACCTAGAATGATTCACATATATATACTAAACACAACCCTAGCCCTCATTCACGAATTTCCAGCATCAAAAGGTAAGTTTCATAGCTCAAAAATTCAAGCAAAAGTGACATTCGGATTCTTCAATCCAAGAGGTTTCAAGGTAAAATAAAGACATAGACGTGTTCTTTGATCATCACTGAAGCTAAAGCAACCCTCAAATGCATCTAATTCATGCACATATGAGGAACCCGAAAGCATATAGTTCATGTTTAATTTTTTTTTCGATTTGAATTGTTTATGCATTGATAATGAAAACTAACCATGGATTTGTGTTTGTTATGGTGTTTAGAAGCTTTCTGGATGGTTTAATTTGATTCCTATGGATCGTACCAAAATTCACCATTGTTAGGGTTTGAAGAGCAATTTCGGGAACTTAGTGTTTAGGGCACCTAAATGAATTATAAAAACATGGCCGTGACCTATAAGCTTCATATAATTGATCTGGGCTTCAAATTTGTATTTATATTTTGATTTGCTTGATGATTGAAAAACATAGGTTTCGGGATTATGAACTTGCAGGAAAAATTGCAGGAGAATTCAAAAGAAAATTCGCAGGAAATTTGAATGAAGAAGATGAAGTTTGGCGCGCGTCCCTGGGATTCAAATTTCGTTTTATATTATATAGTTTTGTTTATATTCAAATTGTAAAGGTTGCTGAGTGGTTCAGTGGAAAGTCATGCGTGTGTTTGGCTATAGGGCCAGGGTTCGAATCCTGCCTTGTACCATTATTTTGTTATTTTTGCAGGATAATAAGAAGACATAATATATTATACAACGTTACCATTCCATTAGCAGATGGGCTCTCCCAGCCAGGCGGTAACGTATGCATGCTTGTAACCAAAAGGTCCTGGGTACGATTCCTACCCCAGGCCTTTTGTTTTCATTATTTTCTGGATTTTTCATGGACATTGCACAAAAACAACTAGAGCCAATCTGTTATCACCAACGCATGGGCAGCCTGATGGTATGTTTTGATGCTGGCAAGCTTGAAGACCTGGGTTCAAACCCAGCCAAGGTAAGTTCTTATTTTTTATCACTTTTTCTATTTTCTTTAATTAATTAGTTTATTTGTTTTATATTCTTAATAAAAAATAAATCACATATATTCAAAATTTAAAATAACATCTTATTCTCTAAAAGTTCTAAACTTTCTATTTTTTTTTTTAATTCAAAAATTTATTTTATGTAATTATAATATATATGTATATATTAGTTAAAATAATTTTGTATCTAAACAAACCCTAATTTTCTAAACAACCCTAAAATATTTTCTAAAATAAAACTTAATTCTATTTTTTCTAAATAATTTTATTTTCTAATTCTTAATGTAATTATTATGTATATTTATTTATTTAATATGATTCTTGTAAATTTTATAAATATGATTAATTTTATGAATATAATATTTAAAACTTATTTTATCCTTATAATGTGTAAATAATTGTTTTTTTTAATAAATAAATGTTAATGTATGTTTAAAAATGATTAAATTTGTAATAATTAAAATTTATAATTATATTATGTTTAGAAATTTTATATTATAGTAATTGTTTAATTATTCATGTTTCTAACTAATTGTTTATATATTAAAATTCTATTTTGTTGCTAACCATATTATTATTTATTATTTTTTGTTTATTATTATCTTATATTCTTATTTCTCTAACCTTGTTTATTTTTCTAATTATTATTATTTCATTAAATTTAGCTATTTTATTTTTACTAACCTTATTTTTTGATTATACTTACCACTAACCCCTATTTATTTATTTTTATATTTGCTTATTTATTTATATTTTGCTAATTATTTATTTTTTTGCTCTTTATTTTAATTTGCTTATTATTATAATTGTTGTAATTGCTCCTTGGTGTAAATTTCGTAAATATTTTATTTATTTAATTTTTATGCTATGGTTAGTAATTTAGGGAGTGTAAACATGTATTTAATTTAAAATAAATTTAGCTCATTTTGGATAAAGATAACTAATATTGAACACTCACACACGTAAGTCGATTTTTAATCGCCATCTCACACTTTCTAAGGCTATCCCTCAAGTTGCCTAAATCATAAGGTCAAGTGGGGTGTATAAAGCAAGTCCCTTTAAAAGAAAAATCATCAAGTCCCTCATGGTTGCCTTTACGAATCAAGTCCCTTCGAATAATGATGATAGTCCCTCCTATATGCTTAATACACCCCACAGTTGCCTTCATAAAACAGAATGTCCCTCCCATGTCCCTTACATCCAAGGTAATGACTACTTACTCCTTAATAGTAGGGATAGTCTTACCAATTAAAGGATAAAGAACAAGAAAGACTTAAAACTTTAGGGTAGGTTCCTCTTATGTACTTGCTCACTTCAAAAACTTTTCAAACACTTAACAAATTTCAAACAAATTTTCAAAAAGTTTTTACGCATCCGTACATGGATCATTATCAACTATTCAGAAAATTTTACTATTCACACACTACATTTTCAAAAACAATTCAAAAGTGAGCTAAGTAACTAAGAGCCCATGGATAACCATGGATGTAAAGGGTGCTAACACCTTCCCTTTACATAACCTACCCCCCGGACCCAAAAATATCTCTTAAGGTCTTTCCTGTTCTTTTATACCCTTTCCTTTTGGATAAAATAAAAGTCGGTGGCGACTCTTGCTATCCGCAACATAACTAAAGTCAGTTCTCCCACCGTGTTACAGAACTGGCGACTCTGCTGGGGATCTAAATTAAAGAGGGGTACCCTTAGGAATTAAGATCACTTTAAATTGTTTGCCTTGTTTGCTTTATATTATCTTGTTGGGGTGCTCTTATGTGTGAAAGGTCCTAACCCGGATCTAGTGTACCTTAGGTAAATGGCAATAGACCAAGGAAACTGTACGACGTATATCGATACGGTTGATCTGGTGGCCATAGTTAGTGCGACATCTTGGTTGGTGCTTATGTTCCTTAAGTCAAGTTGAGGATAATATGAGGCTGCCATATGTTGTCAATGCACTAACTAACTTTTAGAACCCTAGTTAACTCATCTTGGCCTTTTAGAAGGTAGTGAGGTAACCGGCTTTGGTGCAGACTGAAGTTGGTTGACACTCGATACTACGCTCATTGAGATTCTAAACTTGGAGGGTTTTGGTTGGCAAGTAAGTTGCCTTCTGATCAACCACCCTTGTGAAGGATCAATGATATTGAGATCTCTTAGAACCTGGTTACTTTTGTAGGACAGGATGAACTAACTAACTTCAGGGGAGGGTACTTACCTTAAACCTCGTGCAAGCCTTTAAACCTAGGGCTATTGTGTGACTTGCTTGTGTGTGCCACATGTTTGTGATTGAGCATAACATCATGACATCATCATGCATCATAAGCATAGCATTTTCACTAACCATTTCAAGGACCAAAGGATTTATCTTTGTTCGTTGTTGCAGGTCATGGCTTCTGCTCGTAGAAACACCATCAGGATCAACTTTGTGGGCATACCTCCCAAGCTTAAAGAGTTGGTTTCTCAAGTGTCTGACCACTCCCAGTTCATCAAGAGACATGGTCATCTATTGGATCTAGTCACTTCAGGGTTCAATGAAGACATGATGAGTGTCCTGTTTCAGTTCTTTGACCCTAAGCACCATTGCTTTACATTCCCTGACTATCAGCTGGTTCCAACCATGGAGGAGTTCTCTAAACTTCTGGGCATACCTGTTCTTGATCAAAGACCCTTCACAGGCTTGGAGAAGGAACTTAAACCAGAGGTTATTGCTGCAGCTCTACATCTGAAGAAGTCTGACGTTGTTCTAGAAACGAGAAGCGGAGTCAAGGGTATTCTTGCCAAGGTGCTAATGGATAAGGCTCAAATGTTCTTGAAGGCCATGAGCTATGATGCTTTTGAGGAGATCTTAGCCTTGCTGATATATGGCTTAGTATTATTCCCCAATCCAGATCAGTTCATATATGTTCATGCCATCAACATTTTCCTGAGTCACAATCCAGTGCCTACATTGCTTGGAGACATCTTACATTCTCTTCATACCCGTACTACAAGGGCAAGAGGGACTTTGATGTGCTGCATACCTTTACTTTCTAGGTGGTTTATTTCTCACCTTCCTCGCTCAGTAATGAAGAATGAGCAAGGGTTCAGATGGTCCAAGAGGATCATGTCACTTTCTCACTCAGATATCCATTGGTGCTCCAGATCTATGGAGAATGTCACCATCATTGACCGTTGTGGGGAGTTTCCTAATGTGCCACTTCTAGGCATAAGAGGAGGCATCACTTACAACCCCTCTCTAGCTTTACGACAGTTTGGTTACGCCCGGAGTGATGGTCCACATGATATGTTGATTCAGGGCATTGTATTTGACTACGACAACGATCTTCAGGGTTACCGTCAGAGATTCATACAAGCTTGGGGAAAGGTAAACAGAGTTGACAGCAAGACACTGGAGCCTAAGTACACTATTCCTATGGAGGCTTATCTCAGATGGGTACGATCTCGTGCTCAGACTCTCATGATGCCATATCCTGCCGTCCTACCAGTTACCATGGAACCTGTTGCGGAAGGAGACACAGCTTATACCATCCTTCACCCAGACATGCCTACTGATATGGAAGACTTGCAGAGATCATGGATCCAACTGAAGGAGCAAAGGGATACTTTCGAGGCTCATTACAAAGCAAGCCAAGAAAAGATTCTGGAACTAACAAATCTACTTCACGAGGAACGAAACCTCAACTCATACCTCAATACAAAGAGGAAACGTCCATGGGAGACTTAAAACCCCATCTTTTGTACTTATTTCATATTTGTAAGCCTAAAAGGCAAAACAATTTGTTACTAATAAAGTTTACTTTCGTGTTTGTCTAAGCAAATTTAAATCCTGCGGTCCTTGAAAGCATTGCATATGCATTCCCATATCATTTCATTGCATCACAGGTTTATAATTGCGCACAGGTTTCTCATCTTCTCGCTGTTTATTTCAGCAATGGCTCTTGAACAATCAGTTAAAGACCTCCAGGCACAAAATGCACAGTTCCAAGAGCTGATCTTGAACCTGTCCAAGGGGCAGGATGAATTGAAGGCACTGCTGGCCAAGAAGACTAAGAAGACTAGAAGGTCTGCTGGGTTGATCAACATGGGAAGAAGGTTCAAAGGTCTTGCCAAGACCAAGGAACCAGCTGAAGACTATGAATCTGAAGAATCTGAGCAAGAGGTAGGCAGTCTCCACCATACAATGGGGGACTCTGATTCTGAGGCTAACTACTACCATGAGCCTAATGAAGACAAATTCAAGATGCTGGTGGATAGAATGGATGCTATGGAGTTGCAGAAATCATCTGGGCTGGATTTTGAGGATTTGAGTCTGATATCTGGGGTAGTCATACCCATTGGTTTCAAGGTTCCTACCTTTGTTGTTTATGATGGGGTCTCTTGTCCCAAACTGCATCTGAGGTCTTATGTCAGAAGAATTCAACCTCACACTGCTGATAAGAAATTGTGGATCCATTTTTTTCAAGAGAGTTTGTCTGGAGCTCAGCTGGAGTGGTATTATCAGTTGGAGAGTGTCAACATCAGAGACTGGAATGATCTTGCTGAAGCTTTCTATAAGCAGTACCAATACAATGCTGACTTAGCCCCCACTCGCATGCAGCTTCAGAGCATGTCTATGGGTGCCAAAGAAAGTTTTAAAGAGTATGCTCAGAAGTGGAGAGATTTAGCTGGAAGAGTTCAACCCCCTTTGACTGATAGGGAATTGGTTGATATGTTCATGTGTACGCTGAATGGTCCGTTCTACAGTCATCTCATTGGAAGCTCATCATCTGGCTTCACTGAGTTGATCATGACAGGAGAGCGAGTAGAGAATGGTATAAAGAATGGTAAGATCCAAGTGGGTACTTCTTCATCAGGTGCTGCAAAGAAGCCTCCCACTGGGAAGAAAGAATCCAATGCTATTTATGGTCAACCTGATCGTAACAGAAGACATCAATCTGTTAGTGCAGTTCATATTTCAAATCCAACTCCTGCAACAACAGAGCAGCCACAGGGCAACCAACAGAGGGCTAGAAGACAGTTCACGAAGATCAACATGTCAATGGCTCAGGCATTGCAACACTTGTTGAAGGCTGAACTTATTACTCTGAAAGAGGCTCCTCAGAATCCCAATGTTACCTCTCCCAGGTACAATCCCAATGCACGATGTGCATATCATTCAAACTGTCAGGGGCATGATACTAATAACTGCTGGATCTTGAAGAATAAAATTCAAGATATGATTGATGCTGGAGAAATTGAGTTTGATCCTCCAGGTATTCCAAATGTGATTACTGCTCCAATGCCAAATCACGAGAAGACTGTCAATGCCATTGATGAAGATTTACATATCCATTCAGTTGCAGAGTTGACCACACCATTGGCCATCATCAGAAAGAAGTTAGTGCAAGCTGGGTTCTTTCCGGGTTGTCGTGAAGATTGTGTTTATTGTGAGTATAATCCAGAGAAGTGCTTCAGATTGAAAGATGGAATTCAGCATCTCATGGATAATTACACCATAGTGTTTGAAAGGAGACCATCTTCTGTGGAGAGTATGGTGGAGCATATTACTAGAGGTAAGAAGATTGAAGAGGTTGATATGGTTGACAAAGTGCCGGTGAGAATCACTTCCAAGGGGCCTATTAAAATCACCCATCAGGGTCCAATCAGGATTACTGCTGAAGGTCCTATGAAAGTTGTTGCTGAAGCCAGAGTAGCTCCTGTGGTCATTACTACTCCTGGTCCTATCCCGTATACGTCTGACAAAGCTGTGCCTTGGCATTATGGATCTGATGTTTACATCCATGGTGTTAAGCAGGAGCCTGTAGCTGATGTGCCTGTTGACATTGATAATATTGCTGGATCTAGCAAGATCACTCGTAGTGGAAGAGTCTTCTCTCCTCCAGTTGCTTCTAAGGATGCAGTTACTCCTGCTGCTACCTCCACCACTGATGCTCGGGGCAAGGGTCCTGTTATTGAGCCTGTATCTACTGATGTGCCAGCTGCTGATGATCTTTCTAAGCAGATAGAAGAAGTATTGAAAATCATTCGCAAGAGTGATTATGACATTGTTGATCAGTTGGGGCATACTCCCTCAAAGATTTCCATGCTGTCATTGTTGTTATGTTCTGAGGCTCATGCAAAGTCCTTGATCAAGTTTCTGAAGACTGCTCATGTACCCAGTGCAATTTCTGTTGACCAATTTGAGAACTGTGTTGCCCACCTGACTTATGACAATGGGTTAGGGTTTTCTGATGCTGACTTGACCCCTGCCAAGAGAGATCATAACAGGGCCTTGCATATTTCAATTGAATGCAGGGGCACTACCTTGTCACATGTACTGATAGACAATGGTTCCTCTTTGAATGTGTTGCCTAAGGAAGTCCTGAACAAGCTAAGTCCTGAAGATGCTGTGCTGAAGCCCAGTAATATTGTGGTAAAGGCTTTTGATGGTTCTAGAAGAGTAGTACATGGGGAAATTGACCTTCCAATCAAAGTGGGCTCCCAGGTGTTTACTGCTACATTTTTTGTGATGGATATTCGCCCTTCGTACTCTTGTCTGCTTGGTCGTCCTTGGATCCATGGGGCAGGCGCTGTGACCTCTACATTGCACCAAAAGTTGAGATATCCGGTGGATGGAAAGGTTGTTACTGTCTATGGAGAAGAAGAATACTTTGTCAGCCATGTAAATACCTTCAAGTATCTGGAAATGGAAGGTGAATACATTGAAACTCCGTGTCAGACATTTGAAGTGGTTCCCTGGGTTGTTAATGATTATGTAGCTCCTCCTGTTGTGAAGAAAGTTCCTGTGGTCACCAGAAAGCCTCCAACAATGGCAATGGCTTCCCTCAATGATGCTAGAGCTGTGGTGGATGAAGGTGGTTGTACTATTTGGGGTCAGCTTCCTGATATTCCATACAAGTCTGACAAGTTTGGTTTGGGTTTCACTGCAGAGTCCCAGAAGGCTGTTCGTCGTGCTCGTGCTACTCGTATCACTAGTCAAGGGGTTGTGAAGGACCATATTAATGCTGTGGGAGATCAAGATGAAAATTACAACTTGGATGCATGGATTTTTCCTACTGTGGGTGCTGGACTCAATAATTGGAAAGCTGAAGATGTTATCCCTATCTCCTTTAGTCAGGAGTAAATACTATTACTGTGTTGTTATATTTTAAATTTGTAATTTCTTGAACAATAAAACTTTCAAGCCATGTGCCTTACCCGGGGCACAATGGTGTGTTTGTTACGGGCTGTCATTTCATTTGCATACTTCATTCAATAAAATCAGTGGACGTCTCGTTTTCGTAAATATTGTGTTCCCTGTCTTTCTTTTCTTTTATTTTTGTTTAATCAGCTATGTGTTCTTACACACACCCACATCACTAAAATGCAGATCCTCATCCACTCTGGATCCTGTTGATAACAGTTCTACTATTGCCAATTATAATTTCGAGAATCCGATCTATCAAACTGAAGACGGAAATGAGGACGATTGTGAAATACCTGTAGAGCTTGCTAGGTTGTTACAACAAGAAGAGAAAGCTATACAGCCACATGAAGAGCCAGTCGAAGTTGTGAATCTAGGAACTGAAGAAAACAGGAAAGAGGTCAAAATAGGGGCTGATTTAGAAGATAGTGTCAAGAGCAGATTGATTCAGATGCTACGTGACTATGTGGAGATCTTTGCTTGGTCTTATGAAGATATGCCAGGATTGGATACAGACATTGTGGTTCATCGTTTACCAGTGAAAGAAGATTGTCGTCCAAAGAAGCAGAAGGTTTGTCGTATGCGTCCTGAAATGTCAGAAAAGATCAAGGCAGAGGAAATGAAACAGTTCAATGCAGGGTTCTTAGCAGTGACTTCTTATCCTCAGTGGGTTGCAAATGTGGTACCAGTTCCTAAGAAAGATGGTAAGGTACGTATGTGTGTAGACTACAGAGATTTGAACAAGGCTAGCCCTAAAGATGACTTTCCACTTCCTCATATTGATATTCTGGTAGACAACACTGCTCAGCATAAGGTGTTCTCTTTTATGGATGGTTTCTCTGGTTACAATCAAATCAAGATGGCACCTGAAGATATGGAGAAGACAACATTTGTAACACAGTGGGGCACCTTTTGCTATAAGGTAATGCCATTTGGTTTGAAGAATGCAGGGGCAACGTATCAGCGTGCTATGGTGGCTTTGTTTCATGATATGATTCATCATGAGATAGAGGTATATGTAGATGATATGATAGCCAGGTCTCAGAATGAAGAGCAACATCTTGATCATCTGCACAAGTTGTTTGAGAGGTTGAAGAAATACAAGCTGAGATTGAATCCAAACAAGTGTACTTTTGGAGTTAGGTCTGGTAAACTCTTGGGTTTCATTGTCAGTGGAAAAGGTATTGAAGTGGATCCTGCAAAAGTAAAAGCTATACGAGAGATGCCAGCTCCCCGTACTGAGAAGGAGGTTAGAGGTTTCTTGGGACGTTTGAATTACATTGCAAGATTTATTTCCCAGTTAACTACCATCTGTGAGCCAATCTTCAAGTTGTTGAAGAAAGATCAAGTGATGGAATGGAATGATGAGTGTCAGACTGCCTTTGATGAAATCAAGAGGTATTTGTTAGAACCTCCAATTTTGATGCCACCAGTTGATGGAAGACCCTTGATTATGTACTTAACAGTGTTAGACAACTCAATGGGGTGTGTGTTGGGGCAACATGACGAGTCTGGTCGAAAAGAGAAAGCAATATACTACCTTAGCAAAAAGTTTACCGACTGTGAAACAAGATACTCACTGCTCGAGAAAACTTGTTGCGCTTTGGCATGGGCTGCTCGCCGACTAAGACAGTATATGCTGACCCATACTACCTTGTTGATTTCGAAGATGGATCCAATTAAGTACATATTCGAGAAACCTGCTCTCTCCGGAAGAATTGCAATATGGCAAATGATCTTGACAGAATATGACATACAGTATACTACTCAGAAGGCCATCAAGGGAAGTATTGTTGCTGATCATTTGGCTTATCAAGCAGTGGATGATTATCAGTCAATGAATTTTGAGTTTCCTGATGAAGACATTATGATTATTACCAAAGAACCTGGACAATATGACGGACCTGAACAAGGATCCCGATGGACTATGGTTTTTGATGGTGCCTCTAATGCACTTGGTAATGGTGTTGGTGTTGTGATTAGTTCCCCTGAAGGATGTCATACCCCGATTACTGCCAAACTTTGTTTCCATTGTACCAATAACATGGCTGAGTATGAGGCATGTATCTTGGGTATTAAAGCTGCTATTGATATGAAGATTCAGTTCCTTGATGTGTATGGAGATTCAGCCTTGGTAGTAAGTCAGATTAAAGGAGATTGGGATACCAAGCATGATAACCTCATTCCTTACAGAGAGCATGTGTTGTCTTTGATCCCACATTTCAAAGAGATTACCTTTGAGCACATTCCACGAAGAGAGAATCAGTTGGCAGATGCATTGGCCACCATGGCATCTATGTTTGAGATCAGTTGGGATGATGAAGCTCCCAAGATTACTATTGATAGATTTGAAAAGCCTGCATATTGCAATGAGATTGACACAGAAGGGGCAGAGGAGAAGCCTTGGTTCTATGAAGTAAAAAGATATCTTGAAGCTCAGGAATTCCCTGAAGGGGCATCTGTCAAAGATAGGAAGTTTCTGAGAAGGTTTTCTGCCAAGTTCTTCTTGAGTAATGGCATTATGTACAAGCGCAATCATGATTCAACGTTGCTTCGTTGTGTGGATAGGAAGGAAGCAACTGAGATTATGGAAGACATGCATGATGGGATCTTTGGCACTCATTCTAGTGGGCATACCATGGCAAAGAAGATATTGAGAGCAGGTTACTATTGGTCCACCATGGAAGCTGATTGTCATCAACACTCCAGAACATGTCACAAGTGTCAAATTTATGCTGATAAAGTTCATATACCTCCATCACCATTGAATGTGTTGACTGCTCCTTGGCCCTTTGCCATGTGGGGCATTGATATGATTGGTGAGATCAAGCCTACTGCTTCTAATGGGCATCGTTTCATTCTGGTTGCTATTGATTACTTCACGAAGTGGGTGGAGGCAGCTTCTTTTGCATCTGTTACCAAGAATGTTGTGGCTCGATTCATTAATAACAATCTCATATGTAGGTATGGTATCCCTGAGAGGATTATCACTGACAATGGCTCTAATCTGAACAACACTATGATTACTGATCTCTGCACGCAGTTCAAGATTAAACATCATAACTCTTCTCCGTATCGTCCGAAGATGAATGGGGCAGTTGAAGCTGCTAATAAGAACATTAAGAAGATTATACAGAAGATGACTGTTACTTATAAGGATTGGCATGAGATGTTATCGTTTGCTCTTCATGGTTATCGTACCACAATACGTACTTCAACAGGGACAACCCCATTCTCCTTAGTCTATGGTATGGAAGCAGTTCTGCCCATTGAAGTTCAGATTCCCTCCTTAAGAATTATGAAGGATGCAGGCTTGGATGAAGATGAGTGGATTCAGACCCGACTTGACCAGATAAACTTGATTGATGAGAAGAGGTTAGCAGCAGTTTGTCATGGCCAGATGTACCAGAAGCGAATGATTAAAGCTTTTAACAAGAGGGTTAAGCCAAAGGTATATCAGGTTGGTGAATTGGTAATCAAGCGTATTATATTACCACAGGGTGATCCTAGGGGCAAGTGGACTCCAACATATGAAGGACCATTTGTAGTCAAGACAGTGTTCTCAGGAGGTGCCATGATACTGACTACAATAGATGGTGAAGACTTCCCACAGCCTGTAAATGCAGACATAGTTAAAAAATACTACGCATAAAAAGAGACCCGCTAGGTTGACAGGCCTAGGCAAAAATAAGGGCATCCCGGCAAACCAAAAGGGTTTGGGCAAAAATTAGGGATATATATAAAAAGATGTACACCCGGCAAGTCGAAAACCTGAAAAGGCGACTTGGGCAAAAAAGGGTATCCCGGTGGATTGAAAACCTGAAAGGGCAATCCAGGCAAAAGTTAGGGATTAAAGCGTATGACTATGTCTCGTTGGGATCACCCATGAAACTGCAACCAGTTGTACTACTTACTCAAGCTCGAACAGATAAAAACTCAATCCAATCGTTTCCGTCTCAACAGCAGAAGATGAGATACTTGGAGATAATGGCAATAGTAGAATTGAAACTCAATAGGATTGTTTCCCACATAGCTGATTCTCTTTGTTTTGTAAAAACTTTATGACAAAATCCTCTTACTAGGGTTTATGTCTCCTTGTACAAACTTACCCGTGTATGGGTCATTTTTTTTGATATAAATAAATTCCATCTTTTGAATCCAGATTTACTTTTACCCTATTTACATAAGCGAAACGTCCATTGGTTGTATTTGAATGTATGTATGCTTTTGAATATGATTGATGTTTACCAGAAATGCATGAAAATGCAGTAATAGTATTTACTAAGGACGAACGAGGGAAGGATTTCAACAAAAGCTTCGCCTGTTCACCTTTACAAGACAGTTACAAAACCCTCAGTAGGACGAATCCATCTTCATAAAGTCTTATCTCCCCTGGAATTTATATCCATCTCTTTTATCCTCATACGGATATACGGAAATTTACTTTCCAATAAGGGCACGACAAACAAAGACGGGATGTTATCCTACCATCAAACGAAGACGAAGGTTATATATACCTTACTATCCCCAGCATACGGGAGGTTATCTATACCTTATTATTCCCAGCATCCGGGAGGTTATCCATACCTTGCCATCCCCAGCAGACGGAAGGTTATGTATAATACATTCTTCAACAACAAATCGGGATTTATTTTCCCTGGCCAGCAGTTGTTATACGAAGATATCCAGACACTTCCGGCAGTATCATATCATACATACATCATTTATATCATACCATAACATACATATACATGAGTGCATAATACATTACCTAAGGGCATCATATTATACATGCATACATAATGCATAAACTAATATTATTATACAGAATGTTACCTTGTTTTCAGGATAATTATCCAACAAACAAACTTATGATCATCAGGATTGCTCTATCCTCCTAAAGGCATGTTGTTACATCAGGATCACTCTAGTCTCCTGAAAGCATATCATATTATTTCCTCAGGATTACTCCAGTCTCCTGACAGTTTTCTATTACCTCAGGATTGCTTTATCCTCCTGACAACTTCTCATTGCTTCAAGACTGCTTTAGAGTTATCATTATTGATTGCCCTATCCTCCTGAAATCATATTATTACTTCAAGACTGCTTTAGGGTTATCATTATTGATTGCTCTATCCTCCTGAAGACATGCTGTTACATCAGGATTACTCCAGTCTCCTGAAAGCATATCATCAATCTCTCAAGATTGCTCTATCCTCTTGAAATTATATTGTTACCTCAGGACTGCTCCAGCCTCCTGATAGCTTCTCATATATCAATATTGCTTTATCCTCCCTGAAGACATGCTGTTACATCAGGATTACTCCAGTCTCCTGAAAGCATATCATCAATACCTCAGGACTGCTCCAGACTCCTGACAGCTTTCATTATACCTCCATATTTTGGACTGCTTTATCTTCCAAGAAATATACCTGAAGAACTTTCCCCTAGTGGCATCTTTAAGCCCACTCAATCATATTCAACTAGCCATCTGTATCACTCTAATGCACTGGTGAGTGCAAATTTTTGGGCTTTTGTGTTCAATCCCCTTCAACCTTCCAGGTCACGACTAGCAAATATACCAATCTAACCCCTCAGGTTTCAGAAAATTGAACAGGGGCAGCTGTTGCACCCCAAAATTTGCCCTCACAATACAATACTTTGTGTGCTAAGAAGGTTCACAAGGTTCACAAGTTTCTCAATGCTTATATAACCTTTCATGAGGTTCATGAAGTCTACAAGTCACTTCTTGAAGGTTCACAAGGTTCACAAGCTTCTCAACATTTACAAGACCTTTCATGAGGTTCATGAAGTCTATAAGTCACTTCTTGAAGGTTCACAAGGTTCACAAGCTTCTCAACATCTTCAAGACCTTTCATGAAGTTCATGAAGTCTACAAGTCACTTCTTGAAGGTTCACAAGGTTCACAAGAATCACTATGATTACAAAGCTCTCCTGAGGTTCATGAGGTCCACAAAGTCACTTCATGAGGTTCACAAGGTTCACAAGCTTCACAATACCTCCCATGAGGTTCACAAGACATTTTATGATGGTTCACAAGGTTCACAAAGTTCACAATTGGTCAAAAGAGTTGACAATTCCCTCAGACAATGCACCTCCTAAGTAGTGCATCCAAAACTAGGGTTTTGACTTTAATCAGGCTAAATGGACTTCCAAGACTTCAAGTGAGCTTCATAACATCTTATATGTGTATAAGAACCCCCATGACAAGTTTCAAGACTTTCCTCAAAAGTTTGCTCAGTCAGATGATCAGATAAGTCAAAATCAGTCAATGCAGTTAAAAAGTCAAACTGAGGTCAACTGTGGTCAAACCAAAGTCAAACTTCATGATTTTTTGCCAACATCAAGTATATGAAGTAAAATTCATCATTTGATCAAGGTTTGATCATGATTCATCAAGGAGATTCCAGATCATCAATAATCAGGAGTGTCTAAATTAGGGTTTCCTCAGTAAAAGTCAACTGAACTTTGACCAGTCATAACTTTCACATACTTCATCACCAAGTCTCCACTCAAAGCTCATTTTGAAGGAAATTGAATGCTCTACAACTTTTATCTTGCAAGTCAAGCCCAAAAATGCTTCATTTGGAAGATATGAGCTAAGACATTATAGGTCATTTCAAAAGTCAACAAAAAGTCAACAACTTCAAAAGGGCATAACTTGATATTGGTAAATAATATGGACCTGAAACCAATGGGGTTGTTTAGAGGACTCTTCAAGATTTCCAAAATGTCCAAGAACACCCTCATACCTTTAAAATTGAGGAAGATATGCCCTTGCAAAGTTGGGAAATTTTATGATGGTTTATGTTGAAAATGGAGGTTTAAAACCACTTCTTTCCAAATGGGCTGCCCAAATTGTGATCCAATCCATACCATATCATCATGCACGACCCAATTGATCAAAAATCATAATTTTTATTATTTTATTTTTATTTATTTTGATTTAATTCATAAAAAATCATTTTAAATAAATATAAAATATGAAAATATATTTTTGGATGAAGATTGAGCTTCTAGAATCTCATCAATATTGATTGAAGTTGAAAGAGAAAGAAATCATGTGATTTATCCAAAAATAGCAAGCTTTCATGAGCCAATATTTGAATTTCATGACACCATCTTTTTCAATCTTCAAATATCAAAACTTCCATATAACTAATCAATATTTTGACCTAGAATGATTCACATATATATACTAAACACAACCCTAGCCCTCATTCACGAATTTCCAGCATCAAAAGGTAAGTTTCATAGCTCAAAAATTCAAGCAAAAGTGACATTCGGATTCTTCAATCCAAGAGGTTTCAAGGTAAAATAAAGACATAGACGTGTTCTTTGATCATCACTGAAGCTAAAGCAACCCTCAAATGCATCTAATTCATGCACATATGAGGAACCCGAAAGCATATAGTTCATGTTTAATTTTTTTTTCCGATTTGAATTGTTTATGCATTGATAATGAAAACTAACCATGGATTTGTGTTTGTTTTGGTGTTTAGAAGCTTTCTGGATGGTTTAATTTGATTCCTATGGATCGTACCAAAATTCACCATTGTTAGGGTTTGAAGAGCAATTTCGGGAACTTAGTGTTTAGGGCACCTAAATGAATTATAAAAACATGGCCGTGACCTATAAGCTTCATATAATTGATCTGGGCTTCAAATTTGTATTTATATTTTGATTTGCTTGATGATTGAAAAACATAGGTTTCGGGATTATGAACTTGCAGGAAAAATTGCAGGAGAATTCAAAAGAAAATTCGCAGGAAATTTGAATGAAGAAGATGAAGTTTGGCGCGCGTCCCTGGGATTCAAATTTCGTTTTATATTATATAGTTTTGTTTATATTCAAATTGTAAAGGTTGCTGAGTGGTTCAGTGGAAAGTCATGCGTGTGTTTGGCTATAGGGCCAGGGTTCGAATCCTGCCTTGTACCATTATTTTGTTATTTTTGCAGGATAATAAGAAGACATAATATATTATACAACGTTACCATTCCATTAGCAGATGGGCTCTCCCAGCCAGGCGGTAACGTACGCATGCTTGTAACCAAAAGGTCCTGGGTACGATTCCTACCCCAGGCCTTTTGTTTTCATTATTTTCTGGATTTTTCATGGACATTGCACAAAAACAACTAGAGCCAATCTGTTATCACCAACGCATGGGCAGCCTGATGGTATGTTTTGATGCTGGCAAGCTTGAAGACCTGGGTTCAAACCCAGCCAAGGTAAGTTCTTATTTTTTATCACTTTTTCTATTTTCTTTAATTAATTAGTTTATTTGTTTTATATTCTTAATAAAAAATAAATCACATATATTCAAAATTTAAAATAACATCTTATTCTCTAAAAGTTCTAAACTTTCTATTTTTTTTTTTAATTCAAAAATTTATTTTATGTAATTATAATATATATGTATATATTAGTTAAAATAATTTTGTATCTAAACAAACCCTAATTTTCTAAACAACCCTAAAATATTTTCTAAAATAAAACTTAATTCTATTTTTTCTAAATAATTTTATTTTCTAATTCTTAATGTAATTATTATGTATATTTATTTATTTAATATGATTCTTGTAAATTTTATAAATATGATTAATTTTATGAATATAATATTTAAAACTTATTTTATCCTTATAATGTGTAAATAATTGTTTTTTTTAATAAATAAATGTTAATGTATGTTTAAAAATGATTAAATTTGTAATAATTAAAATTTATAATTATATTATGTTTAGAAATTTTATATTATAGTAATTGTTTAATTATTCATGTTTCTAACTAATTGTTTATATATTAAAATTCTATTTTGTTGCTAACCATATTATTATTTATTATTTTTTGTTTATTATTATCTTATATTCTTATTTCTCTAACCTTGTTTATTTTTCTAATTATTATTATTTCATTAAATTTAGCTATTTTATTTTTACTAACCTTATTTTTTGATTATACTTACCACTAACCCCTATTTATTTATTTTTATATTTGCTTATTTATTTATATTTTGCTAATTATTTATTTTTTTGCTCTTTATTTTAATTTGCTTATTATTATAATTGTTGTAATTGCTCCTTGGTGTAAATTTCGTAAATATTTTATTTATTTAATTTTTATGCTATGGTTAGTAATTTAGGGAGTGTAAACATGTATTTAATTTAAAATAAATTTAGCTCATTTTGGATAAAGATAACTAATATTGAACACTCACACACGTAAGTCGATTTTTAATCGCCATCTCACACTTTCTAAGGCTATCCCTCAAGTTGCCTAAATCATAAGGTCAAGTGGGGTGTATAAAGCAAGTCCCTTTAAAAGAAAAATCATCAAGTCCCTCATGGTTGCCTTTACGAATCAAGTCCCTTCGAATAATGATGATAGTCCCTCCTATATGCTTAATACACCCCACAGTTGCCTTCATAAAACAGAATGTCCCTCCCATGTCCCTTACATCCAAGGTAATGACTACTTACTCCTTAATAGTAGGGATAGTCTTACCAATTAAAGGATAAAGAACAAGAAAGACTTAAAACTTTAGGGTAGGTTCCTCTTATGTACTTGCTCACTTCAAAAACTTTTCAAACACTTAACAAATTTCAAACAAATTTTCAAAAACAAGTTTTTACGCATCCGTACATGGATCATTATCAACTATTCAGAAAATTTTACTATTCACACACTACATTTTCAAAAACAATTCAAAAGTGAGCTAAGTAACTAAGAGCCCATGGATAACCATGGATGTAAAGGGTGCTAACACCTTCCCTTTACATAACCTACCCCCGGACCCAAAAATATCTCTTAAGGTCTTTCCTGTTCTTTTATACCCTTTCCTTTTGGATAAAATAAAAGTCGGTGGCGACTCTTGCTATCCGCAACATAACTAAAGTCAGTACTCCCACCGTGTTACACTACTATTCCCCAGAAAAGTCCCCTCAGATTCAACACTCGTCCGTGTTCTTTGTTAACCCGGTGATACTCGTCCGTATCATCATCTCTGAACATGTGTCAGTTTGTTTCTACCCGATACTCGTCCGTATCATAGTCTTAAGGATGCTCGTCCGCATCTTTAACCTATACACAACATCTAAACACTTATACCTTTTGTTTCTTGGATGTAAACACTCGTCCGTGTTTACTATTCCCCAGTAGATTTCCAACAAAGCAAATTTTCTTGGTTATCTGGCATTCGTCCTATGTCATGATAAACCTTGAGAGCAGCCGTCCCCTGCTAGGTGGTCGTCCTCCACCTCTTGATGGTCGTCCTCCATCATGCTCATCCGATGGCCGTCCCCATCGTTGATATTTAGCAGCCGTCCCCTGCTAGGTGGTCGTCCTCCACCTCTTGATGATCGTCCTTCATCATTTTATCTGATGGCCGTCCCCATCGTTGATTTTCTATCCGACATTCGTCCTATGTCGCGATATTTTCGGCAGCCGTACCCTGCCAGGTGGTCGTCCTCCACCTTAGATGACCGTCCCTCATCTTAACCCAACAGAGCAGCCGTCCCCTGCTAGGTGATCGTCCTTCACCTTTGATGACCGTACCTCATCATCTGTTTATTTCATTTATTCTTTAACCCGATGGTCGTCCCCGTCGTGGTCCCTTTTCTTTTTAGCCCGATGGCCGTCCCCATCGTTGGTTACTTTACTTTATGAACTTGATGGCCGTTCCCGTCATGTTTCATTCAATCCTCAGAGAATCTTACAACTTTATCTTGATGGCCGTCCCCATCATAATTTCTTATTTTTCCCAGCTAGTCGGCCGTCCCCGTCTTGGCTTTACCTTTTATACCCAGCATGTCGGCCGTCCTCGTCATTGCTTTATTTCCCACACTTTTCCCAGCATGTCGGCCGTCCCCGTCATTGCTATTTGCCCAGCAGTCGTCCTCTGCTCGACGGTCGTCCTCCGTCGCCTATACTTTATAATATACTTTATTTTCTTTTACAATCTATATCCCTTTTCTTCTTCATTCTGTGAGTGCAAATTTTGGACTGTCTTTGGTATTCAACCACAAGTTATCTTGTTTGCCTGTTAAGCCATTGCTTACATCCTGCACAGCTAACTCATGTTTGAATAGGGGCAGCTGTAAACACCCCAAATTTTCCCTCACCCATTCACACCATGGCTTGTGATCATTTCATATGCATAAACACAATCATATCACCTCATATTATATTTTTGGTTCATTGCATAGTTTCTAAGTCATCTGCACCTAGGGTTTGTGATCTGAACAATCCAAGAGCTTCTTGAGCCACTCCAAAGGCCATCAATCACTTCAAAGGGGTCCATGTGTGTTCTTATATCTTATTACATCCTTTCAAAGTCAAAAATGCAAAAGAATCACAAGAACTGGGATTGGTGTGGATGCAGAGCCAAGTTTGACTGCACAGTTGACCTAAAATTAGGGTTTTGGTTTCAGAGGCCATAACTCCAAATTTTTTGGTCATTCTTGTTTCCATTGGTCTCTATATGGTATAGGGAGTATGCATATCAATTTTCATGAAGAAATTCCATGGGGAAGTCATCTGATCAAGAGTTGACTTTTCAGACAAGTCAGTGTAAAATCAGGGCATCTGAGGCCCCCAATGACCCAACCAAGGGGTGATCTTCATCATTTTGAGTGTATATGATCTTTATTTGATCATAGAATAAGGATGAAGTTCACAAAATTCAAGAATTACAAGTTTTTGCAAAGTTGACTTTTTAGGGCATGGTTGACTTTTAAAGAATATGTCATTTTATGCCACCTTTCAAGCCTTGCTTTTTGATCCAAAAATGCTTCAAATGGAAAAACTTTGGTCATGAAAGTTGTAGAATACATTTTTCCCTTTTCAAAAAGTACAAAAACATGATCTAATTCATTTTGGATCAAAAGTTATGGTGTGTCAAAGTTGGCAAAAATCACTAATTTTCAAGATATGCACCAATTGGAAAATTTGCAAAATCATGAACCAAGGCAAATTGTAACTTCTAGTTCATATCAAACCAAGGCACAAACATCACATGTGACCTAAAAATCAGATTTGGACCAAGATTTCTCATGTTCATGGTTGGCAAGGCAAGGGATTTTCATGAAGTTTCAAAAGTAAACAACTTGCAAAATCATCATCACACTTTCCCCCACTTGTTACATTGGATGCTGAACCATGCTAGCCTCCCTCACACACCATGCTGCGCCAGCCCATGTACTTGTGCTAGCCTAGGGTTCAACCCATGCCTTCCTTACAACAAAGTGGACTTTTTGCAAAAGTGAACATCCCAATCACAGCAGGCCAAGTCACATCCTCTGACCATTTGGAATTGTTTATACTATCCATTTGCAAGCTAAACATAACATAAAGCCAGCCTGAAGCAAGCCCTAGCACAGCATACACAAACTCACCCCATTTTGCATTTCTCTTCGAATTTGTCTCCATAGCTCAAAAACATTCAAACAAATTCCACTGCTCATCTCACCTTGCCTCACTGAGCCAAAACCAACAAGACTCAGGCCTGAACTAAGCAAGGATAGAGTTTCACCATTTTCCATCCTCAAAGCCAGAACCTTCGAATCTCACTTTCCAGCCATCAAACACCCCATTTCTCTTCACCAACAAGTCAGAAACATTCAAAGGAGCAAGAATCCACCATTGGAATAGCTTAAAACCTCACAAATCCTGACTGTGCAATCTGCTACATCAGAACTCTTCCTCTCAAATCAGCCATCCACAAGGACTTTGGAGCTTCTCTTTGAGTTCAAGGGAGTCAAAGAAGTTCATTTGCACGCAAAGGAGGCTCTGGAAGCTCAATATTGAAGCTTTCCAGCTCAGGTATGAACATGAACATTTTCTCCCAAAGCTTGCATTTTAAGTTATAAATCAATTGCTTATGCTTTGCTGGTCATGGGGATACTTTTAGAATCGAAAATAGATGAGAAATGAGTTTGTATGGTCACTCTGAAATTTCACCCGTGAAATTTGTTTCTTTCGATTAGCTTGATTCTTGGTGTTTAAATGATGTTTGAAGCTGGATTCGTGACCTAGGTTGTTAGAGGATCATTTGGTTGTGTTTATTTTGTTGTTTAGATGCCTGAATCATGAATTAGGGTTGTGTTGCCGCCGGAGAAGATGACCGGAGCTTCCCTCCGGTCACCTGAAAGTCATTTGCCCTAATCTCAGGTCATTAATTCCATTTGAATGTGGAGCGTTGGATTAGTTGACCCCATTGACCTCCCGCGCGCATGAATGGCCCAGATCCTTTTGTTTAGCCCTAATCCCTTTAATTAGTTTAATTAATCTTAATTAAATTAATTAACTCAGAAGCAATCCAGACCCTTCATTCACGCGCGTGGTCAACCATTTCAAACCCAGACTCAATCCTGGCCCTCCATCCTGCATACTTCAGCCTATTTTCATTTTTATTTCATTTTCTTTCATTTAATTTGCATAATTTATTTAAAATAGTAAAAATTGTCAAAAAATTATGAAACTTTTTCTCAAGGATTTCATTAATATTTATGACACAAAAATATTTTTATTTTTATTTTTAGCATTAAAAAAGTATTTTTAAATATTTAAAAGTTTATTTTTAATTGATTAATGAGAATTAATTTATTAAAAATACTTTGAGGTATTTAAAAATCACCAAAAAATTCATGAAATGTTCTAAGACATTTAGAAACATTGTACAACCTTCAAACCAAATTTATTTTTTGATCTTGAGGCATTTTAAGAATTTCTCATTGAATTAAAATCATTTTTGTGCATTATTTTGATCCAAAGTTCAAAAAATCATTTCTGCCTATCCATGAAGAGTTGGACATTGATTTTTTTTGCATTGCATTGTGTTTAGCATGTAGCTTGTGATATTAAATGGCCATGATTTGATCTTTCATTTTCAATTTGTTTGGCATTTCTTTTGTTTGGAAACCCTAAAACCCTAGAAATCTTAAGAAAACCATAACTTGAATTTGGTTAAGAGTTGAAACTTCTCCTTTGGGCAGTGGGTTAGTATAGGATTAGGGGTCCTTTGAGTTCATTTTCAATTTTTTATAATGTTGTTTGCTTCTGATTTTGGTTTTTGTTTGTTGCATTATTCATAAACCCTAATTTGGGCTTCCATATGCATCCATCTTGTATTCTCTTGCATACCATGACTTGCCATGACATTTCAAGCATCCATGTGATTCATTTGACATCATAAGACATATTGAAAGCATGTTTGATCATTGCATCATGTATTTTCCATGTTGTATGTCATGTGCACTTCATAACTTTTCATGTATGTTCATGTTTCCTAACTTGCTTCATTTGCATTCATGAACTTGTATGATCATTGCCATGTGCTGCCTCATGTTTGTAGCATCTCATAGCATAATTAGCATCATGTATATGCTTCTGGTTTTGTTTCTCATCATGTCACCTCATCCCATTTTGCATTGCATTGCATTTCCTTTCTAACCTTTCAGGTGGTAAGTAATTCTGAGAAGTGGATTTGCCTTCACTTCTCATACTTTCTTCTCATCTCTCTCTTGCATCCATGCTGCATTTTTTATATGTGTTTGAGTTTGAGCTTGCTTATTCTTCCTCTTCCCACTTTCTTTCTCCAAGTGACTTGACTTCTTGAATGAAGCAAGTTGCTTTGTTTCTCTTGATCCTTTCATCTGCTTCCTGGTGGTTCCATTGAAGATTTCTCTTGAAAACCTCACAAACCTTAGGAACAACCAAGCATGACAATGATTAGGGTTTTGATTGGCTTCCCCTCTTAGTTTTACCTTTGTGTCTCTTTTGAGTCATCTCTTCTTATCTCATAATCAGGGACTAAACCCTAAAGGCTTTAAGGCTTTGTGATAAAGCTTATGCCTGCATCCTTCTCTTAGGATGGAGTGTATAACTTTAATCCTAAGTGTTAAACCCTTAATGTGTTTAACTCCTTTAATCAATTCACTTAATAACCATCAAGACATCAAGCTTGTAACTTGGGCCTTGCATTAGGGTTCTAATTCTTCCTTAAATGGTTAAGAAGGACTAAATCTAGTGTTAATGGACAAGTCCCCCTCAAGTTGTCTTACAAATCATAAAATCCACTTCATCATCATACCATTAACTAAAATCCACTTAATCAAAGGCTTGTTTTGTCATGAGTTTAATCCCTAATCATGGATTAAGTTGAGGAGCTTTCCTCAGCTTAAACATTCTCATCTATTATCCTCCTATTAGGATGGTGTAATGAGTCAGTTTAATCCCTGATTATGGCTTAACCTCATCACTTAACACTAAACAAAAACAACAAAAACATCTAATTAATCACAAGTAGGTTAATGATCTTAATCCTACACCAAAGGTGTTTAAGTGTGAGAAGCTGACTTCACACTTAAGGTATTCTCATTACCCCTAATCAGAGGGAAGATGTGATGAGTTTAATAAATCCATTGGTTTAGGCTTAAGCTCATTAACTTATGACAAATTCTCAAAAGCAATAAAAGACTGAAAACTCAAAAACAAACAATAATCGTCTCCTTCGGGATTCTTTTCTCATCATCTTCACTCATAAGCGAGAACTTGCTTCTTCCGTCTAATGCAAGACAGTTTGCATCTGTGCCAGACAGATCATACACTTGAGCATAGGCAAGCAAGCAGTTCACAAGTCAATTCATCTTTCAGTCTCTTTGGGTCGAACTACGGTGTTCTGACTTCCTCATTGCACGAGAGGATACGTAGGCATAACTTAACAGTTATCGAACAAAAGTCTCTGTATATTCCCCCTCTTTCCAGCTATCCTTTTAGCCTCATGATCATGAGCATACTCTTTCCTTACACTGACACTGTATATATCATACTCTGCACTTCACACTTCTTTTACACAGACACCTGTACATTCTTTTCCAGTTATTTTTCACACAAATTGCACTGACACTACCCCTTTAAAACACAAATCTTTCAAGCGTGGATCCCGTCGAGTACGACGGACAATCTGGGTGCTAATACCTTCCCAGGTTGTAACCAACCCCCTTTCTCAGTTTCTCTGGTTCGCAACCGTCTTATCCATCTCTTTCTAGGTCTATGCAGCATTGCCTTTCCTCCGGGATAAAAATGCCTAGCTGGCGACTCTATTCATCTCTAGTGAGTTCACGGCTGTGTGTTCTCATTGTCCCTCTCGCCGACCGTTCGCGTCTGTACCCTATCTGAATTAGCTTCATTTAGTGGGAGCGACACGCGCGTGATCCAGTGGCTGAAATTCAAACTTCATTAATTCCTAATTAAAAATTAATTAATCTGAATTAAGAAAGTCAAATGAGGATTAGGGCAAAATAGTGAGATCCTGAACGTCCAAACGCGCGCAGGTCAACGCATCCAAGGGTTATTATTCAAACTTCATTAATGACACAGATTAGCCCTAAACAGATTCAGGTGGCCGGAGAAGACTTCCGGTCGTCTTCTCCGGTGGGACACCCCCCTGAAAATTGCTAAATCCCTCAAAACACTATGAAAATGAAATTTAATGATCCAGAATCCATCCCCATTCAACACTGAATCAAAACCCCCAAACAAACATCATTTTTCATTCATTAAACATGTGAATCGAAGCAAAACACAATTAGGGCAGAAAAGTTTCAGAGCATTCATACATACTTATTTCTCATCCATTTCAAAAAGTAAAAACATCAGAGTGATCGGCAAAGCATGAGGAACAATTTAGAAACTTAAAAACTCATTTCTGGAAAAAAAGTTCTTGATATACCTGAGCTTTGAGCTTTCTCAGTTTGCAACTTTCTGACCCTCTTTCTTTGTGCAAAACACTCCTCTTAGGCCCCTGATGAAGTCTTGATACTTGGGAGAAGTTTATGATGGCTGGTTTGGAAGATTACAGAAGTTCTGTTCAAGGGGGGTGGTGATCGTGTTTCTGATTCAGGGAGTTTCAGGCAATGGTAATGGGTGGTTTGTGGCCAGTGAAGTATGCTGAGTTGATTTGTGAAGTTGGTTTGTGTGTTTGCAGCTTGTGGAGAGTGTTTCGAAAACTTTTGCAAATGGGGGAGATTTTGATAACTATGGCTTGTGGGCAAGATCAGAATGAGTTGTGTTATGTGTTAGGCTGGGTTTTGTCCATGTATCAAAAGGGGATAGGTCAGAAAGTTGTTGGTGGCCTATGGTGATTGGTATGGGTCTTTGGCCAAAATGTCAACTTGATGTGTACTTGAGGTATGGGATATGGTACAACTTGCTTTTTGGCTTGCTTTTTCTCAGCTTGAATCAAGGAATGCTATGAAAAAGGTTTAGAGGCAATGCAGCAAGTGGTTTGTAACTTGTGCTAGGTTTTGCAAGTTGGTTCATGCTTGGTTCCTTTGGAAATTCTTGTGATTCAAGGCATCAAAATGCAAAGTTTCTTGGCCCATTCTGAATTTTAGAGGTCATATGATCATGTTGTGAAGAAATGGTACACATTTGAGGCCTTTAGAACACTTGATCAAACCATTTTGCAAAATGTCTCTTTGGTAGAAAACTTCAAATTTTGTGATTTTAGCCAACTTTGACAAGCCATAACTTTTGATCAAAAAATGAATTAGGTCATGTTATTGTACTTTTTGAAAAGGGAATGATCCATTCTACAACTTTCATGACCAAAGTTTTTCCATTTGAAGCATTTTTGAATCAAAAAGTAAGGGTTGAAAAAGTTTCCCAAAATGGCAATTTCATTAAAAGTCAACTTTCCCAAAAAGTCAACTTTGCAAATGACTTGAAATTCTTCAATTTTGTGAACTTCTAACATCTTCCATGATCAAATAAAGATCATACATAATCAAAATGATGATGAACACCCTTTGGTTGGGTCATTGGGGGCCTCAGATGCCCTGATTTTACACTGACTTGCTTAGAAAGTCAACTCTTGATCAGATGACTTCCCCATTGAATTTCTTCATGAAAATTGATATTCATGATCCCTATACCATATAGAGACCAATAGAAACAGGAATGACGAAAAAATTTGGAGTTATGGCCCTTGAAACCAAAACCCTAATTCTAGGTCATCTGTGCAGTCAAACCTGGCTCTGCTTCCATGCCAATCTCAGTTCTTGTGATTCTTTGACATTCTTGACTTTGAGAGGATATAATATGATGTTTGAACATACATGGACCCCTTTGAAGTGATTGATGACCTTTGTAGAGGCTCAAGAAGCTCTTGGATTGCTCAGATCACAAACCCTGGATGCATATGACTTTGAATCTATGCAGTGAATCAAGAATATGATATGAAATGATATGATTGAGCTTATGCATATGAGGAGATCATAAGTCGTGGTGTGAATGGGTGAGGGCAAATTTGGGGTGTTTACAGATACGTAGGCATAACTTAACGGTTATCGAACAAAAGTCTATGTTTATCCCCCCTCTTCTAGCCTTATTATTTTTAGCCTCATAGTCCTGGGTATTGCACTCTTTTCTTACACTGACACTCCTTTCATTCACTTCATATTTCTTTTACACTGACACTTGTATTCTTTTCCGGCTTTTGCACACAGATAGCACTGACACTACCCCTTTTAAACACAAATCTTTTAACCGTGGATCCCGTCGAATACGACGGACAATCTGGGTGATAATACCTTCCCAGGTTGTAACCAACCCCCTTTCTCAGTTTCTCTGGTTCGCGACCGTCTTATCCATTTCTTTTCCTAGGTTTATGCAGCATTACCTTTCCTTTGGGATAAAAATGCCTAGCTGGCGACTCTTTTCAGTTCATCTTCATGTTCTCTCTTTCGCCGACCGTTCGCGTATGTACCCCTTCTGGCCTTGTGTCATTTGGTGGGAGCGACACCTTGGATTCTATGAAGTCCTGGACAACATGTTTCAAAGCCTTGCAGTTTTCAATACAATGGCCTGGAGCTCCGGAGTGGAACTCACAATGGGCGTTAGCATCGTAACCCTCAGGAATCTACCCCGGTCTCGGAGGCTACAAAGTTCTTAGCTGAATCATTTGAAGTTGAAGAAAATTTTTCAAAATATGGGAATATGACATTGGTGGAGTCTCAAGATGCATATCCTTTGATCTTGGAGGATAGTATTGATGAGGAGCTCTCTGCTGCTGGTAATTCTGTTGACGATGTGGCTACGGTGGTTGAACCTGTTGTTGATGCACAGGAGCAGAAATATTAACAGGAGTTGTTTGATGGTATGAGTTCTGATTTTCCCTCTTCCTCTAGGTGTATACAGCCTCGGCTTCAATTTCTTTTCTCTTCCTGCAAGGTTTTTTGACCCTAGAGGTTGATGCTCTGTTGTTCTGAATCTTCCCTTGCTTCATCCAACTCTTAATTCTTTCGCCAGTTAGGATGATGTCAAAAAATCCGCTTGATGAACAACCTGTTAATCTTTCCATGAAGTTCCCAGGGAGGGTATCCATGAAAAGGTCAACCATTTCTCTCTCCATCAGTGGGGGTTGAACTCTGGCTGCGACTTCACGCCACCTTTGTGCATATTCCTTGAAGCTTTCGGAGTTCTTTTGAGACAAACTTTACAGTTGGGTCCGACTTGGAGCCATGTCAATATTATACTGGTATTGCTTGAGGAAAGCTTCCCCAAGCTCTTTCCAATTGCGGACAACGGTCCTCTCCAATTTCATGTACCATTCAAGTGAGCCTCTAGACAGACTGTCCTGAAAATAGTACATCCAAATCTTCTCATCTTTGGTGTGCGCAACAATCTTGCGGTAAAAGGCTTGCAGATGAGTTTTTGGGGAAGAATTATCGTTGTATTTGTCAAAACCCGGAGGCTTAAACTTCCGTGGGATGACCATCCCTTGGACCAGGCCCATGTCAGAATGTCAATGCCTAGAGTATCTCTGCATTCCAAAACCCTAACTTTCTCAGCCAGCATCTGAAAGTCTTGATTATTAGCTCCGGTACCAAATCCCATATCTTCATTGACCAAGGTGAAATGATCTTCTAGATGGTCTTCCATATGAACAGGAATAGGGCCACCACCCTCTGGAGTTGGAGGCCTGTTACCCCTAGGTGGAATAACAATGTTGTTGATTGGATTTCCCTGAGCATCCAAAGTGACAACTAGAGGGTCCTTTGAGTGCATTTTCAATTTTTTATAATGTTGTTTGCTTCTGGTTTTAGTTTTTGTTTGATGTATTGTTCATAAACCCTAATTTGGGCTTCCATATGCATCCATCTTGCATTTTCTTGCATAACATGACTTGCCATGACATTCCATGCCTCCATTTGATTCATTGAACATCATAAGACATATTGAAAGCATGTTTGAGCATTGCATCTCTCATTTGCCATGTTGTATGCCATATGCATCTCATAACTTTCCATGTATGATCATGTGTCTTAACTTGCTTCATCTGCACTCATAAGCTTGTATGATCATCCACATGTGTTGTTTCTGGTTTGTAGCATCTCATAGAATCATTAACATCATGTATGTGCTTGTGGTTTGGTTTTTCATCATACCATTTCATCTCATTTTGCATTGCATTGCACTTTCTTTCTAACCTTTCAGGTGGTAAGTGATTTTGAGAAGTGAATTTGACTTCACTTCTCATACTTTCTTCTCATCTCTCATTTGCATCCTTGCTGCATTTTGATATGTGTTTGAGATTGAGCTTGCTCATTCTTCTTCTTCTTACTTTCTTTCTTCAAGTGACTTGACTTCTTGAATGAAGCAAGTTACTTTGCCTCTCTTGGCTCCTTTTCATCTGCTTCCTGGTGGTTCCATTGAAGATTGCTCTTGTAAACCTCACAAACCTTAGGAACAACCAAGCATGACAATGATTAGGGTTTTGATTAGTCACCCCACTTAGTTTTACCTTTGTGTCTCTTTGAGTCCTCTCTTCTCATCTCATAATCAGGGACTAAACCCTAAAGGCTTTAAGGCTTTGTGATTAAGCTTATGCCTGCATCCTTCTCTTAGGATGGAGTGTATAACTTTAATCCTAAGTGTTAGACCCTTAATGTGTTTAACTCTCTTAATCAATTCACTTAATAATCATCAAGACATCACACTTGTAACTTGGGCCTTGCATTAGGGTTCTAATTCTTCCTTAATTGGTTAAGAAGGACTAACCCTAGTGTTAATGGACAAGTCCCCCTCAAGTTGTCTTACAAATCATAAAACTCACTTCATCATCATACCATTAATTAAAATCCACTTAATCAAAGGCTTGTTCTGTCATGAATTTAATCCCTAATCATGGATTAAGTTGAGGAGCTTTCCTCAGCTTAAACATTCTCATCTATTATCCTTCTATTAGGATGGTGTAATGAGTCAGTTTAGTCCTTGATTATGGCTTAACCTCATTACTTAACACTAAACAAAAACAACAAAAACATCTAAATAATCACAAGTAGGTTAATGATCTTAATCCTACATCAAAGGTGATTAAGTGTGAGAATCTGACTTCACACTTAAGGTATTCTCATTACCCCTAATCAGAGGGAAGATGTGATGAGTTTACTAAATCCATTGTTTTAGGCTTGAGCTCATTAACTTATGACAAATCCAAAAGCAATAAAAGAATGAAAACACAAAAAACAAACAATAATCATCTCCTCCGGGATTCTTTTCTCATCTCATTCACTCACAAACGAGAGCTCGCTTCTTCCGTCTAATGCAAGACAGTTTGCACCTGAGCCAGACAGGTCATACACTTGAGCATAGACAAGTAAGCAGTTCACAAGTCAATTCATCTTTCAGTCTCTTTGGGTCGAACTACGGTGTTCTGACTTCCTCATTGCACGAGAGGATACGTAGGCATAACTTAACAGTTATCGAACAAAAGTCTCTGTATATTCCCCCTTTTTCCAGCTTTATTCTTTAAGCCTCATACTCCCGAGCATTTCACTCTTGTTCTTACACTGACACTGTATATATTACACTACACACTCTTTTACACTGACACCTGTACATTCTTTTCCAGCTATTTTACACACAAATTGCACTGACACTACCCCTTTAAAACACAAATCTTTCAAGCGTGGATCCTGTCGAGTACGGCGGACAATCTGGGTGCTAATACCTTCCCAGGTTGTAACCAACCCCCTTTCTCAGTCTCTCTGGTTCGCAAACCGTCTTATCCATCTCTTTCTAGGCCTATGCAGCATTGCCTTTCCTCCGGGATAAAAATGCCTAGCTGGCGACTCTTTTCATCTCCAGTGAGTTCACGGCTGTGTGTTCTCATTGTCCCTCTCGCCGACCGTTCGCGTCTGTACCTTTATCTGGGCCGGTCCCACTTATCGGGAGCGACAGCTTGGCGACTCTGCTGGGGATCCTTATACTGCAACCAGGGCTTCTGGTTCTTTTTGTGGGTTCCTCCTAGCGCTTGATTGATTTGTGTTTACTGGGGTGTTAAGTGCTTATTTGTGTTTGTATTTTTGTATTTTATTTTGCTTTATGTACAGTTGCTTTACTGCTTTCTTTATAGTTTTGCATTATATCATATTATCATACTGTGCTGCTGGCTGGATCTGTTTGTTTGCTTTGGTGGGTGGGTGTTCCATTGAGAGTTAAGGTCCTATACCTGGGACCTGAGTGACACCTAGGCTAGTGTGGTTCATATTCTTTCCCGTTCCATCTCGGTCTGGTGCGGGAATATGAAACACGGTTCAGATATGGGTTTCTTCTTGAGAACTCTGTGTTGCGGATTTCCTGCAATGCTAGGGCTATCTGGGAAGCCTGCTAAGTCTGGATGACCTTTTAGTATTGACCTTCAGAAACTGAGGTGAATTAGAGGAGGAACTTTTATGGTTATTGTAAACACTGTACCTCCGGGTTAGAAGTGCTTACACTTCTCATAACTGATCCAAGTCTGAGGATCCTTGTTTTAGAACACCACCTGTGAGGGGGTTGGGCTGTTTACAGGTTTGCAGGTACCCTTGGCCTCAACATACCCTGTCACTTTGATTTGATTAAGAATACTCCATGTTGGAACAGTTCTTGTGATTCTAAACCCTGGACATGTGACTCTTTATTTGAGTCCCCCACCTTGGTTACTGGACCTATAGACCTCCATCTGGATTTCTTGAACATACCTGGACTTATATCAGAGCACTTGATCAGATCCAGCTCAGTCACAAACCCTTGCATATCATTTGCATACATAATCATTGCATCATTTTGACATTTGTTTATTTGTTTCTCAGGGTATCCATTTTCATTTGGCTTGGTTTTGACCCCATCATCAGTATTGACCTATCTTCATCAGCATCTGCTTCAGCTATCAGCTATCTACTTCAGTCACCTGCATCAGCCAATCAGTGGCCCATTCTTTAGTGTTATCATCAGCACCTGTCTCCACTCATCCTCAACATCATGGAACCTAAAAAGAGTAACATCACCTACCACTTCTTCCAGCCAGAGCTAGCTGACATCAGGAGGATTCAGACCCTGATCACTCCAGACCATATACCACTGTTCAGGGAACACTATGGGGATATACTTGATGTGGTTATGGATTTGGACCCTTCACAGAGGAGCCTGATTCACACTTGCCTTCAATTTTATGATCCCCCACTGAGGTGTTTCACTTTTCAGGACTTTCAGCTGGGCCCTTTATTGGAGGAATACTCATCATTAGTTGGTATACCTATCAGGGGTGGAGTCCCTTTCAACCCTGAAATGGTCTTTCCTGGTAATGAAGAAGTAGCAAAGGCTTTGCATCTGGAACCAGTTCTGATTGGGCAACATATGACTTCTAAGGCTGGAATCCCTGGCCTGCATCTGGATTTCTTGATCTCTCAAGCTACCCTAAAAGCTTCTTTGGGGGAGTGGAAAGCAGTCTGTGCTTTATTGGCCCTGAGCATATATGGGATCATATTATTTGCAGATGAGCCTCGATTCATTAGCAAGAATGCAGTCCATCTTTTCATCCTGAGGAACCCAGTGCCCACTTTATTGGGGGATCTCTATTATTCAGTGCATCAAAGGAATGAAAAGCAGAGGGGGAGATTAGTGAGGTGCTGTGCTCCTTTGTTCCATACTTGGCTTCTCAGGCATTTGCCCAAGACAGATGCATTTTTGAATCCTCATCAGCAGAGAAACTGGGCTAGAAGACTCACTGCTCTGACTTCAGCTAATATCAGGTGGTGCACTCAAAGCACAAAAGGCAGGGATATCATCACCATCTGTGGGCATTTTCCCAATGTGCCCCTAATAGGAGTTAAGGGTAGTATTAATTACAACCCTCTGCTGTTCAAAAGACAACTGGGCTACGCACTGGTCCACACTCCTAAGGCACAAGACTTGGTTGAGACTCTTTATTGTGAGAACAAGCCTAATCTGGCTATTGTTAGACAGGCAGCCTGGGCCTGGGATAATTTTCAAACTAAGGGAGTAACCATTCTAGGGAAGTGCAACAATGTGGCATCAGCACAATATTATAAGTGGTCCCATGCCAGGGCTCAATTCTCTGGAATGCCCTTTACCATGGAGGACATGCCTGGACCATCCTCAGCACCACCCCCTGCCACTGTCAGTTTGGAGGAGTTTGAGGGCTTGAAAGAGAGAAATGAGAAGTTGACGCAGAAGACCCTCCGGGAGAGGAGTGATGGTAGGATGGACATTGAGAGGTTGGAGAAGCTGAAGGTAGAGCATCTGGCTAAAATTGAGAGGTCTGAGGATTACATCAAGAAGTCTAGGGCTGGAGAACAAATCCTGAAGAATGCTTGCAAGGAAGCCCAGTTCCAGAAAGCCAGGACAGACTTGTATCTTAAGGAGAGTCAGGCTAGGTGGGTCAGGATCACCGAGGCTCGTACTCTGGAGGATAAGAGGGTCCAAGACAAGATAGAGCAACTGGAAGCTAGTGCAAAAGAGCAGCAGGAAGCCCTGGCAGCAGCCCAGAGGGAGATCTCAGAGCTGAAGATCAAAGCTGGAGTGAAGAGGTCAAAGGACCAAAGTCAGCACAAGAAGCTAACTTCAGCTGTCACTACCCGGAATCTCCTCATCAGGAATCTCACGGAGCGTCCAGCTGATCCTGTGACTGAAGCACTTCTCAAGGAAGTTCGGGAGGATGAGTTTGGTCTTGGTGTTTGACCATTTGCTTGTTGTTGCTTTCATTCCATGTACTTTTATTTTCTTGTAATGTAGTTTGACCCCTCAAAGGGCTTGTATTTGTAAACAAACTATGTACCATTTGTCTTTTGTAATATATGTACTAGTTTGTTCCATCCGAGTTTACTTCAAAAGCAGCATCAACAGCATCTTCAAGGGTCGGGAAGGGTCAAAACTGAATACCAAGCCGGATACCTTGAAAACAAATAAGCATACTGCATTGCATGCTAACCCTTTGTTTGTTTTGTAGGTTTTTGTTTTATTGTTGCTAACTCTGTTGTGATGTTCAGGAACTATTGCTCGACGCAGGGTATTTCCCCTCAACCGTCCGCACCGTTATCCAACCCGTAACAACCTTCCGGGCATACAAATGGATCAGGTACAACAGGACCTTGCAGAGGTTAGAAATCAAATGGCAAACAAAAGATTGGAAATGAGAACACAGATGACGCAGTTTATGGAAGTGATGAACAACCTGGCTCAGAGCCAAGAAAGATTGAGGGCCATGGTGGAAAGGCAGAATCAAGAGGATCCACACATAGGGACTGCTGGCACCAGCAACAATGAAAGGGTCCAACCTCACGTCAATCCCCCTGTATTTGGGCCCCACCTCCACCCAGAGGTCAATATTCCTGCTAATGTTCAAGGGACTGCCACTGCCGGTAGGGTACTGCAAGAAGACCCCCAGGAGGATCAGTTTACAGTAATGGGTGCTGGGGAAGAAGCTTATGACAGAAGGCTGGATGAGATAGCTGAGAAATTAAGATCCTTAGAGTCTCAAAACTCTTTGGGTTTTGACGTTATGGACATGGGCTTGGTAGACGGGGTCAGGATTCCCCATAAGTTTAAGCCTCCTTGTTTTGAAAAATACAACGGGACTTCATGCCCCCGGACCCATTTGCAATCATTTCTGGGGAGGCTGAAGGCCTACACCATGGACGAGAAACTCTGGATGTTCTATTTTGAGGACAGCTTGACGGGAGCCTCAAGAGAATGGTACTCTCATCTGACAAGAGAAACTATCAGGTGTTGGAAGGACCTGGCAGAGGCCTTTATCAGACAGTATCAGTACAACTTAGATATGGCACCCAACAGGACCCTCCTAATGGGAATGTCACAGTCATCAAGAGAAAGTTTCCGAGAGTACGCCCAGAGATGGAGGCAATTGGCTGCTGCTGTTCAGCCACCTATGTCAGAGAGGGAAATGGCAGATATGTTTATGAACACCCTCCAAGGAACATATATTGACAGGCTAGCTGCTTTCTCTTCCACTAGCTTTGCAGATGTTGTCATAGCCGGAGAGAGAATTGAGAGCCTGTTGAAGATGGGCAAGATTTCTGACAATGGTGCCAGCTCGTCCAGCAATGCAAGGAAGCCTTTTGCAGGCCCAAGAAGAACTGGAGAGACCAATGCCATCCACACCAACAGGGGCAGACCTCAATATGCTCATAGGTCTGTGGCAGCAGTCACCATTCCCGCTCCAGCTCATCCGCAACCAGCTTATCAACCTCCGCAGCAAAACTATCAGCAACAACCTCAGTACCATCAACAAGCTCAGTATCCTCCGAGAAACTACAACAACACCAACAACAACAATCAACAAAGGCCATTTCAGCAGAGGCCATCTCAAGCCAATAGGGTGATCGATCCGATCCCTATGCCATATGCTACATTGCTGCCACAACTCCTGAAACTCAACCTAGTTGAGCTAAGGACATTGGCACCTCCAGATCCCAATAGTCTGCCCAGGAATTATGACTCCAACGCCAGATGTGCTTTTCATTCAAATGCACCTGGCCACAATACAGAAAAGTGCAGAGCCTTGCACATGAAGGTACAAGACCTGGTAGACTCTAAGGCCCTGAACTTCGCACCACCACCCAATGTTAATAAGAACCCCATGCCGAACCACGGTGGTCCCAGAATTAATGCTATTGAAGAAGGCAAGCTGTCTTATTTAATAACCAGTGTGGGTCAAATCCGGACACCGTTGGTAGAGATCAAGGCTCAACTCCTCGAATGTCAGATGTTCCCGGGGTGTGAGTTAGGGTGTGCTTACTGCAACATCTCAGTAAATGGGTGTGATAACTTGAGGGATGGCATAGATGGTCTCATTCAGAGTGGCCTATTTCAGATTACAACGTCAATCCCGACAAATCCAGCAATCTCATCAGCAACAATTCCAGTATCTCCTACAACTGCAACAACCATTGTTCCCGACAATTCTTCGGCTTTATCAACAAATATTTCATCTGTCATTTCAACTAACCAGATATCAACAAACGTTCCTTCTACAACTTCAGCACCATTCCATTTCGAAACTCCTACAACAACAACACCCATCCTTCCAACAATGTCTCCTACAACATCAGCAACAAACAATGAAGATGTCTCAACAGTTACAATCTATTACGATCCAGAAAATAACTCTGCTTACAACTCACAGTGCTGCTCCCATCAGAGCACCAGTCACGATATATTACGATCCCCAGACTATCACAATTCCTTCTGCAGCTGCAATCAGTCCAGTCACCATCACAGTGCCTGGGCCAGTACCCTATGAAAGCAGTAATGCCATCCCCTGGCATTACGGCTCTGATTTATATTGCGAAGGACAAAAGATCACTTTTGAATCATCAACCCCTGCACCACAAATAGACAATGTGGGAGGAGGCGGAGGCTTCACTCGAAGCGGACGTCTCTTTGCTCCACAAATTCAAAGACCCATTGCCGAAGCAGAAGCTGCTGCCAAGGCAAAAGGAAAAAGCTTGGTGCAGGAAGAGCAGATTGTTAAAGAAGCTTTGAAAACACCCTTTGATCAAGAGGTTGATGAGTTCATGAGAATCATCAAGAAAAGTGATTACAAAATAGTGGATCAGCTTCATCAGACGCCTTCCAAGATCTCAATCCTATCATTTCTTATGTGCTCCGAAGCTCATCGGAATGCACTACTAAAAGTCTTGCACGCAGCTTATGTGCCTGAAGAGATCACCGTCAATCAGTTAGAGGCTGTAGTTGGAAATGTTAATGCTAGTCATGGACTAGGGTTCACCAACAACTATTTGACCATGGAAGGCCGCAACCATAACAAGGCTTTGCACATAACCATGGAATGTAAAGGTGCAGTCCTTTCCCATGTGCTGGTAGACACGGGGTCATCCCTCAATGTTTTACCTAAAAAAGCCCTTATGAAGCTAGAGTATGACGGATTGGCATTGCGTCCCAGCAACCTGGTGGTGAGAGCCTTTGATGGTTCTAAGAGATCGGTTCTGGGAGAGATTGAGTTGCCCATAACGATTGGCCCGCAAACTTTCAAAACGACCTTCTACGTGATGGATATACAGCCTGCCTACAGCTGTCTATTGGGTAGGCCATGGATTCACGCCGCTGGCGCTGTGACCTCTACCCTTCACCAGAAGTTAAAATTCGAGTGGGAGGGTCAAGTCGTTACTATCTGTGGAGAGGAGGATATTTTTGTCAGCCACCTGGCTACCTATAAATACATTGAGATGGATGGGGAGATCCATGAAACAATGAGCCAAGGTTTCGAAGCCTTGAACGTGAATGAAACTTCTGCTGTACCTGGAACTTCAATGACATCATATCAACAAGCCCGGAAGGTTGTTGAAGAAGGAAATGCCCAAGGCTGGGGCAAACTACTACCGGTGGAGAAGAAGGAGGATAGATTTGGGTTGGGTTACAAACCAACTCAACAAGATCAAGCAGAGGCTGCAAAAGAGCCCAACTTTGTTAGTGGGGGGATGCTCACCCCTGATGCTGTCAACAATTTGGAAGACGAGCTGGAAGAAGAACGCAACCTGGAAAGCTGGATTCGCCCAAAGATCCCGGGGAGCAGTATCTCAAACTGGTCTTCCCAGGAAATTATAAGAGTTACTCATGCAGAGTAATTATTATTTCCTGTATTTTTATAGCATGCATCAAAGTCTTGCATCTTGCCCAAGATGACAAGACTCATTCTGTAATCGGGCCATCTGTACTTTTTGTGCAACAAGATTAATCAATGAAATATCAGACATCTTTTTGCAAATGAGTCTTTTTCTTTTCCGCTCACTGTTTTTTCCATTTTTCTTTTTGTACAAAAAATAAATGGCAGTGTTTTCAAAATGACAACTTTATTTCACTTTTCTAAACAAGATTAAAATCAAATCACTAAAATGAACAAACTGAACCCTTGCAGAGTGTGCCTTCCAGACAGCACCGACAACAACACGGCTATGACTTCGTATGACTTTGACAATCCAATCAATCAAGATGATGAAGGGGTTGAAGAAGAATATGAGCTTCCTGAAGAGCTAGCCAGGTTGTTAAGACAAGAGGAAAAGGTTATTACTCCTCACCATGAGGAGGTTGAAACGATCAATCTTGGTACAGATGAAGATGTGAAAGAGGTTAAAATCGGGGCCTGCTTACAAGACTCAGTGAAGAGACAACTGATTGACCTGCTGCAAGAATATGTGGACGTGTTTGCTTGGTCTTATCAAGACATGCCAGGGTTGGACACCGACATTGTTGTGCACAAGCTGCCCTTAAGAGAAGAATGCCCGCCGGTTAAACAGAAGTTGCGTCGTACTCGTCCAGACATGGCAATGAAAATCAAGGAAGAGGTACAAAAACAGTAGGACGCCGGGTTCCTTGCTGTGACTAGCTATCCACCGTGGGTTGCTAATATTGTGCCTGTGCCAAAGAAAGACGGTAAAGTAAGGATGTGTGTTGACTACCGGGATCTGAACAGAGCCAGCCCGAAAGATGACTTCCCATTACCTCACATCGATGTATTGGTGGATAATACGGCTCAGTTCTCGGTATTATCCTTCATGGATGGATTCTCAGGATACAATCAGATTAAAATGTCACCTGAAGACATGGAGAAGACAACCTTCGTCACACCCTGGGGCACGTTCTGCTACAAGGTAATGCCATTTGGGCTCAAGAATGCCGGTGCGACGTATCAACGGGCTATGGTGACATTATTCCACGATATGATCCATAAAGAAATAGAATGTTATGTGGATGACATGATCGCCAAGTCCCTTACTGAAGAGGACCATCTGGTAAATCTGCTCAAGTTGTTCAAGCGTCTGAGGAAGTACCAATTGAAGTTAAACCCCAACAAGTGCACATTCGGGGTGCGATCTGGTAAGCTGCTGGGTTTTATTGTAAGCGAGAAAGGGATCGAAGTTGACCCCGATAAAGTCAAAGCTATTCAAGAGATGCCTGCACCGAAGACAGAGAAAGAAGTTCGAGGGTTCTTGGGTCGATTGAACTACATCTCACGGTTCATATCTCACCTTACAGCAACCTGTGAACCTTTGTTCAAATTGTTGAGAAAAGAACAAACGGTCAGGTGGAACGAAGACTGTCAGAAGGCTTTTGACAAGATCAAAGAATACTTGCAAGAACCTCCAATACTTATGCCTCCAGTTGAAGGAAGACCTCTGATCATGTACTTGACAGTATTAGAAGAGTCAATGGGGTGTGTGCTGGGCCAGCATGACGAGTCTGGTCGAAAAGAGTATGCAATATACTACCTGAGCAAAAAGTTTACCGACTGTGAACAACGTTATTCGCTGCTCGAGAAAACTTGTTGTGCTTTAGCGTGGGCTGCTCGCCGACTGAGACAGTATATGTTGACTCACACTACCTTGTTGATCTCAAAGATGGATCCAGTCAAATACATATTTGAGAAGCCAGCTCTTACCGGACGGGTTGCAAGATGGCAAATGACCCTCACAGAATATGACATCCAATACACATCTCAGAAAGCCATCAAGAGCAGTGTATTGTCTGAATATCTTGCTGAGCAACCCACTGATGATTACCAGCCTATGAGATTTGACTTCCCTGATGAAGACATCATGTTCATAAAAGCAAAAGATCATGAAGAGCCTGTTCACACTGAAGGGCCTGACCCAGAAGAAGAATGGACTATGATGTTTGATGGGGCTGTTAACATGAATGGTCGCAGTGTTGGTGCAGTACTCATTACACCTAAAGGAGTTCACATGCCTTTCTCGGCAAAACTCACTTTCAACTGCACTAACAACGAAGCTGAATACGAATCTTGCATTATGGGTCTTGAGGAAGCCATTGACCTCAGGATCAAGACATTGACTGTGTTCGGAGATTCAGCTCTGGTAATCAATCAAACCAATGGAAAATGGTACACACACCAAGATCATCTAATACCTTACAGGGATTATACAAGGAGGTTATTGACTTTCTTTACAACAGTCAAGCTTGAGTATATCCCTCGGGACGAGAATCAGTTTGCAGATGCTCTTGCCACCATTTCATCCATGATCAAAGTTCAGGCTGCCAACTTTGTACCTCAAATTTCGGTGTCCAGACTTGGCAGACCAGCATATGTGTTCGCAGCAGACATTGTCAAAAATGATAAGCCTTGGTTCCATGACATTAAGTGCTTCTTAGAGGATCAAACATACCCACCTGGGGCATCTTCCAATGATAAGAAGACTTTGAGAAGGCTTGCTGGTAGTTTCTTCTTGAACACTGATGGCTCCTTATACAAGAGGAACTTTGATATGGTACTCCTCAGATGCGTTGATAAGACAGAAGCAGACTTGTTGATGCATGAAGTGCACGAAGGATCCTTTGGTACCCATGCTGGAGGACATGCAATGGCTAAAAGGTTGCTAAGATCAGGCTATTACTGGATCACAATGGATGCTGATTGTTGTGCCTACGCCAGGAAATGCCATAAATGCCAGATTTATGCGGATAAGGTGCATGTGCCTCCCAATCCTCTGAATGTGATGTCTTCACCCTGGCCCTTTGCTATGTGGGGCATTGACATGATTGGAAAGATTGAGCCAACTACTTCAAATGGCCACAGATTCATCTTGGTCGCCATTGACTATTTCACCAAGTGGGTTGAAGCAGCGTCTTATGCGAACGTTACAAGACAAGTGGTAGCCAAATTTCTGAAAAGAGATATCATCTGTCGGTACGGAGTTCTCGAGCGAATCATTACTGATAATGGTTCCAATCTAAACAACAAAATGATGGCAGAGCTATGCCGGGACTTCAAGATTCAACACCACAATTCTTCTCCTTACAGGCCAAAGATGAATGGCGCTGTTGAGGCCGCAAATAAGAATATCAAGAAGATTGTGCAGAAGATGGTAGTCACTTACAAAGACTGGCATGAAATGCTACCATTCGCCTTGCATGGGTACCGCACGTCAATCAGAAAATCCACTGGGGCAACACCGTATCAGCTTGTGTATGGTATGGAAGCAGTCCTACCTGTTGAAGTTGAATTACCCTCTCTGCGGGTACTATTGGATGTTAAACTGAATGAAGCAGAATGGGTTCGGGCCCGATACGAACAACTGAGTCTGATTGAAGAAAAAAGGTTGGCTGCAATCTGTCATGGGCAGTTGTATCAGAAAAGAATGAAGAAAGCCTTCGATCAGAAAGTCAGGCACCGAGAGTACCAAGTAGGAGATCTTGTGCTGAAAAGAATCCTCCCTCCTCATACAGACCACAGGGGCAAATGGACTCCGAATTATGAAGGACCATTTGTGGTAAAGAAAGTTTTCTCTGGCGGAGCACTGATGCTCAGCACCATGGATGGTGAAGACTCCCCGTCCCCTGTGAATTCAGATGCAGTTAAAAAATACTTCGCATAAAAAATGACCCGCTGGACACAAAAACAGAATGTAAGTCCAGGAAAAAATAGGGCATCCCGGCGAGTCAAAAAACAGAATAAAAGACTCGGGAAAAAATAAGGGAAAATAAACAAAAATGTACACCCGCTGAGTTGAAAAGCCGCATTGGACAGCTCAGGCAAAAATGGGTATCCCGATGGATTGAAAACCCGAAAGGGCGATCCATGAAAAATAAGGGAATAAGCGAACAACTGCATTCTGAATTCGTCTGTATCACTTACGACTTGGTAAGCTTCGAAAGGATCAAGCTTCAATCGGAATCAACATTCTTCAGAAAGCAAGACGAGAAGAACGTTAAAAGTCATACGAGTCATAGCAAAAGAGGAAGTTCCTTAAAGCGTCATCAACATTGCCAGCATTTTGTTTCTCAATTTGTAACAATCTCCTCATTCCAGGGGATATGTTTCTTTGACTGTAACTCGCCAATTCAGGGCATATGAATTAATAAAATCAGATTTTCAGTCACGTCTCGTTTTGTACATTTTTATTTGCAAAAAAAATGTCTGATGTCTAAAAGAAAAACCAATTGCACAGAATACAGATGTTTATCTTCAAAAAAAAACAAAGTACATGCTTGCAGGGAATATATTTACTCTAAAGAGTGTTTAACTCCTATGACGGAATCCAGTAAGGGATACCTCGGGATCATTTGTGCGTTTCTATATCTTTGCAGGATTGCAGGTATCCAGAGTGCAACTTGGGGCATGAAATATTCACTCCAGCAAGCTGACAACTCAATACTCAGCTCCCAAAATGACTTCTCCCCAGCTGAGTTGCCACTTGCTACTTCTCCCCATCAGAGTTGCCAGGCATCACAGAAGGCGCCCATGTCCTCGGCTGAGTCAAAAATCCTCTTCAACAGAATCCCTAGGGAGGTCTTTCAGTGATCTCTCTTTCTCCCCAGCCGAGTTGCCATCTCACCCTCAGCCGAGTACAAAAGTCAAGGAGCCATCTTCCCCCAGAGTCTCAACCTCTATCCGGAAAGAGCAACACATGAAGGAATCACAACAGAGTGGCGAAAGCTTCTACAAACCCCAGCTGGGTCCCTCATCGTCAGGACGGGTCTGTCAGTGACCCGAATCCCCAAGCAGATAGCATCTCATCAGATCTACCAATGATCTCATCCCCAGCTGGGATGTCCATTTCAGCAGATCGATCGAAGATCTTCGTGGCAGCGGGACCCAGATCCCGGTTTGGTATCCTTTGCATAATCATAGCATTCGCATCATATTCACCCACAAAGCGTAGCATTCCGTTTTAACACGGAGCATTACGGAAAAAATCAAACATATAGCATATTCATAAGCCATGTTTTGAATCAACACTTGTGAATAATGACAATTCGTCAGTATACTTCCCCCAAATCCCCAGCGGAATTTCCCCAGCAAAAGCAGTTGCCTTACATTCACAAACACCAGTATATATACTCCCTTGGACACCCGTCCGTGTCATCACTCCCCAGTAAGGTCGCCTGAACCCTCTGTGCAAACAAAACCACTCGTATTACAGATACTTGTTGACACCCATCTGTGTCATAACCCCAGCAGAAAGCCAAAGACGTCCTCTTTGCACTCACATATACTTACATACGACGATCCTTTAACGCCCGTCCGTGTCATATCCCCAGCGCAGTCGCCTACACTTTGTATATCAAATACTTGTTCATATTACACTTTTCCCCTTTTGACACTCGTCCATGTCACTCTTCCCAACAGTTAAACACTCAGCTATATACCACTCACTCTTATACAGATACTCGTCCGTATCTTGCATATACCACTTGTGTATCCCCGCAGATTCAATGCTAGTCCTTGTTCTTTGTTAACTCGTTGGTACTCGTCCGTACCATCATCTCAGAACATGCGTCTAGAGTTTGTTTCTACATGATACTCGTCTGTATCATAGTCTTAAGGATGCTCGTCCGCATCTTTAATCCATACACTGTGTCAAACGCTTTTGTATAGATACTCGCCTGTATCTACTATTCCCCAGAAGAATCCTCTCAGATTCAACACTCGTCCGTGTTCTCTGTTAACCAGTTGATACTCGTCCGTATCATCATCTTTGAACACGCGTCAGTATTTGTTTCTATCCGATACTCGTCCGTATCGTAGTCTTAGGGATGCTCGTCCGCATCTTTAATCTATACACAGATATCTAAACACTTATACCCTTCGTTTCTTGGATATAAACACTCGTCCGTGTTTACTATTCCCCAGTAGATTGCCAACAAAGTAATTTTCTTTTTTATCTGACACTCGTCCTGTGTCATGATAAACCCTGAGAGCAGCTCTACCCTGCTAGGTGGTCGTCCTCCACCTCTTGATGGTCGTCCTTCATCATGCTCATCCGATGGCCGTCCCCATCGTTGATATTTAGCAGTCGTCCCCTGCTAGGTGGTCGTCCTCCACCTTTTGATGATCGTCCTTCATCATTTTATCCAATGGCCGTCCCCATTGTTGATTTTGGTTATCTGGCGCTCGTCCTGTGTCATGACAAACCTTGAGAGCAGCCGTCCCCTTCTAGGTGGTCGTCCTCCACCTCTTGATGGTCGTCCTCCATCATGCTCATCCGATGGCCGTCCCCATCGTTGACCTTTTATCCGGCATTCGCCCTATGTCGCGATATTTTCGGCAGCCGTACCCTGCCAGGTGGTCGTCCTCCACCTTAGATGATCGTCCCTCATCTTACCCCCAACAGAGCAGCCGTCCCCTGCTAGGTGATCGTCCTTCACCTTTGATGACCGTACCTCATCATCTGTTTATTTCATTTATTCTTTAACCCGATGGCCGTCCCCGTCGTGGTCCCTTTTCCTTTCAGTTTAGCCCGATGGTCGTCCCCATCGTTGGTTACTTTTCTTTATGAACTTGATGGCCGTCCCCGTCATGTTTCATTAATCCCCAGAGAATCTTACAGCTTTATCTTGATGGCCGTCCCCATCATAATTCTTTTATCCCCAGCATGTCGGTCGTCCCCGTCATTGCTTTATTTTCCGCACCTTCCCCAGCATGTCGGCCGTCCCCGTCATTGCTCTTTACCCAGCAGTCGTCCTCTGCTCGACGGTCGTCCTCCGTCGCCCATACTTTACGATATACTTTATTTTCCTTTACAATCTATATCCCTTTTCTTCTTCATTCTGTGAGTGCAAATTTTGGACTGTCTTTGGTATTCAACCACAAGTTATCTCGCTTGCCTGTTAAGCCGTTGCTTACATCCTGCACAGCTAACTCATGTTTGAATAGGGGCAGCTGTAAACACCCCAAATTTGCCCTCACCCATTCACACCATGGCTTGTGATCATTTCATATGCATAAACTCAATCATAGCATCTCATATCACATTTTGATTCACTGCATTTGTTCTAAGTCATCTGCATCTAGGGTTTGTGATCTGAGCAATCCAAGAGCTTCTTGAGCCACTCCAAAGGTCATCAATCACTTCAAAGGGGTCCATGTGTGTTCAAGCATCATATTACATCCTCTCAAAGTCAAGATTGCCAAAGAATCACAAGAACTGAGATTGGTATGGATGCAGAGCCAGGTTTGACTGCATAGTTGACCTAAAATTAGGGTTTTGGTTTCAAAGGCCATAACTCCAAATTTTTTGGTCATTTTTGTTTCTATTGGTCTCTATATGGTATAGGGAGTATGCATATCAATTTTCATGAAGAAATTCCATGGGGAAGTCATCTGATCAAGAGTTGACTTTCTGGACAAGTTAGTGCAAAATCAGGGCATCTGAGGCCCCCAATGACCCAACCAAGGGGTGATCTTCATCATTTTGAGTGTATTTGATCTTTATTTGATCATGGAAGAAGGTTGAAGTTCACAAAATTCAAGAATTACAAGTTTTTGCAAAGTTGACTTTTTTTGGGCATGGTTGACTTTTAAGGAAATGTCATTTTATGCAACTTTTTCAACCCTTACTTTTTGATCCAAAAATGCTTCAAATGGAAAAACTTTGGTCATGAAAGTTGTAGATTAGATATTTCCCTTTAAAGTACAAGAACATGACCTAATTCATTTTGGATCAAAAGTTATGGTGTGTCAAAGTTGGCAAAAATCATTAAAATTCAAGTTATGCACCAAATGGAAAACTTACAAATTCATGTACCAAGCATTCTAGTGACTTCAAAATGACTTCAAAACTTCATCATATGATCATACATGACTCCAAAAATAGAATTGGCCCAAGGGATTTTGCATTGCTTACTTTGGTTTTCAAAGATTTCTAAGGCATTTTCCATAAGAGTGCAAAGAGGGATTCTTGGCAAAATCATCTTCCCATGAGTTATGTGATCACTAAATGACTCCTATGCATTTCCATGACTAAATGTAACATTATGCAACAAAATTCAGCAAGAGTTTTTTCATGTACATAGCACAAAATCATGAGGAAACATCAAGTGTGCAAGTTGCAAAAGCTAGCATAGCTTGTCATCCATATGTTGCAGTCAGCTACAAGCAATCCAAGGGCCCTCCTCAACTCAAGCTGAAGCAAGACATGAATTCAAACTGCTGCTGCCATGACCCATGCTTCTAGTACAAGCCCACTTGACTTTTTGGCAAAAGTTCCCATACTCATGGCACAGTGAGCAGCCACCCTACTGACCTGCCCCACAGGCTATCCACACAACTTGGAGATGTTATAGCAAGGCTTTGAGCATTGAAGCAAGCCAGAACTCAGCATACCACAAAAACTGTCAAAGAGCTTCCTCTCTTCGAATCTCATTTTCCAGCCATCAAACATCCCATTTCTCTTCACCAACAAATCAAACATACAAAAAAGAACCAGAATCAGCCATTGATAGAGCTTGAAACCACTCACACACAGACTCCATTTTCTGATACACCAGAACTGGACTTCTCAAAATAGCTTGTTTAAGCTCATTTCAAGCCTACCATTAGCACCATGGGAATCAGTGGAGCAAGTTTGCACCAAAGAATAGCTCTGAAAGCCCAGAAACCGAAGCTTCCATCTCAGGTATGGCCATGAACTTTTTCTCTCAGAGCTTGCATTTTTTGTTATAAATTGATAGCTTATGTCTTGCTGGTCACGGGGATGTTCTTAGAATCGAAAATGAGTGGAAAATGAGTTTGTACTGATGCTCTGAAATTTCACCCGTGAAATTTGTTTCCTTCGATTTGCTTGTTTCTTGGGGTTTAAATGATGTTTGAGGGTGGATTTGTATCCTAGGATGTTAGAGGATCACTTTGCTGTGTTTAATTTGATGATTGGTAGCCTGAATCATGATCTAGGGTTTTGATGTTGCCGGAGAAGATGACCGGAGCTTCCCTCCGGTCACCTGAAAATGCTTAAGCCCTAATCCCTGTAATTAATGGCATTTGAATCTAGAGCGTTGGATTAGCTGACCCCATTGACTTGGCGCGTGAACGTCTGGCCCAGATCCACTCATTTTGCCCTAATCCTTTTTCATTAGTTTAATTAATCATAATTAAATTAATTTAATCAGAACAAGCCTCAGCCCTTGGATGACGCGCCAGTCAACCATTTCCACTCCAGTTTAAATATCAGCCATCAGATCTGCTTACCTTTTCCTTTATTTATTTTTATTTTCATTTTCTTTCATTTAACTTCCACAATTTATTAAAAATAGTAAAAATGCTTTAAAAATTATGAAATTTTTTACCAAGGGTTTCATTAATTTTTAAAACACAAAAATATTTTTATTTTCATTTTTAGCATTAAAAAAGTATTTTTAAATAATTAAAAGTTTATTTTTAATTGATTAATGAAAATTAATTTATTAAAAATACTTTTAGGTATTTAAAAATCACCAAAAAATTCATGAAATGTTTTAAGACATTTAGAAACATTGTCCAACCTTCAAACAAAATTTATTTTTTGATCTTGATGCATTTTGAGTATTTTTAATTGAATTAAAATCTTTTTGATGCATTATTTTGATCCAAACTTCCAAAAATCATTTCTGCCTAACCATGAAGAGTTGGACCTTGATTCTTTTTGCATTGCATTGTGTTTAGCATGTAGTTTGTGAGATTAAATGGCCATGATTTGATCTTTCATTTTCCATTTGTTTGGTAATTTTCTTGTTTAGGAACCCTAAAACCCTAGAAAACTTAGGAAAATCATAACTTGAATTTGGTTAAGAGTTGAAACCTCTCCTTTGGGCATTGGGTTAGTATAGGATTAGGGGTCCTTTGAGTGCATTTTCAATTTTTTATAATGTTGTTTGCTTCTGGTTTTGGTTTTTGTTTGATGTATTGTTCATAAACCCTAATTTGGGCTTCCATATGCATCCATCTTGCATTTTCTTGCATAACATGACTTGCCATGACATTCCATGCCTCCATTTGATTCATTGAACATCATAAGACATATTGAAAGCATGTTTGAGCATTGCATCTCTCATTTGCCATGTTGTATGCCATATGCATCTCATAACTTTCCATGTATGATCATGTGTCTTAACTTGCTTCATCTGCACTCATAAGCTTGTATGATCATCCACATGTGTTGTTTCTGGTTTGTAGCATCTCATAGCATCATTAACATCATGTATGTGCTTGTGGTTTGGTTTTTCATCATACCATTTCATCTCATTTTGCATTGCATTGCACTTTCTTTCTAACCTTTCAGGTGGTAAGTGATTTTGAGAAGTGAATTTGACTTCACTTCTCATACTTTCTTCTCATCTCTCATTTGCATCCTTGCTGCATTTTGATATGTGTTTGAGATTGAGCTTGCTCATTCTTCTTCTTCTTACTTTCTTTCTTCAAGTGACTTGACTTCTTGAATGAAGCAAGTTACTTTGCCTCTCTTGGCTCCTTTTCATCTGCTTCCTGGTGGTTCCATTGAAGATTGCTCTTGTAAACCTCACAAACCTTAGGAACAACCAAGCATGACAATGATTAGGGTTTTGATTAGTCACCCCACTTAGTTTTACCTTTGTGTCTCTTTGAGTCCTCTCTTCTCATCTCATAATCAGGGACTAAACCCTAAAGGCTTTAAGGCTTTGTGATTAAGCTTATGCCTGCATCCTTCTCTTAGGATGGAGTGTATAACTTTAATCCTAAGTGTTAGACCCTTAATGTGTTTAACTCTCTTAATCAATTCACTTAATAATCATCAAGACATCACACTTGTAACTTGGGCCTTGCATTAGGGTTCTAATTCTTCCTTAATTGGTTAAGAAGGACTAACCCTAGTGTTAATGGACAAGTCCCCCTCAAGTTGTCTTACAAATCATAAAACTCACTTCATCATCATACCATTAATTAAAATCCACTTAATCAAAGGCTTGTTCTGTCATGAGTTTAATCCCTAATCATGGATTAAGTTGCGGAGCTTTCCTCAGCTTAAACATTCTCATCTATTATCCTTCTATTAGGATGGTGTAATGAGTCAGTTTAGTCCTTGATTATGGCTTAACCTCATTACTTAACACTAAACAAAAACAACAAAAACATCTAAATAATCACAAGTAGGTTAATGATCTTAATCCTACATCAAAGGTGATTAAGTGTGAGAATCTGACTTCACACTTAAGGTATTCTCATTACCCCTAATCAGAGGGAAGATGTGATGAGTTTACTAAATCCATTGGTTTAGGCTTGAGCTCATTAACTTATGACAAATCCAAAAGCAATAAAAGACTGAAAACACAAAAAACAAACAATAATCGTCTCCTCCGGGATTCTTTTCTCATCTCATTCACTCACAAACGAGAGCTCGCTTCTTCCGTCTAATGCAAGACAGTTTGCACCTGATCCAGACAGGTCATACACTTGAGCATAGACAAGTAAGCAGTTCACAAGTCAATTCATCTTTCAGTCTCTTTGGGTCGAACTACGGTGTTCTGACTTCCTCATTGCACGAGAGGATACGTAGGCATAACTTAACAGTTATCGAACAAAAGTCTCTGTATATTCCCCCTTTTTCTAGCTTTATTCTTTAAGCCTCATACTCCCGAGCATTTCACTCTTGTTCTTACACTGACACTGTATATATTACACTACACACTCTTTTACACTGACACCTGTACATTCTTTTCCAGCTATTTTACACACAAATTGCACTGACACTACCCCTTTAAAACACAAATCTTTCAAGCATGGATCCCGTCGAGTACGGCGGACAATCTGGGTGCTAATACCTTCCCAGGTTGTAACCAACCCCCTTTCTCAGTCTCTCTGGTTCGCAAACCGTCTTATCCATCTCTTTCTAGGCCTATGCAGCATTGCCTTTCCTCCGGGATAAAAATGCCTAGCTGGCGACTCTTTTCATCTCCAGTGAGTTCACGGCTGTGTGTTCTCATTGTCCCTCTCGCCGACCGTTCGCGTCTGTACCTTTATCTGGGCCGGTCCCACTTATCGGGAGCGACACCATGCCCTGCATCATAGTCATAAACTTCGCCATCCTAGTGCAGAACTCATTCAACTCAGCTTATACGATATCTATGATATTTCTCTGATTGCGGCGAGTAGCATACTGATGCAGAGGAGTGTCGTGTCGAAGAAGACGAGTCTTTGCGGCTCTCACAATCTTTCCTGAATAAACAGATAAGTTAAGAAATCCGGATAACCTGCAAAAAGAAAAAATGCAAATGATATGAATGCATGCAATGTTGTATTCTTTTCATTCTCAAGGTTTTTTTATGTTCCTGTTCCGGTATTTTTAGAGAATTCAAATATCCTTTGAAAATTCAGATTTTAGGGAAGAAGACCCCGCATGAAGCTCAAATCATATAATTGTGGAGAACTGGTGCTTAGAACCCCGTATCAGTGCAAGGATAACAACTAGATATTCCAACCAAGTCAAATATCATAAACTGAAATCTGAAGATAACAAATTCCCCGAAGGGTGCAAATTCATATAGAAAAGAACAAAGTAAAGAGGAATCCTACAACAGGCCTGCGGGTAATCCAGGTACAAGCAAATGAAACTAAGCCCTAGGAAATTCCATGTCCTTCAGCCTCCAGCTAAGACGCTTGACCACCTGGAATAGTTGAGTTATGTCTGGATGACCCGGTTCCTGAATGAGCTTTTGAATAAGGAGATCCCTCTGATCAAAGGAAGCATGCAATTCATTGATCTGTTGTAGGAACACCTCTTCATTCTGTTTGCTAGGACTTGGCTCAGTCTTGACTTTCTTGACGTCAGCCCAATGTTTTACCTCTTCTACCTCTTTTTGTATATCTTCAAATATTTGTTGACCTTTTGCTATCTTCTGAAGGTAATCTTCACGTTGCTCATGGGCCTTCTGGAGTAACTCTTCCTGTTCATTTAGGAGCTCTTGAAGGTTTTTGATCTTCAGCTTGTATTCAACTTCTACCTCTTTTTGCTTTTTCAGATTGACATCCCATATTTCTTACCAAAGGATCACATATTTGTTAGCCTCGTCCATAGATTTCTTGTCCTTCCGGCGCCGACTCGCCTCATGGGTTTCAGGCAACCTCCTCTTCTTGAATTAGAGCTCCCTTTCTTCGAAGTCCTTTTGCTTAAGCCTGGCCATCTGTTCAGCTTGATGAATTCTTTCCTCTAACCTCTTGTTGTGGGTCATCAACTTCTGGCAAGAATTGTTGGCCTCCATATTTTCAGCTCTAAGTTGTTGGACCAAGGCTTCCAACTTCTGATAATATTTCAATGGCACTGTAGCAAGAGATAGAGCTAGTGCAGAAAAGGGGATTAAGGCTACTTGGGCTTTCTTTTTGATCCAACCTTCATACTCGGGGAACATCTGATTGTTGCTTCTGCCTAGACATGCTACTCTGTTTCTTCTGATAAGCTTCCAGGAACCTGCAGCTTTCCTAACCAAAGGAAGGTTATCTTTCACCGAGAAGTAAAAAGTCTGGAATAACTCTCATTCTTCGGGAACATCTTTGAGCGCATATCCCAACTGTCTTCTCAAGAGGACGGGGTTGTAACTGATGCCCCTAGCCAATCCTAATAATGGTACATTGAGGTAACTTCCACAACTGGTGATAAAGTTCTTCCCCTTCAGTCTCAGGGTAAACCATCTGATGTCCTTAGCAGACAACATGCTCAGTTTTTGGGCCCGGATTACATTGGGATCGGTGAATACTTCGGTAGTGGGTAGGTGTCTCATGAACAAATTGTAGAATAGAGGAGCACAACACCAGACTAGACCACCCAGTTTCTTCTTATTTTTGAAATGTACTAGATAATACAAGCCACCCAGGAGGGTGGGCATAGGATTCTTCAGCACAAACAAGTGGATGGCATTCATATCCACAAATTTATCCATATCAGCAAACATGATGATCCCATAGATGGACAAGGCTAAGATAGCACAAACCAAATCCCATCGAGCAGCCACAACAAGTTCCCCAACTCTTCTAACCAGAAAGTCAAGAGAAAATCCAAGTACCCTGGCTTTGGTAACGGTCAAGTTCGCCTCCACTTCAGATGAGCTCAAATAAAGAGCTTTGGAAATGTCAAGATAAGTTGGTCTGGTCATATTTGAATTGAAAGGGATCTGGTCTTTGAACGGGACACCCAGAATCATGGAATACTCTTAAAGAATAGGACCTAACTGGAAGTCAGGAAAAGTGAAGCACCGGAGCCGAGGATCATAATACTACAACAAGGTATGAATTGCACTCCTCTGAGAATGTTCCAGATTAACTACCAGATCCAGAATATCACCATAATTCTCTTTGAAGTATCCCACATGACCTGGGGTAATAAAAGACACCATCTGGTTAAGCAGATCCCATATGACTTGGGGTCACAATAGCAATCACGGTAACAATTTCTCTGAACAGAAATCCCGGATCTCAGAACCATAGAACCAGATCATAACACTGGACAATAGTGGCAAAGTGGGTATGTTGGAAGTTTTAGGGTTCCTGCAAACCTGTAAACCCCACCCATCTCATGGTTGTGCTACTCGGGTCAACATCACGGACTCTCAAAGCCTAATAGCAATAATACGTTCACCATTTCTGAGAAATGGCTCATGACCAAATCAAGGAATCAGTTAGGCATTATGTACTACCCAGGGAAGTCTCAACTGAGTCCGAGGAAACAATCATCCCTCATAAGTCCCCAGCTTCAAGCACTGAATCGAGAAACAATAATACATTCAGCCTTTGGGATACAATACTATCGTCATATGAACAGTTTGCTTTGACTGGGTTCCTATGAGAGAACTAGGTCATCCTATGCGAGTTCCCAGTGGGCCCTCAGATGCGAGTGGGTTTGCTAACAAATATGGTCTGCCACTGTCATCACTGGAGAGGGTTGTTTCCACTAATGTCCTCAATAATCGGTCACCAGATGCACATAACTATCGAGGTCGTACCCTAAAGTGGGGGAGATCCCCACACAGAATAGTTGAAAGACGGTCGCAGTCTGAGTGTGGAACACACCGCCACTCATCATGATACCATGCGAGTACAATGTATTTCCACGCTAGTCCTAGGGTGTACTCAAGTAGGATAGTTGGCTTATCTCAAAGTATCCCCCATCCCACAAAAAAAAAACCAGCACAGTCCAGTATATATGATGCATGGAAGATAAATACTGAAAGCAGTAAATAAAATGCTATAAAGTAAAGCTGTAAACGGAAACATTAAAGCTAAACTAAAGCACACAACAGCACACAGATAAACACCCAACGAAACCGAAACAAACGGGTGCTAGGATTGACTCTCAAAGGGGAACCCAAAGATTCTGGGTTCGGTCCCCAACAGAGTCGTCAGTTGTCGCTCCCAAGATTTTCATCCTAGTACAAATGCGAAAGTGGTGCGGAAAAGGTAGAGTCTTAAGTCATGCATTTTTATCCCGGATGAATGGGAAAGGTAATGCTGCACAGACCTAAGAGAAAAGGAAAGGACAAGGTCCTGCGAACCAAAGATCTGGGTTCGGGAGTCAGTTACGACCTGGGAAGGTATTATCACCCCAGACCGTCTACCGTATCTGACGGGATCCATGCTTGCTTGTCTGTTTCAAAGGGTAAAAGAAATAAAAAGTTGTTGAACAAAACACGCTAACTGGAATGGAATGAGAATGGGAACTGGAAAAAGAGATCGAAAGAAAGAGGGGAAATGTAGGGAGAATAAAGAAGGTCCTTGAACGGGCCCTACCCGGTTGCCTACATATCTCATAAGAAATGAGAATCAGAGTCGACGTAGTTCGCCTAACTAAGGCGGAAACTCTGTTTGTGCTTTTTACGGCTGAACTGCTTATGTCGATGCTCAGGTGTTGCAGGCTCGTCTAGTATGAGTGCATAATTGTCTTGCAAATGAGGCAAGTCGTAGCAAGTTCGCATTGAGAGTGATCCACTATCTGTTCTGATCCATATTCAACCTTGGGTTCTGATATTTGATCTTGCCACTGAGTGAACCCTAATCACATGCCTTGCACGCTAGCCAATGTTGCATGAATTATTATATTTTTTATTATTTTATTTATGCAATGTATAGGCAAATATGCAACGCGGCGAGCTAAATGCCATGAAAATGAGAGGGCAAATTTTGGGGTATTACAGGCATGTTAAAGATTAATAATGACTTCATGGATAGTATTCGAGAGGCTCATAAGCTGGATGTTAAACTAATGGACATCATAAATAGTTATGGTCAATCAGAGAAGAGTGATTTTAAGATTGATGCAAGAGATGTGTTGAGACTGCATGATCGAATCTGTATTCCTGATGATGCAAATATGAAAAAGAAGATTATTGAATAGGGTCATAGGAGTAATCTGAGTATTCATCTGGGAGCTACTAAAATGTATCAAGACTTAAATAAAATATTTTGGTGGTCCAGGATGAAAGAAGATGTGGCACGATTTGTGTATTCCTGTTTGACTTGTCAGAAGTCGAAGTTTGAGCATCAGAAGCTTGTAGGGTTGATGAAACCGTTGGAAGTTCCAGAATGGAAATGGGATAGCATTTCTATGGATTTCGTGATAGGGATGTCTTTTACTCTAAGAGGGCATGATTCAATTTGGGTGATTGTTGATAGGCTTACGAAGTTGGCTCTTTTCATACCTATTAACATCACATATCCAATTGTGAAGTTGGCAGAGATTTATATCTGAGTAATTATGAAGCTGCATGGTGTTCCTTTATATATTGTGTCAGATAGAGATTTGAGGTTTACGTCAGAGTTTTGGAATAGTCTGCAGGAGGTGTTGGGCTCTAAGTTAAGGTTGAGTTCGACATATCATCCTCAGACAGATGGCCAAACTAAGAGGACTATTCAGTCATTGGAAGACTTGTTGAGAGCTTGTGTTCTTGAGCAAGGAGGTTCGTGGGATACTTATCTTCCATTAATCGAGTTCACTTATAATAATAGTTACCATTCTAGTATCGGAATGGCACCTTTTGAAGTGTTGTATGGTCGGAGGTGTAGAACTTTGTTGTGTTGGCATGAATCTAGTGAAAGTGTAGTACTTGGACCAGAGTTAGTTCGAGAAACTACCGAGAAAGTGAAGTTGATCCGAGAGAAGATGAAGGCTTCTCAAAGTAGGCAGAAGAGTTACCATGATAATCGAATAAATGATTTAAAATTCCAAGTTGGTGATCATGTGTTTTTTAGGGTCACGCACGTGACTGGTGTTGGAAGAGCTTTGAAGTCTAAGAAGCTCACTCCTCGTTCTATCGGTCTGTATCAGATTTTGGACAGATATGGGAAAGTTGATTATCGGATGGCTTTATTTCCAAATCTTTCGAATTTGCATGATGTGCTCCATGTGTCGCAAATTGGGAAATACATTTCAGATCCGTCTCATGTGGTTAGTATGGACGATGTGCAAGTACGAGATAATCTCACGGTGGAGACAAAGACTGTGCGAATTGAGGATCATGAAATGAAAACTCTTCGAGAGAAATAGATCGTGTTGGTGAAAGTTGTCTAGTTGGGAGCTGCTGGAGAAAGCATGACCTGAGAATTGGAGAGCAAGATGCGAGACTCCTATCCCGAGATGTTTGAATCAGGTAAATTTTCGAGGACGGAAATATTCTAAGTAGGGCAGAGTTGTAACGCCAAATATTTAATTATTTATTTAAATGAATATTTAATTATTTATTTGTGTTTATTCGATCGATTTTGGTGTCGCAGTGTAACACCCCAAAATTTTCTTGCTTATTTATCACCGAATCCGAGTAGCTTATGCTTTGTTTCCGTGTCATCATGCATATTCATCCATACATTGCTTAAAAAAATAAAACAACAATAAATAATGCATACATCATTGGTTAAGGCGTGGGGCATGTGATCAAGGGTTATTTGGCATTTATCGGGTCTCGGAAGGAAAATAATCTCAGAAAATATGACCAAGATTGGATATCCAAGACTTCCCACCAAAAAGAATAAAAATTCATATTTTGGTTGAAGTATCTGGTTACCTCATAGGTAGTAACCAGTTACTTCATGCAGAATTTCAAAAATTCAAAAATTAGTTAGTTTGTTCCATCCTTTTCCACTTTCACTTTGCCTTGCATTTCCACCAAATTCTAGAATATTCCACCACCTTCCAAAGGAATATTCCTAGAATATACCAATGGAATATTCTAGGAATATTACCAACTAACTTTAACTAACCATTAGCTTAGGTTCTAAGCCTAAGGTCCAAACCTCACACCTAACTCACACCTAGCTCCAAACCTAACCTCTATATAAGTATTGATCACTCCAAGCCTTAAAAAGAGATTGGACACACTTCATCATTTTCACCATTCTCTCATTTTTCCATTTCCAAACTCACACCAAAGCTTCATCATCATCAAGATTCTTCAAGTTTTGCATTGAAACTTGAAGAATCAGAAGCTAAGCCTCCACCATTTGCATCAATTCAGTGGATTATCGAAGAAGGTTCTACGATTTCGGTATTTATTTCACCGTTCGGAAGTGCTTTTGGAAAGTTCTCACCAATCACATTTATTTTGCGCATTCGCGAATTGAAGCTTTGGATCTCCGGTTTTCTCTTTTTTCGCGTATAGATCGACATTGCAACAATTGCCAAAGCAAGCCTCCGCTTTGTAGGTTGATTAATCTGTAATCATTTCTCGTTTTAACTTATTTCTCTTCTTCTCGCCTCGTGCGTTCTTCGCGTTTTCTCGCCTTTTGATACTTTGATTGGTTTGATCATAAAAGTTAGAATCGTGGTATGATCGTGGTTTTAATAGGTGTTGGATGGCAACATTTAGGTGTAATTTTTGTGCTTAATTGATAGGCATTAGAATAGAGCTTACTTGAATAAGTTGCTACTGGTTTTGACATGAAAATGCAGAAATTTTTTATTCTGGTTGCAGAGTAACCGGTTACCTGTGTTAAATTTGCAGAAATTCTAGTTTTTTGAACTGGTAATCGATTACTGCATAGGTAGTAACCGGTTACCACTGAACTAGAATGAAAAATTCTTACTTTTTCTTGCATCTTTTATATCCATTCCCCCTCTAACCATCATAGATCATTAGGATGTGATTTTAGAGAATATTTAGGAGTTGTTTAGGTGCATAGGTGTGTAGTTTCGACAACTTTCGACACGCATTTCATTTGGTTTCGTTTTTTAGCATAATTGTAGAATTTGTGTTCATTGCATGTTGTAAATGTTGTTTGCATGATAGAATATCATCAATAGCATGTTAATAAGTGTTCATAATTCTGTTTTGCATTGTATTTGCGATCCTGTTCGCTTGTGATTTTTCGTCGAACAACCGATGGTTTCTAATCTAATGTTGGATTAATTTACTTGCAGGATCAACCATACAAATCCTAGGACATAAGTGTTTTGGTTGAAAGTGATGATTTAGCCATCTTGTGTTGTTTTACTCTTACTAAGATTTTTATTATGTTTATGTGATTCTATAAAATGAAGAACAAAAGTAAGGTTTCTTTGGCAAAAACGTGAACTAAGTAAATTCTGGTAATGTAAAAGGATAAATGGCAAGGAAAGTAAAGGTTGGAAAAGTAGAGAACTTGTAAATTGCAGGAATCATAAAAATGCAGAAAATGTTAAATAACACGAAATTGTATTAAACTGAATAAAAATGGTGTTTCACACGTACATTTTTCCAGAAATCAAACTCTTTTCTCTCACACGGGTACTTTGAGTAATTTCTTAACAGGAATTTGTACACAATATCACACACTAAATCTAACAAATATTATCCTATTTATATATAAAATAAAATAACTGCTATCAATGGAAAAATCCTAAGACTAATGACACTTGGCTTTCTGCATGTTTTTCTTTCTTCAAAAGCTTCCACGCGTCCTTCTGCCAAGCGGAATAACTGTCTGAATTTAAATTTATCCTTAATATAGAAACAACGCGTCCCTTCAGCCTTGTCGAAACACAACATATCAACTAAAAATTGTCGAAACAATGCATCATCTCTCTTTGTCGAAATGTCGAACACTTCAGTTGTCACTCAACTCTGTCGAACTGTCGAAATATTTCTTTCAATATATTTCTTCAACTCCCTTCCTTTGCAAATATCTTCTTCTATCGAAGAGCATCGTTTTATCTTTTCAAGTCATGGTGTCGAAAATATGTGTCTACAAATTTCCCCCAGCAAAGATGTTTCGACTGTCTCTAGAGAAACCATCATTTGATGTCAAACAAGTTTCGACTCCATGTTACCTACATTAATTACGCTGGTTCTCAAGATTTGACTTTTGTCAGGTCACAAGAAAAATTAATCATTACACTTTTCCTAAAATGTCTCATCTAGCCCGCGTTTGGACATGACTCACATCATCCTAAAACCTAGCTAGTCACGATCTTTTCAACTTCCATCACTTTTCATCATCATCGTTGAGACCTTTACACGTGTCCCATGATCATCAGAAAAAGCTCAAATGTTTTCATTAACTCCTTATTTATAAATACCCATTTCCATTTCTTCTGAAACTTTTTACACTTCTGAACTTATTTCTTTCACAATCCATTTCCAAATCTTCTTTACTTTAAAAAACAAACCTTCTCTGTTCTTAACAATGGCGTCTTCAAGCAACAAGAAAATCAAGGATACAACTTCTCTCCCCCTGCGAACAAATTATCTGGACCTGTGATTGTGGGCAACAATCAATATGTTCTTAAGCCTCCCAATGAAAGGGAAAAAAACAAGTATTTACAAATCCCAGGTATTAATCCCAGTTTTTATTTCTAGTACATGCCATGCAATGTTAGGTCCACTTCCTAACCCATATACGGACCAAGCTCGTTTAAAAGAGTTCTTTCCCACATATTCCCACTCAAAACCCATAGGTGCTGGAGTAAAATCCAAACCTAGTGGAACGTCTACAGGAAATCCTGAGAATGCATCTGCTTCTGCAGAAATAGATTTAACGTATTTGAACCAAGCTAGAATTTTTAGGAGTTGTCCCATAACAAAAGATCATTCTGACTATTTAGCTTGGCTAACTAAAGTTGAAAAAGTTAAAGGAAAATTTTCGAAACAAACTGGTATTTTCGACTTGATTCAACTGTCGAAGGTAGGCCCCAATTATTGCCCAAACATGATCTTAGCTTCCCTTTACTTTTAGGATAGTACCTATAACAACTTCCACCTTCCTTGTGGGATGGTCACCCCGACCTTCTTCGACGTAGCTTCCATTGTTGGCCCTAGCCCTATAGGAATAGAGTTCAACCCAACTGTTTTGGATGACAATTCTATAGCCTTCGACACTAGCTTTGCCTCATATTCTCTATTCATCGCTCAATATCATGATAAAGATACCACTGAAGTTTCTGATGTAGATCACATAGCCTTTTTGACCCTCTGGTTGTCGAAGTTTGTTTTTTGCTCCCGCTCCCTTCAAGTTGCCAAGAAATACCTCACCATAGCTAACCAACTCCATGATGGGAACAACCTTTGTTTAAGTGAAATGATTTTAGCAAACCTTTACGAATCACTTAGCGAGAGTGTGGAATTCTTGAAAACTATCAAAGAAAAAGGCAAATTGAGCTTGGTAGGACCCTTTTGGATTCTATAATTATGGCTTAATGCTACTTTCGAGGCTTCTCTTCCTGTCACGAACGAGGTGGATGAGGAAGGAGTAAAGAACAGGACTGTGGAATGGCCTAGGTTAGTACAACTAACCCCATCTGATGAAGGAACCAACCTTCAATGATCCTTCACCAGCTACGTGATGATGTTTTCCAAAAGGTACAATTTTACTTCAACCATGGAACCCTTTGCCAACACAACTATTGGACCTAAATGGTTCACTAAACAACTCCCCCTTGAGATGCAAAAAGATAAAGATACATTTTTGGTTATTTGGGAATCATTTTTGACACCAAGGCTCCTTTTCTCCCACCACAACATGAACAACACCAAGATCGCTCTTATCGTTTATCAGCCTAACCTTGTCGCTCTCCAGTTTGGGTGGATTCAAATAAAACCAAAATCCATCTACCCAGAGAAAGGCTCCATCATCTTTTACAATTCTTTCCACAATGCAGAAAAAAGCGTAGAGTTGTCGGAGAAGTTAACGGATGAAACTCTAGAGATTCGACCAGTGGTTTTTCGACCATCGTTCCTCTACACTCAAGAATTTGATGTTTGGTGGAAAGATTATTACCTCACCAGATTTTTTGACGTGACAACCTTTACAACTCATCAGACGAACGCTTTTGCTTTTGTGCAGGATCAAACAAAGAAAGGTACTCAACAACACATTAATGAAATCCAAAAATTTCAAAAGTATTTTGAAACCATTTACAGACCAAATGATCTTAGTCGAACCATAGGCGAAGCAACAGTGACTTTAAAACACAAGTTTACAGGAAAAACTGGGGAAACTGACATTGCCTTCGTATGTTCGACCAGAAATACGTTATGATTTGGTGTACAGTTATTATCCACCAAAGTTTCCCCCTCTACCTTCTACTGAATTTGGTGTGGCATTGAGCCCTCCATTCCCAGATTGGTTTGTTTGTGGATCCGATCTGAAAATGCTTTGTGAATCTTGTAAAAAACCTGTTGAGCGTGTGGCTCCAACTAAGTATCATTTGGACAATTTCCCAGGGCACCTTCATATTGGAATAGAACACGTTCATGTGGAATCTCCCATTCTTGAAGGTGTTAAAGAAAACACAATTTTCTATTTTGTTCTAACTTCATTATTATGTGTTTTCCCTTTGTGTTTATTTATTTCTCTATTTTTCTATCTTTTAGCTGTCAAGATTATTGCTAAGAAAGCTCTTGTCGGAAGTAGTTCTGGAAAGGTGGTCGAAAATCCATTCTCTACTGTAAAAAAAGGTTTCAACAAAAGCATCAACCTTTCTTTTATGTAGTAGATTTATTTTACCCACTCTAACCAAATTTCTCTTTGGTATTTTAGGTGAATCGGAAACCACTAACTACCCAAAAAAGAAAACAAGAGGAGGCAAAGGTGATTATTGAAGAGTCTGGGGACGAATCTCCAAAATAACAACCTCTTAAGAGAAACGAAGTCCTGAAGATCAAGATGGTCGCCTCCTAGAGGTCTATTGTCATATCTACAAAGAATACTCCCCCCACCAGTCCAACTACCAGAGCTCATACAAAAGATGCAGAGAGTGGGAATTCTAGCTTTCATACTGAGATCCCTCGGGTAAACTTTATTTTGACTAATGGTATTCACTTTTTACTTGCATTTTCTTTTCCCTAACTTTCTTGATTGTTATCAGGTCTAGGTTATGGTCGAAGAACACCCTGCAGCAGAAGGAGCGCCACAATTTCAAAGTTCTTCTGCTTCTAAGGCTATTAGTTCTACTCCTAATTCTCCAAAGGGTTCGACCAAAGAGTCAGGGGCAGAAGTAGATCAGGTAAAAACCTATCCTCAAGCTGAGACAATTTTGAAGGAGAAGGTCCAAGAGGAGGCTAACCCCAAAGATGACGAACCTGAACCACAAACTATAGCAGATTTCGACACCAACATGGATGACCAATTTGATGATAATTCTCCTCCTCATCCAAGATTAAATACTGAAAATGATGATGATGCTGCCATGGATGATAAGGTCAAAAATGCTAATGAAGGAAAGACTGCTGAGGAAGAAGGTGATCAGAAGAAAGGCCAAGATGTTGGGGTTGGAGAAAGCAATGAAGAAAAGACTGTTGAGGAAAAGGAGGACCAGTTGAAACAACGAGATGCTGGACTGACTTCTGGAATAAGTGTTCAACCAATTCCTACCCAAACCCAAGGAACTTCTCCATTAACTAGTTCGACCAGTCTCTCTCGCGAGGAACTTGAGAGCTTAAAAGTGAGAAAACCTTTAGATTATATGAAGGTTATGCTCAGCGCTCACTACAACTTTCAAGAATCTTCCTAAAGCAGTTCGACTACTTCTAGGGCCACTTCTAAGTTTAGGTCACTTGATGCCATCATGACTGAAATTAGGACCAAAATACTTGGTGTGGACTTATTCAAGATTTTGGATGAAAATCACATTGCCCAGTTCGACCTGAAGAAAACCCTCAAACAAGTAAATGTTTTGGAAGCCTCTGCTGAAGAAAGTCGCCTGGTGATGGATCTAACCCACATGATTGACATGGTGAGTGCAGATCTGCACCTTCAAAAAGAGTTCTCCCAACAAATCTCTAAAAATTCTGAGTTTCAAATTGCAGAGTGGGATGTTATGGCTATTTCGACTGATAAAGTTTCAGAGCTACAAAAACTTTCTGAAATTTATTCTAAAGATGTTGCTGAATGCGACATCAACATCCAAAATTTGGAGAAGCAGATAGCCAATCTTCAACAAAAGATTTCCCAAGAAAAACAATGCAAAGCAAACCTCCAGCAACCCAAGCAAGATGAGATTGACGAAGAGATTAAATTGGGACTTCACAATGCAAATAAAGCTCAACAATTAAGTCAGGAGATCGACAACCTTTCTCATAACAATTAATCCAAAAGAGGAAATTTGAAGAGCTTAAAGAGTCTTTTCTTAAAGATTAAATTGCAATAGGAATAGGCTTCTTATTTACTGGCAGCCTTTGAGGCTTTGTAATGATATTAACGCCATTTATCAACAACCTTTGTTGGCTTATACTTTTTCAAATACTTGCCATTTATCTTTAGTATTATTTTATCTTTGTCTATCTCTTCGACCTCATATGCTCCATTTGAAAAAACTTTTAAAATTTGGAAAGGTCCTTCCCACTTAGGAGACCATTGTCCCATTAATCTATCTTTTCGATCCATAGGAAGAATCACTTTCCAAACAAGATCACCCACTAAAAGGGTCTTAAATTTCACTTTCTTGTTGTAAAACCTTCTGACTCTTTCTTTTTGCCTCTTTATCAAATCTAACGCACACAACCTCTCTTTGTCCAAATCAACTAATTTGTCCATCATCATGCTCCAATATATTTCTGATGGGATTTCATGATGCCTTTGAACTCGTATCGACTGTAAATAAATTTTGACTGGTAGCACTGCATTATGTCCATAAGTCAATTTGAATGGAGTAGAATTTGTTGCTTCTTTGGGAGACGTTCGACAAGCCCATAAATTTGATCCAAAGTCTTATGCCAGTTTCTAGGTTTTCTACCCACTTGATTTTTGATCAAATTTATCACAACCTTGTTTGCTGCTTCGACTTGTCCATTTGCCTAGGTATAATAAGGTGTCAAAGTTAAGAGTTTAAAACCTTTTTCTTTTGCAAATATTTGCATGTTTTTCCAGTAAATACAGATCCTTGATCAGTAGTTATTGTTTCTGGTATCCCAAATCTGTAGATTATATATTTTTGGATAAACTTTATAACTGTCTCCTGATCCACGTTTACCAATTGTATAGCTTCAATCCATTTAGTGAAATAATCTATTCCAACTAAAATGTACCTCTGCCCTTTAGAAGAAGCTGGTTGATTTTCTCCAATTAAGTCCAAAGCCCAACCCCTGAATGGCCAATGCTTTATAATTGAATGCAACTCACTTGCACGGACATGTGGTATACCTGCATTTACTTGGCATTCCTGACAACCTTTTGCAAATTCGACACAATCTTTCAATATTGTTGGCCAGTACATTCCTTGTCAAAATAATAACCATTTCATTTTATGGCCTGCTTGGTGCGCGCCACATGCACCACTGTGCACGTTCGACAAAGCTATGTAAGCTTCATCTTCGCCCAAGCAATTCAGTAAGACTCCTTCTGCAGTCTTTTTAAATAATTCATTTCCAAAAAGCACGTAGCTTAAAGCTCTATACTTTAACTTTCTTTCGACTTTCTGATTTGGGTCTTATAGATAATCTTTAATAGGTTTTCTCCAATCTTCAATTTCTGAATCATCTACATTGAAGATTTCAAAATTTTCTTCATCCCCATAACCTAATTTTATTGTCTCCAAATCTGATTAGGAAAATTTGGTGGATATAACTCTTCCCCTTACTTCTATAGTTTTCTCCAAGTTTTCTTTCGACACTTTGTAGCCTGATGCAAGTTGAGCCATATCATTTGCTTCTTGATTCTCTAACCTAGGAATGTGTTTAATGGCTACATTGTCGAATGTTTTAAGGATTTTGTTAGCTATTACGAAGTACATAATCAGATTCTATTTGACACATTTATATTCTTTTGTCAATTGTTTTATCACCAACTCAGAGTCACCCATTATTTCGACTCTTGTTGCCCCCAATTCCAACAAGATTTCAAGTCCAACAATCAGAGTTTCATATTCTGCTTCATTATTTGAACATAAGCCTTCAACCTTGTACTTGAATTTTGTTGGAATTTTGTTAGGAGAAATAATTAGTATTCCAACGCCAGTTCCGTTCTTATGACGGGAACCATCGAAATACAACCTCCATGGCTCTAATTTAACATATTTTATTTCATTTTCATTTATTGAGTGGTCAGCTATGAAGTCAGCAACCACTTGTCCCTTCACAACCTTTAAAGGTAGATATTTCAAGGAATATTTTGTCAACGCCAAAGCCCATTTCCCAATTCGACTATTTAAAATAGATTTAGATAAAATATACTTTATTACGTCGAAATGAGAAGAAACATATACATCAACATGTTTTATATAGTGTTTTAACTTTGTACAAGAAAAATATACACACAAACATAATTTCTCTATCACACTATATCTAGTTTCAGCATCATTTAAGATTCTGCTGAGATAATAGATGGCCCTTTCGACGCCATTTTCATCTTCTTGACATAGCATGGTCCCCATCATTTTATCTGATGCCGAAATGTATAATCTCATGCTTCTTCTTCTACAAGGTGGGATTAAGATTAGAGGGCTAGAGAGGTATTTTTTATCAGGTCAAAAGCAACTTGATGTTCCTGCCCCCATGTGAAGTCTCCCTTCTTTAGTCGAAGCAATGGTGAAAAGGCCTGAGTCTTTCCACTAAGGTTGGAGATGAACCTTCTTAGAAAGTTAATTTCCCCCAGTAGGGACTGCAGCTCCTTTTTTGTTGATAGCGCTTTCACTTCCATTATGGCTTTGGCTTTGATTTCATGGATTTTGATCCCCTTCTTGTGAACTACAAAACCTAAAAAGTCACCTGCCTGCACACAAAAAGCACATTTTAGGGGATTCATTTTCAAACCAAACTTTCTCATCCTTTCAAAAGATTGTCGAAGATGATCTATATGACTTTCTCCCGAAACGGACTTAACCATAATATCATCAATATAAATCTGCATGAAAGTTTCAATATAATCATGGAAAATTGAATTCATAGCACGTTGGTAAATTGCCCCGGCGTTTTTTAGGCCGAAAGGCATCATCACCCATTCATAAGTCCCTATCGCTCCAGGACAATGAAAAGTTGTCTTAGGAACATCTTCTTCGGCAATGAATATTTGGTTATAACCATAGTAACCGTCTAGGATGCTTAAATACTCATGGCCTACTGCTGAATCTACAAGCATTTCTGCTACTGGTATAGGGTATTCATCTTTAGGTGTAACTGAATTTAAGTCTCGAAAATCAATACATACCTGTCGCTCCCCCGAAAAGACACCGGGTCAGATAGGGTACAGACGCAAACGGTCGGCTAAAGGAGAAGATGAAGTGAAATGAATAGAGTCGCCAGCTAGGCATTTTTATCCCGAAGGAAAGGTAATGTTGCATAAACCTAAGAAAAGAAGGATAAGACGGTTGTGAACCAGAGAAATTGAGAAAAGGGGTTGGTTACAACCTGGGAAGGTATTAGCACCCAGATTGTCCGTCGTACTCGACGGGATCCACGCTTAAAAGATTGTGTTTAAAGGGGTAGTGTATGTGTTGTCTATGTGCAAAAGCTGGAAAATAATATACAAGTGTCAGTGCAGAAAAAGGGGGAATTGCTCAGGAAATGAGGCTTAGAAAAGAATGCTGAAAGAGGGGGGTGACAAAGAGACTTTTGTTCGATAACAGTTAAGTTATGCCTACATATCCTCTCGTGCAATGAGGAAGTCAAAACACTGTAGTTCGACTCAAAGGGACTGAAAGATAAATTGACTGTGAACTGCTTGCTTGACTATGCTTAAGTGTATGACTCATCTGGCTCGAGTGATAACTGTCTTGCATTAGACGGAAGAAGCAAGTTCTCATTTTTGAATGAGTGTGATGAGAAAAGAATCCCGAAGGAGACGATTATTGTTTGTTTTTGATGTTTTCAGTTTTGTTATTGTTTTGGTTGTTTTGCATAGGATTATGAGCTTAAATCTAAATCAAGGGTCTGTAAACTCATTATATCCTCCCTGATTAGGGATAATGAGAATACTTAAGTATGAGATAAGCATCTCAACTTAATTACCATGATGATGTAGGATTAAGATCATTAACCTACTTGTGATTATTTATATGTTTTTAGGTTTTTGTTTAGTGTTAAGTAATGAGTTTAATCTCTAATCACAGATTAGTGGACTCATTACACCATCCTAATAGAAGGATAATAGATGAGAACACTTAAGCTGAGGAAGATACCTCAACTTAATCCATGGTTAGGGATTAAATTCATTATATAACAAGCTTTTATTAAGTGGATTTTAATTAAGGGATGAGATTAAGAAGTGGATTTTATGGTTTGTAAGACAGCTTGAGGAGGACTTGTCCATTAAACACTAGGGTTAGTCCTTCTTAACCATAAAGGAAGAATTAGAACCCTAATGTAAGGCCCAAGTTACAAGATGAAGTATTAGTGATTATTAAGATGATTTGATTAAGAGGTTTAAACAAATTAAAGGTTTAACACTTAGGATTAAAGTTATACACTCCATCCTAAGAGAAGGATGCAGGCATAACCCTAATTCCAAAGTCCTAAAACTTTAAGAGTTTAGTCTCTGATTATTGAGATGAGAAGAGAGACTCAAGGAGACTCCAAGGTAAAAGCTAAGGGGGACTAATCACAACTCTAATTATTATCATGCTTCGATGTTCCTATGGTTTGTGAGGCTTAAGCAAGATCTTCAAGGAAGCCACCAATGGAAGAAGCAGATGAAAGGAGGATGAAGCAGAAGAATAAGTTACTCACTTCATTGAAGAAGATAAGTAACTTAAAGAAAGAAAGTGAGAGATGAACACAAGTGAACAAGTTCACTTCAAAGAAACCAGCAAGATACATATGAGAGAGATGAATAGAAATGAGAAGTGAAGGCAAATCCAATTCTCAAAGTAACTTATCACCTGAAAATGTTAACATGAATGCATAAAGTATAAAGCATAAAGAAATGAAATGAAATGAGATGCAATGAGATGAAATGACCAAAGTCAAAAGTGTTTATGCAAGTTTAATGTCATGTGAGATGATGCAAAGGCATACAAAGTGCATATGTATGATCATACAAGAATGAGATGTCATGTAAGCATGCTTTGAAGTTTGAAAGCACATGAAAGTTAATGAAATGAAATGAATGCAAATCATGGCAAATGAATGAAGAAATGATCAAGCATGATTCTAACATGTCCTAAGATGTCTAAGATGACATATGAATGCATGAAATGTCATGGCAAGTTCATGTATGGATGCATATGCAAGATGAATGCAAGTAATCATGGAAAATTAGGGTTATATGGAAGTATGAGATGCACACGACCAAAACAGAAACATATGACATAATAAAAATTTGAAATCACACTCAAACAAACCCTAAACCCATACTAAGTCACACCCCAAAGGAGAAGGTCATAAGCCTTATCAATCAAAAGTTATGATTTTCCTAAGTTTCTAGGGTTTTTTGGGTGATCCTCAAAGAAAAATGCAAATCAATTCAAAAATGCAAGATAAATCCATGAGATAAATATCCTATAAACTACATGCCATATGCAAAACAATGCAAAAAGAATCATCTTCAAACTCTTCTTGGTTAGGCAGAAAAGATTTTTTTCAAGTTAGGGTTCAAAAAATATGATTTAAATGACCCTTAATTCAAAGAAAATTCTCAAGTTATGATCAAACCTAAAAAGAAATTTGTGTGAAGAGTTTGAAAATGTTTCTAAATGCAAAGGAATGATTCATGATTTTTTTGGTGATTTTTAGAAACCTAAATGTATTTTTAATTAATTAACAGACTTTAATTAATTAAAAATAACATTTAAATATTTTAAAAATACTTTATATGCAAAAAAATAAAATAAAAATCATTTTCTGATTAAGAAAAATATTTGAAACAAAAATGAAAAAGGAAATAATTTTTGAGTTATTTTTGCTATTTTAAATTAATTGTACAAAAGAAATAGAATAAAATGAAAATAAAATGAGATAAAATGAAAGTCAGCTGATCCTAAGGCCCAGATTCAAACTGGAAAGAGAGGGAATTGACTGCACGCGCTATCCAATGGATGGCATTCAAACTGACTAATTACCTAATTTAATTAATTAATTAATTAAGATTAGGGTTTTAAGTGAAATGATCTGGACCCTCCAAATACGCGCTAATCCTAATCCTATGGCCCACATTCAAACTGGGGAGATTATCCCTAATTACGAACCCTAAACATTTTCAGGTGACCGGAGCTAGCGCCGGTCATCTTCTCTGGCCATCCAAATTTTCAGAAACTCACAAACGCATCAAATCTCCTAATCTCTTGCCCAGAATCACTCCTCTAACATCCAAGAACATGAATCCACAAACAAAAATCATTTATCATGCATAAGAAAGCTGAATCGAAGAAAACAAGTTCTAGGTCAAAATTTTCAGAACAACCATACATACTCATTTCTCAATCGTTTTCAAAACTAAACACATCCCAATGATCAGTGGAGCATATAGAACAATATTTTAACAAGAAAACATGATTCTGGAAAAAATGTTCTTGAGGTTACCTGAGGTTGAGCTTTCTGATTCTGGGCTTTCTGGCCTCCTCCTTCGTGCAAGTCAGCTTCAATGAACCCCCTGAGGATGATGTGAAGCTTAGAACAAGTTTGTATGGCTTGGTTTGAAGGTTTTGCCTCTGCTGCACCAGAAATCGTATTTGTGTTTGGCTGTGTTATAGGCTATCGTGAAGGGTGGGAAATGATCCTAGGATGATGAGTTGATTGGTGGAAGAGTTTGTGATTTTTGTTGGTTGAGGAGAGAGTTTCGAAGAAATGAAGTTTTTGACAAGTTTTGGGAATTCTGAGTATGAGCAAGGTTCAGGCTTCAATGTTATGTGTTTTGTGTTGCTTGAGGTTTGTATAATGTGTAGTGATTGGTTCAGAGAATTGTTGTGGCATAGTGTGATTGGTATGGTGTGAAATGCAAAAGGTCAATATTTTGTACTTTGAGGTATGGGCATGGTGCAGGCCTGAATTCTTGGGGTGTCTGGCCTCAGCTGACTTTGTGGAGAGCCATGGAATTGGTTTTGGCATGCTGGCACAAGTGGATGAAGAGATTCATACCATTTTGCAATTTTTGAGAGTTTGGCCCCTTTTGTAATTTCTTGAAGTTCAAGTCATGAAAATGCATAGTTCAAAGCATAATTCTGATGTTTAGAGGTTTGTTTGACATGTTGTGAAGTATTTGTGTCCATTTGAAGTCATTAGAATGCCTTAACATGTCAATTTGCAAAATCCCTCTTTGACATGTAACTTGAAATTTTAGGATTTTTGCCAACTTTGAAAGGCCATATCTTGAGTTCTAGGATGAATCAAGACATGTTCTTGTACTTTTTGAAAAGGGAAAGACCTAATCTACAACTTTCATGACCAAGAATTTTTCATTTGAAGCATTTTTGGTTGAGAAAGAGGAGGTTGAAAAACATTCCCAAAATGGAAAGTTTCCATTACAAGTCATTTCCATTTTTGGCAAGTTTGCAAATGGCTCAAAATTCTTCAATATTGTGAACTTCCAAACTCTTCTAAGATCAAATAAAGATCATAGAACTCCAATTTGATGAAAATACCCCTTTGGTTCCATTGTTGGGGGCCTCAGATGCCCTGATTTTGACTTAACTTGCTTAAGAAGTTACCCAGTGAATAGATGAATTCCACAATGAATTTCTTCATAAAACTTGGTACATATGATCCTTATAACATCTTAAGAACATTATAAACAAGAATGGCCCAAAAATTTGGAGTTAAGGCCTCTGAAACCAAAACCCTAATTTTGGTCATCTGTGTAGTAAAAACCCTAGCTCTGCTTCCATGCCTTGCCAGTTCTTGTGATTTCTTGACTTCTATGAACTTTGAGGGATATAATATGATGATAGAAAACACATGGACCCTCTTGGAACACTTTTAAGCCTTTGGGATGGCTCAGATGGATTCTTGGATTGCTCAGATCATAAACCCTAGATGCAGATGAACTTGAACTATGCAGATGAAACAAAAATGTAATATGAGATGTAATGCTTATGCTTATGCAAAAAATGAAAGATCACAAGCCATGGTGTGATATGAGTGATGGCAAATTGGGGTGTTTACAGCTTCCTCTATTCAAACATGAGTTAGTTGTGCAGGATGTAAGCGCCTGGCTTAACAGTTAAGCAAGGTAACTCGTGGTTGAATACCAAAGACAACCCACAATTTGCACTCGCTGGATTGAAGAAGAAAAGGGATATAATTGTAAAAGGTATGATAGTATGATTATCAAATAAAAGCGATGGAGGACGACCATCGAGCAGAGGACGACTGTTGGGGATAAGTTGGTAAAGCAATGACGGGGACGGCCGATAAGTTGGGGAAATAAAGAGATCATGATAGGGACGACCATCGGGTAAGCTTTTTTGGGGATTAAAGTAAAGGCAATGATGGGGACGGCCATTAGGCTTGGAAAGGTAAAGTAAACAACGATGGGGACGTCCATCGGTTTAAAGAATAAATGAAATAAATGATGAGGGACAGTCATCAAAGGTGAAGGACGATCACCTAGCAGGAGACGGCTGCTCTTTATCACGACATAGGACGAATGTCGGATAGAAAAGGTCGACGATGGGGACGACCATCGGATAAGCATGATGAAGGACGATCATCAAGAGGTGAAGGACGATCACCTAGCAGGGTTTTGCTGCTCTCATGGTTTTATCATGACATACGACGAATGTCGGATAACAAGATTGACGATGGGGAGGGCCATCGGATAAAGTGATGAGGGACGGTCATCAAAAGGTGAAGGACGATCACCTAGCAGGGGACGGCTGCAAAAAATATCACGACATAGGACGAATGCCGGATAGAAAAGTTCCAATAATGGAGATTCCACTGGGGAAAGGGATGAGGGACGGTCATCCAAAGGTGAAGGACGATCACCTGGCAGGTGACGGCTGCCAAAAATATCATGACATAGGACGAATGTCAGATAGAAGAAAGTTTCTCTGTTGGTGACTTGCTGAGGAATGGTAAACACGGACGAGTGCTTACGCTTAAGAATAAAAGGTATAAGTGTTTGACGATGTGTATATATTAAAGATGCGGACGAGCATCCTTAGGACCATGATACGGACGAGTATCGAAAGAAACAAACGCTAACGCGTGTTCAGAGATGATGATATGGACGAGTACCAACTGTTTAACAAAGAACACGGTCGAGTGTCGAATCTGTTGAGGAGTGATATAAGATACGGACAAGTATCAAAGTCTTATGTATAAGTATGAGTGAATATTGATTTGTTGGTGAAGTATGAGCAAGACACGGACGAGTGTTCAACTTGCTGGGAAATGTATGACACGGATAGGTGTCAAAAGAGAAATGTGTATAAGCTATGAACAAATATTTGTATATGAAAGTGCAAAAGGTATTCTGGCGACCTGTGGGGATAAGATGACACAGACGGGTGTCAAAAGGGTGTGTTATAAACAAATATTTGGTTTGCAACAAGTGTTTTAGCAACCATGCTGGGGGAATATGACACGGACGAGTATCAAAAGAGCATGTATAGGTATCTGTATTTGAGAGTGCAAAGGGGACACTTTGGTTTATATCTGCGAGGAATAATACGACACGGACAAGTGTCGAAAAGGGTATATATGAATAGGCATTTGTGTTGGAGAGTGCAAAGGGGACGCTTTGGCTTTTATTTGCAGGGGATGCGAGTTTTTATATATATTGCTGATGAAATACTGATGGTGATTGCAGGTGATTGGCTCGAACCTGGCTTGTGATCATGCAAATGTTTGATTTTTTCCGTAATGCTCCGTGTTAAATGGAATGCTACGCTTATTTGGTGATTTATGATGCGAATGCTATGATTATTCAAAAGAGAAACCGATCCGAGATTCGGATCCCACTGAAGAAAAGATCTCTGGCTGATCTGCTTGGAGGGATATCCCAGTCGGGGAAGAGATCATTGGTAGATTTGTCAGGAGATATAACTATGCTTAGGAAAATAGATCATTGATAGATCTATCCCGTAAGGAGAACTTATCTGGGGAGAAGGAAACTTTCGTCACTTTGTTGTGTAAGAGTTTCAGGCATTGCTTTTTGGGGAGAGACTGGAAATTATGTGGGGATCTTGGCTGGGGATGCTCCTGTTGAATAGACCTGTGGTGGGGATGAGGAGGCTTTAACAACTTTGCCAGGGAGAAGCATTTCAGATACTGCTTAGGGAGGAGGTATACTGGGGAAGTGATGCTTGGCATGCCCCATGTTGAGTATTGAATACCTGCAATCTGTTAAGACAAAAGAAACGCATAAGTATCTTGAGGCATCCCTTACCGGATTCCGTCATAGGAGTTAGGCTTTCCTGAAAGTAATATATTTCCTGCAAGCACTTATTAAAGATGGCTCATTTGTATTATGCAAGTGTTGCATCATGAATACTGGACATTTTGCAAACGAAACATAAAAATGTACAAAAACAAGGTGTGACTGAAAGCTCTGATTTTATTAATCTGGGTACCCTGAATTGGAAAATACAGTCAAAGAAACAAATCCCCTGGAATGAGGAGATTGCTATAAATTGAGAAAATAAAAGTGTTGGCAATGTTGACGACGCTCCAGTGAGCTTCCTTTGCTAAGACCTGTATGACCTTGACGTTCTTCTCATCTTGCTTTCTGAAAAAGTTGATTCTGACTGATGCTTTATCCTTTCGAAGCTTGCCGTGTTGTGAGTGATACAGACGAATTCAGAATGCAGTTGTTCGCTTATTCCCTGATTTTGCGTGGATCGCCCTTTTGGTTTTTCAATCCACCGGGATACCCATTTTTGCCTGAGCTGTCCAATGCGGCTTTTCAACTCAGCGGGTGTATATTTTTTCTTAATTTTCCCTTATTTTTGCCCGAGTCTTTTATTCTGTTTTTGACTCGCCGGGAGGCCCTATTTTTGCCTGGACTTACATTCTGTTTTTTATGTCCAGCGGGTCATTTTATGCGAAGTATTTTTTAACTGCATCTGAATTCACAGGGGATAAGAAATCTTCACCATCCATAGTAGTGAGCATCAGTGCTCCACCAGAGAAAACCTTATTTACTATGAATGGACCATCGTAATTTGGAGTCCATTTGCCCTTGTGGTCTGTATGAGGGGGAAGGAGTGTTTTCAGCACAAGATCTCCTACTTGGTATTCCTGAAGCCTGATTTTCTGATCGAAGGCTTTCTTCATCCTTTTCTAATATAACTGCCCATGACAAATTGCAGCTAATCTCTTTTCTTCGATCAGATTCAGTTGATTGTACCGAGACCGGACCCACTCTGCTTCATTCAGCTTTACATCCATCATTACCCGTAAGGAGGGTAGCTCAACTTCAACAGGTAGGAAAGCTTCCATACCATACACAAGTTGATAAGGTGTTGCCCCAGTAGACGTTCTGATTGAGGTTCGATACCCATGTAAGGAAAATGGTAGCATTTCATGCCAGTCTTTGTAAGTAACCACAATCTTCTGGATGTTTTTGTTAGCCGCCTCAACAGCGCCATTCATCTTTGGCCTGTAAGGAGAAGAGTTGTGATGTTGGATTTTGAAGTCCCGGCACAGTTCTGCCATCATTTTGTTGTTCAAATTGGAACCATTATCAGCAATGATTCGCTCGGGTACTCCATATCGACAGATGATGTCTCTTTTCAGAAATCTGGCTACCATTTGTCGGGTGACGTTTGCATACGAAGCTGCTTCAACCCATTTGGTGAATTAATCAATGGCTACCAAGATGAATCTATGGCCATTTGAAGCAGTCGGTTCGATCTTTCCAATCATGTCAATGCCCCACATGGCAAAGGGCCAAGGTGAAGACATCACGTTCAAAGGATTTGGAGGCACATACACTTTGTCTGCATAGATCTGGCATTTATGGCACTTTCTCGCATAGGCACAACAGTCTGCATCCATTGTGATCTAGTAGTAACCTGAACTTAACAATTTCTTAGCCATTGCATGTCCTCCAGCATGGGTACCGAAAGATCCTTCATGCACCTCGTGCATCAACAAGTCCGCTTCTTTCTTATCAACACATCCTGCAGAACCATGCCAAATTTTCGCTTGTATAATGAACCATCAGCATTAAGGAAGAAACTACCAGCCAACCTTCTTAATGTCTTCTTATCATTAGATGATGCCCCAGGTGGGTATGTTTGATCCTCTAAGAATCATTTGATGTCATGGAACCATGGCTTGTCATCTTTAGCAATGTCCACAGAGAAAATGTATGTTGGTCGGTCCAGTCTGGATACCGAAATCCGAGGCACAAAATTTGCAGTTTGAACCTTGATCATGGAGGAAATGGTAGCCAAAGCATCTGCGAACTGATTTTCGTCTCGAGGGATGTACTCAAGTTTGACTGTTGTGAAGAAAGTAAATAATCTCCTCGTGTAGTCACGGTATGGAATCAGATGCTCTTGGTGAGTGTACCATTTGTCGTTGGTCTTATTGATTACCAAAGCTGAATCTCCGAATACATTCAATGTCTTGATCCTGAGGTCAATGGCTTCCTCAAGACCCATGATACACGCTTCATATTCTACTTCGTTGTTAGTGCAGGCAAAAGTGAGTTTTGCCGAGAAAGGCATATGAACTCCTTTAGGTGTAATGAGCACTGCACCAACTCCACGACCATTCATATTGACAGCCCCATCAAACATCATTGTCCACTCTTCCTCTAGGTCAGGCCCTTCAGTGTGAACAGGCTCTTCATAATCGTTTGCTTTTAAGAACCTGATGTCCTTATCAGGGAAGTCAAATCTCATGGGCTGGTAATCATCAATGGGTTGCTCAGTTAGATAGTCAGATAGTACACTGCCTTTGATAGCCTTTTGAGATGTGTAATGAATGTCATAATCTGTCAGAATCATTTTCCATCTTACAACCCTTCCGATAAGTGTTGGCTTCTCAAATATGTACTTGACGGGGTCCATTTTTGAGATCAACAAGGTAGTGTGAGTCAACATATACTGTCTCAGTCGGCGAGCAGCCCACGCTAAAGCACATCAAGTTTTCTCGAGCAGTGAATAACGTTGTTCACAATCGGTAAACTTTTTGCTTAGGTAGTATATTGCATACTCTTTTTGACCAGACTCGTCATGCTGGCCCAACACACACCTCATTGATCCTTCTAATACTGTCAGGTACATTATCAGAGGTCTTCCTTCAATCGGAGGCATGAGAATTGGAGGTTATTGTAGGTACTCCTTGATCTTGTCAAAAGCCTTCTGAAAATCTCTGTTCCACCTGACCGTTTGTTCCTTTCTTAACAATTTGAACAGGGGCTCACAGGTTGCAGTAAGATGAGATATGAACCTTGATATGTAGTTCAATCTACCTAAGAACCCCTAAACTTCTTTTTCAGTCCTAGGAGCAGGCATCTCCTGAATGGCTTTGACTTTGTCAGGATCAACTTCAATTCCCTTTTCACTTACAATAAATCCCAGCAGCTTACCGGACCGTACCCCGAATGTGCACTTGTTGGGGTTTAGCTTCAGCTGATACTTTCTCAGACGCTTGAACAACTTCAGCAGATTTACCAGATGGTCTTCATCAGTGAGGGACTTGGCAATCCACGTAGCATTCAATTTCTTTGTGGATCATATTGTGGAATAACGTTACCATAGCCCGTTGATAAGTCGCACCGGCATTCTTCAACCCAAAAGGCATTACCTTGTAACAAAATGTGCCCCAAGGTGTGATGAAGGTTGTCTTTTCCATGTCTTCAGGTGACATTTTGATCTGATTATACCCCGAAAATCCATCCATGAAGGAAAATACCGAGAACTGAGTTGTGTTGTCGACCAATACATCAATATGAGGTAATGGGAAATCATCTTTCGGGCTAGCTCTATTCAAATCTCGGTAATCCACACACATCCGTACTTTTCCATCCTTCTTAGGCATTGGTACAATGTTAACAACCCATGGCGGGTAACTAGTTACAACAAGGAAACCGGCGTCCCATTGTTTTTATACTTCTTCCTTAATCTTCATGGCCATATCCGGGCGAGTACGGTGTAGCTTTTGCTTTACTGGAGGGAAATCTTCCTTTAATGGCAGCTTATGCATAACAATATCCGTATCTAGACCTGGCATGTCTTGATAGGACCAAGCAAAGACGTCGACGTATTCTCGAAGCATGTCAATAAGCTGTTCTTTTACTAAAGCCTGCAGACTAGCCCCAATCTTCACTTCTTTTAAATCCTCTTTGGTACCAAGATTAACTGTTTCAACTTCCTCCTGATGAGGAGTAATCACTTTCTCCTCTTGCCTCAACAATCTGGATAACTCTTCAGGTAACTCATAGTCTTCTTCAACCCCTTCATCAGCTTGATTAATTGGATTGTCGAAGTCATACAAGGTCATAGCAGTGCTGTTGTCGGTGCAATCTGGAGGATAATCTCTGCAAGGGTTGAGATTTGTTCGTTTTAGTGATCAATTTTAATCTTGTTTAGAAAAGTGTGAAATGAAGTTATTTATTTTAAAAGCATTGCCCTTTTATTGTTTTGTACAAAAGTGAAAAATGAAAAGACAGTGAGCGAAAAAGAGACTTGTTTGCAAAAGATGTCTGATATTCATTGATAATCCATTTGCACAAAATTAAAATATGGCCCTATTACAAAATGAGTCATGACACCTTGGGCAAGATGCAGGACTTGATGCATGCTAAAAAGGCAGGAAATAATAATTACTCTGCAAGAGTAACCCTTATAATTTCCTGGGAAGACCAGTTAAGGACTTGATGACCCGGGATCCTTGGACGAATCCAGCTCTCCAGGTTGAGGTCGCTTTCCGCCTCGTCTTCCAGGTTGTTAACAGCATCTGGGGTGAGCATCCCCCCACTGATGAACTTGGGCTCCTTAGCAGCCTCTGATTGATCTTGTCAGAATGGTTTGTAACCCAAACCGAATATGTATTCCTTCTTCTCCACCGGCAGCAGCTTGCCCCAGCCTTGGCCATTACCATCTTCAACAACCTTTCGGGCTTGCTGATAAGAGACAATTGAAGTACCCATCCTATCCTCATGGGATGCAGCAAATACTTCAGTCGTCGCCTCATTGACGTTCAGAGCCTCGAACCCTTGGCTCATAGTTTCATGGATTTCATCATCCATCTCAATATATTTATATGTAGCCAGATGGCTAACAAAGATGTCCTCTTCACCACAGATGGTGATAATCTGTCCTTCCCACTCATATTTCAATTTCTGGTGAAGGGTCGACGTAACTGCGCCGGCGGCGTGAATCCATGGTCGACCCAACAAATAGTTGCAGGCCGGCTGTATGTACATCACATAGAAAGTAGTCTGAAAGACCTGCGGACCGATTATCACAAGCAGTTCCACCTCTCCAAGAACAGACCTCTTGGAGCCATCAAAAGCCCTGACTACAATATTGCTTGGTTGGAGAGCTATTCCATCATATTCGAGCTTGACAAGAGCTTTCTTCGGCAAGACATTGAGTGAAGACCCAATGTCTACAAGAACATTAGAGAGTACAGCCCCTTTGCACTCCAGGGTTATGTGCAAAGCTTTGTTGTGGTGACGTCCTTCCGTTGTTAAGTCAGCATTGGTGAAACCTAGCCCATGGCTAGTATTAACATTGGACACCACTATCTCAAGCTAATTCACTGTGATCTCTTCTGGCACGCAGGCAGCATGCAGAACTTTGAGTAATGCATCCCGATGAGCTTCAAAACACAATAGCAGGGATAAGATTGAGATCTTAGAAGGAGTCTGGTGGAGCTGATCCACAACCTTGTAGTCACTTCTTTTAATTATCCTCATAAATTCATCCACATCCTAATCAAAGGATGATTTATGAGTTTCTTTTGGTGCAGGTTCTTCAGGTGCCACACTTTTCCCTTTGGCTTTGGCAGCAGCCTCTGCCTCAGTATTAGTTCTTCGAGCTTGTGATGCGAAGAGGCGTCCGCTTCGGGTGAAGCCTCCGCCTCCCCCGACATTATCCACTTGTGGGGTAGGAATTGAAGAATCAAGAAGGACTTTTTCTCCGTTGCAGTAAAGGTCTGCACCATAGTGCCATGGTACAGCATCGTCTTTATCATATGGAATAGGCCCTGGCACCGTGATGGTAACTGGGCTCACTGCAGCAAAGGTTGGAACCGTTATTGCATGTGGATCATAGAAAATGGTGACAGGACTTCTGGTGGATGTTGGTGGTGATGAACTGAAGCTTGATTGTTGTTGAAACTGTTGCTGAGATTGTTGAAAGTTGTTGGAGTTTGGGACCGTTGTAGGGTCATAATAAATAGTAACTGTGGAGACATCATTGCTGCTGGTTACTGAAGTTGTAGAAGGAGGTGCAAATGAACTTTTGTTTGTTGAAGTGATGGAAGAAGTGGTTGTTGAAGTTGTAGACGAGTCTGTAGGAACAATTGTTGTTGCATTTGTAGAAGAATCATTTGTCTTTGAAAAAAGAGTTGCTGGTGTTGTAAAAGCTATTGTCGTTATTTGCAGAATGCCTTCTTTAATCAAGCCATTGATGCCATTCCTTAAGCTTGCACACCCGTTATCGGAAACCTTGCAAGATTCACAACAGGCCTCACAAGATGGAAACACTTGGCATTTCAAAAGCTGAGCTTTAACCTTTACCAGAGGTGTCTGAATACTTGCAGCATCTTCAATGGGTATCATGGGTGAGCCTTCCTCTATAGCATTAATCCTTGGCCCACTGTGGCTTGGCATAGGATTTTTCATGACATTGGGAGGTGGTGCAAAGTTCAGGGCCTTTGAATCTACCAGATCTTGGACCTTCATATGCAGAGCCCTGCATTTTTCTATGGAGTGACCAGGTGCGTTAGAATGAAAAGCACACCTAGCGTTGACATCGTAGTTTCTCGGAAGGTTTTGAGGATCAGGTGGAGCCAATGTCCTCAACTCAACAAGATTGAGCTTTAGGAGTTGTGGCAGCAATGTGGCATATGGCATTGGAATAGGGTCAATCACCCTGTTGATCTGAGATGGCCGCTGTTGAAGTGGGCGTTGTTGTTGATTGTTGTTATTTTTGTTGTAGGATCTCTATTGAGGAAACTGTGGCTGTTGAGGAAAGTGTTGTCGTTGTTGAGTGTACTGAGGAGGTGGAGTAGGAATAGTGATGGCAGCAACTGATCTGGGCAGATATTAGGGTCTCCCTCTTCCCATATGTACAGAATTTGTTTCACCGGATCTGCGGGGCCCAGTAAATGGCTTCCTTGCACTGCTTGAACTGGCACCGTTGTCAGAAATCTTTCCCATCTTCAGTAAGCTCTCAATTATTTCCCCAGCTATCACCACGTCTGCAAAGCTGGTGGAAGAAAATGCAGCCAATCTGTCAATATAAGTACCCTGGAGAGTATTCATGAACATATCTGCCATCTCCCTTTCTGACATCGGGGGTTGAAAAGCAGCAGCTAGTTGCCTCCACCTTTGGGCATACTCTCTAAAGCTTTCATGGGAAGACTGTGACATTCCCATCAGAAAGGTTCTGTTTGGAGCCATGTCCAGATTATACTGATATCTACGAATGAAAGCTTCAGCCAAGTCTTTCCAATTTCTCATTATGGCCTTGGTTAAATGAGAGTACCATTCTCGGGATACCCCTGTTAAACTATCCTCAAAGTAAAACATCCAGAGTTTCTCATCCATGGTGTAGGCTTTCAATCTCCCCAGGAAAGACTGAAGATGGGTACATGGGCAGGATGTGCCATTGTATCTCTCAAAACAAGGAGGTTTGAACTTATGAGGAATTCTAACCCCTTCCACCAATCCCATGTCCATGACATCAAAACCCAGAGAATTTTGGGATTCAAGAGACCTTAGCTTTTCTGCAATTTCATCCAACCGACGGTCATAAACTTCGTCTCCAGCCCTAACCACAGTAAAATGCTCTTCTTGAGGGTCTTCCTGCAATGCCCTCCCTCCACCGTTACCTTGGGTGTTTCTTATAGCATTGATGTATGGGTTCATATGAGGTCCAAACTCTGGCGGATCAGTACAAGGCTGTACGTGATCGTTGTTACTGGTACCTCCTGTACCTGTATGGTTTTCCTCGGGAGTTTGCCACTTGACTAACTCTCTCAGTCTTTCCTGGCTTTGAGCCAAACCAGTCATTACTGTCATAAATTTATTCATTTGGACCCTCATCTATGTCCTCTCATTGGCCATCTGGGCTCTCACTTCAGTCAAGTCTTGTTGAACCTAATCCATTTGTAATCCCGGAAGGTTGTTTCTCGTCGGATACTGGTGTACTCTATTGACAGGGAACACTCTTCTGCGAGCAATGTTTCCAGAAACCACAACAAAGTGAGAGACAACAAAAACAAAAACCTACAAAACAAAGAAATGATGTTAGTATGCAATGCAAGATGCCTATTTGTCTTCCAAGGGTATCCGGTTTGGTTTTTTTGGTTTTGACCTTTCCTGACCTCGGGGAATGACGATGTTGAAGAGAGATTAAGCCCACAAAATAATACAAACCATATATTACAAAAGAGTGAAGATACATAGTTTGATTACAATAAAGTTCCCATGGTGGGTCAAAATACAACAACAAAATCAACCGACTCCCTGCTAATACCTTCCCAGGTTGTAACCGACTCCCGAACCCAAATCTTTGGTTCGCAGGACCTTTTCCTTTCCTTCTTCCTCAGGTTTGTGCAACATTACCTTTCCCATTCTTTCGGGATAAAAATGTTTGGATGGCGACTCTACCTTTTCTGCGCCACTTTCGCGTTTGTACTAGGATGAAAATCCCGGGAGCGACAGCTGGCGACTCTGTTGGGGATCGAACCCAGAATCTCTGGTTTCCCTTGTAGAGTCAATCCTAGCACCTGTTTGGTTTTGTTTCTTTGGGTGTTTATATATTTGTTGTTGTGTGCTTTAGTTTAGCTTTACTGTTTTTATTTACAGTTCTTACTTTACAGCTTTACTTTACCGCACTTATTTACCGCTTTTAGTATTTATTTTCCATGCATCATATTATACTGGACTGTCTGGCTGTGCTGGTTTTCATTTTTTCTGCGGGATGGGAGTTACTGTGAGATAAGCCAAATACCTGGCTTGAGTGCACTATAGGATTAGCGTGGACGTGTTGTACTCGCATGGTTACATGATGAGTGGCGATGTGTTTCACACCCAGGTTGCGACTGTCTTGGAACTATCTTGTGTGGGGGTTTTGCCCCACTTCGGGATACGACCTTGATAGTTATGTGCAGCTGGGAACCGATCATTGAGAACCTTAGTGGAAACAACCCTCTCCAGTGATGACAGTGGAAGACCACATTTGTTGGCAAACCCACTCGCATCCGAGGGCCCACTGGGAACTCGCATAGGATGGCCTGGTTCTCTCATAGGAATCCGGTTAAAGCAAACTGTTCGTATGACGGTAGTATTGTACCCTTCGGGATGAATGTAATATTGTTTCTCGACTCAGTGCTTGAAGCTGGAGACTTGTGAGGGATGCTTGTTTTTCCGGACTCAACTGAGGCCTCCCTGAGTAGTACATAATTCCAAATAGATTCCCTGATTTGGTCATGAGCCATTTCTCGGAAATAGTGAACGTATTATTGCTATTCGGCTTTGAGAGTCTGTGATGTTGACCCGAGTAGCACACCCGTGAGATTAGGAGGGGTTTATAGGTTTGCAGGAACCCTAAGACCTTCAGTATACCCACTTTGCCATTGGTTCAGTTTTGTGATCTGGATTTCTGGTTCTAAGATATAGATCCCGGATCAGAGGGATTATTATTATGATATGTGGATATTGTGACCTTGCACCGACACTTGATTATATGATTGGCACATCACAGACACTTCACTGATCACATGTCTCGCCTTTCATAAGCATTATATCATCATTAATCATTTGTGTTTCTTTTATTCTCAGGGTCTGCATTACTCCCAGTTCCTGGTCATATTATTGCTTCAGAATGGAAGACGTCAGAAAGAGGATTGTGCACTACAAATTCTTTGATACCAAGATGGACCTGATCAACCAAATGGTGTCTCTTATTACCCCAGGTCATTTGGGATACTTCAAGGAAAAGTATGGTGATATTTCTGACTTGGTATTCAACTCTGATAGCTCTCAAAGAAGCGCCATTCACACTTTGTTGCAGTATTACAATCCACGTCTCAGGTGTTTCACATTTCATGATTTTCATTTGGGTCCTTTGCTGGAAGAGTATGTCGAGATTATGGGAGTGTCAATCAAGGATCAGATTCCTTTCAACTCAGAAATGACAAGAGCAACCCATGCTGACATCGCCAAAGCTTTTTATTTGAGCTCATATGAAGTATCTACAAATCTGTCTACCACCAAAGCAAAAGTACTTGGTTTCACTCTAGAGTATCTGGTCAGAAAAGCTGAAGAACTTGTAGTGACAAATCAGTGGGATTCTGTTTGCGCCATCTTAGCACTATCCATTTATGGGATCATCCTGTTCGCTGATATGGACAAATTTGTGGACATGAATGCTATTCATTTATTTGTGTTGAAGAATTCGGTGCCCACTCTCCTAGGTGACTTGTATTATTCAGTGCACTATAAGAATGAGAAGAAGCGAGGAGGTCTGGTTAGATGTTGTGCTCCCTTATTCTACAAGTGGGTCATGAGACATTTGCCTACTACTGAGAGTTTTACTGATCCTAATACTACTTGGGCCCAGAAGCTGAGTACTTTGTCTGCTAGAGATATTAGGTGGTTTACTTTGAGGTTGAAAGGAAAGAGTTTCATTACCAGCTGTGGGAATTACCCCAATGTGCCTTTGTTAGGAGCGTCGGGAGGTATCAACTACAATCCCATTCTCTTAAGAAGACAGTTAGGGTATGCGCTCAAAGAGATTCCCGATGAATCTGAGTTATTCCAAACTTTTTACTTCTCAGTGAAAGACAATCTTCCGTTGGTCAGGAAAGCTGCAGGTTCTTGGAAAGTGATCAAAAGAAAGGACACGGCATGTTTAGGCAAGAGCAATAACCGGATGTTCCCTGAATTCGAAGCTTGGATAAAGGAGGAGGTTCAAACGGCTCTAGTCCCTTTTTTTGTACCAACTCTGCCTCCAGCAACGGTGCCTTTAGAAGATTATCAGAAGTTGGAAGCTTTGGTCAAGCAGCTTAGGGTTGAGAATCAAGAGGCTTACAATTCTTGTCAGAAATTGATGATTCAGAACCATCAGTTAGAAGATAGAGCTCTCCGAGCTGAAGAAGCGGTTCGTCTTAAGCAGAAGGACTTCGAGGAGGGGGAGCTATACTTCAGGAAGAGAGGATTGGCTGAGATCCATAAGGAAAGTTAGAGCCAGAAGGATAAGAAAGAACTTAATGAGGCTAATGAAGCCATCACACTTTGGCAGGAGAAGTGGAGTGATAATCAGAAGAAGCAAAAGGAGATAGAAGCTGAATTCGAGTTGAAGATCAGGAACCTCCAGGATGCTTTAGTTGAACAAGAGAAGCTAGTTCGGAGAGCACAAGAGCAACAGAGAGAGTATCTTCGTCAGATGGCAAAGAGTCAACAAATAGCTGAAGATGTCCAGAAGGAAGTTGAAGAGCTGAAACTTTGTGCTGATGTGAAGAGGTCAAAGACCGAGCCGGGTCCAAGCAAAGAGAATGAGGTGACTTTCCTGCAGCAGATTGAAGAGTTACATGCTTCCTTCAATCTAAGGGACCTCCTCATCCAGAGACTCATCCAGGAGCCTGGTCGTCCGGATATCATTCAGTTGTTCCAGAGTGTCAAGCGTCTTAGCTGGAGGCTGCAGGACTTCGAACTCCCTAGGGTTTAGTTTCATGTTGTTGTACTTGGGTTACCCACAGGCTTGTTGTGGGATTCCTCTTATTTGATGTGCTTTGTTTTGATTGGCACCCTTCGGGGACTTTGTTGTTTCAAACTTCAGTTTATGTTTTTGATTTTCTTTGAATCTCTTGTTCGTTATCTGTTGCACCGACACGGGGTAATGAGCACCAATTCTCCACGGCCATCACTCTATTTGAACATCACTTGGGTCTTCTTCCCAATTATTATTCTCTTAACACCAGAATGGGAAAGTAATTAAAGCCTTGGGAATAAAAGGAACACATTGCATTGCATGCGCATCATTTGCATTTCTTCTTTGTGTTTGCAGGTTTTTCTACAGGATGCTTAATTTATCTGTGTTTCAGGAAAAGATTGCGAGAGCCGCCAAGACCCGGCATCTTTGGCAGAATATTCTGCATCGCTACGCAACTCGTAACAACCAGAGGATAGTCATGGACGCTATGCAAACAGAGCTTAATGAGTTTCGCACCAGAATGGGAGAATTCATGGTGATGATGCAAGGGATGGCTCAGGGACAACAAGAGTTAAGGAATACAGTTCAGGGGCTCAACCCTCCTCAGACTAATACTCCAGTGACCACTCCTGACGCCCAAGTGACTCCTCCCAACACCAACAATGGCCCAGGCGGACCTCAAATTCCAGAGCATGGCACAACCACTTTCATTCCGATACAAGACAAGCAGGATGATTAGTTCCCTTCTCTCAACAATGACATGGGGTTCGGCGGAGAAGGAAATCTTCAGGACTTTTTGGTGCTTGCTGAGAAAGTCAAAGCCCTCAAGTGTAGACACTTTGGGGATAGATGTGTCTGACATGGGTCTAGTCCCCGGGGTGGTTATTCCTCACAAATTCAGGCCGCCTACTTTCGACAAGTATAACGGTAGCTCCTGCCTAAAGACTCACTTGCAGGCATTCTACCGGAAAATTGTTGCCCATACTAGGGATGAAAAGCTCTGGATGTACTACTTCCAGGATAGTCTCTCCGGAGGGTCCTTAGAATGGTATATGAAGCTAGAGAGAAGCTCTGTAAGAAACTGGAAGGAATTGGGAGAAGCATTCCTCAAGCAGTATCAGTATAACATCGACATGGCGCCCAGTCGCACTCAACTCCAAAGTCTGACTCAGAAGAACTCCGAGAGCTTCAAAGATTACGCACAAAGGTGGCGTGAAGTGGCCTCTAGAGTGCAACCACCTTTGCTGGAGAGAGAAATTGTAGACCTGTTCCTGGATACCCTCCCTGGGCATTTCATGGAAAGGCTAGCTAGATGTTCTTCCAGCGGATTCTCAGATATCATCTTGACTGGCGAGAGGATAGAAAGTTGGATGAAGTAAGGGAAGATTCAGAATGGAGGCACTTCGAGTTCTGGTGTCAAGAAACCCTTCGTGAAGAAGAGAGAAGGAGAGACCGGGGCAGTGTACGCGCAGAGGGGAGGAAGTAACAGAGGATTTTATCAACAAGTGGCTCATGTCACTATCTCAGCTCAACCTGTTCAACAGCAAGTCCAACTACTACAGCAACAACGCCAGCAAAGAGCTCATCGTCCATATTACCCCCAGAAGCCCAGAGAAAGACATTTCGAAGCTCCGTCGATGTCCTATTCACAGCTTTTGAAGAATCTCCTACAACTTCAGATGGTTCAACTCCGAAATTTACAACCCCCGAAAGTCGGGCCAAATCCCCGAGGGTTATGATACAAATTCCAGATGCGAGTTTCATTCCGGATCTCCCGGGAATACTACAGAGAACTGCAAAGCACTGAAGCATATTGTTCAAGACCTACTGGATTCTAAAGCAATCAACTTTGCTCCTACTCCTAATGTAATTCAAAACCCCATGCCTCCTCACGGAAGTACAGTTGGGGCAGTTGATGAAGGGGAGAATTTAAACCTGGTGCGCGATGTCAATGTTTTGCAGACTCCGTTGAGTATTGTTAAGATCTGCTTGTCACAAAAGGGTGTTTTTCCTGGGTGTGAAATTGATTGTCCATGATGTACTGAAGCTACAAATGGTTGTGAGCGGTTGAAAGCAGGGATCCAGAGCATGATTAATGAAGGAATGTTGCAGTTCGACAAGATTGTAAAGGAAAGCAAAGTCTCTACAGTAACCATCTTCTACGATCCGTCTCAAGTTCCTCCGCAGGCCAGAGTGGCACCGATAACCATCACCACTGCAGGGCCAGTACTGTATCAGAATGATAGAGTTATTCCTTGGAATTATGGTGGAGAAGTATACTGTAACAGCCAGAAGCAAGAGTTGGCCACATCTAGTACAACCCCGGCTCAAGTAGAAACTGTTGGAATGGGGGGATTTACTAGAAATGGAAGGTTGTTTGCGCCGGAAACACTAAGAAATAGTGTGATACCACCCAGAGACACCGCAGAAGCCCAGGCTAAGGAAAAAGGGAAGCAACCAATGGTTGTCAATGAGCCCGCACCAGCGACTGATCCAGACCTTACCATTGATAAAGAAGCCAAAGAATTTCTAAGGATTATAAAAAAGAGCGATTACAAGATTGTGGACCATCTGCAGCAGACTCTGTCGAAGATTTCCATCTTGTCCTTGCTCATGTGTTCTGACTCTCACAGGAAGGCTCTCTTGAATATTCTGAACAAGGCGTATGTTCCTCATGATATTTTAGTAAATCAGTTGGAAGCGGTGGTATCTAGCATCAATGCCAGTCACGGATTGGGTTTCACAGACTTGGATCTGACTTCTGAAGGGCGTGCTCATAATCGGGCATTGCATATATCTTTGGAATGTAAAGGTGCAATACTCTCTCACGTGTTGGTAGATACTGGGTCGTCGTTGAATGTCCTGCCCAAGAAAGCACTGATGAATTTGGATTATGATGGAGTAGTTCTAAAGCCCAGCGACCTAGTAGTTCGAGCATTTGATGGGTCGAGGAGATCGGTGTTTGGGGATGTGGATTTACCGATTAAAGTAGGTCCACAAATCTTTAATACCACGTTCTACGTAATGGATATACAGCCTGTATATAGTTGTTTGCTGGGAAGGCCTTGGATACATTCAGCAGGAGCAGTATCGTCCACACTTCATCAAAAGCTAAAGTTCATCTGGGAGGGTCAAATTGTGACTGTTAGTGGGGAAGAAGATATTTTTGTTAGTCATCTGGCCTCATTCAAGTATGTGGAGATGGATGGCGAAATAGTTGAAACTCCATGTCAAGCTTTTGAGCCCTTGACGACTGAACAAGCATCTGCGGTGGCAGCTTCTCCTGAAGAACTGAAGAAGGGGGTGTCCATAGCCTCTTATAAGCAAGCGCTTGAGTTGGTAGAATCTGGGATACGAGAAGGCTGGGGCAGTCCAGTGGAAGTGCCAGAAAAGAAAGATATGTTCGGAATTGGTTACCGTCATGGGCAGTCATCGTCCGAACCGAATGCTAGAGGTCGTCAAGGCCCAATCACTTTCACGAGTGCAGGAGTGGTCAATTATGGAAACATCAGTGTTGTACAGGATGACGCAGTCGATAGTGATTGTGACCTAGATGGGTGGATCAGGCCTGCCGTTCCAAGGACTCAACTTAGCAATTGGACATCAGAAAGGCTTATTTCAGTCACCTCTTTCGAAGAGTAATAATTTTTGTTTATGTTTTTCCTGTATTAAAGCACTATGTCTTGCCTGGGGCATAGTAGCTCTTTGTAAGGGTTCTTATGTTCCTAACCCAATTTACAATCATAAATAAAGCTGACATTTCGCATTTATTCATTGTTGTTCTTTGTCTTTCATTTTTTGCTTTTGTTTTTCAAAAAGAAAGAAAAGTTTTAAACCTGGCAATGTATCTCATTTTCTCAAGCCTTTTCTAAAGCCTTGCATGAATCACCGATCATGCAGGTGCTCGTCACCGGATCTTATCAATGACGACCCTGTTATGGCTGAGTATGACTTCGACAATCCAATTTATCAAGACGATGAGGAAGGTGAAGAGGATTGTGAACTACCTGAAGAATTGGCCAGACTGCTTAAATAGGAGGAGAAGATGATTCAGCCGCACGAAGAAGTTGTCGAAGTAATAAACCTGGGTACTGAAGAAGACAAGAAAGAAATCAAGATCGGGGCTGCATTAGAAGAATTTTTCAAGACTCATTTGATGGCTATGCTTCGAGAGTACGTTGATGTCTTCGTATGGTCCTACCAAGATATGCCTGGTTTAAACACTGACATCTTGGTACACAAGCTGCCTCTCAGAGAAGATTGTCCTCCGGTAAAGCAGAAGTTGAGGCGCACACGTCCAGATATGGCAATTAAAATAAAAGAAGAAGTACAAAAACAGTTTGATGCTGGCTTCTTGGCCGTGACCAGTTACCCTCCGTGGGTTTCCAACATTGTGCCGGTTCCCAAGAAAGACGGTAAAGTCAGGATGTGTGTAGACTACAGGGATTTGAACAGGGCTAGCCCCAAAGATGACTTCCCTCTACCTCACATAGATGTGCTCGTCGATAATACTGCTCAGTTTTTCGTGTTCTCCTTCATGGACGGATTTTCTGGCTATAACCAGATTAAGGTGTCTCCCGATGACATGGAAAAGACTACCTTCATCACGCCTTGGGGCACCTTCTGTTACAAGGTCGTGCCATTTGGTTTGAAGAATGCTGGAGCTACTTATCAACAGGCGATGGTGACGCTATTTCACGACATGATCCATCATGAAATTGAGGTTTATGTTGATGATATGATAGAAAAATCCCAAACAGAGGAAGAGCACTTGGTTAATCTAGCAAAGTTGTTTGACAGACTTTGGAAGTTCAGACTGAGGTTGAATCCGAATAAGTGTACCTTCGGGGTCCGTTCTGGCAAGTTACTCGGCTTCATTGTTAGTGAGCGAGGAATTGGGGTTGATCCAGCCAAAGTGAAAGCTATCCAAGAGATGCCTGAGCCGAAGACTAAAAAGCAAGTACGTGGCTTCTTAGGGAGACTAAACTACATTGCACGGTTTATTTCTCACTTAACGGCCACGTGTGAGCCCGTCTTCAAACTTCTGAGGAAGAATCAGGCCATTAAATGGAACGAAGACTGCCAGTAAGCCTTTGACCGAATCAAAGAATACCTGCTAGGACCTCCAATTATTATGCCTCCGGTGCCAGAGAGACCTTTGATTATGTATCTTACCGTGCTTGAAGGATCGATGGGATGTGTGATGGGTCAGCAGGACGAGTCTGGTCGAAAAGAGCACGCCATTTATTACCTTAGCAAAAATTTTACCGATTGTGAGACACGTTACTCACTACTCGAGAAAACTTTATGCGCTTTGGCATGGGTTGCTCGCCGACTAAGACAGTACATGCTGACTCACACTACTCTCTTAATCTCCAAAATGGATCCTGTGAAGTACATTTTTGAAAAGCCAGCTCTGACAGGAAGAGTAGCCCGGTGACAGATGATACTGACAGAGTATGATATACATTACACTTCGCAAAAGGCAATCAAAGGAAGTGTATTGTCTGAATACTTGGCTCAGCAGCCAATCGATGATTATCAACCCATGAGGTTCGAGTTTCTGGATGAAGACATCATGTTCCTCAAGTCGAAAGACTACTAAGAACCACTTCCGGAGGAGGAGCCAGACCCTGAATCCAAATGGAAGTTGATGTTTGACGGGGCTGTGAACATGAATGGAAGTGGAGCAGGTGTTGTTATCATCTCGCCAGAAGGGGTACATACCCCTTTAGCTGCTCGGTTGACTTTTGAATGCACTAACAATGAGGCGGAGTATGAAGCTTGTATCATGGGGATTGAAGAGGCAATCGACTTGCGAGTCAAAAACCTTGAGATCTTCGGAGATTCCGCTTTGGTGGTAAATCAAGTCAACGGAAAATGGATGGTTCATCAACCTCATTTGATTCCTTACAGAGATTATGTCAGGAGGTTGTTAACTTTCTTCACCAAAGTCAAATTGAATTATATTCCTCGAGATGAAAACCAATTCGCCGATGCTCTAGCAACTTTGTCGTCCATGATTAAAGTTTGTCAAGAGAATTTCGTGCCTCGAATTATGGTTTCCCGTCTTGAAAGACCTGCTTATGTATTTGCAGTCGACGATGGTGAAGATAACAAGCCTTGGTATCATGATATCAAGCAATTCCTGAAGGCTCAAGAGTACCCGGCTGGGGCATCTAGTAAGGATAAGAAGACCCTTAGAAGACTGGAAGGAGGTTTCTTCTTGAATCAAGATGGCGTGCTATACAAGTGAAACTTTGACATGGTGTTGCTCAGATGCGTGGATGGACACGAAGCTGACCTGTTGATGCAGGAGGTCCATGAAGGCTCCTTTGGTACCCATGCTGGAGGACATGCCATGGCCAAGAAATTGTTGAGATCGGGATACTATTGGATCACCATGGAATCCGATTGTTGTAAGTACTCCCGTAAATGCCACAAGTGTCAAATTTATGTCGATAAGGTCCATGTGCCTCCGAATCCGTTGAGTGTCATGTCTTCACCATGGTCGTTCGCTATGTGGGGCATTGATATGATTGGCAAGATCGAGCCGACGGCTTCTAATGGTCATCGCTTCATCTTGGTTGCCATAGACTATTTCACGAAGTGGGTTGAAGTGGCATCTTACACCAATGTCACTAAACAAGTGGTGGCCCGGTTTATTAAAAGAGACATCATTTGCCGGTACGGAATTCCTGAAAGGATCATTACTGATAATGGTTCTAATCTCAACAACAAGATGATGGCTAACTTGTGTCGAGATTTCAAGATAGAGCATCACAACTCTTCTCCATATCGCCCGAAGATGAATGGCACCGTCGAGGCGGCCAATAAGAACATCAAGAAGATTGTGCAGAAGATGGTTGTGACGTACAAGGACTGGCATGAGATGCTACCATTTGCGTTGCATGGGTACAGAACGTCAGTACGTACTTCAACAGGGGCAACCCTGTTCTCATTGGTGTATGGTATGGAGGCAGTCCTACCAATTGAAGTGGAAATCCCCTCGCTGAGGTTAATGATGGACATCAAGCTAGATGAAGCTGAGTGGCTCCGATCCAGATATAACTAGTTGCGCTTCATTGAAGAGAAACGTCTAGAAGCTGTATGTCATGGACAGTTATATCAACAGCGGATGAAGCATGCTTTTGACAAGAAGGTGCGACCACAAAGGTACATACCAGGTGACTTGGTACTGAAAAGGATTCTTCCTCCTCTCAATGATCACATGGGCAAATGGACACCTAACTATGAAGGATCGTTCGTGGTTAAAAAGGTTTTCTCAGGTGGAGCCTTAATGCTGACAACCATGGACGGAGAAGACTTCCAATCCCCTGTCAATGCGGACGCAGTAAGAAAATACTTTGTGTAAAAAAGACCCGCTGGATAAAAACAGAATAAAAATCCAGGAAAAAATGGGCATCCCGGCGAGCCAAAAACAGAATAAAAGGCTCGGGCAAAAGTTAGGGAAATCTTGAAAAAATGTACACCCGCTGAGTTGAAAAGCCACATCGGACAACTCAGGCAAAAAAGGGTATCCTGATGGATTGAAAACCTGAAAAGGAGATCCACGCAAAAGAGTGATTAACACGAACGACTGTGATCTGCGAGATCCGTAACTTGTCTATAGTTGAGGCTATCCTAAGGGTTGAAGATCAGTTCAATTACTTTTTCTCAAGAGGCAGAGCGAGCGGAGCGTCTTAAAGACATACGAGTCATAACCGGGTTGAGACTTGATGAGATCCACTTCTCACATTGCCAATAGGATAGTTTTGTTTTCCTTTTTGGTTGTTTCCTCTTTCCAGGGAACTGCTTCCTTTGTACTGCCTATTCATGGCCATTTTTCCGAATCAATAAAATTCAACTTCAGTCAACTTGTGACTATTTTGCTTCTTGTTTTTGTTCTTTCATCTAGCATTGATTGATTGCGAAAACGTCCAGCAAATCGTGATTTATATTGTGTTGTGAACATTTGAATGCTTTCTCACTCATGCAGGAAGACAGAAACATTTAATACAACTCTGAAAGGGTGTCGAGATACCCAAATAATGGTTCATACTACGAGCCTGGGGCAGGCAGGTCCCAAACTAACTTTCCATGTTGCAGGTACTATCGATTGTGTTCATGCAGGTACAAGTACCGGTGTTGCTAACAAAACTAAAAGCAAATTCCCAGGAGGAACATCTCTTTATGCTTGACCAAGAGCAGGTGTCTCCTAGGATGTTTCCAATCTTCCCCAGCGGAGTTCAGCAAGGTAGCAGAGGGTGGGTGTCATCCCCAAGCAGAAGTTTCCCTTCAGACAGGGGCAATCCCCTGCAGTACAAGGAGTGTCTTTCCTCCCCAGCGAGTTGCTTCCTCAGCAGTGTCATGCCTTTGTTTCCCCAGCTAAGTAAGAAGGTTTCATTTCCCCGGTTGAGTTTAACAGGTAGTGTATCTAGCAAGAAGAGTGCGTCTCCAACAGGGTCTTGGCACTCCAGTCTCAAAGTCCAATTTATTTTTGGCAACGGCGGATGTTCAGAGCCGGCGTATCATTGACAACTTTCCCCGCAGAGTTGTCTTCTCCTCATCAGGACGGATCAGATCAATGTAGTGATTAGCACTTTCCCCACAGAGTCGTTTCCTCCGTGTCATAATGGACCAGATCAATGTAATGATCATCAGTTCTCCCTGGTCAAGCCGTCTAGGATACTTGCATTTTCCTCATTGGGATATTCCTTTGCATTTGCATTTGCATTTAGTAATCATCATTACATTTGCATCCTCCAAAACGTAGCATTTCCATCGTCATGGAGCATTACGCCATAAATTCAAGCATATGCATGCTAGCATGGGCCAGTTTTGAGGTATATATGACATGTTCTCAACCTGAAGTACTCCGCACAGAGGATACCAACATCATTTTTCAGACACCCTTGTCTTTTCAGATCAATGTTTGCCAATTATTTCGTGTCTTGCTTGATACAACAGTCGCGTTGCAGGCTCTCGTTTTGTACAACGGTCCTGTTTTCCTGGGCTCTCGTTTATGTACAACGATCCCGTTCCATCTTATCCTATTTTCTTTGTGTTTCTGGTTATCGACTGAGGCCGGTATACCATTACGTCTCCATTCGAGGATGGTTTCGTTTTAGATCCGAGGATCCTTTTGAGAATTGTCATTCGAGGATGGCATTCTTTTCTTCACGTCCTTCTGAGGTTGGTCTTGTTTGTTGTTGTGGCTATCATTCGAGGGTGATAGACCATTTTTGAGCTTATTGATTGAGGTCAGTTTGTCTCTTTTGCAAATTCTGTCTGAGGCCAATCTTTGTGTTTCTGGTTATCGACTGAGGCCGGTATACCATTGCGTCTCCATTCGAGGATGGTTTCGTTTTAGATCCGAGGATCCTTTTGAGAATTGTCATTCGAGGATGGCATTCTTTTCTTCAAGTCCTTCTGAGGTTGGTCTTGTTTGTTGTTGTGGCTATCATTCGAGGGTGATAGACCATTTTTGAGCTTATTGATTGAGGTCAGTTTGTCTCTTTTGCAAAGTCTGTCTGAGGCCAGTCTTTGTGTTTCTGGTTATCGACTGAGGCCGGTATACCATTGCGTCTCCATTCGAGGATGGTTTCGTTTTAGATTCGAGGATCCTTTTGAGAATTGTCATTCGAGGATGGAATTCTTTTCTTCAAGTCCTTCTGAGGTTGGTCTTGTTGTTGTGGATATCACTCGAGGGTGATAAACCATTTTGAGCTTATTGATTGAGGTCAGTTTGTCTCTTTTGCAAAATCTGTCTGAGGTCAGTCTTTGTGTTTCTGGTTATCGACTGAGGCCGGTATACCATTGCGTCTCCATTCAAGGATGGTTTCGTTTTAGATCCGAGGATCCTTTTGAGAATTGTCATTCGAGGATGGCATTATTTTCTTCAAGTCCTTCCTAGGTTGGTCTTGTTTGTTGTTGTGACTATCATTCGAGGGTGATAGACCATTTTTGAGCTTATTGATTGAGGTCAGTTTGTCTCTTTTGCAAAGTCTGTCTGAGGCCAGTCTTTGTGTTTCTGGTTATCGACTGAGGCCGGTATGCCATCGCGTCTCCATTCGAGGATGGTTTCGTTTTAAATCCAAGGATCCCTTTTGAGAATTGTCATTGGAGGATGGCATTCTTCCCAATATATTTTACTTCCCACAGAGTTCAAATTTCCAGGTTTTATTTGAGTATTCAATCACTTCATACCTTGAACATTTAAACGCTCTCGCAATTATTCGTTCAGGCCTGCAGATGATTGAATAGGGGCAGCTGTAATGCCATCTCATATCCTCAACATTTTGCATATATGGATTCATAAAAAATAACCAAAAACATTGCATCAAACATTGCATAGCTGAAGCATGGGTATGTGATCAATGATCGGAGCAACCGAAAGCTATGAAGAGGCTATCGAAGGGCCACAAAGCTTCTCAACCTTGCGCAAAGGGTTCACAATATCCCACAAGTCTTCCCTTGAAGCCACAAGCCATGTAAAGATAGGGGTTTGATTGAAGGAGGCAAGCAGTGCAATATTTCCTGAGGGAAAAGGGCCGAATTAGGGTTTCATTTCTACAGGGCTTCGGCATGAAGTTGTGATTCAAAGAGGATTCCCTTGTATTATATATGATGTCAAGTGCCTAGGGTTCAAATCTCACCCACAAATTCATTTTGGAAGGGGTTCAACTGGCCGGACGACGGAAAATTGATGAAGGGGAAAAGGCATCCGAGCAAGGTAAAAAGGGGTCGATTCCTGACTTTTAAGATCGAGATCATGAAATTAGGGTTACAATGATCCTATGGTTCATATTTGGTCAAGGAATGATGGAGGAATCATAAGGAAAAAATCAAAAGAAAAATCATTTGAAAAGGGGTTAGTTTCACCATTTCCCTACACCTTTCCTTCCATTTTCTTTCTATACTTCCTTTCATTCTTTCCATCTTGTTTTTCCATTGCAATTCCACTCCATTTCCCTTGGAAGCTTCCACCATCTTCTACCATATTCTAGAGTATTCCAAGGAATATTCCAAGGAATATTCCCTTTTCCAACCCTAACCCTAACTAACTACCAAACCTAATTTTGGATCCCAAACCTAATTTTTGGGCCCCAAACCCAAACCTAGCTCCTAGCCTACCCTCTATTTAAGCCATTTTCATCCAAACCAAAAGGGTTGAACATCATTTTCCAATTTTCACTCTTTCATAAGCACTTTTTCTCTCTCACTTTTCCTCCTTTTTCTCCCTTTTCACCAAAGCTTTTCAAATACGCTCTTCAAGTTTCACATTGAAACTTGAAGATCTTGAAGCTTAAGCCTCCAACCTTCATATTTTGTGGATTGAAGAAGGATAAGCTACTGATTTTGTTGAAGTTGTTGGCTTATCGGAAGTGCAAGAAGATCAAAACGTCAAGAACGCATTTATTTTGCAATTTCTCGGTTTTCGGTTTTCTCTTCAATTCAAGCTCTGATTCTTGCAACAATCACCGAAGCACTCCTCCGCTTCGTAGGTTGGTGATCTTAATCACTTCTTCTTTAAGTTATTCTCTCCATCTCGCCACTTTTGGCATTCTTTAAGTGCTTTTCGCTTTGTTTAAAATCAATTTCGTTTCGATTATGTTTGCTTGTGATTTGTGATTTTGGTTGAATTTGGATTTAAGGTGTTGATAGTTATAGGTTCTATCATGTGTAAATAAGCTCAAATTAAGTAGAAATTCGTGTTAGCATGTTCCTAGGAATATTAGGGATCATTAGAAGTGAGTTTGTGGCCAAAAGCACTTTTTTCTCAACTTTTTTTACCTTCTGGTTCAGTGTTAACCGGTTAACCATTTGGTTAACCGGTTAACGGATGCGTATTGGCCACAAAACAGGGCAGTTTTAGGTTCGTTAACCGGTTAACCAATTGGTTAACCGGTTAAAGCTGTTAATTTTTGTTTTTTTGGCTTATTTGATGGCTTATTCCTAAGTTCTAGTGCCTTTGGTTTTCATACATGTTTAGGTATTGATTTTAGGGAATTTTTTAGTCCATTTCCAGTAGCTCATTCCCCCGTTTCGACACGATTCTGTTCATGTTGCATTTTATGCATTTTTGTGTTCTTTGTGCATAGCTTAAGTTCTTGCATTTTGGTTGCCATGTTCATGCATCATTTGGCATATAATAATCATGTTGCATTCTGTTTTTATATGTTCATATTGCATTAAATCATTTTTGCATTTCATTGTTGATGTATGTTGCATATTGCATAATCATATGTATGTGCATTTGGTTGCATTTGCTTACATGTTTGATCATAACATCCATATCAAGTTAATTCTGAATTTTGCATTAAGTTTAGTGTATTTGTTGAGCTATCATATTGCATATTCATAATCAAAGATCATCATGTTCATATGCCATGTTCATGTGATTCATTTTTGCATTGCTTGTTGCATAATCCATATGATGCATTCTTGAATAATCCAAAATGTTCATGTTCTTCCATTCATGTATGTTGATCCATGTCCAAATACATGTTCATGATGAGATTAGCATTTTTGCATTGAGTTTGTGCATTAGAAAATGAAAATAATCAATTCTGGATTTTGCATTTCATAGCTGTTTTTTTTATTTTTTGCATAAGTGCTGTAAAATGTATGTTGTTTGTTATGTGTACATGTTGTATTTGACTTTTTACACCTACTTTTTCATGTTGCATGCTGGCTGTAAAAAGCTGAGTTGTATTATGCATTGTAATTCATTTTTTCTTCCATATTTTGTGTTTGGTAAGATTTCCCCCTTTGTTAGGACCAACTTACCTTCCTTAGGAAGTAAGTTGCATCCTTTTCCCTTCTTTCCTTTCCTTTTTGATCTTTAGGATTAGAAAACCTCACAAACCATTAGGATCTCCCTTTTGTGAATAATAAATAACTTAGGGTTGGTCTTAGTCCCCCTTAGTTTTTGGTCCTTTTTCCAACTTGAGTCATTCTTTCTCATCTCATGAAGAAAATAATAAAATACCTAATAGAGGTTGAACGTTCTTGTACGACACGAGACTTTGTTGCGGAGTGTTTATACGCGTCCTGTTTCGGGGCGAGGTGTAAGTACTTCCCGCGATGGATAGGTCTTAGTATGAGAATGTTCACAAACAAATTCAAAACACTTCTCATAAAAGACAAAAACAAATAATAAGCGACTTTCCCGCAGGAATTCTCTTCTCATCTCATTCACTCACAATGCAAACTCGCGACAACTTGTCTCGCATGCAAAACGGTAAATGCACTCGTACCAGACGAGCCTGCAACACCTGAGCATAGACATACGCAGTTCCAGCTGTAAAAAACACAAACAAATAGTTCCCGCCTTAGTTAGGCGAACTACGTCGACTCTGATCCTCATTATCCCGATGAGGTACGTAGGCAGTGGGGTATGGCCCGTTCGAGCATTCTTTATTTTCCCTACATTTCCACCTTTCTTTCCATTTTCTTTTCCAATTCATTTCTCATTTCCATTTCCAGTTTCCAGTTAGCAGTTCTTATTCAGCAGCATCTTATTTTCTCACCCTTTGAAACAAAACAAGCAAGCGTCGATCCCGTCAGGTACGGCGGACGGTCTGGGATGCTAATACCTTCCCAGGTCATAACCGACTCCCGAACCCAGATCTTTGGTTCGCAGGAACTTGTCCTTTCCTTCTTCCTCAGGTTTGTGCAACATTACCTTTCCCATTCTTTCGGGATAAAAATGTCTTGCTGGCGACTCTACCTTTTCCGCGCCACTTAACCAGTAACCAGGTGGGGGACTCAAATAAAGAGTCACAAGTCCAGGGTTTCACAAGAACTATCCAAAATAATACAACCTTAACAAATATAGTAACAAGGTATAATGAGGCCAAGGGTTCCTGCAAACCTGTAAACATCCCAACCCCCTCACATGTATTGTTCTAGAACAAGGATCCTCAGACTTGGATCAGTTATGAGAAGTATAAACACTTCTAACCCGGAGGTACAGTGTTTACAATAACCATAAAAGATCCTCCTCTAATTCACCTCAGGTGCTGAAGGTCATAAAAAGGTCATCAACTCTTAGCAGGCTTCCCAGATAGCCCTAGTACTACAAGAAATCCGTAGCACAAAGTTCTCAAGAAGAAACACATGTCTGAACTGTGTTTCATATTCCCGCACCAAACCGAAATGGAATGGGAAAGAATATGAAGCCACTCTAACCTATGTGTCACTCAGGTTCCCGATATGGAACCTTAATCACTCAAAAATCCCTCCCACCAAGGTAAACACAGATCCAGCACAGATGATGATAACAGTATGAAATGCATAAAACTGTAAATGGAAGCAATAAATAAAGTTGTACAAAAAGCAATAAATAAAGCAATAAACAATAAGAACAAGTAGCACATAACACCCCCGTAAACACAAATCAAACAAGCACTAGGAGAAACCCACAAAAAGAACCAGAAGCCCTGGTTGCAATACAAGGTTCCCCAGCAGAGCTGCCAAGCTATCGCTCCCCCGAAAAGACACCGGGTCAGATAGAGTACAGACGCGAACAGTCGGCAAAAGGAGAAGATGAAGTGAAATGAATAGAGTCTCCAGCTAGGCATTTTTATCTTGAAGGAAAGGTAATGCTGCATAAACCTAAGAAAAGATGGATAAGACGGTTACGAACCAGAGAAACTGAGAAAGGGGTTGGTTACAACCTGGGAAGGTATTAGCACCCAGATTTTCTGTCGTACTCGACGAGATCCACGCTTAAAAGATTGTTTTTAAAGGGTTAGTGTATGTGTTGTCTGTGTGCAAAAGCTGGAAAATAATGTATAAGTGTCAGTGCAGAAAAAAGGGGAATTGCTCAGGAAATGAGGCTTAGAAAAGAATGCTGAAAGAGGGGGGTGACAAAGAGACTTTTGTTTGATAACAGTTAAGTTATGCCTACGTATCCTCTCGTGCAATGAGGAAGTCAGAACACCGTAGTTCGACTCAAAGGGACTGAAAGATAAATTGACTGTGAACTGCTTGCTTGCATATGCTCAAGTGTATGACTCGTCTGGCTCGAGTGCTAACTGTATTGCATTAGACGGAAGAAGCAAGTTCTCGTTTGTGAATGAGTGTGATGTTTTTGGGTTTTTGTTTAGTGTTAAGTAATGAGTTTAATCTCTAATCACAGATTAGTGGACTCATTACACCATCCTAATAGAAGGATAATAGATGAGAACACTTAAGCTGAGGAAGATACCTCAACTTAATCCATGGTTAGGGATTAAATTCATTATATAACAAGCCTTTATTAAGTGGATTTTAATTAAGGGATGAGATTAAGAAGTGGATTTTATGGTTTGTAAGACAACTTGAGGAGGACTTGTCCATTAAACACTAGGGTTAGTCCTTCTTAACCATAAAGGAAGAATTAGAACCCTAATGTAAGGCCCAAGTTACAAGATGAAGTCTTAGTGATTATTAAGATGATTTGATTAAGAGGTTTAAAAAAATTAAAGGTTTAACACTTAGGATTAAAGTTATACACTTCATCCTAAGAGAAGGATGCAGACATAACCCTAATTCCAAAGTCCTAAAACTTTAAGAGTTTAGTCTCTGATTATTGAGATGAGAAGAGAGACTCAAGGAGACTCAAAGGTAAAAGATAAGGGGGACTAATCACAACCCTAATAATTATCATGCTTGGATGTTCCTATGGTTTGTGAGGCTTAAGAAAGATCTTCAAGGAAGCCACCAATGGAAGAAGCAGATGAAAGGAGGATGAAGCAGAAGAATAAGTTACTCACTTCATTGAAGAAGATAAGTAACTTAAAGAAAGAAAGTGAGAGATGAACACAAGTGAACAAGTTCACTTCAAAGAAACCATCAAGATGCATATGAGAGAGATGAAGAGAAATTAGAAGTGAAGGCAAATCCACTTCTCAAAGTAACTTACCACCTGAAAATGTTAGCATGAATGCATAAAGTATAAAGCATACAGAAATGAAATGAGATGAGATGCAATGAGATGAAATGATCAAAGTCAGAAGTGTTTATGCAAGGTTAATGTCATGTGAGATGATGCAAAGGCATACAAAGTGCATATGTATGATCATACAAGAATGAGATGTCATGTAAGCATGCTTTGAAGTTTGAAAGCACATGAAAGTTAATGAAATGAAATGAATGAAAATCATGGCAAATAAATGAATAAATGATCAAGCATGATTCTAACATGTCCTAAGATGTCTAAGATGACATATGAATGCATGAAATGTCATGGCAAGTTCATGTATGGATGCATATGAAAGATGAATGCAAGTAAACATGGAAAATTAGGGTTATATGGAAGTATGAGATGCACATGACCAAAACAGAAACATATGACATAATAAAAATTTGAAATCACACTCAAACAAACCCTAAACCCATACTAAGTCACACCCCAAAGGAGAAGGTTATAAGCCTTACCAATCAAAAGTTATGATTTTCCTAAGTTTCTAGGGTTTTTTGGGTGATCCTCAAAGAAAAATGCAAATCAATTCAAAAATGCAAGATAAATTCATGATATAAATATCCTATAAACTACATGCCATATGCAAAACAATGCAAAAAGAATCATCTTCAAACTCTTCTTGGTTAGGAAGAAAAGATTTTTTCAAGTTAGGGTTCAAAAAATATGATTTAAATGACCCTTAATTCAAAGAAAATTCTCAAGTTATGATCAAACCTAAAAAGAAATTTGTGTGAAGAGTTTGAAAATGTTTCTAAATGCAAAGGAATGATTCATGATTTTTTTGGTGATTTTTAGAAACCTAAATGTATTTTTAATTAATTAAAAGACTTTAATTAATTAAAAATAACATTTAAATATTTTAAAAATACTTTTTATATGCAAACAAATAAAATAAAAATATTTTCTGATTAAGAAAAATATTTGAAACAAAAATGCAAAAGGAAATAATTTTTGAGTGATTTTTGCTATTTTAAATTAATTGTACAAAAGAAATAGAATAAAATGAGATAAAATGAAAGTCAGTTGATCCTAAGGCCCAGATTCAAACTGGAAAGAGAGGGAATTGACTGCGCGCGCTATCCAATGGCTGGTGTCGTACCTCGAAAAAAAATACGATCCTAAAACAAACAACAGAGTCGCCACCTAATTCTATTTATTCTACGAGAGAAAAGGGAGATATAGATACAACCTAAAGGAAGGATAAGAAATGGTTTACGAAACCAAATTCTAAGTTCGGGAGTCGGTTACGCAAGGGGAAGGTATTAGCACCCCTCACGTCCGTTGTATTCAACGGGAACCTCTTAGCTAATTATGCGATTAAATGTTTGATCTTAAGTTTTTGTCTTCTAAATGGTTGTTAATATGTTTGTTTTAAATAAAGAAGCTTATAAATTATTATTAATACGGAGAAAATATTAAAGTTTTTTATTATCGTGCTTTAAACAGAGAAATAATTAAATTTTTATTAGGGTGCTTTAAACGGAGAAATAATTAAATTTTTTATTAGGGTGCTCGCGAAGGATTAAAATCCCCGTGCCTACGTATTCCCTTGTGCAATGGGAAAGTCAGAGCTTCGTAGTTCGTGCTACTACGGTTTTGATTTTTATTGAACGATTGTTTAATACGCATTATACTACTAAGCGTTGGCTTATACTCGCGGTGGAGGCTGAAGCGCTAGCTTGTTTGCGAGATAGAATGATTTAAACAATGTTCGTTTAGAGAAAAGATGTTTGAACTTTGTTAAGGTGTTTTAAAATGAAAGGGCGAATGAACCACGTCGCGTAGGGCTAGCCTAGGAGTGATTTCATTCCAAAACGTGCGGAGTGCTAGACTCTGGAGTTCTGTTCTTTCATTGATTAATTATAAAAATGATTGGAATGTGGTTGGTAAGTTTTAGATTGTTTTGAAGTATGAAAGAGCGAATGAATCACATCGCGTGGGGCTAGCCCAGGAGCGATTCATTATAGAACGTGCGGAATGCTAGACTCCAGAGCTCTATTCTTTCGTAAATTAATTTGTACGATTGGATGTTTTGGTATACGAAAGGGCGAATAAATCACGTTGCGTGGGGCTAGCCCAGGAGCGATCTATTCCAGAACGTGCGGAGTGCTAGACTCCGGAGCTCTGTTTTTCATATTTAAATTTATAAAATAAGTTGGATATATTTTTTAGACGTTTTAGAATTAACGTATTTTAATAACAAAGGAGTGAACGAAACACTACAAATGGGGCTAGCCCAGGTGTGATTCGTTCTTAGAACGTGCGGAATGCTAGACTCCGGAGCTCTGTTCCTTGTTAAATTAATTAAGGTGCTTAGAAGTCGTGCTGACGGTGATCACTAGACCGACTTACGTGTGTGCGAAATGTAGGCGATCGAATGTTTTACTTGGCGTTGGACCGAGAAAATTAAATGATTTAAATATTATTTTGAAACATTATTTTGGTGATCGCGTTCAAGTTTTTATTAAATGGAAAATGGTCATAACACAAGATGAAAAGCCAAACGAGACACATTATCAACGTACGATTAAATAATGGGCAAGAAAAGTAATCATACATCATGTAAATAAAATTGAACAAAAGATAATTCATTAACTAACTATGAAAATAGAATTATTCAATAAAATTCATTAATAACCTAATTAACCAAATTAAAATATTATCTCAAATAAATAAATTAATATAAGATATTCTGTATTTTCAATATTTAATAAGACAAATAAATTGGTGAGAAAAAAAAGAAGAAAATGATAAATAAAGTAAATAAATTAATAAATAAAAGGAATGTAAAAGTAGAAAAATAAATAATAAGAATGAGGAGCAAAAGAGAGGGGGCGGAAGAAATACGTAAATGGGCTGGTTTAAATGGGCCCACGCAGTGATCCGAGCGGGTCAAACGTGACCCGGTTCGGTCAAGGCCATGCTAATGGGTTGTAAACCCTAGACAAAGATGCAACAACAAAAATAAAATAGGGCAAAGAGTAGCAGCCTCATTCTCTTTTCAAATGGCCTGGGAAAAACGAAACCTCAACCCACATTTTCATCTTCGATGCCGATCTCAAACAGAAACATTTATCAAGAAAAAAAAAGACAAATTATCAATCAAATCCAAGTTTGTTTAACTATGTTCTGCGATTTACATTCCCATGGTGGATTCACAAAGCGAGAAAAACGAAAACCAGAAATTACCTCAATCCGGAAAACGTGTTTCGAGCAGCAGTGATCTTCAGACTTTTGACGTCTCTCTCGCTCGATGGTTCTCGGAGCGGTTTGTCGAAGATGTTTACGGTTTGTTCGGAGGTTTCAAAGGCAGATTGAGGTGTTTAAGGGTGGCGATGGTTGATTCTGAAACGATTTAAGGGAGGGTTGTCGTTTCGGAGGGTTGTGTGTTTTTTGAGTTTCGAGCGTTTGTGATGGTTCGTGGTGTCGGAGGTCATGTGAAAATTGCGGATTGAAGGAAGGTAAGGATGAAGAAAAATTTTAGAATCCTTTCTACCTAAATTTTTCTGTGTTTTCTGTGTTTTTTTTTAAATCAAGCCCCCCTGTGTTATGAATTTCGCCCTCTTTTTATATGGGTGGAATTAGGGTTTGGCCTCAGTTTTGATAGCTCGTTAGAGACATTTTTGATATCCGTTTTTTTGTTTGATGCTTATGTCTTGTCCCTTTCAACCTACAGGCTTGGCTCATGGGAGGGAGCCTTTCATAATTTTGGCAAAACTAAAGTTGCAAATCTCTTGTTGCAGACTGACAGGTTCCATTTTGGTGTTTAACAAAAGCTTTGACTTGTTGGAGCTTCCTTGGCTATAACACAATTCAGGTAACCAGACTAGCCTTTGTACTTCATCAGAAATGTCCTTTCTTTATGTAGCCTTGGTACAAGCATAGTAATAGACTAGATGTTCATAATTTTGGAAAGCTCTTGTGCAGGCTAGGAAGAGTCTGAAACCGCAACATACCTATTATCATCATTTTGCATTTTGTTTGGTATGAACTCCATGGCTTTTTACTGACTTTGTTGTACTGTCTTTGGATATTTGCTTTTTCCCCCTTCTCTTTTTTTAAAAAAAACTTGTTAATGTTGTTGCCTTTCTATAATTGTTTTCTGGCATAACAGCAGGTATTTGTCCATGGGTGGCAAGGCTCTATCAAGAACTTGTTGCTTTGAAAGTAAACTCAAAAAGGAAAATGCAGCAGGATGAATATCACTAAGAGAAATATAAGGTGCTGACGTCCCAAAGGATTTCTGCCCCTTTTGAAACTTGCTGAAATTATGGCTTTCTTCTTGAGTAGCGGGTGAGCCATTGTTGCGTTCTTTTTCATCTTTTTTCCCTGTATGTGTCTTGTTCTTAAGCCATGCTTAATTGATGCAACAAAAAAAAATTCTTCATGGCGGTATCATAATCCCTTTCTGACTTTAAACTGCTTTTTAATGTTCTTGTTCTATTTTCAAGCTTACTTGCTGACACAATTCTTTTGTCTCAATTTTCATGCTTACAACGGTTGGAGCTTGAAATGAACTTTGAGTTGACAAAGTCAAAGGCAAAAGGCAAAAAACTTGAAGTAATTAAGTTCAAAAACACCGTACAGCACGAAAGATAATCGAAGTCCTGGAGCCATACAGCCCGTCACCCTGGTGAAAGAGATCGATCACACTCTTCTTTTTTCAAGATATTGGCGTGGATATGAATTTGTGAAAATCTATTTGATATTGGAATGCTAATGTATGCAATGTTAACATTAAAAGATAGCAGAATGATGAGTTTTCTTATGATTTGAATGATTATGGATGAATGTTTTTTATTTACGAAATTGATTAAAAAAGATTAATATGATTATGCTTGAAACTTGAATGAAAAGGGATTAATGAATGTAACAATGACTTGAATTGAGTTGAAATGTTCGAATGCATTTATGAAATAACGTTTATGATGATTTTGAATGAGATGTAAACATGAATGCATTGTGATGAATTTGAATATATTTGGAGTTTAGAAAAGGAATTGAATTTGAGAGATTGTATTTGAACTTGAATAGGATTTAAAACTTGAAATGGATTTGAATTTGGAACTAACTTGGAATACAAATTTGGATTAGAATTAAGGCATGGGGAATTGACTTAAAATTTTAAGAAATAAATTTGGGAAATGAAAATAATTTAGAACTTAAAAATAAATAAATTTGGGATTTTGAAAATAAATAAATGAATGTGAATTGAATTTGAACTTGAATGAAATTGGAATATGAAATTGGAAAAGAATTGGAATTTGAAACATGACTTGAAACTTGAATAAAATTTGGAAATTAAACTCTTGGATTTTGAAATTAAACTTGAACTTTTTGAAAATGACTTAGAAACTTGAAATTGAATTTGGATTTGGAGTTGGAAATTGGTAAGGAAAATTAAAAACATTTGGAATAAACTTGAGAAGTTAAGAACTAAAACATGAGAGAGAAAATAAAATAAATTAGAAATTGAAGCTAGATTAGGAATAGAAACTAAAAAAAACAAATTAGAAATAAAATTGAAATTGAAATTAAATTAGCAATAGAATCTTCAAAAAATGGATTAAAATAAAAATTTGGAATTGAAATTAAATTAGGAAATAGGGACTTCTCTCTCTTTTTTATTAAAAAAAGTAAATTAAAATAAGATTAGAAATTAAAATTAAACTAGAAATAAAAGTTACAAAAAAAAAAGAAGTGAATTAAAAATAGAAGTTAAAAAAAATTGGGAAATAAAACTTTGAAAATAAAGCTAGAAATGGGAAATAGAAATTAAATAAAAAGAGCTTGGAAGTGAATAAAAATTAAATTTATAAATAACTTAAAAATGAGTTGGAAGAGACAGAAAAAAAATCTAGGCATTTTGCTAAATGCAATGAATGTATGATGCGAGCAGTTAGGGGTAAAATTTGGGGTGTGACAGTTGCCCCTATTTAAATAACTTTACCAGATGGAATGAGTGATGTTAATCCTCATAAAATCGGAGTGAAAGGTATTTAAATATAGAAATAACCGAAAATTTAGCCCCTACATGCGATGACATGCCATGAACTTATGAGGGACTCTCTTGCTGGGGATATGCCATGCGAGATGCAATGAAACCTAACATGCTGGTTTTTTTGATGAATATGCTGAAAATTGTATAATAAAGACAAATGCAACGGTGATCCACAAAAAAACAAAAATCGAGGGTGAAGACTCACTGGGGATAACAATATGTTGGGGATGACGAGACGAAAACAAGATGTATTCAAAGTGATAAATCAGCAGGTTCAAGGTGGCTGCTGGGATCCCAATACAACAATTCGGTAATTGAGAAAAATTCAAATGACAACGACTCGGCAGTCAGGAGAACAAGATAGCAGACATTGACACGACAGTCAGGAATAAACAAACATCGACACGGTGATCGGGAAATAAAATAACAGACGTCGACACGGTGGTCGAAAAATAAAATAACAGACGTCGACACGGTGGTCGGGAAATAAAATAACAGACATCGACAACGGTGGTTGGGAAAGCAAACTCAACACAGCAACTGAGGAAATAATAAAGCAGACATCTTCACGGCGGTCGAAAAATAAAATAATAGACATCGACACGGCGGTCGGGAAATGAATTCAACATGGCGGTTGAATAAATAAAAGCAAAACATCGACACGACGGCCGGGAAAATAAACTCAACACGGCGGCTGGGGAATTAAACAACAGATATTGACAACGGCGGTCGGGAAAGAAAATAACAGATATCGACACGGCGGTCGGAAACAAAGTTCAACACGGCGGTTGAGGAAATAAATAAACAAGTTTCGACACGGCGGTCGGGAAAATAAAATAACAGACATCGACAACGGTGGTCGGGAAATAAAAATAAACATCGACAACGGCGGTCGGGAAATAAAATAACAGACATCGACAACGGTGGTCGGGAAATAAAATAATAGACATCGACAACGGTGGTCGGGGAATAAAATAACAGACATCGATAACGGCGGTCGGAAAATAAAACTATCAGACATCGACAACGGCGGTCGGAAAATAAAACTATCAGACATCGACAACGGTGGTCGGGAAATAAAATAACAGACATCGACAACGGTGGTCGGGAAATAAAACTATCAGACATCGACAACGGCGGTCGGAAAATAAAACTATCAGACATCGACAACGGCGGTCGGAAAATAAAACTATCAGACATCGACAACGGCGGTCGGAAAATAAAACTATCAGACATCGACAACGGTGGTCGGGAAATAAAACTCAACACGGCGGTTGAAGAAATAAATGATTGTCATCAACGCGGCCGTCGGGAATGAAAATAACAGACATCGACACAGCGGTCGGAAACAAAGTTCAACACGGCGGTTGAGGAAATAACAGACATCGACGCGGCGGTCGGGAAAGCAATTCAACACGGAGTTTTGAAGAAATAAATAACTGTCATCGACGCGGCGGTCGGAAAACAAAACTAACAGACATATAATCCAAAGTGGTAAATCAACAGGTTCAAGTGTAACTGTTGATATCGAGGATTGGGAAACGAAAACAGTATTTGGGCAGTGGCTCTGTGCTAACAACTGATACTGGGAGTAGAATGCGAAGCATTTAAAGATGAATCCAACGACTCTAAGCGACCAGCTGGCAAATAAGAATAAATGTTGGAGTTTTCAACGAGATAAACGACCAAACTCCGAAAATTCTTTTAAATGAAGAGTTCAAAGAAGAACTTTTAGGAATTATCAGGAGAACACGGATGCGTGTTGAATTAACGACTTTAAATCTTAAACGAACAACTTAAAGGATTTATGTCGATGATGATTGGGCTTAACAGAAGTATTGGTGGTACTAAGGTATATATCAATAAGGGCCTCTGCGGGGAATACCAGTGTTGCTGGGAAAAATACCTAGGTTAACCACACTGCGGGGTACCAACAACAGTGGACTTTAAAATAACAAAAGACAATAATCTGGACCTGGAGTTAGACAGGCGAAAACTGGGGATAGACAGATGATTATGTCAAATGCGTATGATTGAACATGATGCGAATGATCATGATATGCAAATGCTGACTCTAGGGAGACAGAGAGCTTTGATAAAGCGGGAAGAGTAGGATCTTAGTGCAAATACTCAGACGTGCAATAAGAAAGATGCTGGGGATATGTCTTCAAACTTGGAAATCGATGTTTGGTTCAAGGATCCATCCAAGAGCGCTACCAGCTTTTAATCCTCTATGGGGGTTTCTGTAATAATGGCATGAGTGTTGTCGCAAGCCAAGGGTTTTTTAGAAGACAGAGAATCTTTTAATTTTTTCTAAAGTCAAAGAAATTTGAATGTTTTCCAGTATGTTTTCAAAACTGTTTCTAATTTTTTTTTTGTCATTTTCATAATTAAATTGTAATTCAGTAAAGACATTTTGCATAACAAGGAAAATAAGAAGCTGAAAGACAAATTTTAAAGGCAAAGGTTGTATTTCATTCAAGAATGGTAGCTTGCCAATAGCAAAACTCCATGGAAAATTACAATTTGAAAATGGCAATGGGGAAAGATCTACATTGAATCCAACGACCACTATAATCCCTAATAACTAAAACCGCCCAACACCTTGCTTCTGACAAGAGAGACTGGATTGATCTTCAAGTAATGATCTTCGGTAATGATAAACACTATCTGATACAGTCAAATGCCTTTGTCCCTAATTTTTGCCTGGACCGCCCTTTCGGGTTTTCAATCCACCGGGACGCTCTTTTTTGCCTAAGCCGCCCTTTCGGGTTTTCAACTTAGCGAGCTCTTATTTTTTTGTCTTTTATCCCTAACTTTTGCCTGGATCTCCTTCATAGGTTATGATCCACCAGGATACCCATTTTTGCTTAGGTCGCCATTTCTGGTTTTCGACCTAACGGGCTTTATTTATGCATAATATTTTTTGACTGCATCAGAATTCACCGGGTGTTTCAGTTGTTCACCATCCATAGTTGTGAGGATTAGGGAACCTCCGGAGAATGCCACCTTCACAACATATGGGCCTTCATAGTTAGGACTCCATTTTCCACGCGTGTCTTTGTGGACTGGCAAGATTTTCTTGAGTACAAGGTCTCCTTCTTTGAATTCTCGGAGACGAACTTTCTTGTCAAATGCTCTCTTGATGCGCTTTTGGTACAACTGGCCATGGCACATGGTGGTCATTCTTTTCTCATCAATGAAGTTCAGTTGGTCGTATCTGTTCCGGGCCCACTCAGCTTCCTCCAGTTTGGTTTCCATCAAGATCCTCAAAGATGGTATCTCTACTTTGATAGGGAGAACTGCATCCATCCCATACACCAGAGAAAAAGGGGTTGCCCCTGTTGAAGTGCGAACTGATGTTCTATATCCGTGTAAAGCATATGGCAACATCTCGTGCCAATCTTTGTACGTCTTCACCATCTTTTGCAGAATCTTATTTATGTTCTTGTTCGCAGTTTCAACAGCTCCATTCATCTTCGGATGATACGGAGAAGAGTTATGATGTTCAATCTTGAATGTCTCACACAACTCTTTCATTGTCTTGTTGTTCAAATTGGTCCCATTATCTATAATGATTCAGCTTGGTATCCCATAACGACAGATAATTTGGTTCTTGATGAAGCGAACGACCACCTGCTTTGTCACATTGGCATAGGAAGCTGCTTCTACCCACTTGGTAAAGTAATCGATCGCAACCAAAATAAATCGGTGACCATTGGAAGCTTTAGGCTCAATTTCCCATATCATATCAATGCCCCACATTGAGAAAGGCCAAGGCGATGATAGAACATTCAAAAGGGTCGGAGGTACGTGCACCTTGTCGGCATAAATCTGGCATTTATGACACTTCCTGGCATATTTGAAACAATCTGATTCCATGGTCAGCCAGAAATAACCAGCTCTCAAGATCTTCCTGGACATGGCATGTCCATTGGCATGTGTTCCGAATGATCCTTCGTGGATTTCTCTGATCAATAAGTCTGCCTCGCGCTTGTCTACACATCTAAGCAGAACTATATCATGATTTCTCTTATAAAGCACATTGTTGTTGAGGAAGAACTTGGATGCCAATTTTCCCAGAGTCTTCTTGTCTAAAGTTGTTGCATCCGTTGGGTATACCTGATTTTGCAAGTAGTTCTTGATGTCATAGAACCATGGTTTCTCATCAATTTCTTCTTCGACTAGTAGACAGTAGGCTGGTGTAGTTTTTTGCTCGATTGTAATGAGAGGATCTTCATTAAGAAATCTGACTTGAAACATAGAGGCCAACATAGCCAAAGCGTCTGCTATTTGATTCGCTGCCCTTGGAACATGATGGAAAGTGACTTCATCAAATTATTTAATTAATTCCACAATATGGGCACGGTAAGGGATCAACTTCTCATCACGGGTCTCCCATTCACCTTTGACTTGGTAGATTACTAAAGCTGAGTCTCCATATATTTCAAGGATCTTGATTCTGGTATCAATTGCGACTTCGATACCCAAAACACATGCTTCATACTCTGCAATGTTGTTTGTACATTCAAAACATAATCTGGCTGTGAAAGGAGTATATCCACCACTAGGATTCATCAAAACAGCTCCTACACCATGCCCCATGTAATTAGAGGAACCATCAAACATCATCTTCCATCGAGATCCCGACTCGGGACCTTCATCTAGACCTGGAACTTCACAGTCCTTTATCAACATGATGTCCTCGTTTGGGAAATCGAATTTCAAAGGTTCATAATCTTCAACAGGGTGATCAGCAAGGTAGTAAGATAAAACACTGCCTTTGATAGACTTCTGGGTTACATACTGGATGTCGTATTCAGATAACAACATGTGCCAACGGGCGAGTCTTCCAGTCAAGGTAGGCTTCTCAAAAATGTACTTTATTGGATCCATTTTCGAGATCAACAAAGTAGTGTGACAAATCATATACTTCTTGAGGCATGTGGCAGCCCATGCCAAAGCACAACAAGTCTTCTCTAAAAGCGAATATCTACTTTCACAATCTATAAGCTTCTTGCTTAAGTAATAAATGGCATGTTCCTTACGTCCGGTTTCGTCTTGTTGGCCTAATACGCAACCCATAGATCCCTCAAGTACAGTCAGATACATGAAGAGAGGCTTCCCTGGAGTAGGTGGGATTAAGATAGGAGGTTCCTGTAGGTAAACCTTAATCTTCTCAAAAGCCAGTTGACAATCAGGACTCCACTCAATTGCTTGATTCTTTCGAAGAAACTTGAATAAAGGCTCACATGTAGCAGTCATGTTGGAGATAAATCTGGAGATGTAGTTCAATCTTCCAAGGAAGCCTCTGACTTGCTTTTCTGTTTTCGGAGCTGGCATCTCTTGAATTGCTCTGACCTTGTCCGGATCTACTTCAATTCCTTGCTGACTAACAATAAAACCAAGTAACTTTCCTGATCGGACACTAAAGGTACACTTAGCTGGATTCAGAGGCAGTTGGAACTTTCTGAGATGCTCAAATAACTTCATGAGATGATTCAAATGATCCTCCTCACTCTGTGATTTGGCAATCATATCATCCATATAAACTTCTATTTCTTTATGCATCATATCATGGAAAAGGGTGACCATTGCCCTTTGATAAGTGGCTCCTGCATTTCTAAGACCGAATGGCATAACTTTGTAACAATACGTGCCCCATGGTGTGATGAAAGTGGTCTTTTCCATATCATCAGGATCCATCTTGATCTGGTTATATCCTGAAAATCCATCCATGAAGGAGAAAACAACGAACTTAGCAGTGTTGTCAACCAAAGTATCAATGTGCGGAAGAGGGAAATCGTCTTTCGGGCTGGCTTTGTTCAAATCCCTGTAGTCCACACACATTCTAACCTTGCCATCCTTTTTGGGGACCGGTATGATGTTAGCTACCCACTCAGGGTACTTTGCAACTGCGAGGAATCCAGCATCAAACTGTCTTTTGACCTCTTCTAGAATCTTCAGAGCCATGTCTGGTCTTGTTCTTCGGAGCTTTTGCTTTACTGGCGGGCAATCTGGTCGAAGCGGCAATTTGTGGACCACTATGTCTGTGTCTAAACCGGGCATATCCTGATACGACCATGCAAACACATCCACATACTCTTTGAGAAGCTTGACCAATCTTTCTCTGATATCTGACCCAAGTGTTGTACCAATCTTGACTTCCTTCTTGTCTTCATCGGTGCCAAGGTTGATGGTCTCTACCTGCTCCTTATGTGGCTGAAGATTTTTGTGCTCATACTCAACTAATCTTGCCAGTTCTTCGGGAATGTCACAGTCTTCCTCACTTTCATCTTCCACTTGGTAGATGGGCGAATCGAAGTTAGGAGAGAATATAGAGTCAATGGATTCAACAGGGTTTTCATTTGTTCTGCATATGAGAATGATTTGCTTTTATTAAAAGTGAAAATAGAGGGATGCAAGAAAAACTTTTTATTAGCTTTGAAAGATTGTCATTTTCTTTTAAAAGTGAAAAGAGAAAAACAGTAAATAAAAACAAAGTAAGAATTTAACAAAATGCCTTCATTGGTTGAATAACTTGAAAATGAGAAGGGGTCCTACAAAGTGATCCCATAGCCTTGGGCAGAGCTAGGGAACTTTGAAAACACTTAAAGAAAACAATAAATTACTTTGACAATGGAAAAAATTCAGGGATCTCAACTGCCTCCCAATTGCCCAAAGCTGCTTCACACTGATAAACCAAATGATCCACATCTTCATCTTCAGCATCCCCATTAATTGCATTGATCTGATAGCCGGCACTGGAAAACACCTCTCGAATTGTCTTTGGACGTCCTTTGACGGAGCTTGACGCTCCTTCCTTCACATGAGTTGGTTTGTAACCCAACCCGTAGCGATCTAGCTTCTGTTTGACTTCAATGACACCACCCCAACCTTCATAGCTTCCTTCTTCAATTGTGGAAATGGTACTTTTCAGTGACGCAAAAGATGGAATACCCTTCCCCTTTGGCTCCTCTACCTCCATAAGGACTACATTGGCTATCTCCAGAGCTTGGAAAGCAGTTTCCAAAGCATCTTCATCAGCCTCAATATAACTAAAGGAAGAAAGGTTGCTGACCATGAGATCTTCTTCACCAGACACAGTTACCAGCTTATTATCGACCACAAACTTCATCTTCTGGTGTAAGGTAGAAGTGACTGCCCCAGCGGCATGAATCCAAGGTCTTCCCAGCAAACAAATGTAATTAGGATTAATGTCCATAACCTGGAAAGTGATTTTGAACACCTGGTGTCCAATCAAGATTGGTAAGTCTACTTCTCCAATAACAATCCTCCTTGACCCATCAAAGGCTTTCACAATCAGTGCACTGGGCCTCATCTCTTCCCCTTGATAAGATAACTTGGCAAGCGTTCTTTTCGGAAAAACATTCAATGAAGATCCTGAATCCATAAGAACTCTTGCTAGAGTATCCTCCTGACATTTTACAGATATGTGGAGAGCACAGTTATGGTCCAAACCATCCTTTGGAAGATCCTCCATACTGAAGTTGAGATTGTTACATGCAGTAATATTGACGATGACACCATCAAACTGATTCACAATTATATCATGCGTAACATGAGCTTGGGCTAGTAAATTCTGGAGAGCACCTTGATGGGCCGGTGAATGCATAAGAAGTGATAAGATAGATATTTTGGAAGGTGTTTGATGTAGCTGATCAATAACCTTGTAATCACTCTTCTTAATGATTCTGAGAAATTCTGCATCCTCTTCTTCCAAGACCAACTCTTTATCCTTGTTGGTAACAGCGGGAATGACTTCTTTAGGTGGAACCAGTGGAGTGGTATTGACTTGCTGAGTGTAAACACGACCACTGCGAGTTAATCGACTAGCACCTGCTATGTCGGCACTTGCCACTTTTGAACTTTCCTTCTAACCAGCCTGTCCAAACTTCTGATGAATTCCTCTTGTATCATACTTCCATGGAACTGCTTTGGTATCTTCATAAAGGAAAGGGTTACTTTTTTGCTCAAACCCTGGTTCTGGCATATTGAAAATGGGCACCACAGGTTCTGGCATATTGAAGATGGGTTGAACTCTTGGGGATTCAAGCATGTTAAACACGGGTGCCATGGTAGAATCAGATTCAGGCAAGTTGAAAATGAGTTCAATCATTGCCACTTCATTCCTCTTCACACGACCGCTTACTTGTAAAACACCCAGATTAATCAAACTTTGAACATCTCTTAAAACCAGTTCACATCCCTTTGGATTATTCGCACAAGCTTCACAATTCTTATGACAGTTCTTCAGCATACCCACCTCTACTAACTTCGCATGGAAGTCTCTAAGCGGGGTTTTGATCTCTGTGGCGTTGAAAATCAAATCTTTGTCAGACTCGTCAATAATGGCATTTATGGACCCATGCTTAGGTAAAGGATTATTTTTAACATTCGGACCAGTATTTCCAAATGACAAAATGTTCTTATCCATTAAATCCTTCACAACATACCTCAAAGCAATACAATTTTCCAAATCGTGCCCCGGAGCACCTTCATGGAATAAACAGTGGGCACTTGAGTTGTAACCTGGTGGAAGCGGATCTGGTGGAGGACCCAAATGCCTTGGAGTAACCAAGCCTTTCTTCAGTAGTGAGGGATACAATTCAGTATAGGTCATAGGGATCCGAGGATGGGGAGGCCTGCCTCCTGGTCTTCTATTCTGAAAGTTGGAATTCAGATGAGGAGCTGGAGTCCTCTGCTGGTAGGCTGAAGCATTGGGCGCTTGTTGATAACCTGGATTATTGAGCATTGGTTGATAAGCTGGGATCACTGGAGCCGCTTGCTGGTACATCGGTACTGCTTGAGTTGGACGGTACATTGGAACTTGTGGATTATATGACGGTTGAACTGCCGCCACATAAGGATGTTGAACATATTGTGGTGGATAGACATACTGGTGTTGAGCCACGGGTGGAGGCCTCTGCCAAAGCTGATTTCTCGTTTGACTTGTCATTACTGCATTTGTCTCGCCCTCTTTCTTTTTGTGGAAATTGCTGGTAAATTTCTTGACATTGTTTCCACTACCATTGATGGAACTGATGGATGCACCACTCATCTTTCCATTCTTCAGACCGAGTTCAACCTTGATTCCCACAGCCACAAGATCAGAAAAGCTAGCCGTTATACTTCCCACCATTCTCTCAAAGAATTTTGGTCGCACCGTGTCAACAAACCAATCAGCTAACTCTTTTTCAGTCAACGGGGGATCTACCTGAGAAGCGGTCCCTCTCTACCTTTGAGCATATTCTTTATCTTTCTGGTACATACTCAACAGCTGCCTCATATCGGGTGCAAGGTCCATATTGTACTTGTATTGCTGGATGAAAGCATCTGCCAGGTCTTGAAAACTGCGGATCTTTGACTGATCTAGCGTTAAATACCACTTGGAAGAGATTCCCTTCAGACTATCCTGGAAGCAATGGATCATTAATTTGTCATTGTTCACCTGCGCAACCATTCTTCGATAGTACATTAAGAGGTGGTTCTTAGGACACGTTGCGCCCTCGTACATCTCAAAAGTGGGTATCTTAAACTTTTGAGGTATTACCAGTCCAGACACCAGACACATCTCTCTAGCAGCAGCCCCAAAGATCTGGTCACCTTCAATTACTCTTAACCTTTTTTCAAGGGTATCAAAATTCTCTTGCATCTTCTCATGTTTCTCATTTCCATTCTCCGACATATCTGGCACATCATACACCCGAGGGTCGTTAAAGTATGGTTGGGCACGGGTGTGCATAATATCTGGTGTAAAATTAGTAACCACATGATTCTCTTCGGTAGTCAAAGGAATAATCTGCTGAGCAGTAAATCCTTGAGGGGAAGGCACAAAACCTTGGGAAGGAAATGCAACACCCTGAGAAGGAGGTGCGAAACTTTGAGAAGCGAAACCTTGGGAAGGAGGAAAGAAACCCTGAGCAGCAAGTCCTTGGGAAGGAGGAATAAAACTTTGAGAAGCAAGTCCTTGGGAAGGAGGAATAAAACTTTGAGAAGCAAAACCTTGAGGAGGGGGTACAAATCCATGAGGAAGCCCAAAAGGAGGCCAGGTCACAGGGGTGGTGACTGATGGCGTAGGCTCAGTCGTTGCAGTTATAACCTCTGACACTACAGTCTGTTGGGTATCTAATTTTGCTCGAATGATTTGCAGCATTTCCATCATCTGACCTATATTTCCACGAAGATCAGAAAGCTCTTCATTAACTTTGTCCATTTCATGGTCCTGTCAGCCATTTTCTTCTTGGTCTGAGCTCGGGTGGAATACTTGCATGAGATCCTCAGTGTGACAGCTGGAAAGGAGGTGATGAGAATGAGTTTTTGACAAAATGCAGATGCGGAGATGCAAACATGAGTAGAAAAATGCATATGCTTCAAGGGACCTAAGAAGCTATTGCAAAACATCAAAATGGATAAAGCTTTCCTATTATTTTACAAAAACTAAAAACTGAAGTCCATTCATGGTAAAATATATGAGGTTTGCAACAAAAACTTCTTTGTTCCTTGAAGCTCTTACTAAAATGATGCATATGATGTTGAGATGCAAAGATGCAGGATGCAAGGTGCCACAGGTAAATTCGGAGTCTTCTTAACAGGTGGGCTGTAAGAGATTGGTTCTATGTTTTTGTACCCATAAGTCCCACTCACAGGATGGTTTCTACAGTGATGGTTTTAAGGAAACTCAAGGTCACTGACGTTTATCGTATTAACGTCCCGCCGCAGGCTAGCTGCATTGTGACGATAATAACGATAAGGTCTACCTTGAGTGGAGTTCTCATGCTAGGCTGATAAAGGGGCGAGCCCTTGGAGCCTAACATTACACAACTACCAAATTTGAAACAGGTCCTAGGGGTCCCAGAATCACAGCCCTTTCGTAAATCAGGTCACGCGACAGGCTAGCTGCGTTGCGACAAGATCTACGAAAAGTCTAACTATCTGGGGGAGCTTTCATGCTAGGCGTTCAAGGAGCGAGTCCTTGGAGACTAACACTAATAACATCCAATTCTAAACTTAGGTGTTCCCTTTGCTTTTTCCACAACTCAAATTTTACTTGCAAAGTGACCCCAATATCCCACAGACAGATAATATAATGAGCAAACAAAGGGAAAGCGGTAAAGGAATAAACAAACATAAATAACAAACATAGGGAAGACAAGAAGAGATAAGATCAAACAAATAAACACACAACGCTAAGTTAGGCTCGATTCTCTCTAGCATGGAGCTATTCCCCAGCAGAGTCGCCAACTATCGTACCTCGAAAAAAAAATATGATCCTAAAACAAACAACAGAGTCGCCACCTAATTCTATTTATTCTACGAGAGAAAAGGGAGATATAGATACAACCTAAAGGAAGGATAAAAAATGGTTTACGAAACCAAATTATAAGTTCGGGAGTCGGTTACGCAAGGGGAAGGTATTAGCACCCCTCACGTCCGTTGTATTCAACGGGAACCTCTTAGCTAATTATGCGATTAAATGTTTGATCTTAAGTTTTTGTCTTCTAAATGGTTGTTAATATGTTTGTTTTAAATAAAGAAGCTTATAAATTATTATTAATACGGAGAAAATATTAAAGTTTTTTATTATCGTGCTTTAAATAGAGAAATAATTAAATTTTTATTAGGGTGCTTTAAACGGAGAAATAATTAAATATTTTATTAGGGTGTTCGCGAAGGATTAAAATCCCTGTGCCTACGTATTCCCTTGTGCAATGGGAAAGTCAGAGCTTCGTAGTTCGTGCTACTACGGTTTTGATTTTTACTGAACGATTGTTTAATACGCATTCTACTGCTATGCGTTGGCTTATACTCGCGGTGGAGGCTGAAGCTCTAGCTTGTTTGCGAGATAGAATGATTTAAACAATGTTCGTTTAGAGAAAATATGTTTGAACTTTGTTAAGGTGTTTTAAAACGAAAGGGCGAATGAACCACGTCGCGTGGGGCTAGCCCAGGAGTGATTGCATTCCAAAACGTGCGGAGTGTTAGACTCCGGAGTTCTGTCTTTCATTGATTAATTATAAAAATGATTGGAATGTGGTTGGTAAGTTTTAGATTGTTTTTAAGTATTAAAGAGCGAATGAATCACGTCGGCGTGGGGCTAGCCCAGGAGCAATTCATTCTAGAACGTGAGGAATGCTAGACTCTGGAGCTCTATTCTTTCATAAATTAATTTGTACGATTGGATGTTTTGGTATACGAAAGGGCGAATAAATCACGTTGCGTGGGGATAGCCCATGATCGATCCATTCCAGAACGTGCGGAGTGCTAGACTCTGGAGCTCTGTTTTTCATATTTAAATTTATAAAATAAGTTGGATATATTTTTTAGACGTTTTAGAATTAACGTATTTTAATAACAAAGGAGTGAACGAAACACTACGCGTGGGGCTAGCCCAGGTGTGATTCGTTCTTAGAACGTGCAGAATGCTAGACTCCGGAGCTCTGTTCCTTGTTAAATTAATTAAGGCGCGTAGAAGTCGTGCTGACGGCGATCACTAGACCGACTTACGTGTGTGCGAAATGTAGGCGATCGAATGTTTTACTTGGCGTTGGACCGAGAAAATTAAATGATTTAAATATTATTTTGAAACATTATTTTTGTGATCGCGTTCAAGTTTTTATTAAACGGAAAATGGTCATAACACAAGATGAAAAGCCAAACGAGACACATTATCAACGTACGATTAAATAATGGGCAAGAAAAGTAATCATACATCATGTAAATAAAATTTAACAAAAGATAACTCATTAACTAACTATGAAAATAGAATTATTCAATAAAATTCATTAATAACCTAATTACCCAAATTAAAATATTATCTCAAATAAATAAATTAATATAAGATATTCTGTATTTTCAATATTTAATAAGACAAATAAATTGGTGAGAAAAAAAAAAGAAGAAAATGATAAATAAAGTAAATAAATTAATAAATAAAAGGAATGTAAAAGTAGAAAAATAAATAATAAGAATGAGGAGCAAAAGAGAGGGGCGGAAGAAATAAGTAAATGGGTTGGTTTAAATGGGCCCACGCAGTGATCCGGGCGGGTCAAACGTGACCCGGTTCGGTCAAGGCCATGCTAATGGGTTGTAAACCCTAGACAAAGATGCAACAACAAAAATAAAATAGGGCAAAGAGTAGCAGCCTCATTCTCTTTTCAAATGGCCTGGGAAAAACGAAACCTCAACCCACATTTTCATCTTCGATGCCGATCTCAAACAGAAACATTTATCAAGAAAAAAAAAGACAAATTATCAATCAAATCCAAGTTTGTTTAACTATGTTCTGCAATTTACATTCCCATGGTGGATTCACAAAGCGAGAAAAACGAAAACCAGAAATTACCTCAATCCGGAAAACGTGTTTCGAGCGGCAGTGATCTTCAGACTTTTGACGTCTCTCTCGCTCGATGGTTCTCAGAGCGGTTTGTCGAAGATGTTTACGGTTAGTTCGAAGGTTTCAGAGGCGGATTGAGGTGTTTAAGGGTGGCGATGCTGGATTCTGAAACGTTTTAAGGGAGGGTTGTCGTTTCGGAGGGTTGTGTGTTTTTTGAGTTTCGAGCGTTTGTGATGGTTCGTGGTGTCAGAGGTCATGTGAAAATTGCGGATTGAAGGAAGGTAAGGATGAAGAAAAATTTTAGAATCCTTTCTACCTAAATTTTTCTGTGTTTTTTTTGAAATAAAGCCCCCCTGTGTTATGAATTTCGCCCTCTTTTTATATGGGTGGAATTAGGGTTTGGCCTCAGTTTTGATAGCTCGTTAGAGACATTTTTGATATCCGTTTTTTTGTTTGATGCTTATGTCTTGTCCCTTTCAACCTACAGGCTTGGCTCATGGGAGGGAGCCTTTCATAATTTTGGCAAAACTAAAGTTGCAGATCTCTTGTTGCAGACTGACAGTTTCCATTTTGGTGTTTAACAAAAGCTTTGACTTGTTGGAGCTTCCTTGGCTATACCACAATTCAGGTAACCAAACTAGCCTTTGTACTTCATCAGAAATGCCCTTTCTTTATGTAGCCTTGGTACAAGCATAGTAATAGACTAGATGTTCGTAATTTTGGAAAGCTCTTGTGCAGGCTAGGGAGAGTCTGAAACCGCAACATACCTATTATCATCATTTTGCATTTTGTCTGGTATGAACTCCATGGCTTTTTACTGACTTTGTTGTACTGTCTTTGGATATTTGCTTTTTCCCCCTTCTCTTTTTTTTTTAAAAAACTTGTTAATGCTGCTGCCTTTCTATAATTGTTTTCTGGCCTAACAACAGGTATTTGTCCATGGGTGGCAAGGCTCTATCAAGAACTTGTTGCTTTGAAAGTAAACTCAAAAAGGAAAATGCAGCAGGATGAATATCACTAAGAGAAATACAAGGTGCTGACGTCCTAAAGGATTTCTGCCCCTTTTGAAACTTGCTGAAATTATGGCTTTCTTCTTGAGTAGCGGGTGAGCCATTGTTGCGTTCTTTTTCATCTTTTTTCCCTGTATGTGTCTTGTTCTTAAGCCATGCTTAATTGATGCAACAAAAAAAAATTCTTCATGGCGGTACCATAATCCCTTTCTGACTTTAAACTGCTTTTTAATGTTCTTGTTCTGTTTTCAAGCTTACTTGCTGACACAATTCTTTTGTCTCAATTTTCATGCTTACAACGGTTGGAGCTTGAAATGAACTTTGAGTTGACAAAGTCAAAGGCAAAAGGCAAAAAAATTGAAGTAATTAAGTTCAAAAACGCCGTACAGCACGAAAGATAATCGAAGTCCTGGAGCCATACAGCCCGTCACCATGGTGAAAGAGATCGATCACACTCTTCTTTTTTCAAGATATTGGCGTGGATATGAATTTGTGAAAATCTATTTGATATTGGAATGCTAATGTATGCAATGTTAACATTAAAAGATAGCAGAATGATGAGTTTGCTTATGATTTGAATGATTATGGATGAATGTTTTTTATTTACGAAATTGATTAAAAAAGATTAATATGATTATGCTTGAAACTTGAATGAAAAGGGATTAATGAATGTAACAATGACTTGAATTGAGTTGAAATGTTCGAATGCATTTATGAAATAACGTTTATGGTGATTTTGAATGAGATGTAAACATGAATGCATTGTGATGAATTTGAATATATTTGGAGTTTAGAAAAGGAATTGAATTTGAGAGATTGTATTTGAACTTGAATAGGATTTAAAACTTGAAATGGATTTGAATTTGGAACTAACTTGGAATACAAATTTGGATTAGAATTAAGGCATGGGGAATTGACTTAAAATTTTAAGAAATAAATTTGGGAAATGAAAATAATTTAGAACTTAAAAATAAATAAATTTGGGATTTTGAAAATAAATAAATGAATGTGAATTGAATTTGAACTTGAATGAAATTGGAATATGAAATTGGAAAAGAATTGGAATTTGAAACATGACTTGAAACTTGAATAAAATTTGGAAATTAAACTCTTGGATTTTGAAATTAAACTTGAACTTTTTGAAAATGACTTAGAAACTTGAAATTGAATTTGGATTTGGAGTTGGAAATTGGTAAGGAAAATTAAAAATATTTGGAATAAACTTGAGAAGTTAAGAACTAAAACTTGGGAGAGAAAATAAAATAAATTAGAAATTGAAGCTAGATTAGGAATAGAAACTATAAAAAAAAAAAAAAGCGAATTAGAAATAAAATTGAAATTGAAATTAAATTAGCAATAGAATCTTGAAAAATGGATTAAAATAAAAATTTGGAATTAAAATAAAATTAGGAAATAGGGACTTCTCTCTCTTTTTTATTTAAAAAAAGTAAATTAAAATAAGATTAGAAATTAAAATTAAACTAGAAATAAAAGTTACAAAAAAAAGAAGTGAATTAAAAATAGAAGTTAAAAAAAATTTGGGAAATAAAACTTTGAAAATGAAGCTAGAAATGGGAAATAGAAATTAAATAAAAAGAGCTTGGAAGTGAATAAAAATTAAATTTATAAATAACTTAAAAATGAGTTGGAAGAGACAGAAAAAAAATCTAGGCATTTTTCTAAATGCAATGAATGTATGATGCGAGCAATTAGGGGTAAAATTTGGGGTGTGACAGTTGGCATTCAAACTGACTAATTACCTAATTTAATTAATTAATTAAGATTAAGGTTTTAAGTGAAATGCTCTGGACCCTCCAAATACGCGCTAATCCTAATCCTACGACCCACATTCAAACTGGGGAGATTAGCGCTAATTACGAACCCTAAACATTTTCAGGTGACCGGTTCTCCGGCCATCCAAATTTTCAGAAACTCACACACGCATCAAATCTCCTAATCTCTTGCCCAGAATCACTCCTCTAACATCCAAGAACATGAATCCACAAACAAAAATCATTTATCATGCATAACAAAGCTGAATCGAAGAAAACAAGTTCTAGGTCAAAAATTTCAGAACAACCATACATACTCATTTCTCAATCGTTTTCAAAACTAAACACATCCCAATGATCAGTGGAGCATATAGAATAATATTTTAACAAGAAAACATGATTCTGGAAAAAATGTTCTTGAGGTTACCTGAGGTTGAGCTTTCTGATTCTGGGCTTTCTGGCCTCCTCCTTCGTGCAAGTCAGCTTCAATGAACCCCCTGAGGATGATGTGAAGCTTAGAACAAGTTTGTATGGCTTGGTTTGAAGGTTTTGCCTCTACTGCACCAGAAATCATATTTGTGTTTGGCTGTGTTTTAGGCTATGGTGAAGGGTGGGAAATGATCTTGGGATGATGCTGAGTTGATTGGTGGAAGAGTTTGTGATTTTTGTTGGTTGGGGAGAGAGTTTCGAAGAAATGAAGTTTTTGACAAGTTTTGGGAATTATGAGTATGAGAAAGGTTCAGGCTTCAATGTTATGTGTTTTGTGTTGCTTGAGGTTTGTATAATGTGTAGTGATTGGTTCAGAGAGTTGTTGTGGCATAGTGTGATTGGTATGGTGTGAAATGCAAAAAGTCAAGATTTTGTACTTTGAGGTATGGGCATGGTGCAGGCCTGAATTCTTGGGGTGTCTGGCCTCAGCTGACTTTGTGGAGAGCCATGGAATTGGTTTTGGTATGCTGGCACAGTGGATGAAGAGATTCATACCATTTTGCAATTTTTGAGAGTTTGGCCCCTTTTGTAATTTCTTGAAGTTCAAGTCATGAAAATGCATGGTTCAAAGCATAATTCTGATGTTTAGAGGTTTGTTTGACATGTTGTGAAGTATTTGTGTCCATTTGAAGTCATTAGAATGCCTTAACATGTCAATTTGCAAAATCCCTCTTTGACATGAAACTTGAAATTTTAGGATTTTTGCCAACTTTGAAAGGCCATATCTTGAGTTCTAGGATGAATCAAGACATGTTCTTGTACTTTTTGAAAAGGGAAAGACCTAATCTACAACTTTCATGACCAAGAATTTTTCATTTGAAGCATTTTTGGTTGAGAAAGAGGAGGTTGAAAAACTTTCCCAAAATGGAAAGTTTCCATTACAAGTCATTTCCATTTTTGGCAAGTTTGCAAATGGCTCAAAATTATTCAATCTTGTGAACTTACAACCTCTTCTAAGATCAAATAAAGATCATAGAACTCCAATTTGATGAAAATACCCCTTTGGTTCCATTGTTGGGGGCCTCAGATGCCCTGATTTTGACTTAACTTGCTCAAGAAGTTACCCAGTGAACAGATGACTTCCACAATGAATTTCTTCATCAAACTTGGTACATATAATCCTTATAACATATTAAGAACACTAGAAACAAGAATGGCCCAAAAATTTGGAGTTAAGGCATCTGAAACCAAAACCCTAATTTTGGTCATCTGTGTAGTGAAAACCCTAGCTCTGCTTCCATGCCTTGCCAGTTCTTGTGATTTCTTGACTTCTATGAACTTTGAGGGATATAATATGATGATAGAACACACATGGACCCTCTTGGAACACTTTGAAGCCTTTGGGATGGCTAAGATGGATTCTTGGATTGCTCAGATCACAAACCCTAGATGCAGATGAACTTGAACTATAAAGATGAAACAAAAATGTAATATGAGATGTAATGCTTATGCTTATGCAAAAAATGAAAGATCACAAGCCATGGTGTGATATGAGTGAGGGAAAATTGGGGTGTTTACAATACCCTAAGTTTTCCATTTTTCTTTATTACAGGAACTATGTTTGCAATCCAATCTACATACCTCATTGTGCAAATGAATTTACATTTTAGACGTCTTTCGACCTCCTCTTTTATTTTCGACAGAACCTCAGGTGCGAAATGCCTTGGGGATTGCTTCACTGCCTTCTTTCCTTCTAGTATAGGCAATCTTAATTCGACCACGCTTCTGTCTAAACCAGGCATCTCATCATAGTCCCATGCAAAACAGTCTTTGTAATTGCGCAGCAGCTGAACTATTTCGACTCTGAAGTGAGGGTCCATCTTGGAACTTATGTAAGTTGGCCTTTTTTATGCTCCTTGTCCCAAGTATATTTCCTCCAATGGGTCTTGAGCCACCATCTTCATGTTGGTCATCATTGGATCTTATTCGAACCTCAGAGGTTCTTCATCATAAATGGCGTCGAGCTTCTGATTTTTCCATTCACCATAAGGGATTTCCTTAGTATTTTCTTCAATGTCTATTTATAGACTTTGTTGGTTGGACTCGCTTAGACTGGCTTCGACAACCATGAATTTCACTTCGGCTTCAAGTGCCGCTTTGAGTTTATTTTCGGCTATATAAGCCGTAATTCTTTCTAACGCAGATGCTTCAGTCATCATCTACAAATTCGCTTCCCCACCCAGTGGGTTGTATGTGGGAAGTTCCCCATATATAATTCGACTCGTCCACCACTTCTTTATCCCACTGGAAGCCATATGTAGGGTGGAGGTACATAGAGCAATATGCATTGTCAATCTTTTTTAGGTCAAAATTGGCTGGACTACATGGAGGAATGTGAGCCAAATTTCTGTCGAAACTGAGGCGGTCGACATGATTGACGTCGGTCATAAAATTGCTTTGATATACCTCTATATTCTCTACTATGCCATCTGGTCTCCAAATAGTAATCCTCTGGTGCATCGACGAAGGCACAACTCCCACGCCATGTATCCATTCCCTCCCTAGGAGGAGGTTATAGTTTGCTTTCGACGCTATTACCATAAACATTGTTGGTCTTATTATTGTACCAACTATTAAATCCACCTGGATCACTCCTATGGTAGTCCCTATCTTTGCTTCGTAATTCGACAATACAATATTGTGTGGTTTGGCATCAGAGTCATTTTTGCCAATCTTTCTCAACATGAAATGGGGCATTAAGTTTACTGCTGCCCCTCCGTCCACTAGTATTTTGTTTACTCCAACATTCTCAACCTTCCCTTTTATAAACAAGGGCTTCAAATGTCCTTTCAGCGAGTCAACTGGTCTTTCGAAGAATGCATTCTGCTCCTCCATACAACCTTTGTTCATAATGTAGTAGCATACGGGTTTGTGAGCCATTTGTTCCTCTTTGACACCATCGTCTTCGTCTTCTATATGCATTAGTCTGTCATAATCCCTGGGTAACACTGAGACAACATTGCACACTATGTCGAAAGAGGCTTCAGAACCAGACGCGAAGTCGTCAATCATTTCTTCATCATCTTGGACTTGCTCTTTTGGCTTTGTTCGCCCCATATTTGTACTTGGGGCATTGTTGTCTGAAATATTTTTCTTCTCTACCTCCTGGGTGTTGTGAGTAGGTGCAACATCACCTTTTTCGCCAGTATCTTTCTTTTTCATTTCTTTCTCCATAGCCTCCTTTTCAACCCTCTTTTGCCTTTGGAATCTTCTCCACTGAGATTTAGTCATAGGGTTTTTTCCTTTGTAGTTTTCTGAAGGGTAGACCCATGGTTTCTGCTTTTCAGTTCCCATTTCTTGTGCTAATGAAGAACCTCTCTGAATGTTGAAACTGCTCCACTCCTTTCGCCCTTGAGTGTCCCTGATGGGTTGTACCCACCTATCATCGACGCCTTTGTTTATTAGTTTATATGAATGGTTGCCTCGACCTCCAATTCCTGATTGGTGATGCTCCCTTCTTCTTGGATCATATCTTTCTACCTTTGGGGCTGGTCTTGCCCCCTAGTTTCCTTTTCTTTTAGAATATTCTATCACTTCCAAATTGTCTGCCGCTTTCTTGTTGAAAATAGCGCTGCAGCGTGGACACAACATTACTTCAGCTTTCTTCCTTTGACACCTTTTCATAAAATCAATCACACTTTCTTCCTCCTTAGGATATGCCAGCTTCTGATATTCTTCTCGACGGCGTTCCTCAGGAGCTAATGTTGGGTTCTTTTGAGAAGTTTCGACCATGTTGATACTAGCTGATTTACCATTAGTGATCTTCAACTTGTCCATTTTTTCGATCAACTTCCTCTCAGCTTCACCCATTTCTTCTATTGAACTGTCCCCATCATTTGGAAGTGTTCCTTCGCAGGCTTTTGGGCAGTAATTTTTTACTTGACTTCCCTTAGGATCCTCCATTATTCTTCGCAGGATTCCATAGGTGGTTGGTTTCTCAGACATTTTGTCAACCTTTGCTTTCAGCATGACAACACTTTCGTCCACTCCATCATTGTTAGTGAAGCTTTCTTCACTCTCTTTTCCAGCATCATTCAGGTTGCCAGAAATTTCTTGGTTTTTTTGTCATATTAAGGTTGTCAGTAATCCCTCAATCTTTTTCGACGGAGTCCTCAGTGCCTTTGTCGTTGCTTGGTTTGTTGTGACCTTTAGTTGTCTTCACTTTAACCATGTTAATGGGTCCTTCAGTGGCCTCCACTTTTGCTGGGGAAAAATCCTCAGTGACTTTGCCAGCCTTTGTTTTGTCAAGATTATTTGTGCCTCTAATCTTGGTTAGGTCGTTGAGGCCTTTAGTGACCTTCTTACTGTAACCAGTTGATTCGCCTTCAAACTTGCGCTTAATATTTTTCCATTCAGTGATTTCGTCCTTGTTTGCGAGATCTTCAGTAATCTCCACCATGTTGACACTAGCATCGAAGCCTTCAGTAGCTTCTACCACTTTGAATCCATACTAAAAACTCTCTTCCATTTCCACCATGTTGATGATTGATGGCTCAGCGTAGTGGGTGTCGACAGTCTGCATGGGATTTGAGTCAATTTTCATCTGTTGCTTTTGCTTGTCACTGAATTTCAGTCTTCCATCACGGATAGCATTCTGCACTAGGTCCCTGAAAAGGAAACATTGAGACGTTTTATGACCCAGAAAACCATGGTACTTACAAAAACCTCTCTTTTTCTGTTGTTCTATAGGAGGCACTTTAGTTCCTGGTGGAACTATCATCTGACCATCTTCGACTAATTTTTCGAAAATTTCGTCACACTTAGTGATGTCTAACATATAAGTTCTTTTTGGAAACTTATCATTTTTTCGGGCTCTACTGGATTTTTTCCATTCGACGGAACTAACATTCTACAAGAATATGGTGGTCCTTGTTTTAATTCTGCTAAGTCAATTTCTTGTTCGTCGAAGCAGGATGGTTCATCTATATTATCTACATCATTTTCGTCTTCTTGGCGCATCCCTACATAAGCCACTCTTTCTCTTTTGTTTCTATTTACTATGAACTTCTCAGCCTTTAGTTTTTCGACTTGTCTCACCCTATCTTCCAATTGTGACATGTCTCTTAAATACTTGGTGTCTAGTTTTTTCCTTATAGAGTAGTCTAGACCACCTGCGACCATTTCAACTAATTCACGTTCAGATACTTGGGTGAAACATCTGGTCTTTAGTAATCTAAACCTATTCAAGTAGTCATCTATTGGTTCATAGAGTTTTCTTTTAACACTGGCCAATTCCTTCAGGCTTATTTTGGTTTTCCCCATGTAGAACTGTTCATGGAAGAATCTTTCTAATTGGGTCCATGTATAAATGGAGTTTGCAGGCAAAGACATAAACCAAGTAAAAGCATTTTTTGTCAAAGAACAGAGAAAATACTTCGTCCTTAAATTTTCATTATTTTCTATTTCTCCTGCTTTGATTAGGTAACGTGCAACATGCTCTATAGTTGATTCACTAGTATCCCTTGAAAATTTGGTGAACTTGGGGACTTTCCACCTTGGGGGTAATTCTTGTTGTAGAATATACTCAGATAATGGGGAGACATAACTAGGCCTTTGTAATCCTATACTTACCCCATTTTGTGCCATTATTCTTTCGACAATGACTGCTAGGTTGTTTTCAGCAAGCATATCATTATAGCACATTTGTTGCACAACATGATCAGTGTCTTGACCCCTTTGGACTAGAATTCTCCTAGGCTCTGGCTGGGCAAAAATTTCTACTTGAGGTTGTTCGACTACTTCCTCTTGGTTTCTAATGTTGACTTGGGGAATTTCTACTAGCCTCTGGTTTATGGTATGTTCTTCTTCGACCGGTGTCCTAGGATTTGGAACTGTTTTCTCTCTGGGCTGAGTTTGGGGTACGCCAAAGAAATTGGCAATACACGTCATTTGTTCTGCTAGCAATTGGTTGGTTTGGGCCGTGTTTCGTATCAAAGGATTAAAAATTTCTCCCATTTTTTGTGTTAACATCTGGACCATCTCATGATTAGTCTCATTCATTTGTTGCTTAATGGCGTTTGCCGAATTTGTGGTGATTTCTGGCGAATAATTTTGAAATCCTGATGGGAATTGATTTATTCTTCCCATGTTTCCACTAGATCATGATCCTTGCAATGGTGATGACCTATTCAACAAGGAGTCAGAATAGACTGAAGATGCATTTTGCAGACTTGCCATAGTGGTAGTGGGCATCCCATAAGGTTGTTCCCTATCAAACAAAGGCGTTGTAAAGTTCGTCGAAAAGGGCATATGAACGTTCCCTATAGGGGAAGGCATTCCCATGGACATTTGGGGTCCCATGGAAGAAAAACTAGGCGCACTTTGAGATACTGCAAACGCATGTGTTGACCTTGACGAAGAGGGTATGGCTTCTGATACAGAAACTGACCTTGTATTTCCTCCAGTCGAAGGAGTGGGGTTAAGCACCATATTATCTTCATTTTGACTATGTGGCGGATTCGCCATTCTTCTTACTCTTTTTCGTTTAGGCCTTTCTACGTCACTTACGACTAACTTACCGCTTCTTAGGATCATGCAATGAATTAAAACCTTTTTGACTAAGAGTTGTTATAATATCTTTTACGCACTAATGTCCCACTAGGCGTGCCAATTTGTTCGCTGGTGATTTTCCGTCGAACAACCGCTGGTTTCTAATCTAATGTTGGATTAGTTTACTTGGAGGATCAACCATACAAATCCTAAGAGATAAGTGCTTTGGTCGAAAGTGATGATTTAGCCATCTTGTGTTGTTTTACTCTTACTAACATTTTTATTATGTTTATGTGATTCTATAAAACGAAGAACAAAAGTAAGGTTTCTTTGGCGAAAACGTGAACTAAGTAAATTCTAGTAATGTAAAAGGATAAATGGAAAGGAAAGTAAAGGTTGGCAAAAGTAGAGAACTTGTAAATTGTAGGAATCATAAAAATGCAGAAAATGTTAAATAACACGAAATTGTATTAAATTGAATAAAAATGGTGTTTCACACGTACATTTTTCCAGAAATCAAACTCTTCTCTCACACGGGTACTTTGAGTAATTTTTTAACAGGAATTTGTACACAATATCACACACTAAATATAACAAACATTATCCTATTTATATACAAAATAAAATAACTGCTATCAACAGAAAAATCCTAAGACTAATGACACTTGGCTTTCTGCATGTTTTTCTTTCTTCAAAAGCTTCCACGCATCCTCTGCCAAGCGGAATAACTGTCTGAATTTGAATTTATCCTTAATGTCGAAACAACGCGTCCTTCAGCCTTGTCGAATTTGTCGAAACATAACATATCAACTAAAAATTGTTGAAACAATGCATCATCAGAATGTTGCACATTGTTTGAAATCGCACGACTCACATATTTGCATTCATTGTTGATTATTTATGTGTTGCACTCCATTGTTGGTGTTCATTTTAGGTTGTAGTGCATTAAAATGCATGATCATTCCATTGCATTGTTTTCATTATGATTCATGTATTTGCATTTGAAAATGACTAAAATCTTCCATATTTTCATTGTTGCTTTTTGAAACAGAAGCTGTAAAAGGCATTTTGCATTGTTCTGTTCTGACACTTTTTACACCTATTTTCATGTTGTTTGGTAGCTGTGATAAGCTGTTTGCATTGTTAATTGAATTTAATGGTTGATTGTATGTTAGAGAGTTGTAGTAGCTGTTGACTTTAGGCTTTGCTTAGTTTTAGGCATCCTTAGGCTTAGGAGTGAGTCTAGTTTAGGTCATAATTGTGTTAGGATAGGTTAGGTACTTGAATACCTCTTTCCTTTTATCATTTTGGTTTTATTTCACTAATATTTTTTTTGCAGGGGGTTATTGTAAGCCATGTGCATGGGAGGGTATCCTACGTACACCTTCTTCCTTATCCTTTTACGTTTCAACATGTGTTTGCGATAAACATTTTTGCTTCTTCGACATTTCACTTTGTGCATTCCCTTTGAGTCCTAAACTCATCTTCAATTGTTGAAGTGAGTTAGAACTTGATTTCTTTTTCTTTCTAGGATTAGAAAACCACACTAACCCTAGGATATCCCTTGAATAAACAACATAGGATGAGTCTTAGTTTCCCATAGTTTTGTCCTTTCTCGATTTGAGTCCTTCTTTCTCATCTCAAAATAAAAATAAAAATACCTAATAAAGGTCGAGCTTTCTCACGCGCTAGGAGACTTTTCTATGGGGTGTTTGCACGCATTCCATCTCAGGATGAGGTGTAGGATCTCTATCATGATGAACAAGTCTTAGCATGAGGATGTCTCACAAACAACACAATCAAAAAACACTTCTTCTAAAAGATAATTCACAAACAACAAACGTCTTTCCTGTGGGACTCACTTCGACTTGTCTCCTTCACTCATAATGCAAGGACTCACTTCGACTTGTCTCTTTACAAGACGGTAAACACACTCGTACCAGACGAGCCTGCAACACCCGAGCATAGGCATAAGCAATTCAGTTAATAAAAAACACAAACAAGTTTCCGCCTTAGTTAGGCGAACTACATCGACTCTGATTCTCATTTTCCACGAGATACGTAGGCAGTGGGGTAGGGCCCATTCGAGCACACTCTTTATTTTCCCTACATTTTCCCATACCTTTTATTTCTCTTATCCAGTTCCAGTTAGCAGTTCTTTTATTCAGCAATTTTATTTCTCAACCTTTGAAACAAACAAGCAAGCATGGATCCCGTCGGGTACGGCGGACAATCTGGGGTGATAATACCTTCCCAGTTTGTAACCGACTCCGAACCTAGTTCTTTGGTTCGCAGGACCACGTCCTTTCCTTTTCCTTCGGTTTGTGTAGCATTACCTTTCCCGTTCATTCAAGATAAAAATGCTTGGCTAGCGACTCTACCTTTTCCGCGCCACTTTCGCATTTGTACTAGGATGAATATCCCAGGAGCGATACGCGAGAATTAAGTCGTTAAGTCGGATTATTAAGTCAGAAAGTTGTAGAATTAATATTAGAATTAATATTATTGATGTTGAAGTGAGTTGGTTAGTGGGCTAGAAATTGTGTCAGAATTAATAATTTGAGGGGTGCATTTGTTAGGTCCATTAGTTAATTAATAGAATAATTATAATATTTGATAAAAATAAAATAAAAGAAATAGAAGTTAGGTTGTTTTGTCAGAACGTGGAATTTAGAGAAAAAATAACACGATCGTAAGAGAAGAAGCTAAGGGAGAAAACTTGCAATCGAAGCGATTTTTTCGGAATTCGATCGTTTAGAGATGTCTTTAATCCAAGGTAAGGGCGGGTCCGATATTTATAATCGGGTATAATAATTGGTACTAGGATTGGGTAGTCTTGTGTGTTGATGTGAAACGTTGATATTGTTGTGATAACATGTTCTTGTATGATTGTTGATTGATCGGTAATGATAAAGTTGTTATTGAGTTGATTATGATAAAAGTTAATTTTACGAATATTGATTCTGGAAACGTTGCTGTGAAGTTGTAATTCTGGAAGGAAAAATAAGTTCTGGGACGAAAACCCAAATGTGCAGAAGTATGGGTGATGCGAATCATCCAGAACGAAGAAACACAGATGACAGGAAGTCATCAGGCTAGATGGCGAACACCATCTGGTGTGTGGGGGTAAAGGATGGCGTACGCTATCCGTAGTTGGGAAGAACTGCTTTATGTTGTTTGCTGTATCACGTTAATAACTTAATTCAACTAAGATGTTATTCATATTATTTTTCATGAATGAATAAGTAGTACCATAATAAATAATATGATGATTATAATTATTAAATGAATTATAAGTTAATAAGTAGGGATGAGGGTGTAATATAGTAGTTATTTATGTATATCAGGTGTAATATAAACAAAATGATTTTTAACAGAAAAAATAGGGCGAAGTCCATATTTTTATGACAGTAGGAAATAATCAGAACTTAGCTTTTGATAGGATTTCGTAAAGTGTTAGTATGTTATCAAAAAACGTTAAAACAATATTAGTTTAGTCGGTTTAGCCGAATTAGGCGAAAAATTTAGTTGCCCAGAATTTGGCGAAAAATCGTTGGGGTAAGTCGGGTGGTTTAGTAGTTGATTTTGTTGTATTGTCTTGTTGAAATGTGGTTGGAACAGTCTAGTTGCAGGTACAAGCTGAATTTGGTAAGTTGTTCCGGTTTACGGAGAAATTTCTAAGTTGTTTATGTTGGAGGCTTTATAAGCCAATGTTGATTTTAAGTTGTTCATATCGTATAAGTTGTTTGTGTTGTTGATGTTGTTATGTTGTTTGTGTTGTGAAGTCGTATATGTCATATAGAATATTTGCATATTATGTCGGAGTCGTTGCTCACACCATGTTGGCCTGGATTGACACTAAGTTGAAAGTTGAAGGCTTATGCCTTGATGCCTCGATAACCTGGCAAAAATTTTAAGTTGAGAGTTTTACTCTGAATGTTACCACATGCATAATTTAGTCGAGTCAGATTAAAGTTGAATTTTTCGAAGTTGTTGTTGATTGTTGTTTTGGTTGATGTTGTGAAGTGGTGAGTTGTTTATTATCCTTGTCTATGTATTATTTATTATATATCATTTATAACTATCGATATCTCACCCCTTCTATTTGAATGTTGTCCTTATGTTGGCAACGTGCATGTAATCAAGAGGAGTAGCCAGTTACCTTTAGTCGAGTCAGTGGTTGTCACTTTGATATGTACCCCTCGGGGGGATGACGCGTGTCTGTTTTGTTGAATTGTTTACATGCTGAATTAATTTTAGTTGAAGTACTTTAGACTACTTGTTGCTTATTTTGAAGTTGTTTTATGTTGAATAAAGATGCTACTACTTTGTTTATGAATCCGCTGCGTAGTACTTTATAAAGTTGAATTATTTCGAGAATTATATGTTGGTTTTATGACGTTCTTTCCTGGAATGTGTTATGTATCAAATATAACTATCTTTTAAGTTGAGATTTTTGAAGTTGAAAATGTGATATCCCGTTTAAGTTGAAAATTTTATAACTCGGATTTCATTATAATTATCGGGTAGAAAATGGGGTGCTACAGGGGATGCCATTGGCCTCAGGTTCAGGTGAGGGGGTGGCAGATTGTCCGTCCCTTACGTCAGACTCATGAGTGACATGTTGATCTTCGTCCCCACCTGTGGTGTAGTCGACGAGGCCATGAGCGCGGTTGTCGCCGTGTTCGCTGGTCATGCTGGATGGTTGAAGAGACGAGGTGAAGTTTTGGTCTTCTGTTTCAAAAGACGAGGAAAACTTTTAGCTTCCCACAGACAACACCACTGATCTAACCTGATCAGGAGGGACCTTCCAGTGATGAGCAGCTACGGAGATGAACTGGGGGTGTACCTGCAAGGCACTTGATGCCAAAGTGAGAAAGTGCAAGTACATAATAGGTAGAGTAGAGAATAGAATACTCAGAATACCTGACTCTCTGATAAAAGAAGGTATTTATAGTGTCCCTAGCGTTGGGCCAAGATTCTCCTCATGAGCTGGATTGGTTAGGCCCAAAAAAGAACTGCCAAAAATTGCGTAAGAGCAAATAAGACCTAGCACGTGGTCTTGCCCTTGATCCAACTGCCCCTAAATATCAAGAGACAATAATGGACAGTTGGGTGACGTGGAATACGTGGAGGAAACGTTCTCCCCACATCTCCTCGTATTGGGCCGCGGACCGTACCCGACAACTGAACCTCTGCTCGACGCATACTACGTTGGTCCAGTCTAGAAAATCATTCATACATGAGATTACTCTAATTCATCGTCAACCTTAAAAATCTCAAACTACCATACACAATTAGTATTTGTCACTCATTGTAGACTGCCAAAGATAGTTTAAGGTTGATACCATATAAGAAAACAAATAAGTTGATATTTTATTCGTCATATTAATGATATATTTATAGAGTAAAAGCTACAAAGAATAATAGCTTGAGACAAATACTATTATGGCCAATAATTATAATTGGTCGAATAAAATCAAAACACTAAACAAATATGATAACAATTCCATATTGTATTCTCTTGTCTAACAATAATTATTAACATATCAATAGATCTAATGATCTAAGTATTTTGATGAACACTTTTATATGAATTAAGCATTTGATGAGATTTTGCTCTTTTTATTACTAATTTGTTTTATTAGATGTGTATCCACATGTCACAAAACCGTTGGCTCCTTGGAAAAATTCACAAAAATTTCAATATCATACCGAACGGATAAGCTTTTGATTTTGATTTTCCCCGCAATCCACAGAAACCTCATTTTCCTAATGAAAACACTCACACTCGAAGCAACGAAGATGCAACTCTCCCTCTGAACATTCTTCTCCCAAATTTTCATTCTATGCCTGCAAATTTCTGAATCCGGCCACGACTTCTCTGCTCCGATGGCCGCCGTAACTTCTTCTTTCTCTTTCTCAACACTCACTCAATCTTCTCAAAGGAAACTGACCTATTCTTCTACTCGCTTCCTTAGTTCCGATTCAGATGCAGTTCGCTTTCGTTTGAGCTTATCGTCTCACTATGTTGGAATTCGAACTTCCAATTCCATTTCCAGAATGGTGGTTCGGTGCTCCTCTTCTGTGTCAGGTTTGGAAATTAAGGGAATAACTTTAAACGAGTTCCATTTTTTTTTTTCAATTTAGAATTGTTGTTTAAATTAGAAGTGTATGGGTGTGAATTTTTTGTCTCAGCTATTTTTATGGGATTGGGAATTTAGAATCAAATGGTTACATTTTAGGGTGATTTAATATTTCAATTTGATTGCTTACAATGTGTTTGTTGCTTGGTTTGATTCAACAAGCCAGCAAAAGTGGATTTTTAGCTTTCAGATAATGTTGCAGTTGATAGCATTGGGGTTCATGAACTACTGCAATACTTTGATGTTTGAACCTTATTCTACAGTTTCACTATAATCAACTATGCAAATGTCAGCAACATACTATTTGACCAGAAAATTTACTTTATCGATGCCATCTAGTTGTTTCTCTGAGATTTTCGTGAAAATTTTGATCTGAATGTCTTTGCCGCTCTTTCATGCATGAACCCTATTCTACAATTTGATTCCTTAAGCAAGCATCTCCTATTAGACACCTGGATTCATATCATGATCATGTTATGTCAAATGTTGTGAATAGTTTTGAATTCCGTTTTTTCATAATTGCCAACTCGTACTTCTAAAAGGGAAAAAGTAAAAATAGAAAATAAACCCTGTTATCAATAGTTAGTCATGGGATGTCTACATACTTGATCTGCAGACCCTCCAACTGTTTCTGAGACAAAGTTAAATTTTCTCAAGGCATATAAGCGGCCAATACCTAGTATCTACAACTCCGTGCTTCAAGAGCTAATTGTGCAGCAACATCTGATGAGATACAAGAAGTCATACCGCTATGATCCTGTATTTGCACTTGGGTTTGTTACTGTATATGATCAACTCATGGAAGGGTATCCTAGTGATGAGGACAGAGATGCCATCTTCCAAGCATACATTAATGCATTGAACGAAGATCCAGAACAATACAGGTTAGAGAATGAATGTTTGTATGTCTGTGCGTGTGTAGTTTAAAAAATAAAGATGTTCAACTTAATGATTGATATATAATGTCTGTATGTTGCAATAGACTGTGTTAAATCAACTCACCAAGAATCTAGCGGTGTATTTCGGGGACAGCGGGGTGCTTCGCGGATAGGATTTTGGCACCCCAAATCACGATCAATTAGAGCTACAAATTGTATGTTCTGCATGCTACATGATTTTGTAATTCGCGAATCACATTTGTTTTGCTCTACTACACATTTGATACTTATCCTAGCAGCTAAAAATGTTTTTTGTAGAGAAAGATGGTCCTAATTGCTAAAAATGTTGTGTTGCGAAAGATTATACAATTAAATGACTCCTTACTTAATAATTAGTTATGATTGATTGATTCTTTTAGAGTTTGAGGTAATTTTTGTGATTGGGGAATATGGTTCTAACCGATCATCAAAGCATCATTAATGTCATTGATGATTACTGTGAAATGAAAAATAGAAAGTAGTTTTAGACTTAGTATGCATGTTGAGAAAATAATAGAGTGGATTAATTTTCCTTAGACATGTTTTTATCTCAAGAAATGCACCTGAAGTAAAAAGAATCTTGTAGATTGGATTAATTTTTCTTGCATCAAATGATCGTAAATATTGCCCACTGCAGAGTAGATGCACAGAAGTTGGAAGAGTGGGCTCGTGCTCAAAATTCGACTTCCCTTATTGAGTTTTCATCTAGGGAAGGAGAAGTTGAGGGGATTTTAAAGGATATTGCAGAAAGAGCAGGTGGAAAGGGGGATTTCAGTTATAGTCGTTTCTTTGCAGTAGGCCTTTTTCGCCTTCTTGAGTTGGCAAATGCAATGGAACCGACAATTTTGGAAAAGGTTATCCAATTCATTTAAGTCATCATGATATATTGATCCCAACTTACTCAAATACTCATTTTATTATCTATTATGTTTTTATATTTCAAAGTTTATACTATCAAGTCAAGTTCTGTACATCAGTTCTAGAAAACTAATCATTCAAGACAGTCCAACTTATTTGGATGCCCTATTGCAAACCTATTCGGATTAGCCGATACGGTTAAATGGCTTTGATATCTTGATCTCTCTTCCACCAAGTTCAGGCTTCATTAGTGGAATTACTCCCATCAGTACCTTTATTTATTCAGAAAATTGATTTCACTATTTTATTTCTGCTGAAATTATTGCATTACTCAAAACTATGAAGGAGTATGCTCCATTTAAACATTTTCGAAATGGCACAAAAATTGTTGAGCATACAGATAATATGACTAGGGTACTGCATCGGATGCTTTGAATATCAATATTGTGGAAATGCCTATATTCTACTACTAATAATTGTGTGTGGGAGTATATCAATTAACCTCTGGTGTCAATCCAACAGCTTTGTGCCACTTTGAATATCAATAAAAGAAGTGTGGATCGGGACTTGGATGTGTATCGTAATCTGCTCTCTAAATTGGTTCAAGCTAAAGAGCTGCTGAAGGAATATATTGACAGGTACCCATAAACATTACGATACTATGAAGTTGTTCTTGCATCTCTTGGATTTTAACCTATGATGTATAATCTTTGCAAGTAAAATTTGGAGAATTTATTTTTCCCATATGCGCTACATTTAGTCTGCACTCGCCCAATCAGTTCAAGATTGAATCAACATTCTAATTGTCCTTTTTACGAAAATGAGTTCAGAAACTTCCAAACAGCATACTAATTCAATATACCATCTGCTCAATAATATTATAAGCCCTCTCTGTCTTTGGGGTCAGTCTTGTATTCATGGCAGTAAATTTTCTACATGTTTTGTTTTGGTTATAACTTGTTTTTGTAGTAAGATTTTGATTATGATTCTTTGGAATAATCTTTTGCTTCAGGGAAAAGAAGAAAAGAGAAGAAAGGACTGAACCACAAAAGGCTAATGAGGCCATTCCAAAATGATTTGAACAAGACCAAACTTCTGACACGATCATCTGTTAAAAAGTTGGTTTCTTTGACTTACCTTTTGTTTGTCCTCGGCATTGGATATCAGAATGTGGCTCTTTTACCATCTTGGTTTTGCATTCTGTATTTATTGTATCTTTTGTGATGGGGATTCAGGTAAATTGTTGTTTCAGTTTAAAGTTAAACACAATTATTTCACCCGTTCAACACAATCTTATGTATTCTTTTCTTATTTTTTTTCTCTTGTTCAGTGGTATATGTATTTTACACTTGTAGTTCTCAAATACATACCTGAAGGCAGCATATATATTCTGATAGCTGAAATTATTCAAATGTGTTTCATAAATTTATCTATTGAGGAAGGTGTAAAATTTGCAATGGCATCCTTGAATTCGATATATAGATACTCCTTTTTTTGTGTGCAAAAGCATTGCTACAGGAAAGACATTTCAACTATACACCGTCCGTTCAAAAAATGAGTAGCCTATTTAGAATAAATAAATATCTCAAAATAAATTATTCATTTCAATTTTTAATATATATTTTTCTAATTCTACTCTCTAATTAATATTTTTTTCATCATTCTTAATAATTGTTAAGAGATACTTGAATAAAAATATTATTTTTTTCTCTTTTATTTATTTATTTTTCTTTATCCGTAAGGAATTTGGAATTGAGGCTGAATTGGAATGGAGTATAATATTTGCACTCCAACCACTCCGAACCATCAAGGTCACAAAATTAAACACAAATTCCAACACGGAGCACGACATGATACTAAGTCTTTTATTTATCCATCTATTATTTGAAAATTAAAAATATTCTAATCAATTTTAATGTCATAAACATTGATTTATGTTCTGCCTGGGCCTCAAGGACCTCAAGGACGTTGTTGGTCTATGGCCCAACATGTCGGGTAGAGGTCCATCCAGTCAGTCACATTTGCATCGTCGGACAAATTTATAATTGTCAGAGCAGGTGTTTGGAGCGTCGGACAAACACCTTATCCATTGGACTAATGATGGGGTGACTACTTGTCACGTCACCCAATTGTCCACCATTATCTCTTGAAAGTAGGGGCAGTTGGACCAAGGGCAAGACCATGTGCTAGGTCTTACACGCTCCTACACATACCTTGACAGTTCTTCCTTGGGCCTAGCTAATCCAACCCAAAGAAGAACCTTGACCCAGCGCTGGGGGCTCATTATAAATACCCTTTTTCAATAAAGGGTCAGGTATCAGAAACATTTTCTCTCTTACCACTTTTTGTATCGTATACTCACTTTGGCATCGGAGTGCCTTGCAGGTACACCCCCTCCTCGCTTGTCAACCACCTTGTTGTCTGTACTCGACCTCTGGAGGGCCCTTCTGATCTGGTAAGATCAGTGGCGCCGTCTGTGGGAACTAGTTATCTCCTTCCACAACAGAAGATCAAAACTCAAATCCATCCTCCATCTTTCCAGTATGGCCGGAGAGCACATTGACAACCACGATATTCCCCTCGTCGACTACACGACGGAGGATAACCTGAACTACAACGAAGCTGGTCTCAGAGACGGGCAACCTGCCACCCCGTCGCCTGAACTCGAAGATAATGGGGTTCCACAACCTCAATCTCAAATTCTGTTGGTTGCTCCATTTCAGCCTATCCCAGTGCCCGTCGAAGGAGACGTCACCATGATAGTTATGGTGAACGCCCTTAACCAGGCCAGCTTCATGCTCTACCAACAGCACGAGAGGATCATGGCCCTGGAGGCTGATCGACGGGAAGATTGCCCCCAACAAGGACGAAGGACGGTGCACGAGAAGCAACATCCAGAAGCGGCCAAGAAACGAGGACGTTCTCCACAGCGAGGAAGACGCTCTCCCGAGCCCAAGAAAAACAGATCCAGGATACGCCATGAGACCGATCGATCGAGGACCTCACCCCGACGTGAGCATAGCCCTGGAAACGATGACTTTTCCCCGTTGAGAAGTGATGAGGAAAATCCTCATTGCCCGCTCTCGCGAGCTATTATGGAAGTTCCTCTCTCCAAAGGCATGGAGAAACCCCTACACTTGGCTATTTATGACGGGACTACTGACCCAGATGACCATGTTGACAACATCAATGTCATGCTCGACTACTACAACGACATCACAGGGCATCTCAAGTGCAGACTGTTTTCAACAACTCTCAGGAAATGAGTCATGGCCTGGTACAAAAGCCTGGCTCCGGAATCTATCACGTCCTATAGAGTCATGAAATCCACGTTCACGAGGCACTTCACAGCCTCCCGACGTCACCCAAAAACTGAGGCAACCCATGAAGTATAATGCAGTGGAAAAATGAGACACTACGCTCGTACATCAATCGGTTCAACCAAGAAGCCGTCGAGGTAGATACAACGGAGCACATGAAGAAATACCTCCTCGAGAGGGGGCTCCTATCCAGAAGCGAACTCAGCAGAGCGGTCGAGATAAAACCTCCCCGTACTCTAGATGAGCTCCTGCACAAATCCCAAGCTTACATCAGATATGAAGAGAAACAGGTTGCCCACAATGCTCGGAATAACCGCAGTACCGATGAAACCGGTCACCCCAAGCGCGAGGACCCCAACGCTCCCCGACGCAATGGGGACAAGCGAAAAGAGGAGAAATCCCGTGAGATCCGTGAAGGAAGGGGACCCACGGGCCGTTACAACGAATACACGTTGTTGACGGCTCCCCACGAACGCATCCACGTCGAATGCATCAATTCCGAGTTTAAGCAAGGTAGGGTGAGGTTCCCCAAACCTTCTGCACCCAACCCCCATACCGACAAGTTTAAGTACTGCCGCTTCCACAGAAGTCACGGGCATGTGACCGAAGATTGCTGTTGTACCCCAAAATTTTCCCTCCCACAATCAAATCAATGTGTCCCCAGAGTTCTCTCAAGGTTCACAAAGTTCACAATTGGTCAAAATGTTTGAGAGTTATCTCAAACAAAACATCCTCTTAAGCAATGGATCCACAACTAAGGTTTTGAGTTTATCTGAGCTAAATGGACTTCCAAGGCCTCAAGTAACCCATAACATCCCACATGTAATCAATAATCCCCATGTCAAGTTTCAAGGCTTTCCCAATGAGTTTGACCGGTCAGATGATCAGATATGCAAAAATCAGTCAAAGTAGTTAAAAAAGTCAAACTGAGGTCAACTGTGGTCAAATTAAAGTCAAACTTCAAGATTTTTTGCCAACATCAAGTTTATGAAGTAAAATTCATTATTTTATCAAGGGTTGATCATGATTCATCAAGAAAGTTTCAGATCATCAGGAATCAGGAGTTTCAAAATTAGGATTTTCTTAGGAAAAGTCAACTGAACTTTGACCAGCCATAACTTTCACATGATTCATAAATTTTTTTCCATCCAAAGCTCATTTTGAAGGAAATTTAATTCTCTACAACTTTGTGTCTCACAAGCCAAGCCTAAAAATGCTTCATTTGGAAGGTATGAGCTAAAACATTACAGTTCATTTCAAAAGTCAACAAAAAGTCAACTTTTTCCAAAGAGCATAATTTGAAAATGGTAAAAGATATGGACATGATACCAAAGATGTTTGTTAGAGGACTCTTTAAGCTTTCTAAAATGTCCAAGAACACCTTCATAGTCTTAAAATTGAGGGATTTATGCCTTGTCAAAGTTGGGAGATTTTCAAGGGGTGTATGAAGAAAATAAGGGCTTAAATCTAATTTTTTTTCCAAATGGGCCTATCATTTTGTAACCCAATCTTCATGATAACATCAAGCACCATCCAATTCAAATATTTTCTGATTTTTATAATTTATATATTATTTATTTTGATTTTATTCATTAAAATTCATTTTAAATCAAAATAAAATATGAAAATACAAATATTTGATTTGATCCTTCTTCTAGAAGCTCTTAAATAACATTCAAGTTGATTTGATCTCATCCAATTTCGTGCACCACCAATTAGGAAGGGTATCATTTGATTTTTGGACAAAATTATGAGAGGGATTTCTTCACACTCAAGGTATCCACAAGCCCACAAAACCATATGATTTTTTGCCTTAATTTCACTCCACTATAAGAGCACAACTTATTACAAACACAAGGACACGAATTGCAGCCTGAAAATACCTTGTTCAAACTCAAAAAATCTTCACACCAAGTCAAATTCGGTTTCACATTTAGAGGCAAATTCAAGGTGTTTCAAAGGTGGCAAACCATTCTATGATGATCATTGAACATGTATCAATCATTTGCATCATCAAAAACACCCTCATATGACTAAACCGAATCCTCATAGCTTGTGTTTTTTATTTTTTCGATTCTGTTCATTTATGCATTGTTAATGATTTTTAACTTTGTGTTATTGTTTGTGATGATCCATAGACCGTTTTTGGGCAAGAAACTTGAAGCTTCATGGGTTAATACGAGATTCACCATTACTAGGGTTTGAACTCCAAAATTGGGGTTTTACAATTTAGTTGATTTAAATGGATTCTAATGACATGGTTTGACTGTATATGACGTGGGAAATCGTTTTATGTTGTTAATTTGATGCAATTACACTTGCTGCATTATGTTTAAGAACCGTAGGTTATCGCACGTAGGAAAACTCGCAAGAGAATTCGTAGGAAAATTCGCAGGTAAACCTGTGAATTCAAAGGAAGAAAACTAAGTCGTTTGCACGCAAAACTTCAAATTCAAAATTCTGTTTGTTTTTTATTTTATTTTATTAATGTTGTATTTGAACAAAGAAACGCAACTGCCCAGTGGTAGTGTGTGCGCGCAAATGAACATAGAGGCTGAGTTCGATCCTTGGTTCCAACAATTTTTTTTCATTTTATTTTTGTTTTGCAGGTTGAACATATAATGATTTTGGTCCATAGCATTAACACCAGCGCGCGCTGGCCCTGTTGGTTTTATGCTACGTTATTGAGGTAAAGGACCTGGGTTCAATTCCCAGGTCCTATCTTTTTGATCAATTGCTCCTTTTTTCTTCTTCTTATTTTCTAATTTTCTTTTATTATTAACTTTATTTTAACTAATTTATTAAATTTAAACCACAATAATAATTCTTTCTTAAATTAAAATTTTATTATTTCTTTAAAAAGAGAGAAACATTTTTTATGTAATAATAACTTTATTTTAATAGTTTTTTTATATATAATTTTGTAAATAAATTAATTAAGTTTTAACTAATTTTTAATTTTTTTTTAATTAATTCTAACAAACCCTAATTTTTCTAACCCTAATTCATTTAATCTAAACCTAATTTTTTTTAAAACTTTAAATCTAACTTTTAATTCTAAACCTTAATTTTCTTTAATTTATTTTGTTTCCTTTATTTAATCTTATTATTATTTGCGCTTTATTATATTATTTCTTTATTTTATTAGAAAAATGTATTGGTTATTATATTGTAATTTATTTTTCTCGCTCGATTATTTTGTAACTGCCCATAAGCCATGTAATAACTTAGATTTTATATTTCCGTATTTTATTTATTTTATTTAATTGCTTGGTTAGTAAATAGGGAATGCGAAACTAATTGTGATTAAATAAAACTTAGATAATTAATTAAATAAGATAAATATTTGAAAAATAACACACACACGTAAGTCAATCTTTGATCGCCATCTGCACTTCCTAGGGTATTCCTCTTGGTTGCCTTATCTAATTGGCCAAGTCCCTCGAATATAGGGGTGTCTTAAGCAAAGTCCCTTCACGTATAAATCATCAAGTCCCTACAGATTTAAAAGATCAAGTCCCTTCGAGGTTGCCTAAGGAATAATGATCTTGTCCCTTCGGTAAATATGATGATAGCCCCTACGAATTGCTAAAGACACCCCTAAGTTGCCTTCATTGACCATACAATGACCCTACACCTTTCCATTTATACAAATTTAAAGTAATGACTACAAATTCCTTAATAATAGGGATAGTCTTACTCTTGAAGAAACATAAAGAACTTGAATGACTTAGCTTAGGGTAGGTACCTCATAGTTACTTGCTCACACTTTTAAACTACTTTTCACACCTCACAATATTATCAAACATTTTCAAATGAGGCTTTGTATACACCCATACGAGGGTCATTGCAAAGTACTTAGAAATTTTTTCTAATCACACACTTCACACTTTCAAAAACATTAAAGTGAGATAAGTAACTAAGAGCCCATGGATAACCATGGATATAAAGGGTGCTAACACCTTCCCTTTATATAACCTACCCCCCGAACCCAAGTCTTTTCAAAACAATCTTTCCTGTTCTTTTATGTCCCTTCCTTATGGATAAAATAAAAGTCGGTGGCGACTCTTGCTATCCGCAACATTGATAGAAAGTCAGTTCTCCCACCATGTTACAACTGCGTCCATCTGAAGGACACAATTGAGATCCTGATTCAGGAAGGCCATCTCAAACAGTACACCAGGTGATTCCTCATATCAGGTGGCCTTGTGCATATCCCGCTCGGAGGACTTCGATCTCCCCTACTCAGGTCCAGGGGAACGACTTGCTGCCCTTTGTTCCTGGGAAGACTTCCCAACAACTCTCGTTATATCAGGAGGAGGGATGAACAATGAGAATGCTACTATTTTAATGAAACACAAATTCGATGAACTCCTACTAACCACACCCGAACAGTTGGCGACATTGACGAAATATCGAGGAAAATCTAACCTGATATCTTTCTTCCTCGAAGAACTGTCGGGAGGTTCTCCTAATTCGAGTATCCCCTTAGTGATAAGGGCCAGAATGGCGCGCTTTGACGTTCGACGCATCCTGATCGACCAAGGCAGTTCGGTGGGTATCATGTATGTCTACCTATTCAAGACTCTCAAGCTGGACAGAACGAACATATCCTCGTACATCGGATCCGACCTTCAAGGATTCAATGGAGTCACCATAAAACCATGGGGGTATGTCGAATTCCTCGTCACATTCGGAGAGCAAGAAATAGCTAGCAAAGTCAAAGTCCAATTCCTAGTGATCGAGTGCCCCTCCCTCTACAACTGCATCCTCGGCCGTCCAACTCTGGCCGAATTGACAGCGGTCCCCTCCACCGTCCATATGAAAATGAAGTACTACACCAAGCTAGGCCGCATAGTCACAATCCACGGTGACATCGAGGCCGCACGAAGATGCTATGACGCTGTAGTAAAACGACAAGCCATAATTAACACCAAGAACAACAAGAAGCCTAGGGTCGAAGAGCAGCCTCCCCCAGGGAATTAACGCCATCGACCTCGACAGCCGCATCGGGGAGGATAACACTGAAGCACAAGACCCCATCCGTGGGCAAGCCCCGACTCACCCATTTCGGCTGGTCCCCGACGGAGAATTTGAGTTTATTCCCCTGGGCGATAACCCCGACAGAGCCATGAAGATAGGCACCAGACTTCCTGCAGAGACAAGGGAGCAACTCACAATCTCTCCTCGTAGAATGCATCAATTCCGAGTTTAAGCAAGGTAGGGTGAGGTTCCCCAAACCTTATGCACCCAATCCCCATACCGACAAGTCTAAGTACTGCCGCTTCCACAGAAGTCACGGGCATGTGACCGAAGACTGCGTCCATCTGAAAGACACAATTGAGATCCTGATTCAGGAAGGCCATCTTAAACAGTACACCCGGTGATTCCTCATATCAGGTGGCCTTGTGCATATCCCGCTCAGAGGACTTCCATCTCCCCTACTGAGGTCCAGGGGAACGACTTGCTGCCCTTTGTTCTTGGGAAGACTTCCCAACAGCTCTTGTTATATCAGGAGGAAGGATGAACAACGAGAATGCTGCTATTTCAATGAAACTCAAATTCGACGAACTCCTACTAACTGCGCCCGAATAGTTGGCGACATTGAAGAAATATCAAGGAAAATATAACCTGATATCTTTCTTACTCGAAGAATTGTCAGGAGGTTCTCCTAATTCGAGTATCCCTTTAGTGATAAGGGCCAGAATGGCGCACTTTGACGTTCGACGCATCCTGGTCGACCAAGGCAGTTCAGTGGACATCATGTATGTCCACCTATTCAAGACTTTCAAGCTGGACAAAATGAACCTATCCCCGTACGTCGGATCCAACCTTCAAGGATTCAATGGAGTCAACACAAAACCATAGGGGTATGTCAAACTCCTCGTCACATTCGGAGAGCAAGAAATAGCTAGGAAAGTTAAAGTCCAATTCCTAGTGATCGAGTGCCCCTCCCTCTACAACTTCATCCACGGCCGTCCAACTCTGGCCGAATTGACAGCGGTCCCCTCCACCGTCCATATGAAAATGAAGTACTACACCAAGCTAGGACGCGTAGTCACAATACACGGTGATATCAAGGCCGCACAGAGATGCTATGACGCTGTAGTAAAAGGACATGCCATAATTAACACCAAGAATAACAAGAAGCCTAGGGTCGAAGAGCAGCCTCCCCCAAGGAATCAACGCCATCGACCTCGACAGCCGCATCGGGGAGGATAACACTGAAGTACAGGACCCCATCTGCGGGCAAGCCCCGACTCACCCATTTCGGATGGTCCCCGACGAAGAATTTGAGCTTATTCCCATGGGCGATAACCCCGACAGAGCCATGAAGATAGGCACGAGACTTCCCGTAGAGACAAGGGAGCAACTCACAATTTTCCTCAAGGAGAACGTAAACCTCTTCGCATGGAATGCTGTAGAGATGCCCGGACTCGACCCCGAGGTCGCCTGTCATCAGTTAGCTTTAGACTAGGCCATTAGGCCCGTAGCATAGCGTAGGCGCAAACAGTCTCCCGAGAAAGAGAGGTTTATGAGCGAGCTGTAAAAGACCTCTTAGAGGAAAATTTTATTTCTAAACCCCATTACACAACCTGGCTCTCTAATGTAGTATTCGTTAAGAAAAATAAGGGAGAATGACGTATGTGTGTTGACTATACTGATCTCAATAGGGCTTGTCCCAAAGATGCTTTCCCTCTGCCTAACATAGATAAACTGGTCGACAACTCTGCAAGTTTCAAACTTTTGTCTTTCATGGACGCATATAATAACCAAATCCCTATGTCGGACACAAACAAGAGGCACACGGCCTTCATGACCCCGACGGGCAATTACTACGACAACGTAATGCCCTTCGGGCTAAAGAAATCCGGGGCCACATACAATGGATGATGAACAACGTCTTCTGAGGAGAGATTGGGGACATGCTCGAAGTATACATGGACAACATGATCGTGAAGTCGCACGAAGAAGTCGACCATGCACGACACCTTCGAAAGGTTTTCGAGCAGATGAGTGTAAACACCCCAAATTTTCCCTCACTCTTTATCACACCTTGGCTTATGATCTTTCATTTTTTCATTAGCATAAGCATACCATCTCATATTGCATGTTTGCTTCACTGCATAGTTCAATTTCATCTGCATCTAGGGTTTGTGATCTGAGCAATCCAAGAATCAATCTGAGCCATCCCAAAGGTCTTAAAGCTTTCCAAGAGGGTCCATGTGTGTTCTATGATCATATTATGCTCCCCAAAGTTCATGAAAGTCAATAAATCACAAAATTGGCAAAGGCATGGAAGCAGAGCTAGGGTTTTCACTACACAAATGACCAAAATTAGGGTTTTGGTTTCAGAGGCCTTAACTCCAAATTTTTTGGTCATTATTGTTTCTAATGTTCTTAATATGTTATAAGGATAATGTGTACCAAGTTTGATGAAGAAATTCATTGTGGAAGTCATCTGATCAATGGGTAACTTCTTGAGCAAGTTAAGTCAAAATCAGGGCATCTGAGGTCCCAAACAATGGAACCAAAGGGTCATTTTCATCAAAGTGAAGTTCTATGATATTTATTTGATCTTAGAAGTGGTTGGAAGTTCACAAGATTGAAGAATTTTGAGCCAATTGCAAACTTGCCATTTTTGGAAATGACTTGTAATGGAAACTTTCCATTTTGGGAAAGATTTTCAACCTCCTCTTTCATGACCAAAAATGCTTCAAATGAAAAATTCTTGGACATAAAAGTTGTAGATTAGGTCTTTCCCTTTTCAAAAAGTACAAGAACATGTCTTGATTCATCCTATAACTCAAGATATGGCCTTTCAAAGTTGGCAAAAATCACATAATTTCAAGTTTCATGTCAAAGAGGGATTTTGCATATTGGCATGTTCAAGCTTATAAATGACTTCTAATGTGCACAAATATGTTACAACATGTCAAGGAAGCATCCAAAGATCAGAATTGGCCCAAGGATTGAAGCATTTCATGGCTTGATTTACAAGAAACACCAAAGTTGGAAAATTGCATAAAGCATGATATCTCTTCATCCAAGCCATCCAGCTGCATAAAAATGATCCTATGGCTCTTCTTGAAGCTAGCTGAAGCAGGACAAGCCCAGAAACCAGCTCTGCCATGGCCCATACCTCAAGTACACCAATCTTGACTTTTTGGCCAATGGAGCCATACCATTCCCACAGTGCATATCTAATCTTCTGACTCATTCCAATAGTTTAGGGATTGCCTCAAGATCATAAACTAAGCATGCCATGAGCTCAGAACACACACAACATCAGATTTTACAAACTTTGCAAAAACCTTCCCTTATTCGATTCTCTCAAACCATCCATCAAACCTCAAAAATTATTTCACTATTCATTCAGAAATCATCCATAGAACACAAAGCAACCATTACCATGGGCTGAAACCTCATAAATCAAAGCCTCCATTTCTGCCATATCGGAATCGAGCCACTCAAAATAGCCACTTTCAAAGCATTCTAAACATCTCAATAGCTTCAGGAGGATCAAAGGAGTTCATTTGCACAAGTGGGAGGCTCTGAAAGCTCACATTTGCAGTTCACCAGCTCAGGTAACCTCAAGAACACAATCTTGTAAAACTTCAATTTCTTGTTATAATATGAAATTACATGTTGTGGGGTTCATCATGATCTTTTTAAAACTGTGGAGAAATGAGGATTTCATAGGTCTCTGAAAGTTTGTCCCGTTTTTATTTTTTCTTCGATTCAGCTTGTTAATGAATGATAAATGTTGTTTGATGTTTGATTTGAGTTGCTAGAAGTATGGGGATCATTTCTGGGCAGGTTAGAGGTTTTGATTTTGCCTAGGGAAGATTTTAGGGTTTTGATCCACCGGAGAAGATGACCGGAGCAATTTTCCGGTCATCTGAAAGTGATTAGGTTAATTTAGGGTTTAGCTTCCTAGATTCATTTGTGGCTGTAGGATTTTGATTAGGGTTAGCAGCGGATGGTCCAGATTGCTTCATTAATCTTAATTCATAATTAATTAGTTTAATTAGGATTAATTAATTAATTTTTGCCAGATGGAATCCTGACCATCAAAACACGCGCGCAGTCAACTGTCTCCCCCTATGTTTGAATTTCAACCAATGGATCAGATTACTTCTCATTTAATTCATTTTTATTTCATTTTTATTGCATTTCTTTCATATATTTTTTTAAAAATAGCAAAAACAACCAAAAAAATTTCAAACTTTGCATTCTGATGTTAAATATTTTTCTCAACTTGAAAATGATTTTTATTTTATTTTTTTCATATAAAAAACATTTTTAAAATATTTAAATGTTATTTTTAATTAATTAAAGTATTTTAATTAATTAAAAATGCATTTAGGTTTCTAAAAATCACCAAAAAAATCATGAACCATTCCAATGCATTTAGAAACATTTTCAAACTCTTCATACAAATTTATTTTTAGGTTTGATCATAATTTCACAATTTTCTTTGAATTAGGGTTCTTAAAAATCACAATTTTTAACCTTAACTTTAAAAAATCATTTCTGCCTAACCAAGAATAGTTTGAACTTGATTCCTTTTCCATTGTTTCACATATTGCATGTAGTTTCTAGGTTATTTTTCTCATGAATTTATCTTGTATTTTCAATTTGATTTGCATTTTCCCTTTCGAATCACCCAAAAACCCTAGGAAACTTAGGAAAATCATAACTTTCAATAGTTTAGGCTTCTGACCTTCTCCTTTGGGGTGTGACCTAATATGGGATTAGGGTTTGTTTGAGCTTGATTTCAAATTTTTATCATGTTGCATGCTTCTGTTTTGCTCATTTGCATCTCACATGTCCATAAAACCCTACTTTCTCATGTTCATTTGCATTCACCTTGCATTTTCATCATTACATGAACTTGCCATGACATTTCAAGCATTCATATGTCATCTTAGACATTTTAAGACATGTTAGAACCTTTCTTGATCATTTCTTCATTCATTTTCCATATGTTGCATTCATTTCATTTCATAAACATCCATGTGTTTTCAAACTTCTAAGTATGCTTTCTTGACATCTCATCTCTGTATGATCATTCATATGCACATTGTATGACATTGCATCATCTCATATGCCATTTGAATTGCATAAACACTTCTGACTTTGGTCATTTCATCTCATTTCAACTCATTTCTTCATGCTTTATGTCTTATGCATTCATACTAACTTTTCAGGAGCTTTTGGTAAGTAATTGTGGGAGGTGGATTTGCCTTCATCTCTCATTTCTTCTTATCCCTTTCATATGCATTTTGTTTGTCTTTGAAGTGAATATAATTCACTTATGCTCCATCTTTCTCACTTTCTTCCTTTAAGTTACTTATCTTCTTTAGAAGTAAGTAACTTATTCTTCTGCTTCCTCCTCTTTTCATCTGCTTCTTCCATTGGTGGCTTCCTTGAAGATCTTTTCACTTAAGCCTCACAAACCATAGGATATCCAAGCATGATAATGTTTAGGGTTGTGTATATTCCCCTTAGACTTTTACCTTTGAGTCTCATTGAGTCTCTCTTCTCATCTCAATAATTAGAGACTAAACTCCTAAAGTTTTAGGACTTTGGAATTAGGGTTATGCCTGCATCCTTCTCTTAGGATGGAGTGTATAACTTTAATCCTAAGTGTTAAACCTTTAATTTGTTTAAACCTCTTAATCAAAACACATTAATAATCACCAAGACTTTATCTTGTAACTTGGGCCTTACATTAGGGTTCTATCTCTTCCTTATGGTTAAGAGGGACTAACCCTAGTGTTTAATGGACAAGTCCCCCTCAAGTTGTCTTACAAACATAAAATCCACTTCTTAATCTCATCCCTTAATTAAAATCCACTTAATAAAGTCTTGTTATATAATGAACTTAATCCCTAACCATGGATTAAGTTGAGGTATCTTCCTCAGCTTAAGTGTTCTCATCTATTATCCTTCTATTAGGATGGTGTAATGAGTTCACTAATTTGTGATTAGAGATTAAACTCATTACTTAACACTAAACAAAACCCCCAAAAAAAATATCTAATTAATCACAAGTAGGTGAATGATCTTAATCCTACATCATCATGGTAATTAAGTTGAGATGCTTATCTCATACTTAAGTAGGCTCATTATCCTTAATCAGGGAGGATATAATGCGTTTACAAGCCCTTGATTTAGGCTTAAGCTCATTAACTTATGCAAAACAACGAAAAACAATAAAAAACTAAAAACACAAAAACAAACAATAATCGTCTCCTTCGGGATTTTTTTCTCATCACATTCATTCACAAACGAGAACTTGCTTTTTCTGTCTAATGCACGACAATTAGCACTCGAGCCAGACGAGTCATACACTTGAGCATAGACAAGCAAGCAGTTCACAGTCAACCTATTTTCAGTCTCTTTGAGTCGAACTACGGTGTTCTGACTTCCTCATTGTACGAGAGTATACGTAGGCATAACTTAACAGTTATTGAACAAAAGTCTTTTTGTCATCCCCCTCTTTCAGCATTCGTTAAAAGCCTCAGTTCCTGAGCATTCACCCTTTTGCACTGACACCAGTATATTTTTTCTTAGCTTTTGCACACAGTCAACACATGCACTTACCTCTTTAAACACAATCTTGTAAGCGTGGATCCTGTCGAGTACGACGGACAATCTAGGTGCTAATACCTTCCCAAGTTGTAACCAACCCCCTTTCTCAGTTTCTCTGGTTCGCGACCGTCTTATCCATCTCTTTCCAGGTTTATGCAGCATTACCTTTCCTTCGGGAAAAAAATGCCTAGCTGGCGACTCTATTCACTTCACTTTCATTTTCTCTTTTCGCCGACTATTCGCGTCTGTACCCTGGGACCCTGGTGTCTTTTTGGGGGAGCGACAACGAGACAATTCAAAATGAGGTTTAATCCTGAAAAATGCACCTTCAGTGTCCGGGCAGGTAAATTCCTCGGCTTCTATCTCACCGAGCGCGGGATTGAGGCCAACCCGACAAGTTTCGGGCGTTTTCAGAGTTCCCAACCCCAAAATCAAAGAAATCCATTCAATCCCTCAATGGTATACTCGCTTCTTTATCCCGCTTCGTCGCCAAGTCCGCCCAACATGCCTTGCCTTTCTTCAAACTATTACGAAAATAGGCCACCTTCGAGTGGACCGAAGAGTGCGAGCAGGCACTACTCCACCTGAAAAGGGCACTCTCTGAGCCTTCGGTCCTATCTCGACCACTAGAAAAAGAGACCCTGTACCTATATTTGTCCGTAGCGACTGAGGCCGTCAGCGCCGTCCTCATCCGAGAAACCGTTGAGGGGCAAAAACCTATTTATTTCACGAGCAAAGCTCTCCAAGGTCTCGAGCTCAGATATCAACAGATTGAGAAAGTTGCCTTAGCCTTGATAAACGCCGTAAGGAGACTACGGCATTACTTCCTTGCCCACACGATTAAAGTCCGAACCGACCAACCCATCAAGCAACTCCTCAGCCGACCAGACATGGCCGATCGAATGTTGAAATGGTCACTCGAGCTATCAGAGTTCGACATCCAATACGAAAGCAGGAAAGCCTTGAAAGCTCAGGTCCTAGCTGATTTCGTTGCAGAGATAACGCATAGCCCAACCCCAACTAGCGGCACCCACAAGTGGACGATCTTTGTCGACGGTGCCTCTAGCTCGGCAGGCAGTGTCGCAGGGATCATCCTAAAATATGAAGATGGTATTCTGATCGAGGTCTCACTGGAATTAGCCTTTATGACCTCTAATAACCAGGCCGAGTATGAAGCATTCCTCGCGGGTTTATAATTATCCGAGGACTTAGGGGCAAAGGAAGTAAAGATATCAACTGACTCTTAACTCGTGGGATCACAGGTACGAGGAAAATATCAGGCTAAGAATGATAATCTCATCGAATACTTAGCCTTAGTGAAAGATAAACTCGAAAAATTCGATGCATGAGAGGTACAACACATCCCCCGCGAGCATAACACACGATCAGACGTTCTATCTAAACTGGCAAGTACGAGGAAGAAGGGCGGAAATAAGTCCGTCATCCAGGAAATCCTTCCCCGACCAAGCATCGAACAGTCACATCCCCCGCTCGAAGTGAATGCAATTGGCGATGCCTACTGCTGGATGACACCCATTCACAACTACCTCACGAGAGACGAACTCCCTACAGAACCCAAAAAGGCAGCCGCGACCAAGAGAAGGGCGTGCTCATACGTTCTCCTCAAGGGGAAACTCTATCGAAGGGGATTCTCCATTCCGTTACTCAAATGCGTAGAAGAGGAAAGAGTCCCCGACATACTGGGAGAAATACACAGGGGGATCAATGTTCAACATCTCAGTGAGAAGTCATTGGCGCGCAAAGCCTTGCGAGCAGGCTATTACTGGCCGACAATGCAACACGACTCTAAGGAACATGTAAAAAAATGTGACAAGTGCCAAAGATACGTCGACATGCATCTCGCACCCCCCAACGAGCTGAAGACACTTTCCTCTCCGTGGCCCTTCACCTTGTGAGGGATCGACATCCTCGGCCCCTTTGTGATCGGCTCATACCAAAACAAATATCTCATCGTGGGGGTGGACTAATTTACAAAGTGGATCGAAGCAGAAGCCCTGGCCAAAATAACGACACAAAACATTCTCCGATTCTTCAAAAGAAATATCCTCGCATGCTTTGACATACCCTAAGTCCTTATCACCGACAACGGGACAGAGTTCATGGACGAAAGATTCCAAGACTTTGTCGCTGGCTTAGGCACAAAGCAACACTTCACGTCCGTCGAGTACCCTCAAACTAACGGCCAAGCTGAGGCAGCCAATAGGGTAATCCTACGGGGATTGAAACGTAGACCCGACGAGGCGAAAAACGCATGGGCCGAGGAAATACAGAGCGTCATTTGGGCGTATCACACAATGCCACATGCCACAACCGGGGAGACCCCGTCCAGGTTAACATACAGTACCGAGGCGGTCATCCCGGTAGAAATTCGAGAGCCGACGAGGCGCACGGAAGCACCTCTTGACGAGGAGTTATACAAAGAAGCATTGTGAGTCGAGCTAGACCTCGTCAAGGAAATCCGCTCCGAGGAATCCCTAAGCGAAGCTTCCCTTAAATAGAAAATAGCTTTACGCCATGACGCGAAAGTCATAAGAAGAGAATTCCAAGTGGGCATCCTGGTCCTCAGACGGAACCAAAAAAACCACAGGAAGGCAAGCTAGCTGCCAACTGGGAAGGCCCGTACCGCGTCAGAGATAAGACGGGCAATGGGGCCTACTACCTTGAAAACCTATAAGGTGAAGAACTTGCTCGACCATGGAACACAGAAAAACTTAAGCAGTACTACAACTAAAAACAACTTAGGAAGGCATGGGAGGTACGACCACAACCTTTGTCACCAATCGAAAGGGAGGATAACGCCCACATAAGGCGAGCACAACCCTCCCCGATGTTAGACATCTCAAACGAACTCCACAATCTCAGTACCACATCGGCAGGGCACCCACCTCGCAATGGGAAGGCCCAAGCCCCGAGATTAGGGTGTCCTATCACGACCCTAATCCCGATTCACGGCGGACGTAAAACCCGCCACCTCGCCGGTTCCCTAAACCGACGAGTCTAAATAGTCGAGCACAAAAAAGTTCAAAACAAATTGCAGTTTAAATAAACATTAACAAACAAGGGCAACATACAATAAAATGCCTAACAAGATATTATATTTAAATTTGGCCAAAACCCGGCCATTCAAGTACATACAGATGAGGCGTGCAGGCCATTACAACAAAATACAAACAGGCACGCAGGCCAGAAATTCAAAAGTAAACTAAGGGCCGCTGCCCGGACCTACACCTCTTTATTGTTGTCATCCTCCTCCTCTCCCAGCTCTTCCTCAGCAACAAAGGGGCAGACAATCTCCCCATCAGTCACGCAGTAGTTATGAGTTGTCCCCTCGGTTACGAGCGCCGAATTCACGACCTTGAGCTGATCGGTGGCTTTATCAAATCCTTCTTTAAAGACGACCACCAGATCTTGGCATAGCTCGTGGATCTTACCGGCCAACTCACCCCGAGTACGGAGGGCCAGCTCTTCTTTGTTCGCATCCTCAAGAGGACGGACTACATCATCCAGCAACGCCAGTCGTGCCTGGAGATTCACATTCTCCTAGGCCGCCTTACTGAGCTCGACTGCCTGCTCCTTCAAGCTCTTGTTCTCTTCCCTTAAGGTGTCCCGCTCACGTTTGGACTTATCCAGCTCCGAGCTCAACCCTTCTTGAAGTTTATGCTCCTCCTTATAGTCATACATATCTTTGGAGAGCTTGTCCTTCTCGGCCCTTGTTGTCTCAAGTGCTTCCTCCAAGACAGTAGTGGAGACAGTGGTGCCTGACAGCACCAAAGCCGTCTCCAAAACCCGAATAACGGAAGCAATGTCCCGGGCCAGATCCGCCCGCCTGACAGTAGCATCTTGGTCAAGCAAAGCCTTCGCCTCAGGCACCGCCACTATGACAGAGCCCTTGGACTTGAAGAAATCCCTCTCCAGATAGCAATGAGGCAGCATATAACTCCCTTATTCGCCCGACTGCATACATCCCACGACACCTGACCGGGCAAGAGACCCATCCGTCCGTTAACGCTTCGAGCGAGGAGAGTTGGCGAAGGGTGGAGGGCTATCCCGTATCATTATCGGGGAGCTTGGTTGCACGACAGCTTAGGGAGAGTCGGAGGTCGAGCTAGGAGTACCGGAGCTACCGACCCCGTGCTCGGTCGCCACCTCCTGGACACGGCTAGTCACTTTCTGCTTCTTCTTTATTTGGACCCTGCCCGGGCCCCCGGCCTGGTTAGCCAACTTCAATACTCGTTCCTTGGCTGAGGGCATGCTTCCTGCAAAATAAAAAATCAAGAGAATCAGCAAACAAATATAATGACGGAGGAGCAGGAAAGGCCGAAATAACCTACGTAATAACTGGATAGCCTCCTCGTCTATATCACACTCGAGCAAGGCCTTGGTATTAATCAGGCGAGTTTCTAGGACGGGCATCCCGTCATCATCTAGGTAAGGGTTGTCCATTCGGTCCATACAGACCGCCAAGTTGAACCTTTGGACATAATCCACCAATTTTTGATAAGCCAACTGATCCTCGGCCCCAAGACTTGCGTGTCGGACTCGGTAATGACTGGTCGACAGATCAAAAGGGTCCAGCTTCCATCTTAGGGGGATCTTTGACATCAACTTCTCCTTGTCGTTCGCATCCTGTTTATGGAAGTAGAGGCTATCGAGAGCGTACTGGGTGATCTGTTTCACCGAGTACCATTCCCTTTGAAGTGGAGGGCTGAATCAACGTACGTTTTAAACAAACTCGAGGGTTGCTTGAAAGACACCCAGTTGTGACGCCCTCCTGCGCCCGATCGTTGCAGGTGGGAAATGCGAAAGAAGAGGGGCGGCGTGCAGCCAATCCCAAGGTACTGGCAGACCAGCTCGAACACCCGGATGAAGGAGATGGCATTGGGATGTAGTTTTGAAGGCGCCAGCCTGAGCCACTTGAAGACCCCCATCTGAAAGTCGTTAAAGGGGAACCTCATCCTCGCTCCCGGAAGGCGAACTCATTCATCGCGAACTGCTTCCCCGGGAAACTCGAGCATATTTGATCGTCTTCTCCAGGAGCATAACACTGCCAGTTAGGTTTATCCTCGCGACCCAACTCCTCGACTACTGCATACGCGGTGACACTTTCATCCACAAAGTAAGATTCTTCCCCCAATGGCTTGTCGGTGATCCACGATAGGTCGTTGTGGCCGGACGAAGAGGCGACCACATTTCCTTCCTCGGGTTGTCTTTGGTCAGCTGTACCTGAAAAGCAGAGGGAAAAAGTGAATTCGACATCGCATCAAATCCACCCTTCCACCGCAGTTCAAGTGAAAGGGCAAAGAGCTTAATGCTCCAGGTTCTCACTAACGTTTCACTAATCAACAAAGGGATAGGTAAAGATCCCTCTCGAGCGCTCACAGAATACCTAAAGTTCCTAAGGAAGCTAAGAAATTCTTGCCTGGCGAATTCATAGGGTTCTCGCGACCTTCATCAAAAGTATGATGATTATGGCCGACTTATTCACGTAAATATGCATAATTCGCCCGACTCATGCAAATTGCGTCCAGGATAATCATACCTAAAACCTAAAAACTAGCCTAAAATAGTAATCTACTTACTCTAAACATAAAATTATTGTTTTCACTACCTATCAAGCGTAAAAATGATCAGAAAGAGAAGATTAGAAGAGTTACCTGACATGATGTTGGCAGGGAGAGAGCGGTGGCACACGAGGAGTTGACGGTGGTGAGCGACAACGACGGTTGAGAGGGGTTCTTGAACTGCTAGTCCGGTTAAATAAAGGAGCAAAAAAGTGAAATGAAGTGGATTCTCCACTTTATATACAAGGGAAGCGCGTGGGGGACGCGCCTAGGTAATCATTACCTAGGCTCCCTAAGCCGGCCCTAGCACAGGAAACGAAGCGACACACTTTAAATTCCTCGGACACGACACTTCAGAGAATCATGAACGACGTCGAGCACCTATAGGTCTCCCCGACTCAACTAGAACTTCCTCGGTTACTAAAGACGCCGCACCCCGGTCTATTTTACATATGTCCTCCTCGATTTACCGAATAATTCAACATGTCAACAGCTTTGGCACAGGCGATCGATCTCAATAACCCACTCCATGGTCTATGTCCTACCTTGACATGTTGCCTGTGCCCGACTCTATTTTTCTTAACTCATCACTCTAGCTTGGAGAATCGACTTGGGGGGCTCCTGTTTCGGCCTGGGCCTTGAGGACGCTGCTGGCCCATGGCCCATCCAGTCGGCTACATCTTCTGCATCGTCGTACAAACTTACAACTATCCGAGCAAGTTCTTGGCGTGTCGAGAAATTACTCTATCCATTGGACTAATGATGGGGAGACCACGTCTCCCCATCACCTACCACGTCTCCCCATCACCTACCACGTCACCAAACTGTCCACCATTATCTCCTGAAAGATAGGGGCAGTTGGACCAAGGGCAAAACCACATGCTAGGTCTTACATGCTCCTACGTGTACCTTGACAGTTCTTCCTTGGGCCTAACTAATCCAGCCCAATGAAGAACCTTGGCCCAACACTGGGAGCTCACTATAAATACCCTTTTTCACTAAAGGGTCAGGTATTCAAAAACACTTTCTCTCTTACCACTTTCTGTACCGTATACTCACTTTGGCATCAGAGTGTCTTGCAGGTACACTCCCTCCTCGCTTGTCAACAACCTTGTTGTCCGTGCTCGACCTCTGGAGGGCCCTTCTGATCTGGTAAGATCAATTTGATAATTTTTTTTTAAAAAGTGCTAACAATAATCTCCTTTTTAACACTTTCTCAAACTCTCACGAAATATATGTGGGTTCCTCACTTTGAAAATAAATCTCACATAAAGTGGTAGGATCTACACATATTTCAACCAATAGAAAAATACGTATTTGAAGGAGTGTTGAAAAAAGTGTATTCTTAACATTTCTCTATTTTAAACGTGTTTGAGATTTACTTAAAAATAAAAATATAAGATGAGTCAAAATAAATAATTTATTTTAAAAAAATATTTGATTGAATTGTTCGGGCCATACTAAATTATAACCTTATAACTTCCTTTCATATAGTTTTCCCTAAAATTTATAGCAAATAATAAATGGATTAAATAAGAAAAAAATATAAATACCATTAATTAATACATGATAAATTAATTAATTAAATTTAATTAACTCATTAAAATCTCATATTATTATCTATTATTCTCATTAAATAATTATTAGAAAAAACTAAAAATTGGACACTTCACACATTAAATAAATAAATTAATTAAATTATACTGAATTATAATTCTATAACTTTCTTCCATAAAATTTTCCGTTTATAGCAAATTATAAATTGATGAAATAAGAAAAAATAAATGCCACTAATTAATAAATGATAAATTAATTAATTAAATCTCATCGATAAATGGGCGAGTAATTATTATTATTATTATTATTATTATTATTATTATTATTATTATTATTATTTTTATCATTAAAAGTTTTGGAGGAAAATTTAGTGGGAGAAGTTATAGGATTATAGAATAGTATAGATTATTATTATTATTATTATTATTATTATTATTATAAGTTTTGGAGATAAATTTAGTGGGAGAAGGTATAGAATTATAGAATAGTATAGATTAATATATTTGTTTAACTTCTATTATTATCTTTGGCTTTATATTGTCTTAGCATCTCCAATACTAATCATGGAAGGTCACTTGATAAAAATGAGAACTCTTTGTACGTTTTATTTTTCTACTTATATGTGTTTCTACTTTTCTTATTTTATTCATTTTTTTTATTTTAATGTCAAATAATTATGTATTATATTAAGGGATTAATTGTTATGCACTGACGGTGTAAAAAGTTTTACACTGTCAATTCATTGTCATCATCTGTTTACATTACTTTATAAGTTTCTAAAATAAAAGTCAAAGTTGTTCCAACATCCAACGACTATGAATCACAGTGTAAAACTTCTTTACATTGTCAGTGCATTTCAATTAAATCCTTATATTAATGTCAATTAAATATAGTACATGGTACTAAAGCAAAAGTCAAATTTGACGTAATTTGATGTGATGGCTTGCTCTGTGCTAGGGAAAAACCATTGAACTAGATGCTCTAAATAAAGATGAGGAGAATCTTAAAGAGAGAAATACACACAAAAGTAAAAGATGATGGGAAGCAAATAGTAATTGGAGAGGGAGAGATGCAGAAAATGATGAGGAAGGAACACTAAAGATGAGGAGAATTATACAGATGAAGGGGCACTGAAGTGGTCTTATAAGACCATGGTGATGGGGAATAATGAAAATATTGTCATGGAAGATGCAGAAAATGATGAGGAAGGAAATGAATTAACAACCCTAGACTTAGAGAACATGAAAGTTGAAGAGCATGTGGAAGGGAATTATGCATGTCCAAAATTCATCTTTTCTAAATATAAGGAGAGAAAAATCCATATGCAATGGAGGAGAGGCGTCATAGTCAAATTGCTTGGTAGGGGGATTGGCTATAAGACGTTGGAAACAGGGCTGAAGCAACTATGGATCAAGAAAGGAATAATCAACATCCTTTATCTGAGCAATGATTAATATTTGGTGGTATTTTCTCACGGGGATAATCACAATGTGGCATTTGTAAATGGTCCATGGTTTATCTATGACCATTACCTTATGGTGAAAAAGTGGAGTCCAGATTTTCACCCAGGAAGCGATACCATTGAAAATATGGCAGTGTGGGTTCAAATAGTTGGCCTTCCCATTGAATATTATGATACACAAATCCTTTTGTTTCTAGGGAATATGATAGGTAAGACGGTTAAGGTGGACAAAAATATCTTATCTCAAGAACGAGGTAAGTATGCTAGATTGTGTGTTGAAGTGGATCTTTCCAAACATATGCTTGTTATGTTCACAATCAAAGATAGGAGATACAAAATAGAGTATGAAGAACTTCATCTTCTATGCACTATGTCTGGGAGATTTGGCCACCACAAGGAAGGATGCTCGAAGAGACAATAGCAGATAAAGAATACTAACAAGGTGGAAGCAGGAAACTATAAAGGAAAGGAAGTGGTGCAGAAGCAGTTTCCCAACAATGCTGAAATGGAAGGACCTTGGCCAGTTGTTCAAAAAAGTAAGAGATCAAGGAAAATTGGAGGAACTATAGGAAGCAACCAGAAGTCACCGGTGGCCAGAGAGTCAAGCCGTCAAGGTAAGGGGCAAGTGAAATTTAATACATGAGGATACAATTCAGGATCCATGTTTAATGCTTTAAATGAAAATATTAATGATGGAGACAATGTAGTTATTGAAACGAATGAGCGAATCATTAGAAATAAAGGTGACATGACAAGTGGTAGACATGACAATAAAATTATAATCATGAGGTGGAAGTAATAATGGATATGTTAGGAGTGGAAACCAAAGATGTGGGAGAATCAATAAGAAATCATGGTATTCTCGGGGAAAGTCAACAGAAAGTGTGGGACAAACAAGGAAAAAAGCAAGATCAAACTAATAAGAGGAAGTTACGTGAAAAATAAAAGAATAAAAGCAAAGAAAGAGAGTGTGGCAGTAGGAATAAAAAAGGTTGTATTTAAAGCACCTGGGATCCGGAAAATAGTAGTGGACCATATTGCGGAAATCATGGGAGACAATAATATTGAAGATTAAATTTCTAATATGGCATGTGTCAGAATTACAGAAAGAGAAAATAAGGTCATCTCAAAGTATGCGAAAAAGTGGGAAAATGAGGAATGCATGCATAAACAAAGATCAAAATAATCTGAATGACCAAAAGAGTTTAAAAGAACCAAATATTCCTAGACCTCTAGATGAGGAGCAAAATATTAGCTTGAACGATAACATAAAAAACAAGCCAGATGAGGATCATCAAGCTGATAGTAGAGACGAGATTTGTAGGGAGAATGGAAGTGAACCAATGTACTAATGGTTGGGTAATTGGTGTTGTTTGACTTACTCTTGACACAATTTTCATTATGATTTCACAACAAGAATTTCCAATTTGGAACTATAGAAGTGCAACCAATAAAAGATTTTTCAGATTTTGCAAGCAGTACACAAGCTCTCACAAGCCTAAGTTGATTGCTATTGTGGTAACTAGGTGCCAACCTTTAAAGCTCCAAAAGACGTGTTAGAACAAGATTTGGTTCTGCATATGTATCTCTAAGTTTTAATGATAACATGCCAGTATTTGGGTGAGAACAATTTTAGTACCTTAATAGTTTGTTATTGTGTATCTTTAGCAAACAACATTGATTTTGACTCTTGAACATGAAATGTTACAAGATTCTGAATGTATTGATTTGAATCACTTCTTCTCAAATTCATGAATAAAGAAGCTTTTGAGAAAACTGTATGTTGCTGCTGCAACATTCTCTGGACCCTTGCTTCTGACGTGTGACTCTAATCAATTCACTTCTGAAGACTACTCAAGCTTCTGAAGTCTTACTTGCTGAAATTTCTTAAAGACTCTGAAGAATCTCAAGTCAAATATTGATGTGATCAAGCTTCTAATTGATGATTGAAGTTTATGAACTCAAGCAAAATATACTCTTCCAACTCATGCTTCAAAAAATGTTTATCCATAAGCCACTAAATAGTATAAGATAAGGACGAGTTTATACGATGGAAAAATGTACATAGTAGGAATCAAATATTCATTCCACTAGGCGCATGTCCTGGAGTGAGGAAATCAGTACAATACATTTTGTTGTCCCATTTGTATCAAACTGTTGCTCAAGTCGCCATCTAATTCATGAAGAATTCCTGATCTATCCTTTAACGGATCTATTTTCTGTTGGCTATATAAAGACTTGAAGACTTGAAAAATGGTTGTCCAAGAATTAGAAGAGACTATTGTCTATGAAAAATAGAATTTTTGTGCATAATTTTTCTTTAAGTGTATTTTGTTTTTAACTTGTTTATATCTTCTTGTGTAGAAGAAATCCTTGTAAACACAAATCTTATTCAAATTTTTGTTTGTATTTCCTTAAGGGATCAATTAGGTCAGAATCCTTGAGAAGACGTAGATTGTGTGTATTTGTGGTTTGTTAGTCACCAATAGTTGTTAGTGATGTTGTAATGAGTTGATTATAATGGATTAAGTACTTGGGTTTAAGGCAAAATCACCTTGGCGGGTGGACTGGATTAAATTTTAATTTTTCAAGTGAACCAGTATAAAATCATTCTGTTATTTTCTTTATTTGGTCCTCAGTGGTGATTTTGAATGGTTGGGTAAGTAGATTTTGTTTTTGAAAACCCCAATTCAAACCCCCATTTATTGTGTTTTTCTCACCTTCAATTGGCATCAGAGCTCCGATTCTGATTGTGATAAAAAGTTTATCAAACACTTAACCATGTTCAATATCGATCCAATGTGTGTGGGAAACAATGGCTGCCATCGCTACTCTAGTAGAGAAAGATCACTACAGTGCCAAACCACCAGTATTTGATGGTGATAAGTTTGACTATTGGAAAGAAAGAATTTAAAGTTTCTTTCTTGGTTATGATGTAAATCTTTGGGATCTTGTTGTTGATGGATACAGTCACCCTGTTACTGCTACAGGAGAAAAGTTTCTAGAAATGCTATGACTGATCAACAAAAGAAAGATTATAATAATCAACACAAGGAAAGAACTATACTTTTAAATTCTATCTCTTATACTGAGTATGAGAAGATACCAAACAAAGATACTGCCAAGTCCATTTTTAATTCTTTGAGAATGACTCATGAAGGTAACGCTTAAGTTAAGGAGATAAAGGCACTTGCCCTAATCCAGAAATACAAGGCATTCCGAATGGAAGATGATGGAAACAATTGAGACAATGTTTTCAAGGTTTCATATGCTAGTCGCGGGACCAAGGTTCTGGACAAAGGATACTCAAATGCTGACCATGTCAAAAAGATCATCAGAAGCCTTCCTAAGAAGTGGAGACTTATGGTATCTGCCTTGAAGCTATCTAAATATCTGAATAGTATCAGTCTTGAAGAAATTATTAGTTCTTTAAGAAGTCATCAGATAGAGCTTGAGGGGGATGAACCTAAAAGGAAAGGAAAGTCAGTTACTTTGAAATCCAACTTTGAAAAGTCCTGAGCTTATCAAGTTGAAGAGATTTCAGAAGATCTTGATGAAGATTCGGATGATGATGAACTTTCATTAATTTACATAAGGGTCAACAAACTCTAGAAACACAGAAAAAATGGTCAAGAAAAGTTCAAAGGATCTAGAAGGACAGTTGGTCGTTCTGACTCAACATCTGGACATAAGAAGTCAAGTTCTGGAAAAGAGGTCATCTTATATGAATACAAAGAGCCAAGTCATTACAAGGATGAATGTCTTACACTCAAGAAAGACACAAAGTATAAAAAGAACTCTGTCAAAGTTAATAAAGGACTTATGGCTACCTGGGATGACTCTGATTCAGAAGAAAAGGATTATAAATAATAACAATTCAACATTGCACTGATGGCAACAACTTCTGATGCTGAAGTCTCTGAAAACCTAAAGACGAAGTATCATCATACTCGAAAGAAGAATATGATCATGATTCTAAAGAGGTATTTTCTAAACTCTCTCTTTCTAAATTAGAATCATGGCTTTCTGAAATACTGGAAAAGTATCAAAGTCTTCAAAGCAAATACAAAGACCTTAAACAAGTCCAAGTAATTGCTTCTGAAACTTATAAGAAGCATGAAAATGATATTTCTTCTTTAAATGAAATTTTTTTTCTTTAAAAAATAAAAATTCTACTTTGAGATGCCAAATCTAAAAATTAGAAGAAGAAATAGGTCCAGATGCTTTCGGTACTAATTGTGTATTTAGATATGATAGAGCTTTTCATGACTTTCTGGCTAAAAGCATAGATAGAAGCAAAATTTCTACCTTAATATATGGAGTTAGCAGAAATGGAAAGAAAGGTTTAGGTTGCATAAATACTTCCAAAATTAATGAAAGTATTGTGGTAAAACAAAACCTCTTTACAAGCACTTTGTACCATATGGTACATAACCTGTTCTTTTTGAGCTTGCACAGAAACCTCCACCGACACAGAAATTCGTTTCTAAACTTAAATATCATACACAAATTCCACTTGATTATCTTGTTGCACATAAACCTAAAGTTGGTAAACACTTTGGGAAATCTAACAAGAAATAACCCATAAAGTGGGTACCTAAGGAAAAGATAGTTTATGCTGCAGACATCCTTAGAAACTCAGTTGAAACACCAATCATGGTACCTGGACAGTGGATGCTCGCGACATATGATGGGAAGAAGGCATATGTTCCAAAGCTTGGAACTTAAGCCATACGACTTCATTGGTTTTAGAGGAAACCAGAAAGGAAGAATCATTGGCTCTGGAACTATCGGTAATGGTAAACCCCCATTTATTACTAATGTTCTTATGGTCGATGGTTTGATGCATAGTTTATTGTCAATCAGTCAGCTTAGTGATAATGGTTATGATATTACCTTTAATCAAAAGTCATGCAATGATGTCAGTCAGAAAGATGGCTCAATTATTTTTACCGAAAAGAGGAAAAAACATTTATAAGATTAGAATTGTTGATCTAAGTGTACATAATGCCAAATGCTTAATGTTTGTTATTGAAGAGAAATGGGTTTGGCATAAACGTTTGGGCCATGTTAACATGAGGAGGATTTCTCAGCTAAATAAGCTTGATCTAGTCAGAGGCTTACCAAATATGAAGTTTGCTTTAGATGCTCTTTTTAAAGCATGTCATAAAGGAAAGTTTTCAAAAAATTCCTTTAAAGCAAAAAATGTTGTTTCCACCTCTAGACCGCTAGAGCTTCTTCACATTGATTTGTTTGGACTAGTGAAAACTGCTTCAATTAGTGGAAAAAAGTATGAATTAGTTATCATTGATGACTATAGTCGTTGGACATGGGTAAAGTTCTTGAAACACAAGGATGAGTCTCATTATGTGTTCTCTACCTTTTACTCTCAAGTGCAAAGTGAAAATAATTGCAAAATAGTCAAAGTAAGAAGTGATCATTGGCGGAGAATTTGAAAACAAATACTTTAAGGATCTATTTGATTCTCATGGAATTTCCCATTATTTCTCCTGTCCTAGGATTCCACAACAAAATGGAGTTGTAGAAAGGAAGAATAAGACTTTGCAAGAAATGGCTCGTACCATGATCCAAGAAACGGATATGGCTAAGCATTTATGGGCAGATGCAGTAAACACAACATGTTACATTCATAACATAGTCTCTATCAGACCTATTATGGGTAAGACTCCCTATGAATTATGGAAGAACAGAAATCCCATCATTTCTTATTTTCATCCTTTTGGTTGTTTATGTTTTATGTTGAATACTAAAGAGAATCTTGGCAAGTTTGATTCTAAGGCTCAGAAATGTTTGTTGTTAGGATATTCTAAACGCTTAAAAGGCTACAAAATCTATAACACATAAAAAGAAATTATTGAAGAATCAATTCATGTTAGATTCAATTACAAGCTTGAACTTGAAAAGTCAAAGCTAGTTGAGAAACATACATATTTAGAGATCACCTTCTCAGAACCTAAGGACAAAGAATCTGAAAACAAAGACACAACTACAGAAACTAAAGATTCAGAAACGACTCTATCAGAAACTGTCATTAGTTCATCTCATCAGAAGAAGAGTAGACCAAAAACTTCACATTCTGAAGAATTGATTCAAGGAGATAAGGATGCTCTAGTCAGAACCAGATCTTCATTTAGACCTTCTAAAGAAACACTCTCTGATTGGTCTATCTCATCGAACCAACCTCCATAGATGAAGCTCTTCAAGACAACAACTGGATTTTGGCCATGGAAGAAGAATTAAACCAATTCACCAGAAATGATGTTTGGGATCTTATTCAGAAACCAAAGGGTGTCCACGTCATCATAACCAAATGGGTGTTCAGAAACAAGCTCAATGAAAAAGGCGAGATCATAAGAAACAAATCATGACTAGTATCACAAGGTTATAGTCACCAAGAAGGAATATATTATACATAAACCTTTGCACCAGTTGCCAAGTTAGATATATTTTTCTTCTAGTTTCTTTCGCTGTTAACACTTTATATCAGATGGATGTGAATATTGCATTCTTAAATGGATATATTTATGAAGAAGTGTATGTACATAACCCTTTTAGTTTTGAGAGTTCTGAAAAACCATATTTTGTTTTCAAACTTAAGAAATTGTTATATGGTCTGAAACAAGCTACAAGAGCTTGGTATGAAAGGCTAATGAACTTTCTTTTGTAAAATAACTTTACTAGAGGGAAAACATATGCAACACTCTTTTGCAAAACCTACAAGAATGACATTCTGGTTGTGTAAATTTACGTTGATGACATTATATTTGGTTCTGCTAATGCTTCCTTGTACAAAAAAATTTCTAAGTTAATGCAAGCTGCATTTGAAGTGAGCTTAGTGGGAGAACTGAAGTTTTTTCTAGGAATTTAAATTGATTAACAAACGAAAGGAACATATATTCATCAAAGAAGATACACTAAGGAACTTCTGAAAAAGCTCAACATGTCGAAATGCAAGCCAACTAAGACTCCAATGTATCCTACATGTATTCTGGAGAAAGAAGAGGTAAATGGTAAGGTAGAATAGAAGTTATTCAGATGTATGATTGGATCTCTCCTTTATCTGACGGCTTCTAGACCAGACATCCTCTTCTATGTGTGCTTATATGCTCGATTCTAATCAGATCCTAGAGAAACTCACTTAATAGTTGTTAAGATAATATTTAAGTATCTAAAAGGTACTTCTAATCTTGGATTGTTTTATAGAAGAACATCTAAGTACAAACTGGTAGGCTATTGTGATGTTGACTATGTTGGAGATAGAATTGAAAGAAAAAGTACTTCTGCAAGTTGTCAATTTCTGGGAGGTAATTAGATCTCACTGTTCAAAAAGAGACGATCCATAATTGCGTTATCAACTACTGAAGCTGAATGCATTATAGCTTCTGGATGCAACACTCAAATTCTCTGGATGAAAAGTCAATTACAAGATTATCAGATTTTTTAGAGTAACATTCCTATCTTATGTGATAATACTTCTGCTATTTTTTTATCCAAGAATTCTATTCTACATTCTAGGTCTACACATATTGAAATTAAACATCACTTTATACGTGACTATGTTCAGAAGGGTATCTTTCATTTAAAATTTATGGATACAGACCACTAGTGGGCTGATATCTTCACAAAACCCCTTGTTGAGGATAGATTTGTTTTCATTCTGAAAATTTTATTTATAAAGCCTTATCTAGAATGAGTTGATGAAATTACAATGTGTCAAGCTATCAGAAGTTATGAAATAAGATTATGAGAAATTTATTTATTTATTTACTTCTTGAGATTTTGAAACGCGAGCTTTATAAAGTGAGGAATTTTCATGAATTAGAATGTTTCTTTTTAGAAGGAAATCCTTTGATTTGTCTTCTGGATTGTGAACAGTTACAACATTATTTGTTGTCTTTTCATATGAGATCGTGTGAATATGAATGGCGACAATTGTCCGACTCACTGAACACGCATAATCATGATTTGACGCATTGGGATTCGTAATCGTCTTGAGAATAAGTTAAATCTTTATGCCTTCCCCATATTACTGTGCATTTACTGTGTGTAATCATGATTAATTGTTTTAATTGCTTTCTTAGTACCTATATAAACTCACATCACTAACACTTCACACTATGCTCACTTCTCCCACACTTTTAGTTTTTCAAACCCTAAATCCCCTTCAAAACAACTATTCACTCCTAACATTCAGTCTTCATCTCTCAACATCAATGGCTGGATCATCTCAATATTCATATCGAAACTACACCACTGAAGATATCTCTGTTCTCTATGAGACCCCGAATGACTAGAAAAAACTCAGAGAAAATGGATTTGATCTCACCAACTCTTAGGCTTTCCAAAAATGGAACGCATTTGTTGGAAAGATCAAAGGCACCATCCTACCAGCGCTTCTTGAAGATGTTATGAATAACATTCTGGCTGAAGAATACAAAGTTATTTGACATTTTCCTAAGAGAAAGATTGAGATAACTAAGAACACCATTGATGTTTTTGTATCTCATGTTAACAAAGGAAGGAGATTGGTCTCATACCATCGAATGAAAATAGAGATTCCTTTATGACAACATTTCAGTACTTTCAAGAAATTGAAGATATCCTTCAAATTTGGTACAAAATAATCATTAGAAACATGTTCTAGCCTTATAATTCAAATCCCATTGTCACTACCTACAAGTGTATGATGTTCTTTTTAGAATAAAAAAATGCAAATACCCTTCAGACTCTCCTCTTTAGACTCCTCATAGATTCGATGGTTCTTACGAGGGAAACATCTTGATAATGAGCTATGTATGAATGCATGCTTAGAAGACCAGGAACAATTCTTTTATCAACATGGCTTCTCTCCTTGTTGGAAACATTTTCTAGGTCATTCCAAGTTAAGACTTTAAGAAGGTTAGTGAAGAAACTACAAATAACTCAACCTGTACTTGCTATACAGACATGATATTCAAGAAGGTTCCAATAGAAAATTTGAACTTGAATTCTGCTGGGACTTCTTCTTCTGGAGTCATTCTAGAGATTCTGAAGACGTTTGCTGAGATGAAGGAAGACAAGGTCAAGATGAAGTAACGCATGGATAATCAAGAGAAGATGTTTCAGATCATTCTTTCCAGACTTCCCATTCCAACCTTAACCCTTACCTACATTTAGTGTTTGTTTGTTTTGTTATGTGCTCCCTTTGTTAGTTTCTTTTGTTTGCCTTTGTACTTTTGCGCCTTTGGCGTTATGTTTAATGAAATGTTTAGTATCTTTTTGTTGCATCTGTTACATGTTATTGCATATTTAACTATTTGATTATTGGCCAAAAGGGGGAGAAAGTATTGGTTTTGATATACCTAATTCCTCTTGAGTTAAACCCAAACATTTCAAATGTTTGTACTAACCTTTGTTTAAAGGAAATCGTGTTAGCTGTTTTCTTTCAAGAAAAACATACTTTATATTAAATACACCTGAGAAAATCAGAACAGAACATCTGAAGCTCAAATTCTAAAGATATGTTAGCTTTTAATAGTTCTGAATCAGTCCAAGTGAGAAAATACTTTAAAGATTGTTCAAAATTGATCATAAGTGAAACTCACCAGAAGTTGGTGTGTGTTAAATCCTTTTGGTACTTGTATCGAATTATTTATTAATAATAAAAGGCATTTCTTTATTATGTTTGTTTTTCAAAAATGATAAAGTCCTTAGAATAGCTAGTTCGTTTAATGAAATATTAAGTGTGACTTAATCATGAGATTCCATTAAACATAAGGATACTATTCTTAAAGCATCCATAGTTGAGCTTTAATGTGAAATGGGATAGCCTTAAAGCATTAAGACTATTATGTAGATAGATTGATGATCACATCTCATGGATCATGGATAAGGAGTTATCAAGTCTTGACATAGGTATGAATATTAGGAGGAATATTTATACTGGATTGACCCACTATGAGAGTACTACATAGAATGTTATGCAAAGTGTCATAAGTTACTCTCATGGTGATAGTGGGGTATACCACCCTTCAACCGGAAACTAATATGGACCCTAGATGTAGAGTCAAGTACTTTATTGCTGATCAAACATTGTCTGTAACTGGATGATTATAAAGACAGTTGATGGGTACTTCACAAAGCATGCTGAGGGACATGAGTAGCCTAGATGGAATTTGTCCATCCTGCATAACAAGATAAACGTCTAAGGGCTCAATATTGAACTGGACAAGGATGACACATAAGGGCAAAAGGGTAATTTCACACATGTACTATAAAAAAAGGTTTTGTCAGATCACATGTCAATTTTGTGACTTGGGTAGCAGTGATGTGTTGCTAGATACTGCTCACTATTTATTATGTTAAATACATTATTTAATATAATTGTCAACCTCGCGAAATCCTACAGGGTCACACACATAAGGACAATTAGAGAATGGGTAGAATAAATAATGTACACTGTAAGGTACGGTGCACTAGAATAGAAAACAGAATATGGTAATGTACCATATGCTTAATTAACACATGATATAATAATAGTTATTATTAGTTTTATAATAGTTATAAAATATAATAATAATAATAAAATTATATTTATTATAATAATAGTTATTATAATAATATAATAATATTATTATTGATTTAACAGGATTTAAATTAATAATAATAAAATTTGTTTATTATTTTTCTTGTGGTGATCAGTTATGACCTTAGTTTATTTTTCTTTTGTTTTGGATTTTATAAATACGACCTGCGTGTCGTGCCTCTCTCTTATTCTCATCATGTAACTTATTTTCTCATCTCACTCTCTCGTATGTAAAACGAATTCCCTTTATGTAATATGTTATTATGAAGAAAGAGAAGACTACAAAATAAATAAGGACAACCTTAGAGATCTTGCTTGGAGAAGTGAAGATCATTATCAGGTTTAGCTTAAATTCTCTCATTGGCTTGGGAGAACAATTGCGCTAGGGGCCATAACTGTTTCATTTGTATGTATGTTGATATATATTGTATGTATATTGATATATGTGTGAGGAACGATTTATATGATAAATAAGTCGTGAGATCAAACTAATTAAAATTCCCTCAAAGCTAATATTAAGTTTTTGCTTTTCAAATTTTAGAACTCATCAAGACTAATATCGGATATTGTAGGTTTCTCCTAATGCAAGGTGCATGTTCTATATTAATAAGGTGCAATGGGATAAAAGTAATATACAATTTCTAAAATAACGGGTTAAGCATAACTGAATGAAATATAATAAGATTATATACGTTTAGAAGCAAGAGTTGGGAATGATCCATATGATGGATTGGAATAAGGAGTTATTCACCCAACTGAAATATTCGAGAATTATATTGGATGCAATTGGAAGGAGTTCCGACCTAAATTGTCGAGTTTTGTGTAATCAGCCTAACGTTGACTTAAAACAAAGCGGAATATGGATCTTGATCCACTAGAAAATCTTCCAATTGGGATTTTCCGAATCGAATGATGAAGGTCATTTATTTTGAGTAAAATAGTGGGAGCATATTTAATTAAAGGCCTAATTGAATATGTTTAATGATATTAATATATCCACCATCTTTTAATGTAGATTACCATGATAACAAACACATCTAATAAAATTTTGCGATCAATCCTTGATAAGAAAAAATTGTCTGGGACAAATTTTCTAGATTGGCACCGAAATCTGAGGATTGTCCTCAAACATGACAAAAAGTTGTATGTCTTAGAGACACCTGTTCCTGATGAGGAGCCTCTTAGTTATGCTTCTAAGACTGATAGAGATGCTTACAAGAAGCATGTTGATGATGCCAATGAAAATGCTAGCCTCATGCTGGCTACCATGAATTCTGAATTGCAAAAGCAACATGAAAACATGGCAGTGTTTGATATGATCGAGTATCTGAATATGTTCTATCAAGAGCAGGAAAGGCATGAGAGGTTTGAAGTTTCAAAATCCCTTTTCCAAGAGTTGTTAAAAAGAGAGTTCAATCGTGCTTTTGTTTTAAGAGTGTGTGGTTAATGGATAACTCATACCATCATATGATGGAAAAGAGTTCAAAAAATGACATGCCTCTTGCCAAAAATCTTGAGAACATTAAAGATGGTGCTAGTAGTGGAAATTGAGAACTTTCAGCCAAATCAAGAGGAGGAAGATGGAGATCATGAAGATAATAGAAGGAATCCAAAGATGTGTTCCGAGTAGAAAACATCATGGAGGTATACAGAGAACTGAGAATAGGCTGCAACAACAGATGAGTGATCTTCTCAAGAAAGAAGAACTGATGTGGTTCCAAAGATCAAAATACAAACGTCTCACTGATGGTGATTGTAATACAAGATATTATCACATCAAGATTGTGTATCGAAGAAGGAAAAATAAAACAGTGATGATTAAAAATAATGATGATCAATGGATTGAAGATGATGAACAAGTTTGTCAATTGTTCAGGGATCATTATAAAAAAATTGTTTGCCATCGATTCAATTGTTATGCATTGGGAGACAACACGACATACTTTCCCTTGTATTGATCAAGCCACGCTGGAAAATCTAGGAAAGAGATTAACTGGTGCTGAAATAAAGCATACCTTATTTGGAATGTCACCTTGGAAAGCGTCAGGACTTGAAGGCTTTCCTGCAGGATTTTTCCAAAATTCTTGGAGTGTGGTTGGAGGATCCATGTGTGATCAATTCAAAAAGATGTGGGAAGATCCTAGTAGGATTGTTGAAATCAATAAAATTTATATTTTCCTTATTCCTAAAAAAATCTACCTGAATTAGTTAGTCAATTCAGGACAATTTCGTTGTGCAATGTCAGTTACACAATTATTAGTAAGGTTGTTGTAGAACTAGTTAAGCATTGTATGCCTACACTCGCATCACCGTATCAATCAAGATTTTTTATCCTAGTTAACTATTAACAAAGTTACTTTATTCCACCCATCAAAATGCTTTTTCCTTCTCATAAGGGCTTAATCCAATAATTATCAACATGATTACAACCACAATGGAAACCACCATTGCCTTCTTTAGAATCCTGGCTCTCAAATCCTCTTAAGGAATCAACCTCCAAGAGGCGCTTGACCCTCTCAAGTATCAGGCTATCTCAAATATCCACTCAAGGAATAAGCTACCTTCAACAAAGCTTTACACTACCTTTCTCAAAAAGGATTTTCATCCACTTTCAACAAGTATTTACGCAACCTTTCTATAAAGAATTTTTCATGTATACTTAATGCTTCTTACAAGCAAATTACATAAATGAAGTACATAAGCACCTAAGTGTTTCTAGAAAGATGTGAGCAGCAACTCCTTGCTTTCTAATACAAAACTATATAATGATTAATCTCTAAGAGATTATTGAACGCCTAGTTTTATATTTCTTTGAAGCTTCCTGATGATGAGCATTAGGCTTCTTTTCACGAGCTTTGAGATTCTTTCTAATGTATTCCTTTCTGAGTATAAAATGCTTCTTCCAGGTTAACCATCAAGATCAACTAAGTTATTATGCTTCACTTATTGATGTCTCACTTAACTAGTAACACAGAGTAAGCATTTTAAATTGTGTATAACATAGACATACAATTGAGGATTTCTTTATTGATCTACAAAGGCTTCATTATATTTCTTCTTCAAGATTCAACTTGTAGTATCTTCATAGTTTTCTTGCATTGTTCTGACTTGTAACATTTATTTGTTCTTCAGCATGTTGCAGCAGCTACAATGGTATTTCATACCATTTCACGAGTTATCATCTTGATCTTTGATTTTCATCAACATCTTCATTTTCTTCAATTTTGTTCATCTTCATTACTTCAGTTGGTTCATTCATTAACAAACATCTAGCAGCAACTGCTACATCCACATCAACAACATCTTCTGCATGTTGGTGTCATTAACAACATTTTCTTCAAGCTTCCAAGTCTTCAATTTATAGATCTTGAGAAAACAGAGCAATTGGATGGAAATGTTGGAAACATATTCCAACAGTAATATTCCAACGTTCTTGTGAAGGAATGGTCAACATCATAGTACTAAAAAAACATTTCCTTGCACCACCTTATCAAGGTAGTGGTCACATAGTTTAGTACTTTAATATTTAACATAAAACCATTCTTATATTTAGTCTTCTAGCATCTTCCGAGGCTTTAGATTTGTATTTGGTGTTGTATGTTGTAGAAGAGTCTTTCATTCAATCTTCAGAACCAAAGTCCTCAAAATATTTCGATCTTCGTTCAGCAGAACCTTGTCAGAAGATCTTCAACACTTGGTATTATAAAATAATTATCTTCAGAGTCTCCAGAACTCGTTCAACCATAACATTGTCTTTAGAATCTTTAGATATCATTGAGCACATACTTTGTTTTCAGACATAATGTCTTCAGAATATTCAGAACCTGTTCGTCAGAACCTTGTCATCAGAAACTTTAGAGTTGTAACATTAAAAGTACATTCTTGTAAAGCCTTCTAGGCTTACTTATAAAATCTAAATCAAAAACCTAATTACTAATGTTCCTTAGAACCGTTTTATTAGAAACATTTTTGAGTCTTGACTTTATCAAGTGTACACCAAATGTTTTCATCCAAAGTGTTTAAGATCAGAAACTGATGACGCCACACACCTTCTATCAGATTTAGAATCATTCTAGCAACAACTACACACTAGATAGAAACCATAAAGTACATAATTCTTCTCATGGATAACATGTGCAGTTATCATCAAAACTCAAGGCCAAATCTATTGAAGGGAAATCTCAATAATAAATATAGTGGAAAACAAAATTTTCCCTTTAGAGATCCTTACGAAAGGTCATGATCTGTGATAAAATATTTACATCTTGTGGCGCTTTAAACCTTTGATTCCTATTTGATCATGAGTGTTGTACGACGAACAACGCCTCTACTCAGTCCACACGAACTGCTTCCTTCAATCACAGTGCTAGCTGGTTACGAATGAAGGCTTAGAGTGAAAGGAGAGGAAAAAGGAATACGACCAGGATTTCAAAAACAACAACTACTGAGCTTCTTCACAAGGGTTCTATTTATAGAACTACTTGTGTGGGCTTTAACCTAAAAGACCAACTCAATAATAATATTATATTATTATAATAACTATTATTATATTATTATAATAACTATTATTATAATAACCATAATTTTATTATTATTATTATATTTTATAACTATTATAAAATTAATAATAATAATTATTATTATATCATATGATACATTACCATATTCTGTATTCCATTCTAGTGCATCATACCTTACGGTATACCTTATTTATTCCACCTCTTCTCTGACTGTTCTTTTGTGCGTGACCTTAAGGGATTTCGCAACGTTGGAAATTATATTAAATCATGTATTTAATATAATAAATAGTGAGTGGTATCTAGAAACACATCACGTCTACCCAAGTCACGAAATTGTCATGTGATATGACAAAACCTTTTGTGACAGTATTTGTGTGTATAATTACCCTTTTGTTCTTATATCTATATTGAACACAAGACATATACCGTGTCATCCTTGTCCAGTTCAATATTGGGCCCTTAGACATTTATCCTGTTATGCATGATGGGAAAATTCCACCTAGGCTACTCACGTCCCTCAACATGCTTTGTGAAGTACCCATCAACTATCTTTATGATCATCCAGTTACGGACAATGTTTGATCAACAATAAAGTACTTGACTCTATATCTAGTGTCCATAGTAGTTTCAGGTCGAAGGGTGGTATACACCACTATCACCATGAGAGTAACTTATGACACTTTGCATAACATTCTATGTATTACTCTCATAGTGGGTCAATCCAATATAAATATTACTCCTAATATTCATACCTATGTCAAGACTTGATAACTCCTTATCCATGATCCATGAGATGTGATCATTAGTCTATCTACATAATAATCTTAATGCTTTAAGGCTATCCCATTTCACATTAAAGTTCGACTATGGATGCTTTAAGAATAGTGTCCTCATGTTTAATGGAATCTCATGATTAAGTAACACTTAATATTTCATTAAACGAACTAGATATTCTAGGGACTTTATCATTTTGGAAAAACAAACATAATAAAGAAATGCCTTTTATTATTAATAAATAATTCGATACAAGTACCAAAAGTATTGGCCTCTAGTGCTTACATCAACAATCTCCCACTAGAACTAGAGCCAATTAGGCATACCCCTAATACCCATAGATTTAGTATGACCATCATGCTTCTGTTGTGCAAGAGGTTTTGTTAGTGGGTCAACAATATTGTCAAGTGTAGGTACTTTGCATATCTTCACACCTTCTCGATCTATTATCTCTCGAGTGAGATGATATCGCCTAAGTGTGTGTTTGGATTGTTGGTGAGATCTAGGCTCCTTAGCTTGTGCGATGGAACCATTGTTTTTCACAATAGAGATCAATGGGATCCACAATGCTAGGGATTATTCTCGGACAATGGAACCATTGTTTTTCATAAACATATCTGCCATTTCCCTTTCAGACATAGGTGGCTGAACGGCAGCAGCCAATTGCCTCCATCTCTGGGCATATTCTCGGAAACTTTCCCTTGACGACTGTGACATTCCCATTAGGAGAGTCCTGTTGGGTGCCATGTCTAAGTTGTACTGATACTGTCTAATGAAGGCCTCTGCCAAGTCCTTCCAGCATCTAATAGTTGCCCTTGTCAAGTGAGAGTACCATTCTCTTGACGCTCCAGTTAAGCTATCCTCGAAATAGAACATCCAGAGCTTCTCATCCATTGTATAGGCCTTCAGCCTTCCCAGAAATGACTGTAAATGAGTCCGGGGGCATGAAGTCCCGTTGTATTTTTCAAAACAAGGAGGCTTAAACTTATGGGGGATCCTGACCCCGTCTACCAAGCCCATGTCCATGACATCGAAACCCAGAGAATTTTGAGATTCTAAGGACCTCAATTTCTCAGCTATCTCATCCAACCTTCTATCATAAGCTTCTTCCCCAGCACCCATTACTGTAAACTGGTCCTCTTGGGGGTCTTCTTGAAGTACCCTGGCTGCAGTGGCAGTCCCTTGAACATTTGCAGGAATATTGACCTCAGGATGGAGGTGTGGTCCAAACACAGGGGGATTTACATGAGGTTGGACCCTTTCATTGTTGCTAGTGCCGGCAGTTCCTATATGTGGATCTTCTTGATTCTGCCTTTCCACCATGGCCCTCAATCTTTCCTGGCTTTGAGCCATGTTGTTCATCACTTCCATAAACTGAGTCATTTGATTCCTCATTTCTAGCCTTTCGTTTGCCATTTGATTTCTGACCTCAGTAAGGTCCTGCTGCATCTGATCCATTTGGATGCCCGGAAGATTGTTACGGGTCGGATAACGGTGCGGACGGTTGAGGGGAAATACTCGGCGCCGAGCAATAGTTCCTGAACATCACAACAGAGTTAGTGGCAATAAAACAAAAACCTACAAAACAAACAAAAGTGTTAGTATGCAATGCAATATGCTTATTTGTTTTCAAGGTATCCAGTTTGGCATTCAGTTTTGACCCTTCCAGACCCTTGAAGATGCTGTTGATGTTGCTTTTGAAGTGAAACCCGGATGGAACAAACCAATACATATATTACAAAAATCAAAAGGTACATAGTTTGTTTTACAAATACAAGCCCTCTGGGGGGTCAAAATACATTACAAGAAAATAAAAGTACATGGAATGAAAGCAACAACAAACAAAGGGTCAAACACCAAGACCAAACTCATCCTCACGAACTTCTTTGAGAAGTGCTTCGGTCACAGGATCAGCCGGACGCTCCGTGAGATTCCTGATGAGGAGATTCCGGGTGGTAACAGCTGCTGTTAGCTTCTTATGCTGACTTTGGTCTTTTGACCTCTTCACCCCAGCTTTGATCTTCAACTCTGATATCTCCCTCTGGGCTGCTGCCAGGGCTTCTTGCTGCTCTTTTGCACTAGCTTCCAGTTGCTCCATCTTGTCTTGAACTCTCTTGTCCTCCAGAGTACGGGCTTCGGTGATCCTGACCCACCGAGCTTGACTCTCCTTCAAATACAAGTCTGTCCTTGCTCTCTGGAACTGGGCTTCTTTGCAAGCATTCTTCAGAATTTGTTCTCCAGCTTTAGACTTTTTGATATAATCCCCAGACTTCTCAATCTTAACCAGATGCTCCACTCTCAACTTCTCCAATCTCTCAACCTCCCTCATACCATCACTCCTCTCCCGGAGGGTCTTCTGCAAAGCTTGAGTTAACTTCTCATTTCTTTCTTTCAAACTCTCAAACTCCTCCAAACTGACAGTGGCAGGTGGTGCTGAAGATGATTCAGGCATATCTTCTATAGTAAAGGGCATCCCAGAGAATTGGGCCCTGGCACGGGACCATTCATAATATTGTGCTGATGCCACATTGTTGCACTTCCCCAAGATGGTTATTCCCTTGGTTTGAACATTATCCCAGGTCCAGGCTGCCTGCCTAACAATAGCCAGATTAATCTTGTTCTCACAATAAAGAGTTTCAACCAAGTCCTGTGCCTTAGGAGTGTGGACCAGGGCATAGCCCAGTTGTCTTATAAGCAGCAGAGGGTTGTAATTGATACTACCCTTAACTCCTATTAGGGGCACATTGGGAAAATGCCCACAGCTGGTGATGATATCCCTGCCTTTGGTGCTCTGAGTGCACCATCTGATATCAGCTGAAGTTAGAGTGGTGAGTCTCTTAGCCCAGTTTTTCTGCTGATGAGGGTTCAAAAATGCATCTGTCCTGGGTAGATGCCTGAGAAGCCAAGTATGGAACAATGGAGCACAACACCTCACTAATCTTCCCCTCTGCTTTTCATTCCTCTGATGCACTGAATAGTAGAGATCCCCCAATAAAGTGGGCACTGGGTTCTTCAGGATGAATAGATGGATTGCATTCTTGCTGATGAATCGAGGCTCATCTGCAAACAATACAATTCCATATATGCTCAAAGCCAATAGAGCACAGACAGCTTTCCACTCCCCTAAAGAAGCTTTCAAGGTAGCTTGAGAGATCAAGAAATCCAGATGAAAGCCAGGAATTCCAGCTTTAGAAGTCATATGCTGCTCAATCAAAACAGGTTCCAGATGTAAAGCCTTTGCTACTTCTCCATTACCAGGAAAGATCATCTCAGGGTTGAAAGGGGTTCCACCCCTAATAGGCAGACCAACCAATGATGAGTATTCTTCCAATAGAGGGCCCAACTGAAAGTCTTGGAAGGTAAAACACCTCAGAGGGGGATCATAAAACTGGATGCAAGTGTGGATCAGGCTTCTCTGTGAAGGGTCCAGATCCATAACCATATCAAGTATATCCCCATAGTTTTCCCTGAACAATGGTATGTGATCTGGAGTGATCAGGGTCTGAATTCTCCTGATGTCAGATAGCTCTGGCTGGAAGAAGTGGTAGGTGATGTTGCTCTTTTTAGGAGCCATGATGCTGAGACTGAGTAGAGAAAGGTGCTGATGCTGATACTGAAGAAAGGGCCACTGATTGGCTGGTGCAGGTGATAGCTGAAGCAAATGCTGATGAAGATAAGGTCAAATACTGAAGATGGGGTCAAAACCAAAACCAAATGAAAGTGGATACCCTGAAACACAAATAAGCAAATGTTAATATGATGCAATGTTTATGTATGCAAATGATATGCAAGGGTTTGTGACTGAGCCGGATCTGATCAAATGCCCTGATATAGGTCCAAGTATGTTCAAGAATTCCAGATGGAGGTCTATAAATCCAGTAACCAAGGTGGGGGGCTCAAATAAAGAGCCACATGTCCAGGGTTTAAGAATCACAAGAACTATCCCAAAATGAAGTACTCTTAAACAAACAAAGTAACAGGGTATTCTGAGTTCAAGGTACCTGCAAACCTGTAAACAGCCCAACCCCCTCACAGGTAGTGTTCTAAAACAAGGATCCTCAGACTTGGATCAGTTATGAGAAGTGTAAACACTTCTAACCCGGAGGTACAGTGTTTACAATAACCATAAAAGTTCCTCCTATAATTCACCTCAGTTTCTGAAGGTCAATACTAAAAGGTCATCCAGACTTAGCAGGCTTCCCAGATAGCCCTAGCATTGCAGGAAATCTGCAACACAGAGTTCTCAAGAAGAAACCCATATCTGAACCGTGTTTCATATTCTCGCACCAGACCAAGATGGAATGGGAAAGAATATGATTCACTCTAGCCTAGGTGTCACTCAGGTCCCAGGTATAGGACCTTAACTCTCAATGGAACACCCACCCACCAAAGCAAAACCAGATCCAGCCAGACAGCATGACAATATGATATATGTAAAGCAGTAAAGAAAGTAATAAACAACTGTACATAAAGCAATAAAATAAATACAAACACAAATAAGCACATAACACTCCAATAAACACAAATCAAACAAGCGCTAGGAGGAACCCACAAAAAGAACCAGAAGCCCTGGTTGCAGTATAAGGTTCCCCAGCAGAGTCGCCAAGCTGTCGCTCCCGATAAATGAAGCCAAGTCCAAATAAAGGTACAGACGCGAACGGTCGGCGAAAGGGACAATGAGAACACACAGCCGTGAACTCACTGGAGATGAATAGAGTCGCCAGCTAGGCATTTTTATCCCGGAGGAAAGGCAATGCTGCATAGACCTAGAAAGAGATGGATAAGACGGTTGCGAACCAGAGAGACTGAGAAAGGGGGTTGGTTACAACCTGGGAAGGTATTAGCACCCAGATTGTCCGTCGTACTCGACGGGATCCACGCTTAAAAGATTTGTGTTTTAAAGGGGTAGTGTCAGTGCAATTTGTGTATAAAGAGATGGAAAAGGATGTACAGGTGTCAGTGTAAAGTGTATAAGTGATGTGAGGTATGAAAGTGTCAGTGTAAGAACAGGAGTAAGATGCTCAAGATCATGAGGCTAAAAGAATGAGGCTAGAAAGAGGGGGAATATACAGAGACTTTTGTTCGATAACTGTTAAGTTATGCCTACGTATCCTCTCGTGCAATGAGGAAGTCAGAACACCGTAGTTCGACCCAAAGAGACTGAAAGAGGAATTGACTTGTGAACTGCTTGCTTGTCCATGCTCAAGTGTATGACCTGTCTGGCTCAGGTGCAAACTGTCTTGCATTAGACGGAAGAAGCAAGTCTTCGTTTATGAGTGAATGAGATGAGAAAAGAATCCCGAAGGGGACGATTATTGTTTGTTTTTGAGTTTTCAGTCTTTTATTGCTTTTGAAAGTTTGTCATAAGTTAATGAGCTTAAGCCTAAACCAATGGGTCAGTAAACTCATCACATCTTCCCTCTGATTAGGGGTAATGAGAATACCTTAAGTGTGAAGTCAGATTCTCACACTTAAACACCTTTGGTGTAGGATTAAGATCATTATCCTACTTGTGATTATTTAGATGTTTTTGTGGTTTTTGTTTAGTGTTGAGTAATGAGGTTAAGCCATAATCAAGGATTAAACAGACTCATTGCACCATCCTAATAGAAGGATAATAGATGAGGATGTTTAAGCTGAGGAAAGCTCCTCAACTTAATCCATGGTTAGGGATTAAACTCATGACAAAACAAGCCTTTGATTAAGTGGATTTTATTAGGTGATATGATGATGAAGTGATTTTTAGGGTTTGTAAGACAACTTGAGGGGGACTTGTCCATTAACACTAGGGTTAGTCCTTCTTAACCAATTAAGGAAGAATTAGAACCCTAATGCAAGGCCCAAGTTACAAGTGTGATGTCTTGATAATTATTAAGTGGATTGATTAAGAGATTTAAACACATTAAGGGTTTAACACTTAGGATTAAAGTTATACACTCCATCCTAAGAGAAGGATGCAGGCATAAGCTTAATCACAAAGCCTTAAAGCCTTTAGGGTTTAGTCCCTGATTATGAGGTGAGGAGAGAAGACTCAAGAGAGACACAAAGGTAAAACTAAGAGGGGAGACTAATCAAAACCCTAATCATTGTCATGCTTGGTTGTTCCTAAGGTTTATGAGGTTTATCAAGAAAAATCTTCAATGGAACCACCAGGAAGCAGATGAAAGGATCAAGAGAAGCAAAGTGACTTGCTTCATTCAAGAAGTCAAGTCACTTGAAGAAAGAAAGTGGGGAGAAGAAGAATGAGCAAGCTCAAACTCAAACACATATAGAAAATGCAGCAATGGATGTAAGAGAGATGAAAAGAAAGGTTATGAGAAGTGAAGGCAAATTCACTTCTCAAGTTCACTTACCACCTGAAATGTTAGAAAAGGAATGCAATGCAATGCAGAATGGGATGAGATGACATGATGAGAAACAAAACCAGAAGCACATACATGATGCTAATGATGTTATGAGATGCTACAAACATGAGGCAGCACATGGAAATGGTCATACAAGCTTATGAATGCAAATGAAGCAAGTTAGGAACCATGAAAACACATGAAAAGTTATGAAGTGCACATGACACACAACATGGAAAATAAATGATGCAATGATCAAACATGTTTTCTATATGTCTTATGATGTCAAATGAATCACATGGAAGCATGGAATGTCATGGCAAGTCATGTTATGCAAGAGAATGCAAGATGGATGCATATGGGAGCCCAAATTAGGGTTTATGAATCAAACATCAAACACAAACCAAAACCAGAAGCAAACCCTAAGATAAAAAATGGAAAATTCCACACAAAGGACCCCTAATCCCATACTAAACCACTGCCCAAAGGAGAGGTCTCAACTCTTAACCAATCTTAAGTTATGATTTTCACAAGTTTTTAGGGTTTTTAGGGTTTCCAAACAAAAGAAATGTCAAACAATTTGAAAATGCAAGATCAAATCATGGCCATTTTATCTCAAAAACTACATGCTAAACATAATGCAATGCAAGAAGAATCAATGTCCAACTCCTCATGAATAGGCAGAAATGATTTTTTGAACTATGGATCAAATTAATGCACAAAAATGATTTTAATTCAATGAAAAATTCTCAAAATGCATCAAGATCAAAAAAGAAATTTGGTTTGAAGGTTGGACAATGTTTCTAAATGTCTTAGAACATTTCATGAATTTTTTGGTGATTTTTAGATACTTAAAAGTATTTTTAATAAATTAATTCTCATTAATCAATTAAAAATAATCTTTTAATTATTTAAAAAATACATTTTAAATGCTAAAAATGAAAACAAAAATATTTTTGTGTCATAAAAATTAATAAAACTCTTGAGAAAAAGTTTCATAATTTTTAAGACATTTTTGCTATTTTAAATAAATTATGCAAAACAAATGAGAAAAATATGAAAATAAAATGAAAATAAATGAATTAAAGAGAAGTCAGCTGATCCAAGGGCTTGAATTCAAAGTCACACGCGCGGGAGTTGACTGCGCGCCACATCCTACGGCTCAAATTCAAAAATGACTAATTAATGCTTAAACCCTAATTGCGCCGTTAAACACTTTCAGATGACCGGAACAGTGTTCCGGTCATCTTCTCCGTTCACCCCAAACCTCAAACTCACTCCATACGTTATGAAAATGAAATCTAATTGAACAGAAATGTTTCCCACTCACTCACGAATCATAACCCTCACTCAAAACAAATTTATTTTTCCAGGAAAGGCTGAATCGAAGCAAACAAGAGCTAGGGCAAAAAAGTTTCAGAGATCAATTAAATTCTCATTTCATCACCATTTTCAAAACTAAAAGCACCAGGACAATCAATGAAGCATAGAGAACAAGTTTAGAACATAAAAAATGATTTCTGGAAAAATATTTCTTGAGCTACCTGAGATTCGAAGCTTTCACTCCAGCAACTTTCAGACCTCCCCTCCTTGTGAAATCCACCCCTTATGACCTCTTGATGATGCTTGAATGCTTTGGAGAAGTTTATGCTGGCTAGATGAAGAGTTTGAACAGCTTCTGCTCAAGCTCAGTTGAAAATGGCAATGGTGATGCAGGCAGTTTCAGGCCAATGTGAGTGGTTCTTTGTGATCAGGGTGATGTTTTAAGAAGGTTTGTGGAGTTTGTTTGGATGTTTATGGCCTGTGGAGTGAGTTTCGAAAGAAACTGCAAGTTGGAGTGAAGATGGAGAAGTGGTGTTCTTGCTTGATTCAGGCTTGGTTCTTTGTTGGTTTGGGCTTAATGAGGCATGGTGAGTTGAGTAGTGGAACTTGTTTGAATGTTTTTTTGCTGGGCAGAGAGATTCGAAGAGAAAATGCAAATGGGGTGAGTTTTGTGTATGTGATGTTGTATGTTGTTTCAGCTTGGCCTCCTGATATCTTTGGCTTGCAAATGGATAACATAAAATAATCCTATAGGTCAGATGATTTGACCTGGCCTTTATTGATTGGTAAGTTCACTTTTGCCAAAAGTCCACTCTTTGTGTAAGGAAAGCATGGGCTTGGTTCTAGGCTAGTACAAGGCATGGGGCTGCGCAGCAAAGGTGAGGGGAAGGGCTGGCAAGGTTCAGCATCCAATGTAGCAAGTGGTAGGAAGTGTGATCATGAGTCTTGCAACTTGTTCCAACTTTGGTTCACATGTGATTTCCTTGTCCAACAAGCCATAAACCATGAGAAACTTGGTTCAAATCTGATTTTTGAGAGTTGCATGATGCTTGTGTAATGGTTTGAAGACAATTAGAAGTTACAATTTGCCTTGGTTCATGATTTTGCAAATTTTCCTTTTAGTGCATAACTTGAAAATTAGTGATTTTTGCCAACTTTGTCAAACCATAACTTTTGATCCAAAATGAATTAGGTCATGTTCTTGTACTTTTTGAAAAGGGAAAAATGTATTCTACAACTTTCATGACCAAAGTTTTTCCATTTGAAGCATTTTTGGATCAAAAAGCAAGGCTTGAAAAAATGACCTAAAATGACATATTCTTGAAAAGTCAACTATGCCCTAAAAAGTCAACTTTGCAAAAACTTCAAATTCTTGATTTTTGTGAACTTCAAACTTCTTCCATGATCAAATAAAGATCATATACACTCAAATTGATGAAGAATGCCCATTGGTTGGGTCATTGGGGGCCTCAGATGCCCTGATTTTGCACTGACTTGCCCAGAAAGTCAACCCTTGATCAGATGACTTCCCCATGGAATTTCTTCATGAAAATTGGTATGCATACTCCCTATACCATATAAAGACCAATAGAAACAAGAATGACCAAAAAAATTGGAGTTATGGCCTCTGACACCAAAACCCTAATTTTAGGTCAACTGTGCAGTCAAACTTGGCTCTGCATCCACACCAATCCCAGTTCTTGTGATTCTTTTGCATTTTTGACTTTGAGTGGATGTGATATGATACAAGAACACACATGGACCCCTTTGAAGTGATTGGTGGCCTTTGGAGTGGCTCAAGAAGCTCTTGGATTGCTCAGATCACAAACCCTAGATGCAGATGACTTAGAAACTATGCAGTGACTCAAAAATGTGTCCTGAGATGATATGATGGTGTTCATGCATATGAAATGATTACAAGCCATGGTGTGAATGGGTGAGGGAAAATTTGGGGTGTTTACAGCTGCCCCTATTCAAGCATGAGTTAGCTGTGCAGGCCGTAAGCAACGGCTTAGCAGGCAAACAAGATAACTTGTGGTTGAATACCAAAGACAGTCCAAAATTTGCACTCACAGAAAGAAGAAGAAAAGGGTTATAGATTATAAAGGGAGATAAAGTATATTGTAAAGCGCGGGAAACAAAGCAACAACGGGGACGACCGACATGCTGGGGTAAAAGGTAAAGCCAAGACGGGGACGACCGACTAGCTGGGAAAAATAAGATATTATGATGGGGACGGCCATCAAGATAAAACTGTAAAATTTTCTGGGGATCAATGAAACATGACGGGGACGGCCATCAAGTTCACAAAGCAAAGTAACCAACGATGGGGATGGCCATCGGGCTGAAAGAAAAGGGACCACGACGGGGACGGCCATCGGGTTAAAGAATAAATGGAATAAACAGATGATGGGGTACGGCCATCAAAGGTGAAGGACGATCACCTAGCAGGGGACGGCTGCTCTGTTGGGGAATAAAGGAATTATGATGGGGACGACCATCAAAGGTGGAGGACGACCACCTGGCAGGGTACGGCTGCCGAAAATATCAACGATGGGGACGGCCATCGGATGAGCATGATGGAGGACGACCATCAAGAGGTGGAGGACGACCACCTAGCAGGGGATGGCTGCTCTCGGGGTTTATCATGACATAGGACGAATGCCTAGATAACCAAAATCAACAATGGGGACGGCCATTGGATAAAATGATGAAGGACGATCATCAACGGGTGGAGGACGACCACCTAGCAGGGGACGGCTGCTAAAATCAACGATGGGGACGGCCATCGGATGAGCATGATGGAGGACGACCATCAAGAGGTGGAGGACGACCACCTAGCAGGGTACGGCTGCTCTCAGGGTTTATCATGACACAGGACGAATGCCTGATAAGAAGGAAAATTTGCTTTGTTGGCGATCTACTGGGGAGTAGTAAACACGGACGAGTGTTTATATCCAAGAAACAAAAGGTATAAGTGTTTAGATGTTGGTGTATAGATTAAAGATGCGGACGAGCATCCCTAAGACTACGATACGGACGAGTATCGGGTAGAAACAAACTGACACGTGCTCAGAGATGATGATACGGACGAGTATCAACGGGTTAACAAAGAACACGGACGAGTGTTGAATCTGAGAGGATTCTTCTGGGGAATAGTAGACACAAGCGAGTATCTATATTCGGGAAGACAAAAGTGTTTGACACAGTGTATGGATTAAAGATGCGGACGAGCATCCTTAAGACTATGATACGGACGAGTATCATGTAGAAACAAACTCTAGACGTATGTTCTGAGATGATGGTACGGACGGGTACCAACTGGTTAACAAAGAACGAGGACTAGTATTGAATCTGCGGGGATATAAGTGGTATATACAAGATACGGACGAGTATCCGTATAAGTGTAACATGAGTAGTGAGTATGAGCAACGTATAGATGAGTGTTTATCTGCTGGGGAGGGTGACACGGACGAGTGTCAAGAGAAAATAAAAGTATCAACAAGTATATGGGTTGTAAAAGTGTAGGCGATTGCGCTGGGGATACGACACGGACGGGTGTCAAGAAAGTGTATAGGTATATGTGAGTGCACAGAGGGTGTCTTTGGCTTTCTGCTGGGGTATGACACGGACGGATGTCGGGACGTATCTGTAATACAGGTGATCTTGTTGTAAAGAGTGTTCAGGTGACTTTACTGGGGAAGTGATGACACGGACGGGTGTCCAAAATGAGTATATACTGGTGTTTGTGATTTGTGAGGCAGTTGCTTTTGCTAGGGACTCTGGTGGGGATTTTTTCTGTACGTTGATGAACTGTCGTTATTCACAAGTGCTGATTTAAAACATGGCTTATGATTATGCTATGTGTTTGATTTTTGCCGTAATGCTCCGTGCTAAAACGGAATGCTACGCTTTGTGGGTGAATATGATGCGAATGCTATGATTGTGCAAAGGTACCAAACCGGGATCCGGGTCCCGTTGCTGCGAAGATCTTCGATCAATCCGTTTGGAGTAGACATCCCAGCTGGGGAAGAGATCATTGATAGATCTGATGAGATGTATCTGCTTGGGGATTCGGGCTATTGATAGACCTATCCTTTATAAATGAGAGACCCAGCTGGGGTTTGTAGAAGCTTTCTTTACTCTGTTGTGATCTTCTATACGCTGCTCTTCTGGATAGAGGCTGGAACTCTGTGGGGAGATAGCTCTCTGACTTTTGTGCTCGGCCGAGGGCGAGATGGCAACTCGGCTGGGGAGAAAGAGAGGAATTACTGAAAAACCTCCCTAGAAGTTCTGTTACGGTAGCTTCTTGACTCAGCCGGGGATATGGGCATCTCCTGTGATACTTGCCCATTCTGATGGGGATACGTAATAAGTGGCCAACTCAGCTGGGAGGAGTCATGAAAGGCAACTCAGCTGGGGAGAGAGCACTTCGGGTGTTGAAATTGAGTGTTGATTTGCCAGCTTGCTGGGATAATGTCTTCATGCCCCAAGTTGCGTTCTGGATACCTGCAATCCTGAAAAAGATAGAGAAACGCACAAGATAATCCCGAGGTATCCTTTACTGGATTCCGTCATAGGAGTTCAGATACTTCTGAGAGTAAGCATATTTCCTGCAAGCATGTTTTTATTTGAAGACAAACATCTGTATTTTTATGCAATCGGTTTTTCTTTTAAGACATCAGACATTTTTGCAAATAAAATGTACAAGACATGACTGAAAATCTGATTTTATTAATTTATATGCCCTGAATTGGCGAGATACAGTCAAAGGAACATATCCCCTGGAATGAGGAGATCGTTACAAATTGAGGAACAAAATGTTGGCAGTGTTGACGACGCTTTAAGGAGCTTCCTTTCTTGCTATGACTCGTATGACTGTTGACGTTCTTCCCATCTTGCTCTCTGAAGAATGTTGATTCTGACTGAAGCTTGATCTTTTTGAAGCTTAACAAGTTGTAGACGATACAGACGAATTCAGAATGCAGTCGTTCGCTTATTCCCTTATTTTGCATGGATCGCCCTTTCGGGTTTTCAATCCATCGGGATACCCATTTTTGCCTGAGCTGTCCAATGCGGCTTTTCAGCTCAGCGGGTGTACATTTTTTTATTTATTTCCCTTACTTTTGCCCGAGCCTTTTATTCTGTTTTTGACTCGCCGGGATGCCCTATTTTTGCCTGGACTTACATTCTGTTTTTATGTCCAGCGGGTCATTCTTATGCGAAGTATTTTTTAACTGCATCTGAATTCACAGGGGACGGGAAATCTTCACCATCCATGGTGCTGAGCATCAGTGCTCCACCAGAGAAAACTTTCTTTACCACGAATGGTCCTTCGTAATTCGGAGTCCATTTGCCCCTGTGGTCTGTATGAGGAGGGAGGATTCTTTTCAGCACAAGATCTCCCACTTGGTACTCTCGGTGCCTGACTTTCTGATCGAAGGCTTTCTTCATTCTCTTCTGATACAACTGTCCATGACAGATTGCAGCCAATCTTTTCTCTTCAATCAGACTCAGTTGTTCAAATCGGGCCCTAACCCATTCTGCTTCACTCAGTTTAACATCCATTAGTACCCGTAGGGAGGGTAATTCAACTTCGACAGGTAGGACTGCTTCCATACCATACACCAGTTGATACGGTGTTGCCCCAGTGGATGTTCTGATTGACGTGCGGTACCAATGCAAGGCAAACGGTAGCATTTCATGCCAGTCTTTGTAAGTGACTACCATCTTCTGCACAATCTTCTTGATATTCTTATTAGCTGCCTCAACAACGCCATTCATCTTTGGCCTGTAAGGAGAAGAATTGTGATGTTGGATTTTGAAGTCCCGGCACAGCTCTGCCATCATTTTGTTGTTCAAGTTGGAACCATTATCAGTAATGATTCGCTCGGGAACTCCATATCGACAGATGATATCTCTCTTCAGAAATCTGGCTACCACTTGTCTTGTAACATTGGCATAGGAAGCTGCTTCGACCCACTTGGTGAAATAATCAATGGCAACCAGGATGAATCTGTGGCCATTCGAAGTAGTTGGCTCGATCTTGCCAATCATATCAATGCCCCACATGGCAAAGGGCCATGGTGACGACATGATGTTCAGAGGATTGGGAGGCACATGCACCTTATCTGCATAAATCTGGCATTTATGGCATTTTCTGGCGTAGGCACAACAGTCTGCATCCATGGTGATCCAATAATACCCTGATCTTAACAATTTCTTAGCCATGGCATGCCCTCCTGCATGGGTACCAAAGGATCCTTCGTGCACTTCATGCATCAACAACTCTGCTTCTGTCTTATCAACACATCTGAGGAGTACCATATCAAAGTTCCTTTTGTATAAAGACCCATCAGTGTTCAGAAAGAAACTACCAGCGAGCCTTCTCAAAGTCTTCTTATCATTGGAAGATGCCCCAGGTGGGTATGTTTGATCCTCCAAGAAGCACTTAATGTCATGGAACCAAGGCTTATCATTTCTAACAACATCTGCTGCGAACACATACGCTGGTCTGTCAAGTCTGGACACTGAAATCTGAGGTACAAAGTTGGTAGCTTGAACTTTGATCATGGATGAAATGGTGGCAAGAGCATCTGCAAATTGATTCTCGTCCCGAGGGATATACTCGAGCTTGACTGTTGTGAAGAAAGTCAATAACCTCCTTGTATAATCCCTGTAAGGTATCAGATGATCCTGGTGGGTGTACCACTTGCCATTGGTTTGATTGAATACCAAAGCTGAATCTCCGAATACAGTCAATGTCTTGATCCTGAGGTCAATGGCTTCCTCAAGACCCATAATGCAAGCTTCGTATTCAGCTTCGTTGTTAGTGCAGTTGAAAGTGAGTTTTGCCGAGAAAGGCATGTGAACTCCTTTAGGTGTAATGAGTACTGCACCAACGCCACGACCATTCATGTTAACAGCCCCATCAAACATCATAGTCCATTCTTCTTCCGGGTCAGGCCCTTCAGTGTGAACAAGCTCTTCATGATCTTTTGCTTTTATGAACATGATGTCTTCATCTGGGAAGTCAAACCTCATAGGCTGGTAATCATCAATGGGTTGCTCAGCCAGATATTCAGATAGTACACTGCCCTTGATGGCTTTCTGAGAGGTGTACTGGATGTCGTATTCTGTGAGAATCATCTGCCATCTTGCAACCCGTCCGGTAAGTGTTGGCTTCTCGAAAATGTACTTGACTGGGTCCATTTTTGATATCAACAAAGTAGTGTGGGTCAACATATACTGTCTCAGTCGGCGAGCAGCCCACGCTAAAGCACAGCAAGTTTTCTCGAGCAGTGAATAACGTTGTTCACAGTCGGTAAACTTTTTGCTTAGGTAGTATATTGCATACTCTTTTCGACCAGACTCGTCATGCTGGCCCAGCACACACCCCATTGACTCTTCTAATACTGTCAAGTACATGATCAGAGGTCTTCCTTCAACTGGAGGCATAAGGATTGGAAGTTCTTGTAAGTACTCCTTGATCTTGTCAAAAGCCCTTTGGCAGTCTTCATTCCACCTGACCGTTTGCTCTTTTCTCAACAGCTTGAACAAGGGTTCACAGGTTGCTGTAAGGTGAGATATGAACCGGGAGATGTAGTTCAATCGACCTAAGAACCCTCGAACTTCTTTCTCTGTTTTCGGTGCAGGCATCTCTTGGATGGCTTTGACTTTGTCAGGGTCAACTTCAATCCCCTTCTCGCTTACAATAAAGCCCAGCAGCTTACCAGATCTCACCCCGAATGTGCATTTGTTGGGGTTTAACTTCAGTTGGTACTTCCTCAGACGCTTGAACAGTTTCAGCAGATTTACCAGATGATCTTCTTCAGTAAGGGACTTGGTGATCATGTCATCCACATAACACTCGATTTCCTTATGGATCATATCGTGGAATAATGTCACCATAGCCCGTTGATATGTTGCGCCGGCATTCTTGAGCCCAAATGGCATTACCTTGTAGCAGAACGTGCCCCAGGGTGTGATGAAGGTTGTCTTCTCCATGTCTTCAGGTGACATCTTAATCTGATTGTATCCTGAAAATCCATCCATGAAGGAGAATACCGAGAACTGAGCCGTATTATCCACCAATACATCAATGTGAGGTAAAGGGAAATCATCTTTCGGGCTGGCTCTGTTCAGATCCCGGTAGTCAACACACATCCTTACTTTGCCGTCTTTCTTGGGCACAGGTACTATGTTAGCAACCCACGGTGGATAGCTAGTCACGGCGAGGAATCCGGCGTCCCATTGCTTCTGTACCTCTTCCTTGATTTTCATTGCCATGTCCGGGCGAGTACGGCGCAGTTTCTGTTTAACCGGCGGGCATTCCTCCCTCAAAGGCAGCTTGTGCACAACAATATCGGTATCCAACCCTGGCATATCTTGATAAGACCAAGCGAACACGTCCACATACTCTTGAAGCAGGTCAATCAGTTGTCTCTTCACTGAGTCTTGTAGGCAGGCTCCGATTTTAACCTCTTTCACGTCTTCATCTGTACCAAGATTAATCGTTTCGACCTCCTCCTGATGAGGAGTGATGACCTTTTCCTCTTGTCTCAACAACCTGGCTAGCTCTTCAGGAAGCTCATATTCTTCTTCAACCCCTTCATCAGCTTGATTGATTGGATTGTCAAAGTCATACGAAGTCATAGCCGTGCTGTTGTCGGTGCTGTCTGGAAGACACTCTCTGCAAGGGTTCAGTTTGTTCATTTTAGTGATTTGATTTTAATCTTGTTTTAGAAAAGTGAAATAAAGTTGTCATTTTGAAAACACTGCCATTTATTTTTTGTACAAAAAGAAAAATGAAAAAAAACAGTGAGCGGAAAAGAAAAAGACTCATTTGCAAAAAGATGTCTGATATTTCATTGATTAATCTTGTTTGCACAAAAAGTACAGATGGCCCGATTACAAAATGAGTCTTGTCATCTTGGGCAAGATGCAAGACTTTGATGCATGCTATAAAAATACAGGAAATAATAATTACTCTGCATGAGTAACTCTTATAATTTCCTGGGAAGACCAGTTTGAGATACTGCTCCCCGGGATCTTTGGACGAATCCAGCTTTCCAGGTTGCGTTCTTCTTCCAGCTCGTCTTCCAGACAGTTGATAGCATCAGGGGTAAGCATCCCTCCACTCACAAAATTGGGCTCTTTCGCAGCCGCTGCTTGATCTTGTTGAGTTGGTTTGTAACCCAACCCAAATCTGTCCTCTTTCTTCTCCACCGATAGCAGTTTGCCCCAGCCTTGGGCGTTTCCTCCCTCAACAACCTTCCGGGCTTGTTGGTATGATGATATTGAAGTACCAGGCACAGCAGGTGTTTCATTGACATTCAAAGCTTCGAACCCCTGGCTCATTGTTTCATGGATCTCCCCATCCATCTCAATATACTTATAGGTAGCCAGGTGGCTGAAAAAAATATCCTCTTCTCCACAGATTGTAACGATTTGACCCTCCCACTCATATTTTAACTTCTGGTGAAGGGTAGAGGTCACGGCGCCAGCGGCGTGAATCCATGGCCTACCCAATAGACAGCTGTAGGCAGGCTGTATATCCATCACGTAGAAGATCGTTTTGAAGGTCTGCGGGCCAATCGTTACGGGCAACTCAATTTCTCCCAGAACCGATCTCTTTGAACCATCAAAGGCTCTCACCACCAGGTTGCTGGGTCTCAACGCCAATCCGTCATATTCTAGCTTCACCAGGGCCTTCTTAGGTAAGACATTGAGGGATGACCCCGTGTCTACTAGCACATGGGAAAGGACAGCACCTTTACATTCCATGGTTATGTGCAAGGCTTTGTTATGGTTGCGGCCTTCCGTTGTCAAATCAGTATTGGTGAACCCTAGTCCGTGACAAGCATTAACATTTCCAACTACAGCTTCCAGCTGATTGACATTGATCTCTTCAGGCACGTAAGCTGCGTGCAAGACTTTGAGTAGTGCATTCCGATGGGCCTCGGAGCACATAAGCAATGATAGGATTGAGATCTTGGAAGGCGTTTGATGAAGCTGATCCACTATTTTATAATCACTCTTCTTGATGATTCACATGAACTCATCGACCTCTTGATCGAAGAGTGTCTTCAAAGTTTCCTTAACAGCTTGATCTTCCTGCACAGGGCTCTTCCCTTTTGCCTTGGCAGCAGCTTCTGCTTCGGCAGTGGTTCTCTGAACTTTTGGGGCGAAAAGACGTCCGCTTCGAGTGAAGCCTCCGCCTCCTCCCACATTGTCAATTTGTGGTGCAGGGCTTGATGATTCAAAAGTGATTCTTTGTCCTTCACAGTACAGGTCAGAGCCGTAATGCCAGGGGATAGCATTACTGCTTTCATAGGGTACTGGTCCAGGCACCGTGATAGTGACTGGACTGACTGCAGCTGCGGAAGGAATTGTGATAGTCTGTGGATCGTAATAAATTGTGACTGGTGCTCTGGTGGGAGCAGCACCTTCTGAATTGTAGGCAGAGTTGTTTTCAGGATCATAAAATACTGTGACAGTTGAGACATCTTCATGATTTGTTGCTGGTGTTGTAGGAGACATTGGTGGAAGGATGGATGTTGTTGTTGTAGGAGTTTCAAAATGGAGTGGTGCTGGAGTTGTAGAAGAAAAATTTGTTGATAACTGATCAGTTGAGATAATAGATGAAGTACTCGTTGATGAAGCCGAAGAATTGTCAGGAACAATGGTTGTTGCAGTTGTAGGAGGTTCTGGAGTTGTTGCTAATGAGATTGCTGGATTTGTAGGAAATGATGTGGTGATCTGAAGTTGGCCACTCTGAATGAGACCGTCTATGCCATTCCTCAGGTTATCGCACCCATTTACCGAGATATTGCAGTAAGCACACCCCAACTCACACCCCGGGAACATTTGACATTCGAGGAGTTGAGCCTTAATTTCTACCAACGGTGTCCTGATCTGACCCACACTGGTTATTAAATAAGACGGCTTGTCTTCTTCAATAGCATTAATTCTGGGACCACCGTGGTTTGGCATTGGGTTCTTATTGACATTGGGTGGTGGTGCGAAATTCAGAGCTTTAGAGTCTACCAGGTCTTGTACCTTCATATGCAGAGCTCTGCACTTTTCTGTACTGTGGCCAGGTGCATTTGAATGAAAAGCACATCTGGCGTTGACATCGTAGTTTCTGGGTAGACTGTTGGGATCTGGAGGTGCCAACGTCCTTAGCTCAACTAGGTTGAGTTTTAGGAGTTGTGGCAGCAATGTAGCATATGGCATAGGGATCGGATCGATTACCCTGTTGGCTTGAGAAGGCCTCTGTTGGAATGGCCTTTGCTGGTTATTGTTGCTGGTGTTGTTGTTGTTGTAATTTCTCGGAGGATACTGATTCTGTTGATGGTACTGAGGTTGTGGCTGATAGTTTTGTTGCGGAGGTTGATAAACTGGCTGAGGATGAACTGGAGCAGGAATGGTGACTGCTGCCACTGATCTGTGAACATATTGGGGCCTGCCCCTGTTGGTGTGGATGGCATTGGTCTCGCCAGTTCTTCTCGGGCCCGCAAAAGGCTTTCTTGTACTACTGGACGAGCTTGCTCCGTTGTCTGAGATCTTACCCATCTTCAATAGGCTTTCAATTCTCTCCCCAGCTATGACAACATCTGCAAAGCTAGTGGAAGAGAAAGCAGCCAACCTGTCAATGTAAGTTCCCTGAAGGGTGTTCATAAACATATCTGCCATTTCCCTTTCAGTCATAGGTGGCTGAACGGCAGCAGCCAATTGCCTCCATCTCTGGGCATATTCTCGGAAACTTTCCCTTGACGACTGTGACATTCCCATTAGGAGAGTCCTGTTGGGTGCCATGTCTAAGTTGTACTGATACTGTCTAATGAAGGCCTCTGCCAAGTCCTTCCAGCATCTAATAGTTGCCCTTGTCAAGTGAGAGTACCATTCTCTTGACGCTCCAGTTAAGCTATCCTCGAAATAGAACATCCAGAGCTTCTCATCCATTGTATAGGCCTTCAGCCTTCCCAGAAATGACTGTAAATGAGTCCGGGGGCATGAAGTCCCGTTGTATTTTTCAAAACAAGGAGGCTTAAACTTATGGGGGATCCTGACCCCGTCTACCAAGCCCATGTCCATGACATCGAAACCCAGAGAATTTTGAGATTCTAAGGACCTCAATTTCTCAGCTATCTCATCCAACCTTCTATCATAAGCTTCTTCCCCAGCACCCATTACTGTAAACTGGTCCTCTTGGGGGTCTTCTTGAAGTACCCTGGCTGCAGTGGCAGTCCCTTGAACATTTGCAGGAATATTGACCTCAGGATGGAGGTGTGGTCCAAACACAGGGGGATTTACATGAGGTTGGACCCTTTCATTGTTGCTAGTGCCGGCAGTTCCTATATGTGGATCTTCTTGATTCTGCCTTTCCATCATGGCCCTCAATCTTTCCTGGCTTTGAGCCATGTTGTTCATCACTTCCATAAACTGAGTCATTTGATTCCTCATTTCTAGCCTTTCGTTTGCCATTTGATTTCTGACCTCAGTAAGGTCCTGCTGCATCTGATCCATTTGGATGCCCGGAAGATTGTTACGGGTTGGATAACGGTGCGGACGGTTGAGGGGAAATACTCGGCGCCGAGCAATAGTTCCTGAACATCACAACAGAGTTAGTGGCAATAAAACAAAAACCTACAAAACAAACAAAAGTGTTAGCATGCAATGCAGTATGCTTATTTGTTTTCAAGGTATCCGGTTTGGCATTCAGTTTTGACCCTTCCAGACCCTTGAAGATGCTGTTGATGTTGCTTTTGAAGTGAAACCCGGATGGAACAAACCAATACATATATTACAAAAATCAAAAGGTACATAGTTTGTTTTACAAATACAAGCCCTCTGGGGGGTCAAAATACATTACAAGAAAATAAAAGTACATGGAATGAAAGCAACAACAAACAAAGGGTCAAACACCAAGACCAAACTCATCCTCACGAACTTCCTTGAGAAGTGCTTCGGTCACAGGATCAGCCGGACGCTCCGTGAGATTCCTGATGAGGAGATTCCGGGTGGTAACAGCTGCTGTTAGCTTCTTATGCTGACTTTGGTCTTTTGACCTCTTCACCCCAGCTTTGATCTTCAACTCTGATATCTCCCTCTGGGCTGCTGCCAGGGCTTCTTGCTGCTCTTTTGCACTAGCTTCCAGTTGCTCCATCTTGTCTTGAACTCTCTTGTCCTCCAGAGTACGGGCTTCGGTGATCCTGACCCACCGAGCTTGACTCTCCTTCAAATACAAGTCTGTCCTTGCTCTCTGGAACTGGGCTTCTTTGCAAGCATTCTTCAGAATTTGTTCTCCAGCTTTAGACTTTTTGATATAATCCCCAGACTTCTCAATCTTAACCAGATGCTCCACTCTCAACTTCTCCAATCTCTCAACCTCCCTCATACCATCACTCCTCTCCCGGAGGGTCTTCTGCAAAGCTTGAGTTAACTTCTCATTTCTTTCTTTCAAACTCTCAAACTCCTCCAAACTGACAGTGGCAGGTGGTGCTGAAGATGATTCAGGCATATCTTCTATAGTAAAGGGCATCCCAGAGAATTGGGCCCTGGCACGGGACCATTCATAATATTGTGCTGATGCCACATTGTTGCACTTCCCCAAGATGGTTATTCCCTTGGTTTGAACATTATCCCAGGTCCAGGCTGCCTGCCTAACAATAGCCAGATTAATCTTGTTCTCACAATAAAGAGTTTCAACCAAGTCCTGTGCCTTAGGAGTGTGGACCAGGGCATAGCCCAGTTGTCTTCTAAGCAGCAGAGGGTTGTAATTGATACTACCCTTAACTCCTATTAGGGGCACATTGGGAAAATGCCCACAGCTGGTGATGATATCCCTGCCTTTGGTGCTCTGAGTGCACCATCTGATATCAGCTGAAGTTAGAGCAGTAAGCCTCTTAGCCCAGTTTTTCTGCTGATGAGGGTTCAAAAATGCATCTGTCCTGGGTAGATGCCTGAGAAGCCAAGTATGGAACAATGGAGCACAACACCTCACTAATCTTCCCCTCTGCTTTTCATTCCTCTGATGCACTGAATAGTAGAGATCCCCCAATAAAGTGGGCACTGGGTTCTTCAGGATGAATAGATGGATTGCATTCTTGCTGATGAATCGAGGCTCATCTGCAAACAATACAATTCCATATATGCTCAAAGCCAATAGAGCACAGACAGCTTTCCACTCCCCTAAAGAAGCTTTCAAGGTAGCTTGAGAGATCAAGAAATCCAGATGAAAGCCAGGGATTCCAGCTTTAGAAGTCATATGCTGCTCAATCAAAACAGGTTCCAGATGTAAAGCCTTTGCTACTTCTCCATTACCAGGAAAGATCATCTCAGGGTTGAAAGGGGTTCCACCCCTAATAGGCAGACCAACCAATGATGAGTATTCTTCCAATAGAGGGCCCAACTGAAAGTCTTGGAAGGTAAAACACCTCAGAGGGGGATCATAAAACTGGATGCAAGTGTGGATCAGGCTTCTCTGTGAAGGGTCCAGATCCATAACCATATCAAGTATATCCCCATAGTTTTCCCTGAACAATGGTATGTGATCTGGAGTGATCAGGGTCTGAATCCTCCTGATGTCAGATAGCTCTGGCTGGAAGAAGTGGTAGGTGATGTTGCTCTTTTTAGGAGCCATGATGCTGAGACTGAGTAGAGAAAGGTGCTGATGCTGATACTGAAGAAAGGGCCACTGATTGGCTGGTGCAGGTGATAGCTGAAGCAAATGCTGATGAAGATAAGGTCAAATACTGAAGATGGGGTCAAAACCAAAACCAAATGAAAGTGGATACCCTGAAACACAAATAAGCAAATGTTAATATGATGCAATGTTTATGTATGCAAATGATATGCAAGGGTTTGTGACTGAGCCGGATCTGATCAAATGCCCTGATATAGGTCCAAGTATGTTCAAGAATTCCAGATGGAGGTCTATAAATCCAGTAACCAAGGTGGGGGGCTCAAATAAAGAGCCACATGTCCAGGGTTTAAGAATCACAAGAACTATCCCAAAATGAAGTACTCTTAAACAAACAAAGTAACAGGGTATTCTGAGGTCAAGGTACCTGCAAACCTGTAAACAGCCCAACCCCCTCACAGGTAGTGTTCTAAAACAAGGATCCTCAGACTTGGATCAGTTATGAGAAGTGTAAACACTTCTAACCCGGAGGTACAGTGTTTACAATAACCATAAAAGTTCCTCCTCTAATTCACCTCAGTTTCTGAAGGTCAATACTAAAAGGTCATCCAGACTTAGCAGGCTTCCCAGATAGCCCTAGCATTGCAGGAAATCTGCAACACAGAGTTCTCAAGAAGAAACCCATATCTGAACCGTGTTTCATATTCCCGCACCAGACCGAGATGGAATGGGAAAGAATATGATTCACTCTAGCCTAGGTGTCACTCAGGTCCCAGGTATAGGACCTTAACTCTCAATGGAACACCCACCCACCAAAGCAAAACCAGATCCAGCCAGACAGCATGACAATATGATATATGTAAAGCAGTAAAGAAAGTAATAAACAACTGTACATAAAGCAATAAAATAAATACAAACACAAATAAGCACATAACACTCCAATAAACACAAATCAAACAAGCGCTAGGAGGAACCCACAAAAAGAACCAGAAGCCCTGGTTGCAGTATAAGGTTCCCCAGCAGAGTCGCCAAGCTGTCGCTCCCGATAAATGAAGCCAAGTCCAAATAAAGGTACAGACGCGAACGGTCGGCGAAAGGGACAATGAGAACACACAGCCGTGAACTCACTGGAGATGAATAGAGTCGCCAGCTAGGCATTTTTATCCCGGAGGAAAGGCAATGCTGCATAGACCTAGAAAGAGATGGATAAGACGGTTGCGAACCAGAGAGACTGAGAAAGGGGGTTGGTTACAACCTGGGAAGGTATTAGCACCCAGATTGTCCGTCGTACTCGACGGGATCCACGCTTAAAAGATTTGTGTTTTAAAGGGGTAGTGTCAGTGCAATTTGTGTATAAAGAGCTGGAAAAGGATGTACAGGTGTCAGTGTAAAGTGTATAAGTGATGTGAGGTATGAAAGTGTCAGTGTAAGAACAGGAGTAAGATGCTCAAGATCATGAGGCTAAAAGAATGAGGCTAGAAAGAGGGGGAATATACAGAGACTTTTGTTCGATAACTGTTAAGTTATGCCTACGTATCCTCTCGTGCAATGAGGAAGTCAGAACACAGTAGTTCGACCCAAAGAGACTGAAAGAGGAATTGACTTGTGAACTGCTTGCTTGTCCATGCTCAAGTGTATGACCTGTCTGGCTCAGGTGCAAACTGTCTTGCATTAGACGGAAGAAGCAAGTCTTCGTTTATGAGTGAATGAGATGAGAAAAGAATCCCGAAGGGGACGATTATTGTTTGTTTTTGAGTTTTCAGTCTTTTATTGCTTTTGAAAGTTTGTCATAAGTTAATGAGCTTAAGCCTAAACCAATGGGTCAGTAAACTCATCACATCTTCCCTCTGATTAGGGGTAATGAGAATACCTTAAGTGTGAAGTCAGATTCTCACACTTAAACACCTTTGGTGTAGGATTAAGATCATTATCCTACTTGTGATTATTTAGATGTTTTTGTGGTTTTTGTTTAGTGTTGAGTAATGAGGTTAAGCCATAATCAAGGATTAAACAGACTCATTGCACCATCCTAATAGAAGGATAATAGATGAGGATGTTTAAGCTGAGGAAAGCTCCTCAACTTAATCCATGGTTAGGGATTAAACTCATGACAAAACAAGCCTTTGATTAAGTGGATTTTATTAGGTGATATGATGATGAAGTGATTTTTAGGGTTTGTAAGACAACTTGAGGGGGACTTGTCCATTAACACTAGGGTTAGTCCTTCTTAACCAATTAAGGAAGAATTAGAACCCTAATGCAAGGCCCAAGTTACAAGTGTGATGTCTTGATAATTATTAAGTGGATTGATTAAGAGATTTAAACACATTAAGGGTTTAACACTTAGGATTAAAGTTATACACTCCATCCTAAGAGAAGGATGCAGGCATAAGCTTAATCACAAAGCCTTAAAGCCTTTAGGGTTTAGTCCCTGATTATGAGGTGAGGAGAGAAGACTCAAGAGAGACACAAAGGTAAAACTAAGAGGGGAGACTAATCAAAACCCTAATCATTGTCATGCTTGGTTGTTCCTAAGGTTTATGAGGTTTATCAAGAAAAATCTTCAATGGAACCACCAGGAAGCAGATGAAAGGATCAAGAGAAGCAAAGTGACTTGCTTCATTCAAGAAGTCAAGTCACTTGAAGAAAGAAAGTGGGGAGAAGAAGAATGAGCAATCTCAAACTCAAACACATATAGAAAATGCAGCAATGGATGTAAGAGAGATGAAAAGAAAGGTTATGAGAAGTGAAGGCAAATTCACTTCTCAAGTTCACTTACCACCTGAAATGTTAGAAAAGGAATGCAATGCAATGCAGAATGGGATGAGATGACATGATGAGAAACAAAACCAGAAGCACATACATGATGCTAATGATGTTATGAGATGCTACAAACATGAGGCAGCACATGGAAATGGTCATACAAGCTTATGAATGCAAATGAAGCAAGTTAGGAACCATGAAAACACATGAAAAGTTATGAAGTGCACATGACACACAACATGGCAAATACATGATGCAATGATCAAACATGTTTTCTATATGTCTTATGATGTCAAATGAATCACATGGAAGCATGGAATGTCATGGCAAGTCATGTTATGCAAGAGAATGCAAGATGGATGCATATGGGAGCCCAAATTAGGGTTTATGAATCAAACATCAAACACAAACCAAAACCAGAAGCAAACCCTAAGATAAAAAATGGAAAATGCCACACAAAGGACCCCTAATCCCATACTAAACCACTGCCCAAAGGAGAGGTCTCAACTCTTAACCAATCTTAAGTTATGATTTTCACAAGTTTTTAGGGTTTTTAGGGTTTCCAAACAAAAGAAATGTCAAACAATTTGAAAATGCAAGATCAAATCATGGCCATTTTATCTCAAAAACTACATGCTAAACATAATGCAATGCAAGAAGAATCAATGTCCAACTCCTCATGAATAGGCAGAAATGATTTTTTGAACTATGGATCAAATTAATGCACAAAAATGATTTTAATTCAATGAAAAATTCTCAAAATGCATCAAGATCAAAAAAGAAATTTGGTTTGAAGGTTGGACAATGTTTCTAAATGTCTTAGAACATTTCATGAATTTTTTGGTGATTTTTAGATACTTAAAAGTATTTTTAATAAATTAATTCTCATTAATCAATTAAAAATAATCTTTTAATTATTTAAAAAATACATTTTAAATGCTAAAAATGAAAATAAAAATATTTTTGTGTCATAAAAATTAATAAAACTCTTGAGAAAAAGTTTCATAATTTTTAAGACATTTTTGCTATTTTAAATAAATTATGCAAAACAAATGAGAAAAATATGAAAATAAAATGAAAATAAATGAATTAAAGAGAAGTCAGCTGATCCAAGGGCTTGAATTCAAAGTCACACGCGCGGGAGTTGACTGCGCGCCACATCCTACGGCTCAAATTCAAAAATGACTAATTAATGCTTAAACCCTAATTGCGCCGTTAAACACTTTCAGATGACCGGAACAGTGTTCCGGTCATCTTCTCCGTTCACCCCAAACCTCAAACTCACTCCATACGTTATGAAAATGAAATCTAATTGAACAGAAATGTTTCCCACTCACTCACGAATCATAACCCTCACTCAAAACAAATTTATTTTTCCAGGAAAGGCTGAATCGAAGCAAACAAGAGCTAGGGCAAAAAAGTTTCAGAGATCAATTAAATTCTCATTTCATCACCATTTTCAAAACTAAAAGCACCAGGACAATCAATGAAGCATAGAGAACAAGTTTAGAACATAAAAAATGATTTCTGGAAAAATATTTCTTGAGCTACCTGAGATTCGAAGCTTTCACTCCAGCAACTTTCAGACCTCCCCTCCTTGTGAAATCCACCCCTTATGACCTCTTGATGATGCTTGAATGCTTTGGAGAAGTTTATGCTGGCTAGATGAAGAGTTTGAACAGCTTCTGCTCAAGCTCAGTTGAAAATGGCAATGGTGATGCAGGCAGTTTCAGGCCAATGTGAGTGGTTCTTTGTGATCAGGGTGATGTTTTAAGAAGGTTTGTGGAGTTTGTTTGGATGTTTATGGCCTGTGGAGTGAGTTTCGAAAGAAACTGCAAGTTGGAGTGAAGATGGAGAAGTGGTGTTCTTGCTTGATTCAGGCTTGGTTCTTTGTTGGTTTGGGCTTAATGAGGCATGGTGAGTTGAGTAGTGGAACTTGTTTGAATGTTTTTTTGCTGGGCAGAGAGATTCGAAGAGAAAATGCAAATGGGGTGAGTTTTGTGTATGTGATGTTGTATGTTGTTTCAGCTTGGCCTCCTGATATCTTTGGCTTGCAAATGGATAACATAAAATAATCCTATAGGTCAGATGATTTGACCTGGCCTTTATTGATTGGTAAGTTCACTTTTGCCAAAAGTCCACTCTTTGTGTAAGGAAAGCATGGGCTTGGTTCTAGGCTAGTACAAGGCATGGGGCTGCGCAGCAAAGGTGAGGGGAAGGGCTGGCAAGGTTCAGCATCCAATGTAGCAAGTGGTAGGAAGTGTGATCATGAGTCTTGCAACTTGTTCCAACTTTGGTTCACATGTGATTTCCTTGTCCAACAAGCCATAAACCATGAGAAACTTGGTTCAAATCTGATTTTTGAGAGTTGCATGATGCTTGTGTAATGGTTTGAAGACAATTAGAAGTTACAATTTGCCTTGGTTCATGATTTTGCAAATTTTCCTTTTAGTGCATAACTTGAAAATTAGTGATTTTTGCCAACTTTGTCAAACCATAACTTTTGATCCAAAATGGATTAGGTCATGTTCTTGTACTTTTTGAAAAGGGAAAAATGTATTCTACAACTTTCATGACCAAAGTTTTTCCATTTGAAGCATTTTTGGATCAAAAAGCAAGGCTTGAAAAAATGACCTAAAATGACATATTCTTGAAAAGTCAACTATGCCCTAAAAAGTCAACTTTGCAAAAACTTCAAATTCTTGATTTTTGTGAACTTCAAACTTCTTCCATGATCAAATAAAGATCATATACACTCAAATTGATGAAGAATGCCCATTGGTTGGGTCATTGGGGGCCTCAGATGCCCTGATTTTGCACTGACTTGCCCAGAAAGTCAACCCTTGATCAGATGACTTCCCCATGGAATTTCTTCATGAAAATTGGTATGCATACTCCCTATACCATATAAAGACCAATAGAAACAAGAATGACCAAAAAAATTGGAGTTATGGCCTCTGACACCAAAACCCTAATTTTAGGTCAACTGTGCAGTCAAACTTGGCTCTGCATCCACACCAATCCCAGTTCTTGTGATTCTTTTGCATTTTTGACTTTGAGTGGATGTGATATGATACAAGAACACACATGGACCCCTTTGAAGTGATTGGTGGCCTTTGGAGTGGCTCAAGAAGCTCTTGGATTGCTCAGATCACAAACCCTAGATGCAGATGACTTAGAAACTATGCAGTGACTCAAAAATGTGTCATGAGATGATATGATGGTGTTCATGCATATGAAATGATTACAAGCCATGGTGTGAATGGGTGAGGGAAAATTTGGGGTGTTTACACTTATCTCTATGGAAGCTAGCATCGGTGTAACCAATTACCGCGAGCTCTTCCTGACCTCCATATATCAAGAATATATCCTTAGTCTTTCTCAAGTACTTAAGGATATTCTTGACAGATACCCAGTGAGCATCACCAGGATCGTTGCACTTAAAGCATACGAGACATAAGGTTGAGTACATAACATGGCATACATGATAGATCCTTTTGCAGATGTATATGGAATCTTATTCATGCAATCCCTTTCTTTCTTTGTTGAAGGGGATTGTGTTTTTGATAGACACATGCCATGTTGCATAGGTATTGATCCTTTCTTGGAACCATGCATATTAAAGTGTCTCAACACTTTGTCTATGTATGTACTCTGACTTAGGCCAAGTAGTTTTTGTGATCTATCTCTATAGATCCTAATTCCTAATATATAGGTTGCTTCACCAAGGTCCTTCATAGAAAAGAATTTCCCTAACCAAGCTTTTACTTGATGAAAGGTAGGGATATCGTTTCCAATGAGTAATATGTCATCTACATATAATACCAGGAAAACAATCATGCTCCCACTAACCTTCTGGTAGATACAAGGCTCATATTCATTCTTTATGAATCCATATTGTTTTACAGTTTCATCAAAATGAAGATTCCAACTTCTGGAAGCTTGCTTCAATCCATAGATTGATCGCTATAACTTGCATATCTTATGGCCTTCTTCAGGTATGTCAAATCCTTCAAGTTGTGTCATGTACACATACTTAAGAAGATTCCCATTAAGGAAATTAGTCTTGACATCCATCTTCCATATTTCATAATCATGATATGCAGCGATAGCAAGTAAACTCCGAACAGATTTAAGCATTGCAACTGGTGAAAAGGTTTCATCATAGTCTATCCCATGATTTTGCTTATAACCCTTAGAAACTAGTCTTGCCTTATAGGTATGTACCTTACCATCCATGTCAGTTAAATACCCACTTGCATCCTATAGGATTAACTCCTACAGGAGGCTCTACCAAGGTCTAAACTTGGTTTATCTACATGGAATCTATTTCAGATTTCATGGCTTCTAGCCACTTCTCAGACTCGGGACTAGTTATGTCCTCTTGGTAGGTTACAGGCTTATCTTGATCCATGAGCAATACATCACCTTAATCAATTATGAGATATCCATATCTCTCTGGTTGGTGATGTATGTTGTTCGACCTACGCTGGTTTTGTTCTACTTGAGCAGGTTGCTCTTCCACAACTGTTTGTGATTCCTGCTCTAATTCCTCCATAGGTGTATCAATGCTTTGTGATTATTGAATTTCTTCAAGCTCTACTTTCCTCCCACTGATTCCCTTGGAAATAAAGTCCCTTTCCAAGAAGACTCTAGTTCGAGCTACAAACATTTTTCCCTCAGAAGGATTGTAGAAGTAATATCCTCTTATTTCTTTAGGATATCCTACAAATAAGCATTTGTCAGATATGGGCTCAAGCTTAGTTGAACCTTGTCATTTCACATAAACTTTACAACCCCAAATCTTCATGTAATACATATGTGGTTTGTTACCACTCCATATCTCATATGGTGTCTTTTCTACCTTTTTGGATGGAACACGGTTAAATGTGTAAGCTGTTGTCAGTAGTGCATGTCCCCAAAAGGAGTTTGGAAGATCGGCGTGACTCATCATGGACCGGACCATGTCTAACAAGGTTTTATTTCTTCTCTCAGATACACCATTCCATTGCGGTGTTCCAAGAGGAGTGAGTTGGGATATAATCCCACATTCCTTTAGATGGTCATCAAACTCTAGGCTTAAATATTCACCGCCTCGATCTGATCGAAGATTTTTAATATTCTTACCTGATTGGTTTAGTACTTCATTCTTGAACTCTTTGAACTTTTCAAAGGATTCAGATTTGTGTTTCATTAAATACACATAACCATATATACTGAAATCATCAGTAAATGTGATGAAGTATTGAAAATCTTCCATGGCTGGTATGTTTAGTGGTCCACATACATCAGTATGTATGAGGGACAAAAGATCATTTGCCCTTTCACCTTTTCCAATGAATGGGGTCTTTGTCATCTTTCCAATTAAACAAGATTTGCATGTATCATATGATCCGTAATCAAAAGAGTCCAATAGTCCATCTTTATGGATTTTGTAAATGCGTTTCTCATTTATATAGCCTAAGCGATAATGCCAAAGGTAACTTGGATTTAACTCATTAGGTTTCATCATTTTAGTATTAATGTTATAAATTGGCATTTTAAGATCAAAGACATATAATTCATTGTTCATTTGTGTTGTAGCATAGAATATATCATTAAAATAAATAGAGCAACAATTGTTCTTTATTATAAATGAAAAACCAAACTTGTCCAAACAAGAAACGAAAATAATATTCCTGCTAATTGCAGGTGCATAATAACAGTTCTCTAACTGAATTATTAAACCACTAGGTAAAGTCAAATCATAAATTCCTACAGCTAAAGCAGCAACCTTTGCTCCATTTCCAACTCGTAGGTCAACCTCACCTTTTGCCAAAACTCTACTCCTTTTTAGTCCCTGCACATTAGTACAAATGTGAGAACCACATCCAATATCTAATACCCATGATGCATAAGTAGATAAATTAATTTCTATAAAAAAAATATCTGAAGTTAAAGTCTCCACTCCATTCTTCTTATCTTCCAGGTAATTTGGGCAGTTTCTCTTCCAGTGTCTGGTCTTACCGCAATAGATGCAAATTCCCTCCTTATCTATGCCTCCACTAGGCTTCAAAGCAGGTGCAATATGTTTGGGTGTGGAAACTTCCTTGCCTTTCTATTTACCATCCTGCTTTGTGGGCCTTTTGTTCTATTTCTTTCCATTACTGACCATCAGAATGGATTTCCCTTTTGACTTCATATTTTGCTCAGCAACTCTTAACATGCTTAGAAATTCAAGAAGAAATTTGTCCATATCATTCATGTTGAAATTAAGGACAAATTGACCAAAACTCTCCGGCAACGATTGCAGGATCAAATCAGTTGCAAGCTCTTTCTTTAGGGGAAATTCCAATCTTTCAAGATTCTCCACATACCCAATCATTTGAGTACATGGGGACCTACTGGGTTTCCCTCACTTAGATTGGCTTGGAAAAGGGCTTCTGAAACTTCAAACCTCCCATGCCTTGCCTGCTCTTGATAGAGCATCTTCAGATGTTCGACATATCGAACGCTGCCATGTTTTCATTTTTTTGTTGCAATTCAGAATTCATGGTAGCCAACATGAGGCAAGCAGTTTCATTAGCATCATCGACATGCTTCTTATAAGCATCTCTTTTAGCTTTAGGAGTAGAACTAGGAGGTCTCTCATCAGGAACAGGTGTCTCTAAGACATACAACGTTTTGTAATTTTTAAAGACAATCCTCGGATTTCGGTGCCAATATAAAAAATTTGTCCCAGACAATTTTTCCTTATCCAGGATTGTTTGCAAAATGTTATTAGACGTGTTGTTTTTCATGGTAATCTACATTAAAAGATGGTGGAGATATTAATATCATTAAACATATTCAATTAGGCCTTAAATTAAATATGCTCCCACTATTTTACTCAAAACAAATTACCCTTATCATTTGATTCAGAAAATCCCATTGGGATTTTCTAGTGGATCGAGATCCATATTTCACTTTGTTTTAAGTCAACGTTAGGCTGATTACATAAAACTCAGCTATTCAGGTAGGAACTCCTTCCAATTGCATCCAATATAATTCTTGAATATTTTAGTTGGGTGAATAACTCCTTATTCCAATCCATCATATGGATCATTCCAAACATTTGCTTCTAAACGTATATAATCTTATTATATTTTGTTCAGTTAAGTTTGACCCATTGTTTTAGAAATTGGATATTACATTTATCCCATCACACCTTACAAATATAAAATATGCACCTCGCGTTAGGCGAAACCTACATAATTCGATATTAGTCTTGATGAGTTCTAAAATTTGGAAAGCAAAAACTTAATATTTGGTTTTGAGGGAATTTTAATTAATTTGATCTCACGACTTATTTATCATATAAATCGTTCCTCACAAATGCATCAATATAGAAACAATATGTATATCAACATACAAACAAATGAAATAGTTATGGACCCTAGCGCAATTGTTCTCCCAAGCCAATGAGAGAACTAAGCTAAACCTAATAACGATCTTAACTTCACCAAGCAAGATCTCTAAGGTTGTCCTTCTTTATTTTGTAGTCTTCTCTTTCTTCATAATAATTCATTACATCAAAGAAACTCGTTTTACATACGAGGGAGTGAGATGAGAAAATAAATTACATGAAGAGAATAGGAGAGAGGCACGACACACAGGTCGTATTTATAAAATCCAAAAACAAAACAAAATAAAAAAAGGCCATAACTGATCACCACACACAAATTTAATAAAACAATTTTATTATAATTATAATTATTAATTTAAGTCTGGTTAATAAAACGAATCAAATTAAGTTTCAGCAAAAAATAATAATAAACTCTTTTATTATTATTGCAGAATTTTTCGCAACCCTTGCGCAGCACGTCACGACCTTTATTCATGTGACAACCGTCACACCCTGCATGACGACCGTCACACCCTGCATTACAACCGTCATGACATGATTTTTAATTGCAGGCGGCGCAACCCTTGCGCAGCACGTCAACATAGCATGATCAACAATTCAATATGATTGATCTGTATGTTATCGCTTCACCATACTAAAGTCGGATTCCGAAGAATATAACCATATATCACATATCCGAATGATAATCATTACTCTAATTGAACTGATGAAATAAAATAGTATATCCAATATACCATCTTTGCATCAAAGTTATTCATATCATATGTGAATTAGATAGATAATATATGTGCAACTTATGGACGATTGAGATATCGCTGCTTCACCATACTATTGTCGGATATCGAAGCATAGTCAATATCAACCATCCAAACCGTACATAATATGATGCCAAAATTTAATATCCGGATTTGATTTAATTTTTTTTATGTGTTTTAATCAAATTAAAACAAAATCTACAATTTTACGTGTTTTAATCCAATTAAAACAAAATTGACAGAAAGTAAACAATTACCAGATTCATGGTTTCGTAAGTGGTTCTGATACCACTGAATGGAAATCGCTATAATAAATACAATGGAAAACAAAATTTTCCCTTTAGAGATCCTTACGAATGGTCATGATCTGTGATAAAATATTTACCTCTTGTGGCGCTTGAAACCTTTGATTCCTATTTGATCACGAGCGTTGTACGACGAACAACGCCTCTACTCAGTCCACACGAACAACTTCCTTCAATCACAGTGCTAGCTGGTTACAAATGAAGGTTTAGAGTGAAAGGAGAGGAAAAATGAATACATCCAGGGTTTCAAAAACAACAACTACTGAGCTTCTTCACAATGGTTCTATTTATAGAACTACTAGTGTGGGCTTTAACCTAAAATCCCAACTAAATAATAATACTAATAATATTATATTATTATAATAACTATTATTATATTATTATAATAACTATTATTATAATAACCATAATTTTATTATTATTATTATATTTTATAACTATTATAAAATTAATAATAACTATTATTATTATATCATATGGTATCTTACCATATTCCGTATTCCATTATAGTGCACCATATCTTACGGTGTACCTTATTTATTCCATCTCTTCTCTAACTATCCTTATGTGTCTGACCCTGTAGGATTTCGCGACATTGACAATTATATAAAATCATGTATTTAATATAATAAACAGTGAGCGATATCTAGAAATACATCAGTGCTACCCAAGTCACAAAATTGTCATGTGATATGACAAAACCTTTTGTGATAGTATTTGTGTGTATAATTACCCTTTTGTCCTTATGTCTATATTGAACACAAGGCATATACCGTGTCATCCTTGTCCAATTCAGTATTGGGCCCTTAGACATTTATCTTGTTATGCAAGATGGAAAAATTCTATCTAGGCTACTCATGTCCCTCAACATGCTTTGTGAAGTACCCATCAACTGTCTTTATGATCATCCAGTTACAGATAACGTTTGATCAGCAATAAAGTACTTGACTTTACATCTAGTGTCCATAGTAGTTTCACGTCGAAGGGTGGTATACACCACTATCACCATGAGAGTAACTTATGAAACTTTGCATAATATTCTATGTAGTACTCTCATACTGGGTCAATCCAGTATAAATATTACTCCTAATATTCATACCTATGTCAAAACTTGATAACTCCTTATCCATGATCCATGAGATGTGATCATCAGTCTATCTACATAATAATCTTAATTCTTTAAAGATATCACATTTCACATTAAAGCTCGACTATGGATGCTTTAAGAATAGTGTCCTCATGTTTAATGGAATTTCATGATTAAGTCACACTTAATATTTCCTTAAACGAACTAGATATTCTAGGGACTTTATCATTTTGGAAAAATAAACATAATAAAGAAATGCCTTTTATTATTAATAAATAATTCGATACAAGTACCAAAAGTATTGGCCTCTAGGGCTTACACCAACATCTATAACTCATATTGTTCTTATAATCTCCCCCTTTTTGATGATGACAAACAATGTATTTTGATAGACAATTTGTATATGGTAATTACCATAACTTTAGAGTCATAGTTGAGCTTAAATTTGTACAAGCTTCCCCTGAATCTATTATTTACAAAATTCATTTATGCTTATTCAGAACTCCCGCTAATCCCAAGACTCGAAAAATTAACTTCGAAGTAAGATCATTCAAATGAGAAGGAATACTTCTCAAGAACGTTTCATTAGAATCTGACAAGAATTTCCTGGTATTCATATCAAAACCTTGGCTTACTATCAGAATCATGACAATGTTTTAGAACCTGATTTATAATAATATTTGATGCTTTGCATCATATATCAGATTTAGGTTCTTTTCAGAAAATCTCATATGTCACCAGAAGGTGCTCATAGTAGCATGTCATCAGATAGTTCAATGAATGAACCCATTCTGAATGACCATGTCTTGATCAGATTCCCAATAGGTTAAAAACCTTTGAAATGCTAGAGTTTAGTTACTATACTTTTAGAAAGTTCACAACTTCTGACAAGTCTGAGGTACACATGTTACTTAACACATTCATAAGATTTATCCTTTCTTTTTTATACTATTTTCATCCTTAGTTTCTGGTATCATATTGTTCAACACCTGTTATTCTTATATTATAAGATTTAAGCTTAGTTGATGCTTTCTTCATGCTTCAAATCTTCAAATATTTCATAAATGCTTCATGAAGATGATAAAAATTTGTACGAGAAGTAACATGGACAATAACAAGAAAGATTTTGCTAAAGACACTCAACCAATTCATAATACTCAGAGCATCCATAAGCATAACTACAACTCATCGCCGATCCTTTATGCAGGACAACTTACCAATCCAGCAGACTAGAAACAGACCCACATCTAACTTCATCAGCGATATTTGGTCCGACCCTCCTAGTCTTACAAACAATCTCCACTCTAAAGAAGAGATCATATAATACTCTACCATAAGGAATGTTAAACTTATGATATCCTCTGGGTATATTCACAGAGTCCTTAATATGATTGAAGATAGTTTGAGGTAGGTTGATTTGAATATTCTTCATAAAATAGAAGATACAAATTTTGTTAACATGATAAAGAACATTTTTATTAACATTTCAAGGTCGAAAATTGGTTAGAAGAATATTAAACCATGCCTTAGCAATATGTTTTATCATGTCTGGATTGTTAGGTTCAAACCTAAGAAAGGAGAGGTTGAATATATCTTAGAATTTTTCTTCAAAAGTGTAGTTGAGACAAAATTCATCCACAGTGACACCTTATTGAGTGTAGTCAATTACTTTTGCAATGGATGGCGGAGTAACAATGATAAGATGACCAAAAACACTTGAATTGATTGAGTTGCCATCCTTACTCTCCAGGGCATGTAACCAGAAATCTTTCATGAGATTTGGATACGTCGGTCCTCGCAACATAACATAGTATCTAGGCCAGTCTTGACCGTGCATAGTATCTAGGCCAGTCTTGACCGTGCATAACATATTAGTTAATTAAATATAATTGTGGTATGTTGTGGTAATTCGAATTTATTTGAGTATATTTATCTATTTGAGTTGCTTTGTATGAAATTGTGTCGATTCGTGTTGACGGCCGAATTTATCGAAATATTATGTTGATGGTTATAAGCTGGTTTAAGTTGAATTTAATTATTTAAGTCGATATAAGTTGTGGAAAATGATATGGAGTACTCTCCTTTTGTTGTTGGATATATTGATTGGAATGTTTGGACCATTTGGTTGATAATTGGAAGTTAATCTATTAAGTCGGGAGTAAGTAGTTAGTCGCGAATTATTATTTGGTTGATTTTATGTTGCAGAGAATTAAGCTGTTAAGTTAGATTATTAGTCGGAAAGTCAATGAAATAATATTAGAAGTGATATTATCGATTATTGGAGCATGTTGGTTAATGGGTTTGGATTGCGTCAGAATTAGCAATTAAGAGGATGTATGACTTAGGCTCAATATAATAGAATTATATGATAAGAAATTAGGTTAATTGGTAGCAAGATAATAGGACATGGAAGTTACAGAGGAAAAAGTATTAGAGAAAAATAATAGTTTTAGAGGAGAGAAAATAGTTTGGGAGAAAAGAAGGAGAGAGAAGAACTCATGATCATATCTCTATTTTCGCACTTACAGTACAACAACCACTAAATAGGTGATAACTCTTTACTCGTAATTCTGATTAAAGTGATTCTTGAATTTATGGAAAGCTTATGAAATTCCCTTCAATTTGATATATGATTTCGTGTCAATAAGTTCGGTATTGAAGGAGAAAAATGTATTTTAAGTTTGGAAGTTCATGCTGGAAATTGGTCAAATAGTAGTTATGGGATTGATGATGATGGAGACTAAATTTTGGTCAAGATAGGAACTCAATGGAAGCATGTTTGTATTTCTAATCTCCGTGGATGAAAGAGGAGAGGAAAAGAGTCATAGAGGCAAAGGGTTGGAAATTCTATCATAGAACTTTGAAGACTAACCGGAAAATTATTAGAGCAACCATTAATCCAAGGTAAGGGTGGGGTTTGATCCTTATAATCGGGTATGATAATCAGTACTAGGTTTGGGTGGTTGTATGTGTTGTATTTTGTTTGATGTCAATGTTGATTTATGTTGATTCACATATTGTGTTGTTGATTTTGTTGATCGATTTCGTATAATTGTTAACTGGTTGATGATGAGTAGGTTGTGGTTAAGTTGAATTGTTGTCTTGATTTTGTCGAATCTTGATTATTGATATGTTGCTGTGATTTTGTGGAATTCTAGAAAAACCTAAGTTGGGACGATGAACCTTGTGCAGAAGTACAGGGGTGGCGCAGGCCACCCAAATGGAGAAACAATTAAAGTGGCAGGAGCCATATTATGTTAGTGGCGGGAGCCACCTCCCCCATATATCCAAATGGCGCAAGCCATGGTGAGAGCAAGGGAAGGGTAGCGCAAGCCACCCTGTTAGGGAGGGGTCCACCTAAATTTTGTTAATTAAATATTAATCTTGTAGTTCTTAGTTGGTATTCTTACAAAATAAATTAATCTAAGTTTTCTTTTATATAAAGTACTAATAATCCAATATTACCATATTATACCTTCTGTATAGAAATTTAGGGGTATGTAAAACTATGATAATTCGGTAATACAGAGTGTTAATAATGTAGCAGGTTTTAGCAGAAGAAGGAAATTTTTTTTGGACAGAAACAGAACTTTGAGAAACGTATGGCAGAGAACTAAAATTGTAGCAGAGGCTTTAATTTAGTAAGCAGAAAAGTTACAGGATATTGTGATAAATCAGTATTAATAGCAGGAGCTGTGTCGCTCCCTGGATTTCCATCCTGGTGCAAACGTGAAAGTGGCACAGAAAAGGTAGAGTCGCCAGCCAGACATTTTTATCCCGAAGGAACGGGAATGGTAACGCTACACGAACCAGAGGAAAAGAAAAGGAAGAACACAGGTCCTGCGAACCAAAGAAACTGGGTTCGGGAGTCGGTTACGACCTGGGAAGGTATTAGCACCCCAGATTGTTTGCCGTACTCGACGGGATCCACGCTTGCAAAGAAACTGTTTCAAAGGGTGAAGAAATGAAAGCTGCTGCAAAAAGAAAGACTGAAACTTGATAAGAAAAGAAAAGAAATAGGGAAAATGTAGGGAAAATAAAAGAGTGCTCGAATGGGCCCTACCCCGCTGCCTACGTACCTCATCTGGACATGAGGATCAGAGACGCCGTAGTTCCCCTAACCAGGGGTGGAAAAGGTTTCTTGTGTCTTAATGCTTGAATTGCATATGACAATGCTCAGGTGTTGCAGGCTCGGACGACGAGCACGTTACCATCTTGCAAAATGATAAGTAGGAGCAATTTCTTATGTTAAGAGTGAAAGTGATGAGAAGAGAAGTCCTGAAGGAGAGACGTTTATTGTTTGTCCATTATTTTTTATGAGTTTTTTTATGAGTGTGGCACAAGAAAGTGAATTCGAGTCCGTTTCCATGGAATGTGTACTTGCTACTACATTCCAAGATGGAATAATAGAACAAGCACACCAAGTAAGGAAAATTTATCCAAGACTTGTTTCCATGGGCTAGGGCCTAAGCTCACTAACTTTTTGAAGTTATTAAGTGTCTTAGTGGTTAGGTGAAGAAGTGTTTTTTTATGATTTTTTTTTAAGATGGTCTCATGATTAGACTTGTACATCATGCTAGACATGCCCACACTATTCGAAGATGGAATGAATATGAGTGCCCCATGGAATAAGGCTATACACAAGAGACCACTTCAAACTTTATTAAAGTATTTTTTATGTTTTTGTATGAATATGAGAAAGAGAGAAACAAAAAAGATCTTAAAGGTAAAAAAGACTAATGGGGAAAGACTAAACCTAAAGTTATCATGCATGGAAGCCCTAGGTTAATGTGGCTTGAGTTCTATCCTAATGAAGAAGAAGGAAAGAAGAAAAGAAAGAATAAGAAGAGAAGAAGAAAAGAAAGAAGAAGAAGAGAAGAAGAACTAGAATGCAACTTACTCCTCTAAAGGAGATAAGTTGCTTCTAAAGGGGGAAGAGATTAAGTTAATCACAAGATAGAATAAGGCACATCTCAAAGACAAATGAGAAAGAAAAAATAAAGGATGAGATGAATACTTGAAATGTGGATATCATCCACACTTCACTTACCATGATCCCCTACAAGGAAAAATTAGAATATACACAAGTAATAAGATGAAACAATTAAAACCAAATGAAATGTAAACAAGCAAAAGATAAATTTAAAACATCACAACCAGAAGTAATACATTCCACTCATATGCTATGATTACACACACAAAACCATGAAAGGATTAGAGCAAACAACTCATCATAAAGCCTTACTAGTCACTATGAAAGAACAAGACATCTATGAGATAACACAAAGCAAACAAAGTAAACAAACATCCTACAATTCAAGAACAGAACCCTAACATATCAAAGAAGTGCCTAAACAATAAAAGAAATCAAGAAAGGAAGCATACAAGTTCAATTATTATCAATATGGGAAACAAGTAAGCATAAGAAGTGAAGTGAGCATACATACAAATGTGAGAACCTTTAAGAACAAGTACCTCAATGTAAGTCAAGATGAAAACATCATACAAGGACCAAGGACCTATATTCATGTCAAAAGGACTCTAAACAACCTATAGTAGTTGGCACAAGTTCCCTCCTAACCTAAGAAGCAAGCATGTAACAAGAAAAGACACAAATTAAAGCAAGCAAGCAAGAAAATTCTCATTAAATCAAAACTTCATTCAAAAATTCCACAATTAAGCACAAGTGTTCCTTAAACTCATGAAAACAACATACCAAAAGGAGAGGTCCACAAACAGAATCAAACTAGGGTAATAGAGTGAATACATTGCAATTAGGGTTTTGAAGTTCATGCACAAAGCAACTTGACAAAATTCAACATACAAATTCCTAAAAATTATGAGATAAATCCCTAACAAACTACATCATGTTATGATCCAAATCAAAAAGAACCAAATCAAAATTCAAATCTATGATCAAGATAAAAAATAAACAAGGCAACATGTGAATTAAAATGAATAAAGAAAAGAAAATAAACCACAATTATTTCATGCACGAAAAATAAAAATAAATGGAAAATAAAATTGTACAAAATTAAAGAAAACTAAATTCAATCAACATAATTTTTCTGGTAATTTTTAGATATGTCTAACTATTTTTAAAAATAAAAAATGAAACAAAATAGAAAAAGGAAATAAAAACAAAAACCAATGGCCAGGGGGCAAATAGTAAACAATTTCAATTCAAATTAAATGGGCCAGACAACAGGGGGCGCAAATAGGAATAAGAGCCCATTGGATCCAGTGTATAACACACAATAATATGGTGGATATTCACTTATTCAGGAAAAAACAATGGCCATCAGATCAAAGCAACGCTTCAGATTAAGTCAACAAAGATCCTAAGTCAAACAAACCAATACGCCAGCGTGTGAGTGTACCATAGCTATCATGGGGAGCCACACAAAGTGATTAATTCAGAATTAAAACAAAGTGAGAGAGCACGTGTTGGGGAGTGTCCAATTTTAATGTGTTGGCGCAATGAGATCCGTCCAGATCACAAATCCAAGGGCGCGGAGATCATCTTCTCCAAATTCAAATTATAAACAAATTCCAGAAATCGGCAACCGGGGCCCTAGCTCCGGTGCCAGAAAACTCAACCATAAGAACAAAACCACACAGAAATGGCTATAAATCTCCAGATTGCACAATTAAAACATGCTGAGTAAGAATATCACACTAATTTTTTCAATAGATCAACAAGTAAAGCAAATCGAACACAAACAGGTTTATGCATCAAACTTTAGGTTCATCATACACACTCAATTCTCAGCCAAATTCAAATCTAAATACATCAGCATAACCAGCAAAGCATATAGATCACAATGCACACAATTAAAATCAAATCTAGATCTGTGAATTTGTGAGTTACCTGAGATTTGTAGAACTCAATATAGATCCAGAAATGCCTTCTCCAGCTGCAGATCAACCTCTCATAACCTCTCCTTGCAAAATAAATGCAAGAGAGAGCTTGTATTGCTCTGGATCTTAAGATTCGAACAAAAATGCACCACACTTGCACCTTGATAAATCTTAAGAAATAGCTTCAATGAAGGGTGGATTTGTGATCCTTAGAACTCCAGGATGAAGAATATGTGGTTTGTTTTGGCAATGTGTGCGTGTAAGGAGAATCGAAGCCAAATGCAATGAGAGCAAAAACTTGAGAGTGTGAGAATGAGAGAGGCTGAGCTTCCAAATTCATGTGCAATAGCTTATATATGACGTGTACTCAATGCTGATTAGGGTTTGCAAAAGGATGCACGTGAGAATGGTGTGATGGAAATGATTTTGCATTTTTGCATGAAGTGCGTGATCACTCAATTTACTCGTGCATTCCCTCTCTCTTTAGCACATGCTGATCACACTTGACTCATTAGTGTAACAATGGATTAATCCTGGCCCTTGGATGCTTGTATCATGCTTTTTGAATGATCTTGCATTTTTGCATTTTGTATCATATTCCCTTGCTCATGCACGAATTTTGTGGTTTCTTTGGAGCAAAATCTCTTTTATGCAATTCATTGAGATATTGTGACCTCATTTTGTCCATAAAACAGCTGGAAAACAAAATAGAAGTCCTTTTACAACTTGGTGGAAAATTGAATTTCATGTAAAACCCTAAAAGATGCTTAACTTCTAATAATCATAACTTTCAAACCAAAAAGGCTATGGTGATGTTCTTGTACTTTTTGGAAAGGGGAGAAAAAGCCCTACAAGTTTCATGTTTGAGGAAAAATCATTTCAGGTCATCTTGGTCATGAAAGAGGTCTTTGAAAACTAAGGAAAAACTTACCAAAAATGGAAATTTTCATTATAAGTCATTTGCCAAAAATAGAAACTCTTCCAAAACCTTTTGATTCCTGATTTTTGATACCACCAATGTTCTTCTTTGACCTTAAGAAGATCCCTTGACTTAAAAAATGGGATTGGACCCCTTGAATTCTCACAGTTGACTTTTTAATTGCACATTGACCAATTTCTTCCTCCACAAGTAACTGATGAATTGACTGACTTCCTCAATGAGTTTTCTCACCAAAATTTATACTTAGGCTTCAAATACCACATAAAGGACGTTGACCACAAGAATTGGTCAAATATACCAGAAATACCTGCTCAAAAGCAAAACCCTAATTTATGGTTTATCTGTGTAGGAAATAGTTGCATCCTTGATCTTCTAATGATCTTTCACCCTTCTTGACTCTTGTAGGCAACTTTGAGCTTGTATGGAATATGAGGAACCCTTGTGAATCTTTTGCAATGTCACTTTGCCCTTTGCTTTGACTTGTAGGATCATTAATTTCCAGATGCCTGATCATATGCCCAATGCTAGAACATGTGAGTGTTATGCCTCGTTTTTCTATGCTAGATGCTAAGGATATGATATGCTTATGATGATTATGATGTTAAAATGATGATAAAAGGGGGAGGTAAAATTTGGGGTGTTACAAGCTGGAATAGTGTTTGTTTAGTTGGTTTAGCCAAATTAGGCGAAAAAAATATAGTTGCCCAGAAATTAACGAAAATCGTCGGGGTAAGTCGAGTAGTTTAATAGTTGATTTTTGTTGCGTTGTTTGATTGAAAAGATGTTGTAAAGTCGAGTTGCAGGTACATTTGAGTTGGTAATGATTCTGGTTTACGGAAAATCTCTAAGTTGTTATGTTGAAGGCCTTATAAGCCAAAGTTGATTTTTAAGTTGCCTATGTCGTATATGTTGTTCTGCATTGTCGAAGTTGTTATGTTGTTCAAGTTGGAGACTTAATAGCCAATGTTAATTTAAGTTGCTCAAGTTGTATAAGCTGGTTGTGCTGTTTGAGGTTGTATGTTTTTATGTTGTAAAGTCGTGCATGTTATGTAGATCATTTGCATTTTTATGTCGGAGACGTCGCTCGCACCATGCTGGCCTGGATAGGCACCAAGTTAAAAGTTGAAGGCGTGTGCCTTGATTGCCTCGACAACATGACAATAATTTTAAGTTGGGAGTTTTACTCTGAATGGTACTACATGTATTTGCATAGTCGAGTCGTATCCAAGATGCGCTATTTATGTCGATTATGTTGTTTATATTGTTCAAGTTGATAAGTTATGTATGTCATTCAAGTTGATAAGTTGTTTATGTTGTTTTAGAGTTAATTGAGTGAATTATGTTGATTATGCTGATTAAGTAGTTCGTGTTGAATATATGATTATGCGGTTTATGTAGAAAATGTTGATGGATATAATAAGTAGTAAAATAAGTTGTAAAAGGTGGATGATTGTTAAGTTATTGTTTTGGTTGATGTTGTGAAGTGGTGAATTGCTTATGATCCTTATCTAAGTATTGTTTATCATATATCGTTTATAATTATCATATCTCAACCCTTCTATTTGAATGTTACCCCTATGTTGGTAACATGCAGGTAGCTTGAAGGAAGATGATTATCTTCACTAGTTCGAGTCGGTGTCGGTGCTCTGATACGTAACACTCGGGGAATGGACGCTTAGTTATTTTGTGTGGTTTTCAAGTTGTTTTATTTTAAATATGTTATTACTAGGTTGTTTTAAGTTGAATAACATGTTATACCATGTTTAGTTGAATAAGTTGAAAATCCGCTACGTAGTTGTAAAAGTTGAATTTGGTTTCATAAATGAAATAAAGTTTATGTTTTAGTTTCTTTCGAACTGAAAGTGTTATGTATCAATTTTCATGAAATTAAATGAAGTTACTATAAGTTGAAAAATGTAGCATCCTGTTTGTGTACTTGTTGGTCAAATTTTTAATACTCTGTCTGTCTATATAATCGCCAGGTAGAAATGGGGTGTTACAAGACTCATCAAGTTTGGACATTTCTCAATAATAACTTTAAGAATATCTTCATTCCCACTAAAAGTTCTAAAAGACATGGTGACTGAGAGATGAAGAGAAATAAAAAGGATGAGGAGTATAAGAGGAAGTAATACAAAATGATGAGTTCAAGATTGATAAATGGAATAAGAGCAATATCTCAAGATATAAAGACCAATATTGAAACAAACAATACTTAATGATATAGCAGATAATGTTCACTATAATCATTTGAAGATAAATATGAGACATGGATGAAGGCTAAAGTAGCATGAAAAGTGAAAGATAGAAAAGGAAACCTAAGAAAGCAATAGGTTCAAGGAGAAATAGAGAGACACACAAAAAAGGAATGGAGGTAAGATGAAACAATTTTAATATCTAAACAAAAGATATTCTCATAACCCGATGTGTCCCATCAAATACTAGGAATGATACACATAAGACATAAGTCATTATAACATACCAACCCTGCGTATCACAATGGTTAATTAGATGAACTCTACAGTTTCCAATGGTCAAGTAATAATATTAAAAGATCATTTGTCATTAGACACTTAAAACACAAGAGAGCTTTACTCATCAAAAGTCTCATGTCTCAGAAGCAAGCAAATGATAACTAAGCGATAGAAATTTATTTTTTTATTCTCGAAATATGCATTCTAAGATAACCTTTTTCATTCTTAGCTTTGAACTAAGTTCACATGCAAGAAATGAAAACAAATTTACTTTCAGTATGGACATTTTTTCGGATAAGATATTAACCTTAAAATAAGGTTTTCTCTCAAAAGATTTTAGAAAATAAAATTCCTTTTTAACATAGACTTTGAAATGTATTGTTTTAGAATATAAATATAAATTTCTAAACTATTTAAACTAAATAGCAAAATTAATAAATACATTACTCAATAATTATGTAGAATCCTAACTTCTGGTGTAGATGTTTCTTCTGAAATCACCATCCAATCAACTTCTACAGTTGATGACTTTGACAAATATTTCTAGCTGGACCACTAGAACATATACTTCAGAAACCGTCGTCGTATTGACCACTTTTCTTCTCTTTTATTCACTTCTTTTCTTATTCTCTTATTCTCTTCGTGTTGGCATGCTTTCCAGACTTCTTCTTGAATTTTCAACCCAATCTTTAGGTTTTAGGTAGAATCCTAAACACCATAGTTGTTTGAACTTTAACTTGCAATTACCACGTCATTTCCTTAACATGGAGTTCTTCTTTCATGGATGCAGGCATCATTAAACCACAAGATACATCTTTTAAGGGTTTGAATGTTAACTTTATTCTTACAATACCAATCAGAATCAGTTCATCAGAAAGTATTAGCTTATGGTTATTCCTTTCTCAAGGAGATATGAACTATGATGTCTTCTAATGGAGCATCCTTGATATCTTCATCTCATACTTCTTCATCAACTTTATTACCTCAATCATCTTGAGTGGGTAATCTCTATAAAAGTACTTGACATTGATACTATATAGCTTTCAGATCCTTCTGATCATATATATTCTAACTGTGCATCGTTCATAATATAAAATACATCATTTTCTTAAGAAGTCTTCATCATGATGAAATCATGATACTGACACCTTCTTCTTAAGAACTTGTTATTTCTTCCACATGTATCTGATTGTGAAGAATTAGAACATGAGAATTTATTTCTCATAAAATAGCATTCCAAACTATAAATTCGCAGATTGTTTGATCAAGATTTATCGATGAACAATCTCAGACAATCACTAAGGTACTTGAGTGAACACAAAAGGATACATTCATGTGTTGAGAATCTTTACTCAAGTCTTTATGTTGTATTTAACAAGAAGCTTCTTGTGATCAATGATATATGCATTATCAAATGTTCAAGAAGATCAAGGTACAGATATTCCAAGAAGTCTTGAGCTAGAAACATCAGACAATGGATAACTTGTCTTTTTGACGTACCTTATTAAGAGCTTATGAAAAGAAACTATGTATAACATTTTGACAAACTTAAGTTTGTTCAGCTGAGGTGAATTTCTCAAGCTAACAAGACTTAATTGTCTATGTTGAGACAATTTCTCTTTATTAACACACATACAACAAGAAATTAAAAAGTTTTACCTTGTGTGTGTTGCTCTTCCAAGTTTCTGACAACTTGATGATCTTCCTTTCTGATCACGTCAGAAATGTGCGAAGCTTTCCAAAATCATAGTAGATGTCTTCATTTTATGCAAACATTAAGAATCCTGATAACATGATCAGTGTTGTGACTTAGCCACTTAGAGCATCTTCATTAAAGATAGTTTCTGCTGCATAAGAAACTACTTTCCTTCTGGGGATACCTTTTGCATCAAACATTCTAACATCTGCTCAGAATGCTATGTTAGTTTGTTCTTCATTTATTGCCTTCATAGGACATAAAACCATCTCTTGTGTTCTTTATCCTTTTCTTTTAAGCATTGCATGCTTTCTTCATAAGATTGTCCCTTTTGAAGTTGAGGTAGACTCATCTGACATGACAAAGCTTATCTCACTTGTATCAAGTGTTTTTCTTGTCATTATACTTATCTTCATTAGAGGTAGATATAGAGAAACCAACATTTTCAGATCCTTAAGATCTATCATGGAGATTCTTACATTTAATATGAACATTACCTTCTGAACATAAGTGACTGTAAACACCCCAAATTTGCCCTCACCCATTCACACCATGGCTTGTGATCATCCTCATATGCATAAACACAAACATATCATCTCACATCTCATTTTTGATTCACTGCATAGCTTTCAAGGCATCTGCACCTAGGGTTTGTGATCTGAGCAATCCCAGAGCTTCTTGAGGCACCCCAAAGGCAACCAATCAACTCAAAGTGGTCCATGTGTGTTCTTATATCATATTTCATCTCCTCAAAGTCAAAAATGCAGAGGAATCACAAGAACTAGGGTTTGAGTGGATGCAGGGCCAGCTTGAACTACACAGTTGACTGAAAATTAGGGTTTTGGTTTCAGAGGCCATAACTCCAAATTTTTTGGTCATTCTTGTTTCCATTGATCTCTATATGGTATAGGGAGTATACATATCAATTTTCATGAAGAAATTCCATGGGGAAGTCATCTGATCAAGAGTTGACTTTTCAGACAAGTCAGTGCAAAATCAGGGCATCTGAGGCCCCCAATGACCCAACCAATGGGTGATCTTCATCATTTTGAGTGTATATGATCTTTATTTGATCATGGAAGAAGGTTGAAGTTCATAGAAATCAAGAATTTAGGGTTTTTGCAAAGGTTGACTTTTTGGGCATAGTTGACTTTTCAAGAATGCACCATTTTAGGTCATTTTTCAAGCCATGATTCATGGTCCAAAAAGGCTTCAAATAAAAAAACTTTGGTCATGAAAGTTGTAGATCTCATCTTTCCCTTTTCAAAAAGTACAAGAACATGATCAAACTCTTCTTGGATCAAAAGTTATGGCAATGCAAAGTTGGCTAAAATCATTAATTTTCAAGGCATGCCCTAAGTGAGAACTTTGCAAAATCTTGGACCAATGCACATTGCAGCCTCTAATTCATTTCAAACCAGCACATAAGCATTCTCTAAGTTACAAAATTCAGAATTGGATCAAGTTTCATCATGGTTTGGTTTGTGTAACAAGGCATTTTTCATGAAAACCCATAAAGTAACCAAGTTGCAAAACTCATGATCAAGCCTTCACCACTTGCTGCCTTGAATGCTGGACCAAGCTGACATTTCCCCCTCATCTTGCTGCGCATAGCCCATGCCTTGTACCAAGCTAGCACCTCACCATACTTTCTCTTACACAAGAGTTGACAAATTGCAAAAGTTGCCTCACCTATCCATAAAGCACATGTCAAATCAACTGACCAATGAGAGAGAGTCATATGGACAATTTGCAAGCAAAGCATAGCATAAGGCAAGGCTGAAACATACACATTCACAACATTCACAAAATCCCTCCATCTTGAAACTTGCTTCGAATTCCTCTCCACAGCCACAAAACACTCAAACTTTTTCCTCCATTCAACTCACCATGTATCACTGAGTAGAAACCACCCAAAGCACAAGCCTGAAACAGCCAGATTACTCCATAGCCATTTCTCACTCCATTTTGCAGTTTCATTCGAAACTCTCATCCTAGCTCACAAACACACAAACAAACACCACAAACCTTCTCCATTCATCATCAGGACCTCAAACCTTCATTCACCATGACCTGAAAGTGCCAGAATCTCCATTGCCATTTTTGACTGAACTGAAGCAGGAGCTTTCGAAACTCATCATCAAGCCAACTTAAACTCATTTTGAGCATTCAAACATCATCAAGGGGTTCTAAGGAGTAGATTGCACATAAAGAGAAGGCCAGAAAGTCCTCAAGTGGAAAGCTTCAAATCTCAGGTAGCCTGAAATTTATTTTTCCAGAAATGATTTTGCTTGTTACAAACTTGTTCTACTAGCTTCACTGATCATTCTGGTACCATTGGTTTTGAAAATGGTTGTGATTTGAGTGTTTAATTTATCTCTGAAGCTTGCGTGCCCTAGTTTTTCTTTCTTTCGATTCAGCTTGTTTAGGAAGAATAAATTTGTTTTGAGAGAGGGGTTTGATTCGTGAGAGGCTGGAGATCATTTCCCAATTCATAGATTTTATTTTAGTTACGATTTGAGTGATTTGGAGTTTTCTCAGGTGAGATGCTGGCCGGAGAAGACGACCGGAGGTCTTCTCCGGCCACCTGAAAGTCATTAGGGCAAATCCCTGTAATTAATGAGGATTTGAATCTGGACCGTAGATGCAGTTGACTGGAGTTGACTCCCGCGCGTTTGTGTGGCTCGGATTACATCATTAAAGCCCTAATCTGTTTTATTAATTTAATAAATTATATTTAGGTTAATTAAGCCAGAAGAGATCCTGACCTTCCAATAGCGCGCGTGGTCAACTGTTGACCCCCCAAGTTTGAATCTCAGCCATGGATTGTGATTACTTCTCATTTTCATTAATTTTTATTTCAATTTTTCTCATTTGTTTTGTACAATTTATTTAAAATAGCAAAAATGTTTTAAAAATTATGAAACTTTTTGTCAAGAGTTTCACTAATTTTTAAAACCCAAAAATATTTTTAGTTTCATTTTTATCATTTAAAAAAGTATTTTTAAATATTTAAAAGATTATTTTTAATTGATTAATGAGAATTAATTAATTAAAAATACTTTTAGGTATTTAAAAATCACAAAAAAATTCATGAAATGTTCTAAGACATTTAGAAACATTGTCCAACCTTCAAACCAAATTTCTTTTTTGATCTTGATGCATTTTAAGAATTTTTCATTGAATTAAATCATTTTTTATGCATTATTTTGATCATAAGTTTGAAAATTCATTTCTGCCAATTGGTGAAGGTTGAGACATTGATTCTTCTTGCATTGTCTTTTGTTTTGCATGTAGTTTCTAGGGTAAAAAGGCCATGAATTGTTCTTGCATTTTCAAATTGTTTGGCATTTGTTTTGTTAAGAACCCTAAAAAACCCTAATAAGTTAGAAAATTCATAACTTGAGTTTGGTTTAGAGTTGAGAGCTCCCCTTTGGGAAGTGGTTCATCATAGGCCTAGGGTTTCTTTGGGTGCCATTTTCCATTTTTTATCATGAGGTTTGCTTCTGTTTTGGTTTGTGTTTGATGTTTGATCCATGAACCCTAATTTGGGCTTTCATTTGCATCCCTCTTGCATTTCCTTGCATAACATGACTTGTCATTGCATTTTGTGCATTCTTATGATCCATTTGACATCTTAAGACATGTATAAAGCATCTTTGATCATTGCATCCCATATTTGCCATGTCATTTGTCTTGTATGATTCATAACTTTTCATGTTTGTTCATGCTCCTTAGCTTGCATCATTTGCATTCATGATCTTGTATGAACATCCCCATTGTCTTGCCTCATGTTTGCAGAACCTCATAACATCATAATCATCATCAAGATGCTTCTGGTTTTGCTTAGCATCATATCATTTCATCTCATCTTGCATTGCATTGCATTTCTTTCTAACATTGCAGGTGGTAAGTAACTTGAGAAGTGGATTTGCCTTCACTTCTCATAACTTTTCCTTTCATCTCTCTTGCATCCATTGCTGCATTCTTATATGTGTTTGAGTTTGAGCTTGTTCATTCTTGCTTCTCCCACTTTCTTTCTTCAAGTGACTTGACTTCTTGAATGAAGCAAGTTGCTTTGCTTCTCTTGATCCTGTTCTTCTGCTTCCTGGTGGCTCCTCTGAAGATTGTTCTTGGAAACCTCACAAACCTTAGGACCAACCAAGCATGATAATGAATTAGGGTTTTGATTAGTCTCCCCTCATAGTTTTACCTTTGTGTCTCTCTTTGAGTCTTCTCTTCTCATCTCATAATCAGGGACTAAACCCTAAAGGCTTTAAGACTTTGTGATTGAGCTTATGCCTGCATCCTTCTCTTAGGATGGGGTGTATAACTTTAATCCTAAGTATTAAACCCTTTATGTGTTTAAATATCTTAATCAATCCACCTAATAATTATCAAGACATTACACTTGTAACTTGGGCCTTGTATTAGGGTTCTAATTCTTCCTTAAGTGGTTAAGAAGGACTAACCCTAGTGTTAATGGACAAGTCCCCCTCAAGTTGTCTTACAAACCATAAAAACACTTCATCATCATACCATTAAATAAAATCCACTTAATAAAGGCTTGTTTTGTCATGGGTTTAATCCCTAATCATGGATTAAGTTGAGGAGTCTTCCTCAGCTTAAACATTCTCATCTATTATCCTTCTTTTAGGATGGTGTAATGAGTCTGTTTGATCCTTGATTATGGCTTAACCTCATTACTCAACACTAAACAAAAACCACAAAAACATCTAAATAATCACAAGTAGGTTAATGATCTTAATCCTACACCAAAGGTGATTAAGTGTGAGAATCTGACTTCACACTTAAGGTATTCTCATTACCCCTTATCAGAGGGAAGATGTGATGAGTTTACTAACCCATTGGTTTAGACTTAAGCTCATTATCTTATGACAAACTCCAAAAAGAAATAAAAGACTGAAAACTCAAAAACAAACAATAATCGTCTCCTCCGGGATTCTTTTCTCATCATCTTCACTCACAATCGAGAACTTGCTTCTTCCGTCTAATGCAAGACAGTCAGCATCTGTGCCAGACAGATCATACACTTGAGCATAGGCAAGTAAGCAGTTCACAAGTCAATTCATCTTTCAGTCCCTTTGGGTCGAACTACGGTGTTCTGACTTCCTCATTGCACGAGAGGATACGTAGGCATAACTTAACGGTTATCGAACAAAAGTCTCTGTATATTCCCCCTCCTTCCAGCTTCATTCTTTTTTTTAGCCTCATGATCTTGAGCATCTTATTCCTTTTCTTACACTGACACTGTATATATATCACACTTCACTTCTCATACACTGACACCTGTACATCCTTTTCCAGCTATTTTACACACAAATTGCACTGACACTACCCCTTTATAACACAAATCTTTTAAGCGTGGATCCCGTCGAGTACGGCGGACAATCTGGGTGCTAATACCTTCCCAGGTTGTAACCAACCCCCTTTCTCAGTCTCTCTGGTTCGCAACCGTCTTATCCATTCTTTTCTAGGCCTATGCAGCATTGCCTTTCCTCCGGGATAAAAATGCCTAGCTGGCGACTCTATTCATCTCCAGTGAGTTCACGGCTGTGTGTTCTCACTGTTCCCTTCGCCGACCGTTCGCGTCTGTACCTTCATCTGAACCGGTTTCATTTGTCGGGAGCGACAGCTTGGCGACTCTGCTGGGGACCCTTATACTGCAACCAGGGCTTCTGGTTCTTTTTGTGGGTTCCTCCTAGCGCTTGTTTGATTTGCGTTTACTGGGGTGTTATGTGCTTATCTGTGCTTGTATATTCATCTTTGTTTATTTGCTTTATGTACAGTTACTTTACTGTTTTCTTTACTGCATTTATATATCATATTGTCATTATTGCTGGCTGGATCTGTTGTTTGCCTTGGTGGGTGGGTGATTCATTGAGAGTTAAGGTCCTATACCTGGGACCTGAGTGACACCTAGGCTAGAGTGAATCATATTCTTTCCCATTCCATTTCGGTCTGGTGCGGGAATATGAAACACGGTTCAGATATGGGTTTCTTCTTGAGAACTCTGTGTTGCAGATTTCCTGCAATGCTAGGGCTATCTGGGAAGCCTGCTAAGTCTAGATGACCTTTTAGTATTGACCTTCAGAAACTGAGGTGAATTAGAGGAGGAACTTTTATGGTTATTGTAAACACTGTACCTCCGGGTTAGAAGTGTTTACACTTCTCATAACTGATCCAAGTCTGAGGATCCTTGTTCTAGATCATCACCTGTGAGGGGGTTGGGCTGTTTACAGGTTTGCAGGTACCTTGACCTCAGAATACCCTGTTACTTTGACTTTGTTAAGAGTGCTCCATGTTGGATAGTTCTTGTGATTCTAAACCCTGGACATGTGGCTCTTTATTTGAGTTCCCCACCCTGGTTACTGGATTTATAGACCTCCATCTGGAATTCTTGAACACACATGGATCTATATCAAGGCAGTTTATCAGATCCAGCTCAGTCACAAACCCCTCGCATATCATTTGCATACATACTCATTGCATCATATTAACATTTGCTTATTTGTGTTTCAGGGTATCCACCTCCATCTGGTTTTGGTTTTGACCCCATCTGCAGTTTTGACCTGTCTCCACCAGCACTTGCATCAGTTTGTCAGCCATATACTTCAGTTACTTGCACTAGCCGGCCAGTGGCCCACTCTTCAGCATCTTCATCAGCACTCATCCTGCTCAGTCTCAGCATCATGGCTCCAAAGAAAAGCAACATCACTTATCATTTCTTCCAACCAGACTTATCAGACATCAGGAGGATCCAAACCCTGATCACTCCAGATCACATACCCTTGTTCAGGGAGAGTTATGGAGATATACTGGACTTGGTTATGGATCTGGACCCATCTCAGAGGAGCCTGATCCACACCTGCATTCAGTTTTATGATCCTCCATTGAGATGTTTCACCTTTCAAGACTTTCAGTTGGGGCCTCTTCTGGAAGAATGCTCATCTTTGGTTGGTTTGCCTATCAAAAGAGAAATCCCATTCAACCCTGAAATGGTCTTTCCTAGCAATGGAGAAGTAGCAAAAGCTTTGCACCTGGAGCCTGTTTTGATTGAACAGCATATGACCTCCAAAGCTGGGATCCCTGGATTTCATCTGGACTTCCTGATTTCTCAAGCTAGTCTGAAGGCTTCCTTGGGGGAGTGGAAAGCTGTTTGTGCTCTGTTGGCCTTAAGTGTATATGGAATTGTGTTGTTTGCATATGAGCCTCGATTCATCAGCAAGAATGCAATCCATTTGTTCATCCTGAAGAACCCAGTGCCAACTTTATTGGGTGATCTTTATTACTCAGTACATCAGAGAAATGAGAAGCAGAGGGGAAGATTAGTGAGGATTTGTGCTCCATTATTCCATGCTTGGCTTCTCAGGCATCTACCCAGGACAGATGCATTTCTCAATCCTCATCAGCAAAGCAACTGGGCTAAGAGGCTCACTACTCTCACTTCAGCAGATATCAGATGGTGTACTCAGAGCACCAAAGGCAGAGATATGATCACCAGCTGTGGGCACTTTCCCAATGTGCCCTTAATAGGAGTTAAGGGAAGTATCAATTACAACCCTCTGCTGTTCAGAAGGCAATTGGGCTATGCACTGGTCCATACTCCCAGGGAACAAGACTTGGTCGAGACCCTCTACTGTGAGAACAAGATTAGTCTGGCAACTGTTAGGCAGGCTGCCTGGGCCTGGGATCATGTTCAGACTAAGGGGATCACCATTCTGGGGAAGTGCAATAATGTGGCATCAGTCCAATATTATGAGTGGTCCCATGCTAGGGCCCAATTCTCTGGAATGCCCTTTACCATAGAAGACATGCCTGAGTCATCTTCAGCACCACCCCCTGCCACTATCAGTTTGGAGGAGTTTGAGAGCTTGAAGGAAAGAAATGAGAAGTTAACTCAAGCCTTGCAGAAGACCCTCCGGGAGAGGAGTGAAGGTGTGAGGGAGATTGAAAGATTGGAGAAGTTAAGGGTGGAATACTTGACTAAAATTGAGAAGTCTGGAGATTATATCAACAAGTCCAAAGCTGGTGAGCAAATTCTGAAGAATGCTTGTAAAGAAGCCCAGTTCCAAAGAGCAAGAACAGACTTGTATTTGAAAGAGAGTCAGGCCAGGTGGGTCCGGATCACTGAGGCCCGTACTCTAGAAGACAAGAGAGTTCAGGACAAGATGGAGCAGATGGAAAAAGCCCTGGCAGCAGCCCAGGAGGAAATATCAGAGCTGAAAATCAAAGCAGGATTGAAGAGGTCAAAGGACCAAAGTCAGAGCAGGAAGTTGACTGCAGCTGTTGCAACAAGAAACCTTCTCATCAGAAGTCTCACGGAGCATCCGGCTGATCCTGTGACCGAAGCACTTCTCAAGGAAGTTCGTGAGGATGAGTTTGGCCTTGGAGTTTGATCATTTGCTTGTCGTTGTTCCTTTTCCATGTACTTTTGCTTTTTGTGATGTATTTTGGCCCCTTTGAGGGTTTGTGTTGTAAAATGAACAAATTGTATTATTTCACCTTTGTAATATATTTGTGTTGGTTTCTATCTGGGTTCACATCAAAAGCAACTTCAACAGCATCATCTTCAAGGGTCTGGAAGGGTCAAAACTGAAGGCCAAACCGGATACCTTGAGAACAAATAAGCATAACTGCATTGCATGCTAACCCTTTTGTTTGTTTTGTAGGTTTTTGTTTTGTTGTTGCTAACCTCTGTTGTGATGTTCAGGAATTATTGCTCGCCGCCGGGTATTTCCTCTCAACAGGCCTCACAGGTACCCGACTAGAAACAACCTTCCGGGAATCCAGATGGATCAGATGCAGCAAGACCTTATGGAGGTCAGAAACCAGATGGCCAACGAAAGGTTGGAGATGAGAACCCAGATAACCCAGTTCATGGAAGTGATGAACAATTTAGCTCAAAGCCAGGAGAGGCTCAGGGTTTTGGTAGAAGGAAGGAATCAAGAGGAGCCCCATGTGGGAACTGCTGGCACAAGTAACAACGAGAGGGTCCAACCTCATGTCAATCCCCCAATTTTTGGACCCCATCTCCATCCAGAGGCCAACATCCCAGTCAACATTTAAGGGACAGCCACAACAGCCAGAGTACTTCAAGAAGATCCTCAGGAGGACCAGTATACAGTAATGGGTGCCGGAGAGGAAACTTATGATAGACGATTGGAAGAAATAGCTGAGAAGTTGAGATCACTGGAGTCTCAAAATTCTTTGGGCTTCGACGTCATGGACATGGGTTTGGTAGAAGGGGTCAGGATTCCCCACAAGTTCAAGCCTCCTTGTTTCGAAAAGTATAATGGGACTTCATGCCCCCGGACTCATTTGCAATCATTTCTGGGAAGGCTGAAGGCCTATACAATGGATGAGAAATTGTGGATGTTCTATTTTGAAGATAGCTTGACTGGAGCATCAAGGGAATGGTATTCCCATCTGACAAGAGCAACTATAAGATGCTGGAAGGACCTGGCAGAAGCCTTCATCAGACAGTATCAGTATAATCTAGATATGGCACCCAACAGGACCCTCCTAATGGGAATGTCATAGTCTTCGAGGGAGAGTTTCCGAGAGTATGCCCAAAGGTGGAGGCAACTGGCTGCTGCTGTTCAACCACCAATGTCTGAGAGAGAAATGGCAGACATGTTTATGAATACTCTTCAGGGAACGTATATTGACAGGTTGGCTGCTTTCTCTTCCACCAGCTTCGCAGATGTTGTCATAGCTGGGGAGAGAATTGAAAGCCTGTTAAAAATGGGAAAGATCTCAGACAACGGTGCAAGCTCGTCCAGTAGTACAAGAAAGCCTTTTGCAGGCCCGAGAAGAACTGGCGAGACCAATGCCATTCACACCAACAGGGGTAGGCCCCAATATGCTCAGAGGTCAATAGCAGCAGTCACTATCCCTGCTCCAATTCATCCACAGCCAGTCTATCAACCTCCTCAACAAAACTTCCAACAACAACCTCAGTATCAGCAGAATCGGTATCCTCCAAGGAACTACAACAACAACAACACCACCAACAACAATCAACAGAGGCCATTCCAACAGAGGCCCTCTCAAGCTAACAGAGTGATCGACCCGATCCCAATGCCGTATGCTGCCTTGCTGCCACAACTTCTGAAACTCAACCTAGTTGAGCTAAGAACGTTGGCACCTCCGGATCCTAACAGTCTACCAAGGAACTATGACTCCAATGCTAGGTGTGCTTTCCACTCGAACGCACCTGGTCACAGTACAGAAAAATGCAGAGCTCTGCATATGAAGGTACAAGACTTGGTAGACTCCAAGGCTCTGAATTTTGCACCTCCGCCCAATGTCAATAAGAACCCAATGCCAAACCATGGTGGTCCCCGAATTAATGCTATTGAAGAAGACCAACCGTCTTATTTAATAACCAGTGTGGATCAGATCCGGACGCCATTGGTGGAAATCAAAGCTCAACTCCGAGAAAACCAAATATTTCCGGGATGTGAACTAGGGTGTCCCTACTGCAATATTTCATGGAATGGGTGTGAAGATTTAAGGAATGGCATTGACAGCCTTATTCAGAGTGGCCTGCTACAGATCACTACATCATTTCCGACAAATCCGGCAACTTCATCAACAACGGTTTCAGAACCTCCTACAACTACAACAATTATTGTTCCCGACAATTCATCGACACCATCAACAAGTACTTCACCTGTCCTCCCAAATGATCAGTTTTCAACAGTTCCTCCTGCTACAACTTCAGCTTCATTCCATTTCGACTCTCCATCAGCGACAACAACAGTCCTTCCAACAGAACCTCCTACAACACCAGCAATCAATCATGAAGATGTCTCTACTGTTACCATATTCTATGATCCGGAAAACAACTCTGCCTACCATTCAGAAGGTGCTGCTCCCGCCAGAGCACCAGTAACAATCTTTTATGATCCACAAACAATTACAGTCCCTTCAGCAGCAGCAATCAGTCCAGTCACTGTCACGGTGCCTGGACCAGTACCATATGAAAGCAATAGGGCCATCCCTTGGCACTATGGCTCTGACGTGTATTGCGGAGGAAAAAGAATCACTCTGGAAACATCAACACCTGCACCACAAGTAGATAATGTGGGGGGAGGCGGAGGCTTCACTCGAAGCGGACGTCTCTTTGCTTCACAAGTCCAAAGACCTACTGCCGAAGCAGAAGCTGCTGCCAAGGCAAAAGGAAAAGGCCCGGTGCAGGAAGATCCAGCTGCCAAAGAAGCCCTAAAGACTCCATTTGATCAGGAAGTTGATGAGTTTATGCGGATCATCAAAAAGAGTGACTACAAAATTGTGGATCAACTTCACCAGACGCCATCCAAAATCTCTATCCTCTCACTGCTTATGTGCTCCGAAGCCCATCGGAATGCACTACTCAAGGTCTTGCACGCAGCTTACGTGCCTGAGGAGATTACTGTCAACCAATTGGAAACCGTGGTTGGAAACGTTACTGCTAGCAATGGGCTAGGATTCACCAATACTGACTTGACAGCGGATGGCCGCAACCACAACAAAGCCTTGCACATAACCATGGAATGCAAAGGAGCTGTCCTTTCTCATGTGCTGGTGGACACAGGTTCTTCCCTGAATGTCTTACCGAAGAAGGCTCTGGTGAAGCTTGAATATGATGGATTGGCATTGAGACCCAGCAACCTGGTAGTAAGGGCCTTTGATGGTTCTAAGAGATCGGTTCTGGGAGAGATTGAGCTGCCTGTGACAATTGGCCCGCAGACCTTTAAGACTATCTTTTATGTGATGGACATTCAGCCCGCCTACAGCTGTTTGTTGGGTAGACCCTGGATTCACGCCGCCGGCGCAATAACGTCTACCCTTCACCAAAAGTTAAAATTTGAGTGGGAAGGCCAAGTTGTCACAATCTGTGGAGAGGAGGACATTTTTGTCAGCCACCTGGCAACCTACAAATACATTGAGATGGATGGGGAGATCCATGAAACAATGAGCCAAGGTTTTGAAGCCTTGAACGTCAATGAAGCATCTGCTGTGTCGGGTATCTCCATGTCATCTTACCAACAAGCCCGGAAGGTTGTTGAAGAAGGAACTGCCCTAGGCTGGGGCAAGGTCTTAGCTGTGGAGGAGAAGAAGGACAAGTTTGGGTTGGGTTACAGACCAACTCAACATCAAGCGAAGGCTGCTGCAGAGCCAGGTTTTGTCAGTGGGGGGATGCTTACCCCCGATGCTATCAACTGTCTGGAAGACGAGCTGGAAGAGGAGCGCAATCTGGAGAATTGGATTCGTCCAAAGATCCCGGGGAGCAGTGTCTCGAACTGGTCTTCCCAGGAAATTATAAGAGTTACTCGATCAGAGTAATTATTATTTCCTGTATTTTTTTATAGCATGCATCCAAGTCTTGCATCTTGCCCAAGATGACAAGACTCATTTTGTAACCAGGGCCATCTGTACTTTTGTGCAAACAAGATTAAATTAATGAAATATCAGACATCTTTTTGCAAACGAGTCTTTTTTCTTTTCTGCTCACTGTTTTTTCCATTTTTCTTTTTGTACAAAAATAAATGGCGGCGTTTTCAAAATGATAACTTCATTTCACTTTTTTCTAAAGTAAGATTAAAATCAATCACTAAAATGAACAAACTTAACCCTTGCAGAGTGTGCCTTCCAGACAGCACCGACAACAGCACGGCTATGACATCGTATGACTTTGACAATCCAATCAATCAAGCTGATGAAGGGGTTGATGAAGAGTATGAGCTTCCTGAAGAGCTAGCCAGGTTGTTAAGGCAAGAGGAAAAGGTTATTACCCCTCACCAGGAGGAGGTTGAAGTGATTAATCTTGGTACAGACGAAGACGTGAAAGAGGTTAAAATAGGGGCCTGCCTGCAAGACTCAGTGAAGAGACAACTGATAAATCTGCTTCAAGAGTATGTTGATGTGTTTGCTTGGTCGTATCAAGACATGCCAGGGTTGGATACCGACATTATTGTGCACAAGCTGCCTCTGAGGGAATAATGCCCACCGGTCAAACAGAAGTTGCGCCGAACTCGCCCAGACATGGCTATGAAAATCAAGGAAGAGGTACAAAAGCAATGGGACGCCGGGTTCCTTGCTGTAACTAGCTACCCGCCGTGGGTTGCTAATATAGTACCTGTGCCTAAGAAAGACGGCAAAGTAAGAATGTGTGTTGACTACCGGGATCTGAACAGAGCCAGCCCGAAAGATGACTTCCCATTACCTCACATTGATGTATTGGTGGATAACACGGCTCAGTTCTCGGTATTCTCCTTCATGGATGGATTTTCAGGATATAATCAGATCAAGATGTCACCTGAAGACATGGAGAAGACAACATTCATCACACCTTGGGGCACGTTCTGCTACAAGGTGATGCCATTCGGACTGAAGAATGCTGGTGCAACGTATCAACGGGCTATGGTGACATTATTCCATGATATGATCCACAAGGAAATAGAATGTTATGTGGATGATATGATCGCCAAGTCCCTTACAGAGGAAGATCACCTGGTGAATCTGCTGAAGTTGTTCAAGCGTCTGAGGAAGTACCAGCTAAAGTTGAACCCCAACAAATGCACATTCGGGGTGAGATCTGGTAAGCTGCTGGGCTTTATTGTAAGCGAGAAAGGGATTGAAGTTGACCCTGATAAAGTCAAAGCTATTCAAGAAATGCCTGCACCGAAAACTGAGAAAGAAGTTCGAGGGTTCTTAGGTCGATTGAACTACATTTCAAGGTTCATATCTCACCTCACAGCAACCTGTGAACCCTTGTTCAAGCTATTAAGAAAGGAGCAAACGGTCAGGTGGAACGAAGATTGCCAGAAGGCTTTTGACAAGATCAAGGAATATCTGCAAGAACCTCCAATCCTTATGCCGCCAGTTGAAGGAAGACCTCTAATTATGTACTTGACAGTATTAGAAGAGTCGATGGGGTGTGTGCTGGGCCAGCATGACGAGTCTGGTCGAAAAGAGTATGCAATATACTACCTAAGCAAAAAGTTTACCGACTGTGAACAACGTTATTCACTGCTCGAGAAAACTTGCTGTGCTTTAGCGTGGGCTGCTCGCCGACTGAGACAGTATATGCTGACCCACACTACCTTATTAATCTCAAAAATGGATCCAGTTAAGTACATTTTCGAGAAGCCAGCTCTTACCGGACGGGTTGCAAGATGGCAGATGATTCTCACAGAGTACGACATACAGTACACATCTCAGAAAGCCATCAAGGGCAGTGTACTGTCTGAATATCTTGCTGAGCAACCCATTGATGACTACCAGCCTATGAGGTTTGACTTCCCTGATGAAGACATCATGTTCATTAAAGCAAAAGATCATGAAGAGCCTGTTCACACTGAAGGGCCCGACCCGGAAGAAGAATGGACTATGATGTTTGACGGGGCTGTTAACATGAATGGTCGCGGTGTTGGTGCAGTACTCATTACACCTAAAGGAGTTCACATGCCTTTCTCGGCAAAACTCACTTTCAACTGCACTAACAACGAAGCTGAATACGAAGCTTGCATTATGGGTCTTGAGGAAGCCATTGACCTCAGGATCAAGACATTGACCGTATTCGGAGATTCAGCTCTGGTAGTCAATCAAACCAACGGAAAATGGTACACCCACCAAGATCATCTGATACCTTACAGGGATTATACAAGGAGGTTATTGACTTTCTTCACAACAGTCAAGCTTGAGTATATCCCTCGGGACGAGAATCAGTTTGCGGATGCTCTTGCTACCATTTCATCCATGATCAAAGTTCAAGCGGCTAACTTTGTACCCCAGATTTCAGTGTCTAGGCTTGATAGACCAGCATATGTATTTGCAGCGGATGTTGTAAAAGATGGTAAGCCTTGGTTCCATGACATTAAGTGCTTCTTGGAGGATCAAGCATACCCACCTGGGGCATCTTCCAATGATAAGAAGACTTTGAGAAGGCTTGCTGGTAGTTTCTTTCTGAACACTGATGGGTCTTTATACAAAAGGAACTTTGACATGGTACTCCTCAGATGTGTTGACAAGACAGAAGCAGATTTGTTGATGCATGAAGTGCATGAAGGATCTTTTGGTACCCATACAGGAGGGCATGCCATGGCTAAGAAATTGTTAAGATCAGGCTATTACTGGATCACGATGGATGCAGACTGTTGTGCTTACGCCAGAAAATGCCATAAATGCCAGATCTATGCAGATAAGGTGCATGTGCCTCCTAATCCTTTGAACATCATGTCTTCACCATGGCCCTTTGCTATGTGGGGCGTTGATATGATTGGCAAGATTGAGCCAACTGCTTCAAACGGCCACAGATTCATCCTGGTCGCCATCGACTATTTCACCAAGTGGGTTGAAGCAGCCTCATATGCAAATGTTACAAGACAAGTGGTAGCCCGATTCCTGAAGAGAGACATCATCTGTCGGTATGGAGTGCCCGAGCGAATCATTACTGATAATGGTTCCAATCTCAACAACAAAATGATGGCAGAGCTGTGCCGGGACTTCAAGATCCAACATCACAATTCTTCTCCTTACAGGCCAAAGATGAACGGCGCTGTTGAGGCAGCAAATAAAAATATTAAGAAGATTGTGCAGAAGATGGTAGTCACTTACAAAGATTGGCATGAAATGCTACCATTTGCCTTGCATGGGTACCGCACATCAATCAGAACATCCATTGGGGCAACACCGTATCAACTTGTATATGGTATGGAAGCAGTCCTACCGGTTGAAGTTGAACTACCCTCTCTGCGGGTATTAATGGATGTTAAACTAAGTGAAGCAGAATGGGTTCGGTCCCGATACGAACAACTAAGTCTGATCGAAGAGAAAAGATTGGCTGCAATCTGTCACGGGCAGTTATATCAGAAGAGAATGAAGAAGGCCTTCGATCAAAAAGTCAAACACCGAGAGTACCAAGTGGGAGATCTTGTGCTGAAAAGAATCCTCCCTCCTCATACAGACCACAGGGGCAAATGGACTCCAAATTATGAAGGACCATTTGTTGTAAAGAAAGTTTTCTCCGGTGGAGCACTGATGCTCAGCACCATGGATGGTGAAGATTTCCCGTCCCCTGTGAATTCAGATGCAGTTAAAAAATACTTCGCATAAAATGACCCGCTGGACATAAAAACAGAATGTAAGTCCAGGCAAAAATAGGGCATCCCGGCGAGTCAAAAACAGAATAAAAGACTCGGGCAAAAGTAAGGGAAAATAAACAAAAAAAATGTACACCCGCTGAGTTGAAAAGCCGCATTGGACAACTCAGGCAAAAATGGGTATCCCGATGGATTGAAAACCCGAAAGGGCGATCCAGGAAAAATAAGGGAATAAGCGAACAACTGCATTCTGAATTCGTCTGTATCACCTACAACTTGGTAAGCTTCCAAAGGATCAAGCTTCAATCAGAATCAACTCTCTCCAGAAAGCAAGACGAGAAGAACGTCATTGTCATACGAGTCATAGCAGAAGGGGAAGCTCCTTGAAAGCGTCGTCAACACCGCCAGCACTTTATTTCTCAATTTGTAACAATCTCCTCATTTCAGGGGATATGTTTCTTTGACTGTATCTTGCCAATTCAGGGCACATGAATTAATGAAATCAGATTTTTCAGTCATGTCTCGTTTTTACATTTATGTTTTGCAAAGAGTCGTCTGATATCTCTAAAAATACAATTGCATAAGTACAGATGCCTTTCTCTAAAAATGAAAACACATGCTTACAGGGAATGTGATTATTCTCGAAAGTACTTAACTCCTATGACGGAATACAGTAAGGGATACCTCGGGACCTTTTGTACGTTCCATTATCTTTGCAGGATTGCAGATATCCAGAACGCAACCTGGGGCATGCAGGTTACGTCTTAGCAAGTAGGCGAATCATTATCAACTCGGTCTATCTTCCACATGGCACTAGAAGGTGCCCATTTCCCCAGCGGAGCTGCCAAATCAACATGCACTCAATCTCAGCATCCGAGATGCTCTATCCCCAGCTGAGTTGCTCCCCATTGCTTCCCCCAGCAAAATTGCCAAATCAACTAACAGGTTTAACACTCAGGATGTTTTCTCGCCAGCCGAGTTGCCTCTCATTACTCTCCCCAGCTGAGTTATCAACAGCATTCCCCAGCTGTAGTGCCAACCATCCTTCCTCAACAGGATGCAGAAATCAGGGAATCATCTCCCCACAGAGCTTCAAGCCTTTATTCAGAAGAGCAACGCACGGAGAAGTCACAACAGAGTACAGAAGCTCCTACCAACCCCAGCTGGGTCCCATATTACGAGGATATGTCAACCAGTGACCTATATCCCCAAGCAGATACATCATTGGATCTACCAATGATCTCATCCCCAGCTGGGACGTTCACTTCAAGCAGATCATCCAGAGATCTTCGCAGCAATGGGATCCGAATCCCGGATCTGTGCCCCTTTGCATAATCATGGCATCCGCATCATATTCACCCCCCAGAGCGTAGCATTCCGTCTAATACGGAGCATTACGGCAAAAATCAAATGCATAGCATAATCATAAGTCATGTTGTGAATTGAACACTTGTGAATAATAAACCGTTCATCATCACTATACAAACATCCCCATCAGAGTCCCAACAAAAGCAGCTGCCCTCACAAATCACAAACACCAGTATATACACCTTTTGGCACCCGTCCGTGTCATCATTCTCCGGTAAGGTCGCCTGAATACTCCTTACAAACAAATCACCCGTACTACAAGTATTTCCTGACACCCACCCGTGTCAAAACACCAGCAGAAAACCAAAGACATCCTCTTTGCACTCACATATACCTATACGTACACTTTCTTGACACCCGTCCGTGTCATATCCCCAGCGCAGTCGCTTACACCTTTATCACCCATACACTTGTTAATATTATACTTTTCTCCTTTTGGCACCCGTCCGTGTCACTCTCCCCAGCAGTTAAAACACTCATCTATACAATACAATACTCACTACTCATGGTACACTTATACAGATACCCGTCCGTATCTTGTATACACCACCACTCATATCCCCGCAGATTCGACAGTAGTCCTTGTTCTTTGCTAACCAGTTGGTACTCGTCCGTACCATCATCTCAGAACATTGCGTCTAGTGTTTGTTTCTACATGATACTCGTCCGTATCATAGTCCTAAGGATGCTCGTCCGCATCTTTAATCCATACACAATACCCAAAACACTTATACCTTTTGTTTTCTTGGATGTAAACGCTCGTCCGTGTTTACTGTATCCCCAGTAGATCACCAAATTTTCTTTTTATCTAACACTCGTCCTGTGTTATGATACCTTTGAGAGCAGCCGTACCCTGCTGAGTGGTCGTCCTCCACTTCTTGATGGTCGTCCTCCATCATGCTCATCCGATGGCCGTCCCCATCGTTGATTTTAGCAGCCGTCCCCTGCTAGGTGGTCGTCCTCCACCTTTTGATGATCGTCCTTCATCAACTTTATCCAATGGCCGTCCCCATTGTTGATTTTGGTTATCTGACACTCGTCCTATGTCATGATAAACCCCGAGAGCAGCCGTCCCCTGCTGAGTGGTCGTCCTCCACTTCTTGATGGTCGTCCTCCATCTTGCTCGTCCGATGGCCGTCCCCATCGTTGACCTTTCCTATCCGATGGCCGTCCCCATCGTTGATATTTTCGGCAGCCGTACCCTGCCAGGTGGTCGTCCTCCACCTCTGATGGCCGTCCCCATCATATTCCTTTTATCCCCAACAGAGCAGCCGTCCCCTGCTAGGTGATCGTCCTTCACCTTTGATGGCCGTACCCCATCAACTGTTTATTTCATGGCCGTCCCCGTCGTGGTCCCTTTTCCTTTTTAGCCCGATGGCCGTCCCCATCGTTGGTTACTTTACCTTTATGAACTTGATGGCCGTCCCCGTCATGATTCATTAATCCTCAGAAATTTTACAGTGTTATCGTGATGGCCGTCCCCATCATGATTTTATCTTTCCCAGCTAGCCGGCCGTCCCCGTCTTAGCTTTACTTGTTTTTCCCCAGCTAGTCGGCCGTCCCCGTCTTAGCTTTACTCTTTTTATCCCCAGCATGTCGGCCGTCCCCGTCATTGCTTTATTTCCTGCACTTTCCCCAGCATGTCGGCCGTCCCCGTCATTGCTATTTACCCAGCAGTCGTCCTCTGCTCGACGGTCGTCCTCCGTCGCCCATACTTTACAATATACTTTGTTTTGCTTTTACAATCTATATCCCTTTTCTTCTTCATTCTGTGAGTGCAAATTTTGGACTGTCTTTGGTATTCAACCACAAGTTATCTTGTTCGCCTGTTAAGCCGTCGCTTACAACCTGCACAGCTAACTCATGTTTGAATAGGGGCAGCTGTAAACACCCCAAATTTGCCCTCACCCATTCACACCATGGCTTGTGATCATCCTCATATGCATAAACACAAACATATCATCTCACATCTCATTTTTGATTCACTGCATAGCTTTCAAGGCATCTGCACCTAGGGTTTGTGATCTGAGCAATCCCAGAGCTTCTTGAGGCACCCCAAAGGCAACCAATCAACTCAAAGTGGTCCATGTGTGTTCTTATATCATATTTCATCTCCTCAAATTCAAAAATGCAGAGGAATCACAAGAACTAGGGTTTGAGTGGATGCAGGGCCAGCTTGAACTACACAGTTGACTGAAAATTAGGGTTTTGGTTTCAGAGGCCATAACTCCAAATTTTTTGGTCATTCTTGTTTCCATTGATCTCTATATGGTATAGGGAGTATACATATCAATTTTCATGAAGAAATTCCATGGGGAAGTCATCTGATCAAGAGTTGACTTTTCAGACAAGTCAGTGCAAAATCAGGGCATCTGAGGCCCCCAATGACCCAACCAATGGGTGATCTTCATCATTTTGAGTGTATATGATCTTTATTTGATCATGGAAGAAGGTTGAAGTTCATAGAAATCAAGAATTTAGGGTTTTTGCAAAGGTTGACTTTTTGGGCATAGTTGACTTTTCAAGAATGCACCATTTTAGGTCATTTTTCAAGCCATGATTCATGGTCCAAAAAGGCTTCAAATAAAAAAACTTTGGTCATGAAAGTTGTAGATCTCATCTTTCCCTTTTCAAAAAGTACAAGAACATGATCAAACTCTTCTTGGATCAAAAGTTATGGCAATGCAAAGTTGGCTAAAATCATTAATTTTCAAGGCATGCCCTAAGTGAGAACTTTGCAAAATCTTGGACCAATGCACATTGCAGCCTCTAATTCATTTCAAACCAGCACATAAGCATTCTCTAAGTTACAAAATTCAGAATTGGATCAAGTTTCATCATGGTTTGGTTTGTGTAACAAGGCATTTTTCATGAAAACCCATAAAGTAACCAAGTTGCAAAACTCATGATCAAGCCTTCACCACTTGCTGCCTTGAATGCTGGACCAAGCTGACATTTCCCCCTCATCTTGCTGCGCATAGCCCATGCCTTGTACCAAGCTAGCACCTCACCATACTTTCTCTTACACAAGAGTTGACAAATTGCAAAAGTTGCCTCACCTATCCATAAAGCACATGTCAAATCAACTGACCAATGAGAGAGAGTCATATGGACAATTTGCAAGCAAAGCATAGCATAAGGCAAGGCTGAAACATACACATTCACAACATTCACAAAATCCCTCCATCTTGCAACTTGCTTCGAATTCCTCTCCACAGCCACAAAACACTCAAACTTTTTCCTCCATTCAACTCACCATGTATCACTGAGTAGAAACCACCCAAAGCACAAGCCTGAAACAGCCAGATTACTCCATAGCCATTTCTCACTCCATTTTGCAGTTTCATTCGAAACTCTCATCCTAGCTCACAAACACACAAACAAACACCACAAACCTTCTCCATTCATCATCAGGACCTCAAACCTTCATTCACCATGACCTGAAAGTGCCAGAATCTCCATTGCCATTTTTGACTGAACTGAAGCAGGAGCTTTCGAAACTCATCATCAAGCCAACTTAAACTCATTTTGAGCATTCAAACATCATCAAGGGGTTCTAAGGAGTAGATTGCACATAAAGAGAAGGCCAGAAAGTCCTCAAGTGGAAAGCTTCAAATCTCAGGTAGCCTGAAATTTATTTTTCCAGAAATGATTTTGCTTGTTACAAACTTGTTCTACTAGCTTCACTGATCATTCTGGTACCATTGGTTTTGAAAATGGTTGTGATTTGAGTGTTTAATTTATCTCTGAAGCTTGCGTGCCCTAGTTTTTCTTTCTTTCGATTCAGCTTGTTTAGGAAGAATAAATTTGTTTTGAGAGAGGGGTTTGATTCGTGAGAGGCTGGAGATCATTTCCCAATTCATAGATTTTATTTTAGTTACGATTTGAGTGATTTGGAGTTTTCTCAGGTGAGATGCTGGCCGGAGAAGACGACCGGAGGTCTTCTCCGGCCACCTGAAAGTCATTAGGGCAAATCCCTGTAATTAATGAGGATTTGAATCTGGACCGTAGATGCAGTTGACTGGAGTTGACTCCCGCGCGTTTGTGTGGCTCGGATTACATCATTAAAGCCCTAATCTGTTTTATTAATTTAATAAATTATATTTAGGTTAATTAAGCCAGAAGAGATCCTGACCTTCCAATAGCGCGCGTGGTCAACTGTTGACCCCCCAAGTTTGAATCTCAGCCATGGATTGTGATTACTTCTCATTTTCATTAATTTTTATTTCAATTTTTCTCATTTGTTTTGTACAATTTATTTAAAATAGCAAAAATGTTTTAAAAATTATGAAACTTTTTGTCAAGAGTTTCACTAATTTTTAAAACCCAAAAATATTTTTAGTTTCATTTTTATCATTTAAAAAAGTATTTTTAAATATTTAAAAGATTATTTTTAATTGATTAATGAGAATTAATTAATTAAAAATACTTTTAGGTATTTAAAAATCACAAAAAAATTCATGAAATGTTCTAAGACATTTAGAAACATTGTCCAACCTTCAAACCAAATTTCTTTTTTGATCTTGATGCATTTTAAGAATTTTTCATTGAATTAAATCATTTTTTATGCATTATTTTGATCATAAGTTTGAAAATTCATTTCTGCCAATTGGTGAAGGTTGAGACATTGATTCTTCTTGCATTGTCTTTTGTTTTGCATGTAGTTTCTAGGGTAAAAAGGCCATGAATTGTTCTTGCATTTTCAAATTGTTTGGCATTTGTTTTGTTAAGAACCCTAAAAAACCCTAATAAGTTAGAAAATTCATAACTTGAGTTTGGTTTAGAGTTGAGAGCTCCCCTTTGGGCAGTGGTTCATCATAGGCCTAGGGTTTCTTTGGGTGCCATTTTCCATTTTTTATCATGAGGTTTGCTTCTGTTTTGGTTTGTGTTTGATGTTTGATCCATGAACCCTAATTTGGGCTTTCATTTGCATCCCTCTTGCATTTCCTTGCATAACATGACTTGTCATTGCATTTTGTGCATTCTTATGATCCATTTGACATCTTAAGACATGTATAAAGCATCTTTGATCATTGCATCCCATATTTGCCATGTCATTTGTCTTGTATGATTCATAACTTTTCATGTTTGTTCATGCTCCTTAGCTTGCATCATTTGCATTCATGATCTTGTATGAACATCCCCATTGTCTTGCCTCATGTTTGCAGCACCTCATAACATCATAATCATCATCAAGATGCTTCTGGTTTTGCTTAGCATCATATCATTTCATCTCATCTTGCATTGCATTGCATTTCTTTCTAACATTGCAGGTGGTAAGTAACTTGAGAAGTGGATTTGCCTTCACTTCTCATAACTTTTCCTTTCATCTCTCTTGCATCCATTGCTGCATTCTTATATGTGTTTGAGTTTGAGCTTGTTCATTCTTGCTTCTCCCACTTTCTTTCTTCAAGTGACTTGACTTCTTGAATGAAGCAAGTTGCTTTGCTTCTCTTGATCCTGTTCTTCTGCTTCCTGGTGGCTCCTCTGAAGATTGTTCTTGGAAACCTCACAAACCTTAGGACCAACCAAGCATGATAATGAATTAGGGTTTTGATTAGTCTCCCCTCATAGTTTTACCTTTGTGTCTCTCTTTGAGTCTTCTCTTCTCATCTCATAATCAGGGACTAAACCCTAAAGGCTTTAAGACTTTGTGATTGAGCTTATGCCTGCATCCTTCTCTTAGGATGGGGTGTATAACTTTAATCCTAAGTATTAAACCCTTTATGTGTTTAAATCTCTTAATCAATCCACCTAATAATTATCAAGACATTACACTTGTAACTTGGGCCTTGTATTAGGGTTCTAATTCTTCCTTAAGTGGTTAAGAAGGACTAACCCTAGTGTTAATGGACAAGTCCCCCTCAAGTTGTCTTACAAACCATAAAAACACTTCATCATCATACCATTAAATAAAATCCACTTAATAAAGGCTTGTTTTGTCATGGGTTTAATCCCTAATCATGGATTAAGTTGAGGAGTCTTCCTCAGCTTAAACATTCTCATCTATTATCCTTCTTTTAGGATGGTGTAATGAGTCTGTTTGATCCTTGATTATGGCTTAACCTCATTACTCAACACTAAACAAAAACCACAAAAACATCTAAATAATCACAAGTAGGTTAATGATCTTAATCCTACACCAAAGGTGATTAAGTGTGAGAATCTGACTTCACACTTAAGGTATTCTCATTACCCCTTATCAGAGGGAAGATGTGATGAGTTTACTAACCCATTGGTTTAGACTTAAGCTCATTATCTTATGACAAACTCCAAAAAGAAATAAAAGACTGAAAACTCAAAAACAAACAATAATCGTCTCCTCCGGGATTCTTTTCTCATCATCTTCACTCACAATCGAGAACTTGCTTCTTCCGTCTAATGCAAGACAGTCAGCATCTGTGCCAGACAGATCATACACTTGAGCATAGGCAAGTAAGCAGTTCACAAGTCAATTCATCTTTCAGTCCCTTTGGGTCGAACTACGGTGTTCTGACTTCCTCATTGCACGAGAGGATACGTAGGCATAACTTAACGGTTATCGAACAAAAGTCTCTGTATATTCCCCCTCCTTCCAGCTTCATTCTTTTTTTTAGCCTCATGATCTTGAGCATCTTATTCCTTTTCTTACACTGACACTGTATATATATCACACTTCACTTCTCATACACTGACACCTGTACATCCTTTTCCAGCTATTTTACACACAAATTGCACTGACACTACCCCTTTATAACACAAATCTTTTAAGCGTGGATCCCGTCGAGTACGGCGGACAATCTGGGTGCTAATACCTTCCCAGGTTGTAACCAACCCCCTTTCTCAGTCTCTCTGGTTCGCAACCGTCTTATCCATTCTTTTCTAGGCCTATGCAGCATTGCCTTTCCTCCGGGATAAAAATGCCTAGCTGGCGACTCTATTCATCTCCAGTGAGTTCACGGCTGTGTGTTCTCACTGTTCCCTTCGCCGACCGTTCGCGTCTGTACCTTCATCTGAACCGGTTTCATTTGTCGGGAGCGACAGTGACAACCTGTCTTCATCTTCATCAGAATCTTCATGTTGATACAAGATCACTTCAGCTTCTGAACTATTGATCATATTAAGATGTTCTAAATATGAGAACCTAAGTTCTTCTGTAGAAGCGTTGATTTACTCAACTACAAGCTTGAGAACTTTGATTAAGATTCCACTTGGATGGCAAGCTTCTGATAGCCTTCTTCAAGAATTTGTATCCAATATTTTTATCTTGAAGTCCTCATGCTATCGAATCAAACAAATAAAATTTAGTCTTATTTACATGAAATAATTCCTAATGAGAAACATTGAGAAAGTCAAATGGACATGGAAGTCAATATTTGAAAATATCCCATACTCAATAAGAATTAGCTTTCAGCAAACAATATTTTTTGCTTCCTAATGATTCATATAATCCTTCAGATTATTTGGAATTAGCATCACCTGAATAGAATATGAAGTTCCCAACTCTCATATTTGCAGTATCATAAACACCTTCTAGAAATAATCTTTCTAGCATAACTTTCCAACTCTCAATCTTTTCACCAATGATAATGAACAATCGAATCAAGCATATTTGAGATTGGAACAACATGTGGAAGAATAGATTTACCATAATGTTTTCTCAAAATATCTTATGGATATTTATCTGACACAATTAAGTGTTTGATAAATATCAATAACATAACCGGAGCTCTAATACCAATTGAAGGTTGATAAACACAAGAAAATGGGGGTTGAATTGAGTTTCCCATTTGACCCCTTTTGCGGAATTATCAATGTAAATCTAGCAATGACAATAAAAATAAATAACACAATTATTTTTATCCTGGTTCACTTTTAACAAATATACTCTAGTCCACTCGACAAGATGTTTTTGCCTTCTCATAAGGACTTAATCCAAAAATCATCAACATGATTACAACCACAATGGAAACCCACATTGCCTTCTTGAGAATCATGTCTCTCAGATTATCTCAAGGAATCAACCTCCAAGCCGTGCTTGGTCCTCTCAAGTATCAAATTATCTCAAATATCCCCTCAAGGAATAAGCTACCTTCAACAAGGCTTTACATTACCTTTCTCAAAAATGATTTTTAGCTACCTTCAACAAGGATTTACGCTACCTTTCTACAAATGATTTTTCGTGTACACTTAATGCACCCCACAAGAAGATTACACAAATGAATTACATAAACACCTAAGTGTTTCTAGCAAGATGTGAGCAACAAATCCTTGCTTTCTAATACAAAACTATCTAATGATTAATCTCTAAGAGATTATTGAGCGCCTAGTTATGTATTCCTTAGAAGCTTTCTGATGATGAGCACTAAGGCTACTTTTTATGAGCTTCGAGCTTCTTTATGATGTACTCCTTTATGAGCATATAATTATTTTTCCATGTTAACCATCAATATCAACTAAGTTAATATGCTTCACTTATTTATGTCTCATTTGAATGGTAACATAGAGTAAGCATTTTACATTGTGTATAACATATACATATAATTGATCTTTTCTTTGTTGAGCCACAAAGGCTTCTTTAAATTTCTTCTTCATTATTCAACTTGTAGTATCTTCATAACTTGCTTGCATTGTTGTGACTTACACATTGATTTGTTTTTCAGCATGTTGCAGCAGCTACAATTGTATTTCATACCATTTCATGAATCAACATATTGATATTTGATTTTCATCAAAATCTTCTTTTTATTCAATGTTGTTTATCTTCATTACTTCTGTTAGTTCATTGATCAACTAACATCTAGCAGCATCAGCTACATTCACATCAACAACGTCTTCTGCTTGTTGGTGACATCAACAATATTTTCTTCAAGATTCCATGTCTTCAATTTATAGAGCTTGAGAAAATAAAGTCATTGGAGGGAAATGTTGGAAACATATTCCAACAGTAATACTCCAACGTTCTTGTGAAAGAATGGTCAACATCATAGTACTGAAAAGTTGTCATTGTGCCACCTTATCGAGGTAGAGGTCACAAATTTTTAGTACATTAATATTCAACATAAAACCATTCTTATCTTCAATCTTCTAAAATATTCATAGGCTTAAGATTTGTATTTGGTGAATCTTTTTGTAGAAGAGTCTTTTATTCAATCTTCAGAACCTAAGTTTTCAGAATCTTTGATCTTCGTTCAGTAGAACCTTGTCACAATATCTTTAACACTTGGTCTTAAAGAAGAATTATCTTCAGAGTCTTCAGAACTCGTTCAACCAGAACTTTGTCTTTAGAATCTTCAGATATCATTGAGTGCATAATTTCTCTTTAGATATAATGTTTTTAGAATCTTTAGAACATGTTCGCTAGAACCTTATCTTTAGAAACTTTAGAGATGTAACATTAAAAGCGCATTTCTTGTAAAGCCTTCTAAGCTTACTTATAAAGTCTCAATCAAAAACCTCATTACTGACGTTCTTTAGAACCGTTGTATTAGAAGCATTTTTGAGTCTTGCTTTATCAAGTGTACAAATTTATTTTTCATCCAGAGTGTTTGACATCAAAAACTGAGGTTGCCACACACCATCTATCAGAATCAAAATCTTTCTAGAAACAACTACACACTAGATAGAAACCATAAAGTACATAATTGTTCTCATAGATAACATGCGCAATTATCATCAAAACTCAAGGCCAGATGTAGAACACATATTATTATTACAATGTTTGTTGATGATTTGCTCTTATTTTGAGAAGGAACGACTAATCAAATACAATTTTTAATGTGATGTTTAAATAAGTTTTGTAACATGTCCGGGGAGCAAGTGAGCCACAAAAAAAAGGGTTTTGTTATCTAATAATGTGAGTAAGAGTATGAAGGAACAACTCCTCAACATGTCAAGATTTATAGAAACCACATCTCTTGGCAAGTACTTAGGAGTCCTATTAACAGGTATGGATCCTATAAGAGGAGATTATCAGTACATTATTGATCACGTTAGTACTAAACTTAGAGCATATAAAGTAAGCAACCTTGCTTTTGCAGGCAGATTTGCACTTTTAAAAAGTGTCATTGAAGCATTACCTATTGTTGCACCCCAAAATTTGCCCTCACCAAGACAAGACATAGTGTAATAAGAGGCTCACAAGGTTCACAAGACATCTCATGAGGTTCACAAGGTTCACAAGGTTCACAATTAGTCAGAAAGTTTAACAATTCCCTCAGACAATGCATCCTCCTAAGCAATGCATCTTAAACTAGGGTTTTGACTTTCATCAGGCTAAATGGGCTTCCAAGACTTCAAGTGAGATTCATAGCATCCTATATATGTTCAAGAATCCCCATGTCAAGTTTCAAGACTTTCCCAAAAGATTTGCTCAGTCAGATGATCAGATAGGTTAAAATCAGTCAAGGTAGTCAAAAAGTCAAACTGAGGTCAACTGTGGTCAAACCAAAGTCAAACTTCATGATTTTTTGCCAACATTAATTATATGAAGTAAAATTCATCATTTGATAAAGGGTTGATCATGATTCATCAAGGAGATTTCAGATCATCAAGAATCAGGAGTTTCTAAATTAGGGTTTTTTTAGGAAAAGTCAACTGAACTTTGACCAGTCATAACTTTCACATGCTTCATCAAAAATTTTCCATCCAAAGCTCATTTTGAAGGAAATTGAATTCTCTACAACTTTGTGTCTCACAAGCCAAGCCCAAAAATGCTTCATTTGGAAGGTATAAGCTAAGACATTATAGGTCCTTTTAAAAGTCAACAAAAAGTCAACAACTTCCAAAGAGCATAACTTGAGAATGGTAAAAGATATGGACATCAGACAAAAGAGATTGGTTAGAGGACTCTCTAATTTTTCTAAAATGTCCAAGAACACCTTCATAGCATTAAAATTGAAGGATTTGTGCCCTTGCAAAGTTGGGAAATTTTTGGGAAGTTTATGAAGCAAATAAGGCCTTAAAACTAATTTTTGCTAAATGAGCCCACCAAATTGCCATCCAATCTTTATAATGTCATCAAGCACGACCCAACCCATGCATTTTCTGATTTTTTATATTTTATTTGATATTTATATGAATTTTATTCATTAAAATACAAATTAAATTAAAATAAAATATGAAAATCATATATTTGGAAGAGATTATGATTCTAGAAGGTCATAAACACCATTCAAGACTAATTGATCACATCCAAATTCGTGCTAGACCAAGATAGTAAGAATATATTGGATTTTTTGACATTTTTGGATAAGAGATTTCTTCATAATCAAGCAATCAATTGTCATCATTACAAAGCCCATAAATCCATGACTTTTTGACCTAATTTTCATCTCTATATATACTTGAAGACATCCCAATCACAAGTACACGAAATTCTGCCTCCAAGGATACTCTCCAAACTTCAAAAAATTCAAGAACAAACTCACATTCGGTTTGCAAGATTAAGGTAGTTACAAGGCCAAATTATGATGGAAATAGCTTCCTAGAAACATTTAGAGTGCATTGGGATCATCATATTCATCAAACACCTCATATATCATGGAAACCGAATTCATGTTCTTCACTTTCTTTTTCGATTTTCGATTTCACTTATTTATCCATTATAAATCGTTTTTGTGCTTCTAATCTTGTTTGTTGCTGTGTATGGATGATTTCTGGGCAAATGAATCGATGTTTTGATGCGCGAATATTCCCACACCATTGTTAGGGTTTAAAAACTTTAAATTAGGGATTCCGTTTAGACGCGATTTCAGATGGAATTGACTGCATAATTGGATTCACAAGACCTCTTTTGATAGGTTTATACCATTGGGACAAATTTATCTTGTGCATATAACATTTTTTGATTTGCAGGACCTCTAGTGACGCATGAAAACCGTCACTAAAAGTTGTAGTGACGGAAGAACTGTAGGTAAAGCCTAATGCGGCGGCTAGAGGAAGAAGATGGTCTTGGCGCACGTTTCTAATTTTTGAAATTTGTTTTATTTTATAATATTTGTTTTCCGTTTCTAATCACACACAAGCGTGTGTCCCAGTGGTTGAGACTCTGTGTTGGTAAGCTTGGGGGGGCGAGTTCGATCCCAGGCTTCCCCCCATTCTCTTTTTGCGCCTATTTTCTTTCTTCTTTTTATTTTCTTATTTAAATTATTATTTATTATATTAGATTAATTAGTTAAATAATTATAATTAATAGAAACTTAATTAGAATAACCACCATTAATTTTTTCTTTTATAAATAAAATTTCACAAATAAATATTAATTTGTTTTTCTTACATAATATATTTTACAAATATTTTTTTTAGTTTTTTTTATCAAACTTATTAATTTAATTAGAATTTAATCACGTCTTGATTTCTTTACAAACCCTGATTTATTTTATTTGTTTTCTAATCTTGATAATTATTTTTTTATTTATATATCGTTCAATTATTTATTTATTTCTCGTTTTAATTTAATTACTAGAAAAATGTATAGGCGTATATCAAAAAATGTAATTTATGTTCGTCGATCATTATGTATCTGCCCCAAAGCGATGTAATAGCGTAGATTTATTTTCTTGCCCTTTTATTTATGCCATTTAATTGTGTGGTTAGTAATTTTCGGGTGTGTATAACATATTTGTAATTAAAATTAACTTAGAATCACTAATTTAATAAGATAAATATATGAATATGAACACTCACACACGTAAGTCGATCTTTGATCTCCATCTCACTTCTTAAGGGTATCCCTCATGTTGCCTAAATAAAAGGTCAAGTAAGGTGTCTAAAAGCAAAGTCCCTTCTCATGAACAAATCATCTAGTCCCTTTACGATTATAAGATCAAGTCCCTTCAAATGTTGCCTTCGTAAATGATCTTGTCCCTTTCGAATAAAAGATGATAAGTCCCTTCGAATTGCTAAGACACCTTACAGTTGCCTAATCACAGATGACCCTTTATATGTCCCATACTACATCCAAGGTAATGACTACCTATTCCTTAATAATAGGGATAGTCTTACAATTGAAAGAACATTCAAGAACGGTAAAGATTTAATCATAGGGTAGGTTCCTCTTAAGTACTTGCTCACTCCTTTAAAAACATTTCATAACACTTCACATTTTCAAACAATTTTCAAAACAAAGTATTTATATATATCCGTACAAGGATCATTATAAAATACTTAAGAAAATTTTCAATCACACATTACACTTCTCAAAACAGTTTAAAGTGAGCTAAGTAACTAAGAGCCCATGGATAACCATGGATGTAAAGGGTGCTAACACCTTCCCTTTACATAACCTACCCCCCGAACCCAAAAATCTTTTAAGGTCTTTCTTGTTCTTTTATGCCCTTTCCTTTGGATAAAATAAAAGTCGGTGGCGACTCTTGCTATCCGCAACATTTAAACTAAAGTCAGTTCTCCCACCGTGTTACAGAACTGGCGACTCTACTGGGGATTTAATAAAAGAGGGGTGCCCTTAGGAATTAGATCACTTTAAACTTGTTTGCTTTGTTTGCTTTATATTACTTGTTGGGCTCTTATGTGTGAAAGATCCTAACCCGGATTTAGTGTACCTTAGGTAAATGGAAATAGACCAAGGAAATTGTACGGCGTATACCGATATGGTTGATCTGGTGGCCATAGTTAGTGTGACTTCTTGGTTGGTGCTTATGTTCCTTAAGTAAAGTTGAGGATAATATGAGGCTACCATATGTTGTCAATACACTAACTGGCTTTTATAACCCTAGTCATCCCATCTTGGCCTTTAGAAAGTAGTGAGATAACCGGCTTTGGTGAAGACTGAAGTTGGTTGATACTCGATGCTACGCTCATTGAGATCCTAAACTTGGAGGGTTTTGGTTGGCAAGTAAGTTGCCTACTGAACAACCACCCTTGTGAAGGATCAATGATATTGAGATCCCTTAGAACCTGGTTACTTTATAGGACAGGATGAACCAACTAACTTCAGGGAGGGTACTTACCTTTAAACCTCATGCAAGCCTTCAAACCTAGGGCTATTGTGTGACTTGTTTGTGTGTGCCACATATTTGTAATTGAGCATAACATCATAGCATCATCATGCATCATAAGCATAGCATTTTCACTAACCATTTCAAGGACCAAAGGATTTATCTTTGTTCTTTGTTGCAAGTCATGGCTTCTGCTCGTAGGAATACTATCCGGATCAACTTTGTAGGAATACCTCCTAAGCTTAAGGAATTGGTCTCTCAAGTTTCTGAAAACTCTCAGTTCATCAAGAGGCATGGTCACCTATTGGCTTTAGTCACTTCAGGGTTCAATGAAGACATGATGAGTGTTTTATTTCAGTTCTTTGATCCTAAACATCATTGCTTCACATTACCCGACTATCAGCTGGTTCCTACAATGGAAGAATTCTCCAAGCTTCTAGGTATACCTATCCTTGATCAGAAACCCTTCACAGGCTTGGAAAAAGAGCTTAAACCTGAAGTCATTGCTGCATCCCTACATTTGAAGAAATCAGACATTGTCCTAGAAACGAGGAGTGGAGTTAAGGGTATTCTTGCTAAGGTGTTGATAGAGAAGGCTCAAGTGTTCTTGAAGGCTATGAGCTATGATGCTTTTGAGGAGATCTTAGCCTTGTTGATTTATGGTTTAGTATTGTTCCCCAATCCAGATCAGTTCATAGACGTTCACGCCATCAACATATTTCTGAGTCACAATCCAGTGCATACATTACTTGGAGACATTCTGCATTCTCTTCATACTCGTACTACGAAGGCACGAGGAACTCTGATGTGTTGCATACCTTTGCTATCTAGGTGGTTTATTTCTCACCTTCCTCGATCAGTGATGAAGAATGAACAAGGGTTCAGATGGTCTAAGAGAATCATGTCACTCTCTCATTCAAATATTCATTGGTGCTCTAGATCCATGGAGAATGTTACTATCATTGACCGTTGTGGGGAGTTCCCTGATGTGCCACTCCTTGGCATAAGAGGGGGAATTACTTACAACCCTTCCTTAGCTCTATGTCAGTTTGGTTATGCTCGGAGTGATGGTCCTCATGACATGTTGATTCAGGGTATTGTGTTTGACTACGACAATGATCTTCAAGGTTATCGTCAAAGGTTTATACGAGCATGGGGAAAAGTGAACAAGATTGACAGCAAGACTCTGGAACCAAAGTACACTATTCCTATGGAAGCTTATCTCAGATGGGTGCGATCTCGTGCTCAGACTCTTATGATGCCATATCCTACCATCCAGCCAGTTACTATGGAGCCTGTTGCTGAAGGAGATACCTCTTATACCATCCTTCACCCAGATATGCCCACTGACATGGAAGACTTACAGAGGTCCTGGATCCAGCTGAAGGAGCAAAGGGATACTTTTGAGACTCATTACAAAGCAAGTCAAGAAAGAATCCTGGAGCTAACAAAACAACTTCACGAGGAGCGGAATCTCAACTCATACCTCAACACAAAGAGGAAACGTCCATGGGAGACTTAAAACCCCATTTTTTGTACTTATTTCATTTTATTGTAAGCCCAAGGGGCAGACAAATTTGTTACTAATAAAAGTTTACTTTTTTTGGTTGTTTAAACAAATTTAAATCCTGCGGTCCTTGAAAACATTGCATACGCATTTATACACCATATCATTGCATCACAGGTTTCTTATGTACAGGTATATTATCTTCTCGCTGTTTATTTCAGCAGAAATGGCTCTTGAACAAACAGTCAAAGATCTCCAGGCACAGAATGCACAATTCCAGGAGCTGATCCTGAACTTGTCCAAAGGACAAGATGAATTGATGACACTACTGGCTAAGAAGACTAAGAAGGCTAGAAGGTCAGGAGGCCTTATCAATATAGGAAGAAGGTTCAGAGGTCCTGTCAAGACCAAGGAACAGGTTGAAGAATATGAGTCTGAAGAGTCTGAGAAAGAGGGAGGAAATCTCCATAATACTATGGGGGATTCTGATTCTGAAGAAAATTACTATCATGATCCTAATGAGGATAAGTTCAAGATGCTGGTGGATAGAATGGATGCTATGGAATTGCAAAAGTCTTATGGGCTGGATTTTGAAGATCTGAGTTTGATATCTGGAGTGGTTATACCCATTGGTTTCAAGGTCCCTGCTTTTGTAGTATATGATGGTGTCTCGTGTCTTAAGCTGCATCTAAGGTCCTATGTCCGGAGGATTCAGCCTCATACTGCTGATAAGAAGTTGTGGATCCATTTCTTCCAAGAGAGCTTGTCTGGAGCTCAATTGGAATGGTACTATCAATTGGAGTGTCAACATCCGTGATTGGAATGATCTTGCTGAGGCCTTCTATAGGAAATATCAATACAATGCTGATCTAGCCCCTACTCGCATGTAACTACAAAGCATGTCTATGGGTGCTAAAGAGAATTTCAAGGAGTATGCCCAGAAGTGGAGAGACTTGGATGGCAGGGTACAACCTCCTCTGACTGGCAGGGAGCTAGTGGATATGTTCATGAGTACGTTGAATGGTCCTTTCTATAGTCATCTCATTGGAAGCTCATCATCTGGCTTCACTGAGCTGATAATGACGGGAGAGCGTGTGGAAAGTGGCATAAGAAGTGGCAAGATACAAGTGGGTGCTTCTTCATCAAGTACTACAAAGAAGCCCCCTAGTGGGAAGAAGGAGTCAAATGTTGTTTATGGTCAACCTGGTCGTAATAGGAGGCACCAATCTGTAAGTGCAATTCATATCTCCAATCCTACTCCTGCAACACCAGAGCCACCACAGGGCAATCAGCAAAGGCCTAGAAGACAGTTCACCAAGATCAACATGTCACTGGCCCAAGCCTTGCAACACTTGTTGAAGGGTGAACTCATTACTTTGAAGGACCCTCCTCAGAATTCTAATGTTACCTCTCCTAGGTACAATCCTAATGCACGATGTGCATATCATTCAAATTGTCAGGGACATGATACCAACAATTGTTGGATATTGAAGAACAAGATTCAGGATATGATTGATGCTGGAGAGATTGAGTTTGACCCTCCTGGTACCCCAAATGTGATTACTGCTCCCATGCCAAATCATGAAAAGACTGTTAATGCCATTGATGAAGTTTCACATATTTCCTCAATTGCAGATGTGACTACACCATTATCTGTTATTAAGAAGAAGTTGGTACAAGCTGGGTTCTTTCCAGGTTGTAATGAAGATTGTTTTTATTGTGCTTATAAACCTGATAGCTGCTGGAAGTTGAAGGATGGTATCCAACGCCTCATGGACAATTACACCATATTGTTTGAGAGGACACCTTCTGTGGAGAGTATGGTTGAACATATAACTCAAGGTGCGAAGGTTGAAGAGGTGGATATGGTTGATAAAATGCCAGTGAGGATTACTTCCAAGGGCCCTGTCAAGATCACTAATAAGGGTCCAATCAAAATTACTGCTGAAGGTCCTGTGAGGACTGTTGCTGAAGCTAGAGTGGCCCCTATGATTATTACCACTCCTGGTCCTATTCCGTATACTTCTGATAAAGCTATACCCTGGAACTACGGTTCCGATGTTTATATTCATGGTGTTAAGCAGGAACCTTTAACTGATGTTGCTGATGAAAACCTTGATATTGATAATATTGATGGATCTAGTAAGATCACAAGAAGTGGAAGAATTTTCTCTCCTCCAGCTACCTCCAAGAATACGGTTACTCCAACTACTACCTCCACAGCTGATGCCCGGGGCAAAGGTCCTGTTATTGAACCTGTACAAACTGATGCACCAACTGCTGAGAATCTTTCTAAGCAGATGGAAGAAGTGCTGAAAATCATTCGCAAGAGTGATTATGATATTGTTGATCAATTGGGGCATACTCCCTCCAAGATTTCCATGTTATCTCTGTTGCTGTGTTCTGAGGATCACGCTAAAGCCTTTATTAAATTCTTGAAGACTGCTCATGTACCAAATGAGATTTTCGTGGATCAATTTGAGAATTATGTTGCACACTGGACCTATGATAATGGGTTAGGCTTTTCTGATGCTGATTTGACTCCTGCCAAGAGGGATCATAACAGGGCTTTACATATCTCTATTGAATGTAGGGGAACTACCCTGTCACATGTGTTAATAGACAATGGTTCTTCACTGAATGTACTTCCTAAAGAAGTTCTAAATAAGCTTAGTCCAGAAGATGCTGTGTTGAGACCAAGTAATATAGTGGTGAAAGCCTTTGATGGTTCGAGAAGAGTGGTGCACGGGGAAATAGATCTCCCAATAAAAGTAGGTTCTCAAGTCTTCAATGCTACCTTTTATGTAATGGATATTCGTCCTTCGTACTCTTGTTTGTTTGGGCGCCCCTGGATCCATGGGGCAGGTGCTGTGACCTCCACCTTACATCAGAAGCTGAGATATCCAGTAAAGGGAAAGGTTGTCACTGTTTACGGAGAGGAAGGATATATGATTAGCCATGTGAACACATTTAAATATCTTGAAGTGGAAGGGGAATATGTTGAGACTTCGTGCCAGACATTCGAAGTAGTTCCTTGGGTTGTTCCTACTGCTGAAGCTCCTCCTGCTGTCAAAAGAGTTCATGTAGTTACCAGAGTACCTCCAACAATGGCCTCCCTCAAAAATGCTAGAGCTGTGGTTGAAGAAGGTGGTTGTACTATTTGGGGTCAACTTCCTGACATTCCTTACAAGTCTGACAAGTTTGGTTTGGGATTCACTGCAGAGTCCCAGAAGGCTGTTCGTTGTGCTCGTGCTGTTCGTATCACCAATCAAAGGATTATGAAAGATCAGATCAATGCTGTGGGTGACTATAATGAAGACTACAACCTGGATGCTTGGATTTTTCCTACCGTGGAAGGCTAAAGATGTTATTCCTATCTCCTTTAGTCAGGAGTAAATACTATTACTGTGTTGTTACTTTTAAGTTTGTAATTTTTGAACAATTAAACTCTTAAGCCTTGTGCTTTACCCGGGGCACAATGGTATGCTTGTTTCGGGATGTCATTTCATTTGCATACTTCATTCAATAAAAATCAGTGGACGTTTCGTTTTCGTAAATATTGTGTTCCTTGTCTTTCTTTTCTTTTATTTTTGTTTTATCAGCTATGTGTTCTTACACAAACCCACATCACTAAAATGCAGATCCTCATCCACTCTGGATCCTGTTGATAACAGTTCTACTATTGCCAATTATAATTTCGAGAATCCGATCTATCAAACTGAAGATGGAAAGGAGGACGATTGTGAAGTACCTGTAGAGCTTGATAGGTTATTACAACAAGAAGAGAAAGCTATACAGCCGCATGAAGAGCCAGTCGAAGTTGTGAATTTGGGAACTGAAGAAAACAGGAAAGAGGTCAAGATAGGGGCTGAATTAGAGGATGGTGTTAAGAGCAGATTGATTCAGATGTTACATGATTATGTGGAGATCTTTGCTTGGTCCTATGAAGATATGCCAGGGTTGGATACAGACATTGTGGTTCACCGTTTACCAGTAAAAGAAGATTGTCATCCAAAGAAGCAAAAGGTTCGTCACATGCGTCCTGAAATGTCAGAGAAGATTAAGGCAGAGGTGATGAAACAGTTTGATGCAGGGTTCTTAGCTGTGACTTCTTATCCTCAATGGGTTGCAAATGTGGTACCGGTACCTAAGAAAGATGGTAAGGTACGTATGTGTGTAGATTACAGGGATTTGAACAAGGCCAGCCCCAAAGATGACTTTCCACTTCCACATATTGATGTTTTGGTAGACAACACTGCTCAGCATAAGGTTTCTCTTTCATGGATGGTTTCTCTGGTTACAATCAAATCAAGATGGCACCTGAAGATATGGAGAAGACTACATTTGTTACGCAGTGGGGCACCTTTTGCTATAAGGTGATGCCATTTGGTTTGAAGAATGTCGGGGCAACATATCAGCGTGCTATGGTGGCTTTGTTTCACGATATGATTCATCATGAGATAGAGGTATATGTGGATGATATGATAGCCAGGTCGCAAAATGAAGAGCAACACCTTGATCATCTGCATAAGCTGTTTGAAAGGTTGAAGAAATACAAGTTGAGATTGAACCCAAACAAGTGTACTTTTGGAGTTAGATCTGGTAAACTCCTGGGTTTCATCGTCAGTGGAAAAGGTATTGAATTAGACCCTGCTAAAGTGAAAGCTATACAAGAGATGCCATCTCCCCGTACTGAGAAGGAAGTTAGAGGTTTCTTGGGACGATTGAATTACATTGCAAGATTTATTTCCCAATTAACTGCTACCTGTGAGCCAATCTTCAAGTTGTTGAAGAAAGATCAGGTAATGGAATGGAATGATGAGTGCCAGACAGCGTTTGATGAAATCAAGAGATATCTTCTAGAACCACCAATTTTGATGCCACCAGTTGATGGAAGACCCTTGATTATGTACTTAACAGTGTTAGACAACTCAATGGGGTGTGTATTGGGGCAATATGACGAGTCTGGTCGAAAAGAGCGGGCAATATACTACCTTAGCAAAAAGTTTACCGACTGTGAAACAAGATACTCACTGCTCGAGAAAACTTGATGCGCTTTGGCATGGGCTGCTCGCCGACTAAGACAGTATATGTTGACTCATACTACCTTATTGATTTCGAAGATGGATCCAATCAAGTACATATTCGAGAAACCTGCTCTCTCCGGACGAATAGCGAGATGGCAAATGATCTTAACAGAATATGATATACAGTACACTACTCAGAAGGCCATTAAAGGAAGTGTTGTAGCTGATCATTTGGCTCATCAAGCAGTGGATGATTATCAGTCAATGAGTTTTGAGTTCCCTGATGAAGACATTATGATTATTAGCAAAGAACCTGGACAATATGACGGACCTGAACAAGGATCCCGATGGACTATGGTTTTTGATGGAGCTTCTAATGCACTTGGTAATGGTGTTGGCGTTGTGATCAGTTCTCCTGAAGGTTGTCATACCCCGATTACTGCAAGACTTTGTTTCTATTGTACCAATAACATGGATGAGTATGAGGCATGTATCCTGGGTATCAAAGCTGCCATTGATATGAAGATTCAGTTCCTAGACGTATATGGAGATTCAGCCCTGGTAGTAAGTCAGATCAAAGGAGATTGGGATACCAAGCATGATAATCTCATTCCTTACAGAGAGTATGTTTTGTCTTTGATCCCATATTTTGAAGAGATTACCTTTGGGCATATTCCACGAAGAGAAAATCAGTTGGCAGATGCACTAGCCACAATGGCATCCATGTTTGAGATTAGCTGGGATGATGAAGCTCCTAAGATTACTATTGACAGATTTGAGAAGCCTGCATATTGCAATGAGATTGACACTAAAGAAGCAGAAGAGAAGCCTTGGTTCTATGAAGTGAAAAGATATCTTGAAGCTCAGGAGTTCCCTGAAGGGGCATCAGTCAAAGATAAGAAGTTTCTGAGGAGGTTTTCTGCTAAGTTCTTTTTGAGTAATGGCATTTTGTACAAACGCAATCATGATTCAACTCTGCTTCGTTGTGTGGATAAGAAGGAAGCAACTGAGATTATGGAAGATATGCATGATGGGATCTTTGGCACTCATTCTAGTGGTCATACCATGGCAAATAAGATATTGAGAGCAGGTTACTATTGGTCTACCATGGAAGCTGACTGCTATCAACATTCAATAACATGTCACAAGTGCCAAATCTATGCTGATAAAGTACATATACCTCCATCACCATTAAATGTGTTGACTGCTCCTTGGCCTTTTGCCATATGGGGCATTGATATGATTGGTGAGATCAAGCCTACTGCTTCTAATGGGCATCGTTTCATCCTGGTTGCTATTGATTACTTCACAAAGTGGGTGGAGGCAGCTTCATTTGCATCTGTTACTAAGAATGTGGTGGCTCGATTCATTAAGAATAATCTCATATGTAGGTATGGCATCCCTGAAAGGATTATTACTGACAATGGCTCTAATATGAACAATACTATGATTACTTATCTCTGCATGCAGTTCAAGATTAAGCATCACAACTCTTCTCCGTATCGTCCGAAGATGAATGGGGCAGTAGAAGCTGCTAATAAGAACATTAATAAGATTCTACAGAAGATGACTATTACTTATAAAGATTGGCACGAGATGTTACTATTTGCTCTTCATGGTTATCGTACTACAATACGTACTTCAACAGGGGCAACCCCATTCTCCTTAGTCTATGGTATGGAAGCAGTTCTGCCCATTGAAGTTCAGATACCCTCCTTAAGAATCATAAAGGATGCAGGCTTGGATGAAGATGAGTGGATTCAGACTCGACTTGACCAGATAAATTTGATTGATGAGAAAAGGTTAGCAGCTGTTTGTCATGGTCAGATGTACCAGAAACGGATGATCAAGGCTTTTAATAAGAAGGTTAAGCCAAAGGTATATCAGGCTGGTGACTTGGTAATCAAGCATATCATATTACTACAGGGTGATCCTAGGGGCAAATGGACTCCTACATATGAAGGACCATTTGTGGTCAAAACAGTATTCTCAGGAGGTGCCATGATGCTTACTACTATGGATGGTGAAGATTTCCCACAGCCTATAAACACAGACATAGTTAAAAAATACTACGCATAAAAAGAGACCCGCTAGGTTGACTGGCCTAGGAAAAAATAAGGGCATCCCGGCGAACCAAAAGGGTTCGGGCAAAATTAGGGATATATATATAAAAAATGTACACCCGGCAAGTCGAAAACCTGAAAAGGCGGCTTGGGCAAAAAAGGGTATCCCGGTGGATTGAAAACCTGAAAGGGCAATCCAGGCAAAAGTTAGGGATTAAAGCGTATGACTATGTCTCGTTTGGATCACCCATGAAAACTCCAACCAGTTGTGCTACCTAACTCAAGCTCGAACAGATAAAGCTCAATCCAATTGTTTTCGTCTCAACAGCAGAAGATGAGATACTTGAAGATAATGGCAATAGTAGAATTGAAACCCAATAAGATTATTTCTCACATAGCTGATTTTCTTTGTTTTGTAAAATTTTTACGATGAATTCCTCTTACTAGGATTTCTGTCTCCTTGTACAAACGTGCCCATGTATAAGTCGCTTTGTGATATAAATAAGATTTCATCTTTGAATCCAGATTTACTTTTACCCTATTTACATAAGCGAAATGTCCATTGGTTGTGTTTGAATGTATGCATGCTTTTGAATATGATTGATGTTTACCAGAAATGCATTAAATGCTTAAATATGATTGATGTTTACCAGAAATACATAAAAATTCAGTAATAGTATTTACTAAGGACGAACGAGGGAAGGAATTCAACGAAGCTTCGTCGGTTCATCCTCGCAAGAAAACTACAAATCTCCAGTAGAGCAAATCTATCTTTATAGATACTTCGAGTTACGTCTCCCCTTGAATTTATGTCCATCTCTTTTATCCTCAGTCGGGATACTCAGAAAATTATTTCCTTCAATAGAAGTACGATGAACGAAGACTGGAGGTTATAAATACTATACTATCAAGACGGGAACAAGTTCCTCATATTCTTCAGCAACGAATCGGGATTTATTTTCCCTAGCCAGCAGTTGTTATACAAAGATATCCAGACGCTTCAGGCTGCATGATTCATACATACATCATTTACATCATACCATAACATATCCATAAATGCATAATACATTTACTTAGGTACATCATACTATGCATGCATATTGCATAAACTAACATTCTCCTTGCAGGATAGTTATATGCAGATAAAACAATATCAACAATTCACAACAGGTCAGAAATGATCCATACATTACTCAAGATGTCCTCGGAGAGTAGGCAAACAGTCTGTAAGAAGATCCATTCCCTAATCCAGGATACTTCCAGAAGATATCATCTATCTGGTCTTGAATAGCAGGCAAACGGTCTGTACAAAGATCCATTCCCTGGTTCAAGAAATTTTCAGAAGATATAATCTGTTGGCCCTTGAATAACAGGAAAACGATCGGTATAAAGATCCATTCCCTGGTTCAAGATAATTTTCAGAAGAACTAATCCTGACGTTCTTTTGACCTTGAATAGCAGGCAAACGATCTGTATAAAGATCCATTCCCTGGTTCAAGATAACTTTCAGAAGAACTAATCCTGACGTTCTTTTGACCTTGAATAGCAGGCAAACGATTTGTATAAAGATCCATTCCCTGGTTCAAGATAATTTTCAGAAGAACTAATACTGACGTTCTTTTGACCTTGAATAGCAGGCAAAAGGTCTATACAAAGATCCATTCCCTGGTTCAAGATATTTTTCAGAAGAACTAATCCTGACGTTCTTTTGGCCTTTGAATAGCAGGCAAACGGTCTAAACAAAGATCCATTCCCTGGTTCAAGATATTTTTCAGAAGAACTAATCCTGACGTTCTTTTGGCCTTTGAATAGCAGGCAAATGGTCTATACAAAGATCCATTCCCTGATTCAAGATATTTTTCAGAAGAACTAATCCTGACGTTCTTTTGACCTTGGAAAGTAGGCAAACGGTCTGTACAGAGATCCATTCCCTAATCCAAGATATTTCCAGAGGAGATAATCGTCACAAAGATTTATTTCTACTGGTCTATTCAACAATTCAAACTATGTTGTATAAACGATTCAGAGACGGCCTATACGAAGACCTAGTACTGATATCCAGTATCAACATAAAACATCATCACATCCTGATACTTTAGATGGCATCTCTAAGCCCATATCCAGTTCTTCCAAGTGGCATCTTTAAGCCCACTTAAGCATGTACAACTAATCATCAGTGTTACTTTATGCACCGGCGAGTGCAAATTTTTGGGCTTTTGTGTTCAATCCCCTTCAACCTTCCAGGTCACGACTGGCACATATACCAATCTAACCCCTCAGGTTTCTGAAAATTGAACAGGGGCAGCTGTTGCACCCCAAAATTTGCCCTCACCAAGACACGACATAGTGTACTAAGAGGCTCATGAGGTTCACAAGGTTTACAAGGTTCACAATTAGTCAGAAAGTTTAACAATTCCCCCAGACAATGCATCCTCCTAAGCAATGCATCTTAAACTAGGGTTTTGACTTTCATCAGGCTAAATGGGCTTCCAAGACTTCAAGTGAGCTTCATAGCATCCTATATATGTTCAAGAATCCCCATGTCAATTTTCAAGACTTTCCCAAAAGATTTGCTCAGTCAGATGATCAGATAGGTTAAAATCAGTCAAGGCAGTCAAAAAGTCAAACTGAGGTCAACTGTAGTCAAACCAAAGTCAAACTTCATGATTTTTTTCCAACATCAATTATATGAAGTAAAATTCATCATTTTATCAAGGGTTGATCATGATTCATCAAGGAGATTTCAGATCATCAAGAATCAGGAGTTTCTAAATTAGGGTTTTTTCAGGAAAAGTCAACTAAACTTTGACCAGTCATAACTTTCACATGCTTCATCAAAAATTTTCCATCCAAAGCTAATTTTGAAGGAAATTGAATTCTCTACAACTTTGTGTCTCACAAGCCAAGCCCAAAAATGCTTCATTTGGAAGGTATAAGCTAAGACATTATAGGTCTTTTTAAAAGTCAACAAAAAGTCAACAACTTCCAAAGAGCATAACTTGATAATGGTAAAAGATATGGACATGAGACCAAAGAGGTTGGTTAGAGGACTCTCTATGCTTTCTAAAATGTCCAAGAACACCTTCATAGCATTAAAATTGAAGGATTTGTGCCCTTGCAAAGTTGGGAAATTTTTGGGAAGTTTATGAAGCAAATAAGGCCTTAAAACTAATTTTTGTTAAATGAGCCCACCAAATTGCCATCCAATCTTTATAATGTCATCAAGCACGACCCAGCCCATGCATTTTCTGCTTTTTTATATTTTATTTGATATTTATTTGAATTTTATTCATTAAAATACAAATTAAATTAAAATAAAATATGAAAATCATATATTTGGAAGAGATTATGATTCTAGAAGGTTATAAACACCATTCAAGACTAATTGATCACATCCAAATTCGTGCTAGACCAAGATAGTAAGAATATATTGGATTTTTTGACATTTTTGGATAAGAGATTTCTTCATAATCAAGCAATCAATTGTCATCATTACAAAGCCCATAAATCCATGACTTTTTGACCTAATTTTCATCTCTATATATACTTGAAGACATCCCAATCACAAGTACACGAAATTCTGCCTCCAAGGATACTCTCCAAACTTCAAAAAATTCAAGAACAAACTCACATTCAGTTTGCAAGATTAAGGTAGTTACAAGGCCAAATTATGATGGAAATAACTTCCTAGAAACATTTAGAGTGCATTGGGATCATCATATTCATCAAACACCTCATATATCATGGAAACCGAATTCATGTTCTTCACTTTCTTTTTCGATTTTCGATTTCACTTATTTATCCATTATAAATCGTTTTTGTGCTTCTAATCTTGTTTGTTGCTGTGTATGGATGATTTCAGGGCAAAGGAATCGATGTTTTGATGCGCGGATATTCCCTCACCATTGTTAGGGTTTAAAAACTTTAAATTAGGGATTCCGTTTAGACACGATTTCAGATGGAATTGACTGCATAATTGGATTCACAAGACCTCTTTTGATAGGTTTATACCATTGGGACAAATTTATCTTGTGCATATAACATTTTTTGATTTGCAGGACCTCTAGTGACGCATGAAAACCGTCACTAAAAGTTGTAGTGACGGAAGAACTGTAGGTAAAGCCTAATGCGACGGCCAGAGGAAGAAGGTGGTCTTGGCGCACGTTTCTAATTTTTGAAATTTGTTTTATTTTATAATATTTGTTTTCCGTTTCTAATCACACACAAGCGTGTGTCCCAGTGGTTGAGACTCTGTGTTGGTAAGCTTGGGGGGGCGAGTTCGATCCCAGGCTTCCCCCCCCATTCTCTTTTTGCGCCAATTTTCTTTCTTCTTTTTATTTTCTTATTTAAATTATTATTTATTATATTAGATTAATTAGTTAAATAATTATAATTAATAGAAACTTAATTAGAATAACCACCATTAATTTTTTCTTTTATAAATAAAATTTCACAAATAAATATTAATTTGTTTTTCTTACATAATATATTTTACAAATATTTTTTTTAGTTTTTTTTATCAAACTTATTAATTTAATTAGAATTTAATCACGTCCTGATTTCTTTACAAACCCTGATTTATTTTATTTGTTTTCTAATCTTGATAATTATTTTTTTATTTATATATCGTTCAATTATTTATTTATTTCTCGTTTTAATTTAATTACTAGAAAAATGTATAGGCGTATATCAAAAAATGTAATTTATGTTCGTCGATCATTATGTATCTGCCCCAAAGCGATGTAATAGCGTAGATTTATTTTCTTGCCCTTTTATTTATGCCATTTAATTGTGTGGTTAGTAATTTTAGGGTGTGTATAACATATTTGTAATTAAAATTAACTTAGAATCACTAATTTAATAAGATAAATATATGAATATGAACACTCACACACGTAAGTCGATCTTTGATCGCCATCTCACTTCTTAAGGGTATCCCTCATGTTGCCTAAATAAAAGGTCAAGTAAGGTGTCTAAAAGCAAAGTCCCTTCTCATGAACAAATCATCTAGTCCCTTTACGATTATAAGATCAAGTCCCTTCAAATGTTGCCTTCGTAAATGATCTTGTCCCTTTCGAATAAAAGATGATAAGTCCCTTCGAATTGCTAAGACACCTTACAGTTGCCTAATCACAGATGACCCTTCATATGTCCCATACTACATCCAAGGTAATGACTACATATTCCTTAATAATAGGGATAGTCTTACCATTGAAAGAACATTCAAGAACGGTAAAGATTTAATCATAGGGTAGGTTCCTCTTAAGTACTTGCTCACTCCTTTAAAAACATTTCATAACACTTCACATTTTCAAACAATTTTCAAAACAAAGTCTTTATATATATCCATACAAGGATCATTATAAAGTACTTAATAAAATTTTCAATCACACATTACACTTCTCAAAACAGTTTAAAGTGAGCTAAGTAACTAAGAGCCCATGGATAACCATGGATGTAAAGGGTGCTAACACCTTCCCTTTACATAACCTACCCCCCGAGCCCAAAAATCTTTTAAGTTCTTTCCTGTTCTTTTATGCCCTTTCCTTTGGATAAAATAAAAGTCGGTGGCGACTCTTGCTATCCGCAACATTTAAACTAAAGTCAGTTCTCCCACCGTGTTACACCTATCTATCCCATGATGATTAAGATGATTTCAAAGGCATTTTTAAAAGATATTCACAAGCTTCGAAGGAGGTTCATATGGGGCGATAGATAGTTTTGGGTAATCAGAGTGTGCAGCAGAAGGCTGAAGTGGTGTAATTGTTTATACGTAGATGGTTAGTAAAGGCTCAAGATATTGAGTGATAAGACCTTTGAGGTATTGAGACTGTTGGACGTCCTGGAATGAATGGGTAATGGTAAGAGATTATCTACATATCGAGGATTGCGGGATATGCAGAGATATTAATATATGTGAGGTATGTGCTTCATTGATGGGTTATGTTGTTTCGGTGGAGAAAACTGCAAGGTTAGTCTGTTATCAGTGTTGTTGTAGCTAGACGATGTATATCGTGAAATGTTGGTTTTCGTCATGGTTGTCGCATCATTACCTGTGGTGATAGTACGAGGGCGGGTAACTAGTTCCTATGATGAGGATTAGGGAGTTGTTACCTATAATGATGGTAGAGACATTTGTAGTGTCTTGCTTCAGGTGTATACCTGTGTGTTGTGAATTAATGATGATGGTGGTTTTTGTGTGGTAGTTCCTGGCACTAGTGTTGTTGTTTGGATTAATTGTAGAGTTGACGGTGTTGGCAAGGGAGTGGTTAGTCAGGTGCGAAAGTATATCTAAGTAATTCTATTTAGTACTATTTTCGAGGACGAAAATAAAATAAGTGGGGGAGAGTTGTAACACCCTGATTTTATAAATTATTTTATAAAATGAATATTGGGAGTATGGTGGTGTATTTGGAATAATAGGTAGAGAAATTATTTTATTTAAATAATAATATGATGATGAAGTGGTATTATTATTAGAATATTGTTATTTAATTAATAAAATAATAAGTTGGAGGTCTAAGGGGCAAGGTGGTAATTGTGTTATATTATGAAAAGAGGAGAACGATTCTTTTTCCTCATATCGTGTTCTGACGTAGAAGCAGTTGGCTCTGGAGGAAAGGGAGATCAAGAATCGTAGAGTTCAAGATCAAGAATTTTCCAAGGACCATTTGAATTTGAGGTAAGGGGGAAGAAAGGGTTTTATATTTGTGATTTAACATGAAAGGGTAATTGGGAGTTCCTTACTCTCTTAGGGATTGTATGAAATTGTTGATTTTGATGAAATTGTGATATAATGTGTATATGATGCTGATTGGTTGTGTTTGTGTGAATTTGATGTTGAATTGCATGAATGTATGTATAATATGGAAAAGATATCTATGAATATTGTGGATGAGGAAGCCATTAGAGAAGATGAAGGAAACCTAGGATTTTTCCTAATTTGCTTAGTAAATATTAGGCTAAGTAGTTATATAGTGTTAGAGGTATAAATTGATCATAAGGATCACAATTGAACTATTTTGGATAATAAAATTGAAGTATAATGAACTAGATTCAGACTGATGTTGGAGTAGGAAGAAAAGTGAGTTTTATGCGAAAAAGTGAATTTTGGATGCAGGCCTCCTGACACGGGCCATGTCACACGACACAGGTGGCTGTGTCAGGCTATGGGAAAGTGATATGTGATGAAATTTAAGAGGATAGACTTCAGAAGGTGTGACACAGGCCGTGTCACACGACACAGGTGGCCGTGTCAACCTTATGTACTTGGAAAAATATGGATTATTGGGATGGCGTACCAGGCCGCGTGACACGGGCCATGTCAAGGGACACGGGGGGCCGTGTCAAGCCTCTGATCTTGGAAATATTTGGATATTTTAAGATGGTTTTATCCCGTTCTTTTGGTCAACTTTCTTACCATTAGTCTAAGGTATTGAGGGTAGCATCCATGCGTAACTATAGGACCTGATAATCGATAATTAGTGCGTGAGTTTTAGAAGATTAATTTGATTTGTATAACATTATTAATAGATAAATTGGAATGTGTTGAATATGGAAATGTATATTATGTGTCTTGTATAAACCATATGATGGCATAGTTGATAACCAATGGAGGTTTGAGGTTCGGGATATGTTAGGAAAATACATGAGGGATAGTTAAGGATGAAATTAATGGATAGTTCATAGGATATGATAACCGGTGATTAATGTGTAATATATATATATATATATATATATATATATATATATATATATATATATATATGTGTGTGTGTGTGTGTGTGTGTGTGTTGATTTGTATAACTTTGATGATGAATGATATGGATTGTGTTGATAATGTGCATTGAACATTGTCTGATTTTGATGTGACCCATGTGATGGGATGTGTGGTAATTCATGAGGATCAGGAGGATCGTGATATGTATGATTATTTTCATGCATGTGTTTTGGTATGCATAATCGAGTTTTCATATGCATGTACGGTGGAATACTCATGTCTCGGATGGAGAATAAATGATTATTTGGATTCATTGTGAATCGAAAGGTGGGGATGATCGTGACTCAGTAGGAGCGTAAGCGATACATCCGGTCTGAATTGATGGACTATTGTTGAGATGGTACCAAATTTGCATTGTGTCATAGAGTCACTTTGCATTTTATTGAATGAATGATATGTGAAATATGATATGTGATATGTGTTGATGAATTGTGTGAGATATTTGATTGATTGAATGATATATGGTGTGTGTTGATGAATAGGGGTGAGATTACCCTTTAAGATGTTATTTGCACTGTTAAAATATTGAATTGTTTTCTCACCCTTTTGTTGTTTGGTTGCGTTTGTGCTTCTTTGGAAGTACAGATGATTCAGGTACTTGAGTATGCTTGGAGTACAAGTTGCTTGGTTGAGTCTTAGAAGTCGCTCTGATACGTAACATGGAAGTTGGGGGATCTTTGTTGGTTTATTTATTCTTGGTGTTAGTAGTTATGTATCACATTTTGTTGAAAAACCCACAAATCAAGAGAATTGATGTATGTTATGGATGTTTGGAGAATTTTCTTATGATGAATGAAAAGATAATTTTTCTGCTGTTTAATGAAAAACTCGTTGAGTGTTGTTTTCTTTTGAAATGTGGCATCTCACTTTTGATAAAAACTCTGATTTTTCTTAATAAAACAGTTATTTTATTTAATTGGGAAAAGTGGGTGTTACATCAAAAGTCAATTCTCCATATAATTCAAATAACGATAATAAAATAAAGGGTTAATAGGCATTTACACCCCTGTAATGTTAGCGAATTTTTCTTTTTCCCCCTCCTTGCCTTTTGGCAACGTTTTTTTTATAAAAAATCGTTGCCAAAACCTGCATTAGGCAACGGTAGGGGATAAACCGAAACACGCTCATATTGTAGGGGGTAAACACCTATTAACCCTAAAATAAAATAGACTACATAAAGTATCTCTCAACAAAGTGAATCTAAATGTTTCCCAGTGTTACATGACCACAACATGACTAAAACCCAAAATAAATACAAAACTAAAATAGGCTACTTCGCCAGCTACTCCACCAGCTAATCTCTTGCTAGAAGCAACTCTAATCTTCAGTACCTGAGCGATGTCGCTATCAAACATCATTCCAACAGAAGGGTGATAATTCACATAATCATCGAAATGATATAATAATATATAATACATAACATTCTTGTATAAAGATAACATTCTCACACTTCATGTGCTTCAAAGACATAACATCACTCAATTAATCATATTATTCACAATGGAACATTCACAATTTCACAATTTTACCAACAAATCAATTCCACATAATTCACCCAACTTCATATTGCAAATATTGACACAATATGACTCAATGTAACTCAAATGCAGCACTCATGCATGTGGTACCAATCAATGTTATTTTTATTCAGTTTTTCCTTTAAATTGGGTCTGTGGCACTCTAGAGTCAGAAAACCATGCTTTTTCACTCCAAAACAGGGGGGCTGACACGACCACCTATGTCAGAGCCCAGAAAACCACATTTTTCCATTTTTGAAACACCTTGAAACATGTTTTTATCCATCCCTAGCCATACCCAAATATCCATAACAACAACTAATCATGGATTAACATAGTATAGCATGAAATAAACAAAAACATCAAGCATCAACATTCAATTCATAATTTGTCATGATTTTGCACAACAAAACCTAACAATTTCAAAACCATGGAAATTTAGGGATTTCATCCTAAATATGAATCTACCCATCATATATCATCCTACAATTCCCATAACAATGTAAAAACACACCTCACCTTGGTTTCTTGATGAACTATTGAGTTTCCTCCTTAGGTTTTCTTCTCCTCTTTTCCCTTTTCTTTTTCTCTATGTTAGCTTCTTTTTTCTTCTTTCTCTCATACTAACTCTATTTTTCTCTTTATATATAAAATCCTTATAACAACTAATTCTAGTCACTAATGGGCTTAGTAACCATACCCCCACCATAACTCTTCACATTCTCATCCAATATGCTCAATTATCTTATTTCTATATAATTATCACTAATAAAATAATTATTTACTAACCGACATCAAAACTAACTATAATTCTATGGTTCTCCATTTCAACCCGACACATAGCACACATCAATTAATTCAAATAAAAATAAATTATTCAAAACATAAATATATATATATATATATATATATATATATATATATATATATAAAACTAATTACTAAAATTGGGGTGTTACAACTCTCTCCCACTAATATAGATTTTCACCCTCGAAAATTACCTCAAACGAATAGATCAGGATATGACTCCCTCGTCTAACTCTCGTGCTCCCAAGTCATGTTTCCACCTGCTGGTCCTCCCCAAGCTACCTTCACTAAGAAAATATCTTTACCTCGAAGTTGCTTCAACTTCCAATCTTCTATATGCATAGGTGATGTCTCCACTATCAGATTATCTCTCACATGCACATCATCTACTTGGACAACATGATACAAATCCATAATGTATTTCCTCAATTGAGATACATGAAACACGTCATGGAGATTAGCAAGCTATAGTGACAAAGAGATCTGATAGGCCACCTCTCATATCCTCTACAAAATCTGGTATGGACAAATAAAACACGGCGTCAACTTACATGACTTTAATGCACAACCTACACTAGTTTGTAGAGTAACCCACACTTATCAGACTGAGAAGTCTTCATCTTCTCCGGAATCATCTTAATCTTATTAGTAGTCTGCTGAACTATCTTGGGTCCAACCACAACACTCTCTCTCGATTCATACCAACACAATGGTATCTTACACCTCCTTCCATACAATGATTCAAATAGTGTCATTCCAATACTAGAATGAAAATTGTTTTTGTAATTAAACTCAATTAAAGGAAAGTAAATATCCCAAGCGCCTCCTTTTTTCATCACACAAGCTCTCAAAATATCTTCAAGTGACTAAATCGTCCTCTTTGTTTGACCATCTGTCTGGGGATGATAAGCAAAACTCAAATTCAACTTTGTACCCAAAGCACTTTGCCAACTTTCCCAAAATATCAAAGTAAATATCGGATCTCTATCTGACACAATACTAGACAAAATATTGTGTAAAATGAAGATTCTCTCAATGTACAACTTTGATAGCTTCTCTAATGGGTAATCCATTCTCATTGGAATAAAGTGAGTAGATTTCGTCAATCTATACACAATCACCCAAATAGCCTCACAATTACTTGGCGTTCTGGGTAAATCGGACACAAAATCCATTGAAATACTATTCCACTTCCATTTTGGAATAGATAACGGTTGCATCAAACCTGACAGTTTCTAGTGTTCAATCTTTGACTTCTGACAAGTCAAACAAGAATACATAAATTCTACAATTTCTTTCTTCATAACGGGCCACCAAAATATTTTTCTCAATTTCTAATACATCTTCGTAGCACCCGGATGAATACTCAATCCACCATGATGCCCTTCCTTAAGAATACTATTTTTCAGCTTAGCTATATCTGGAACACAAACTCTATCATGACAACTCATGATACCATTTTCATCAATCCGAAAATCACCACCTCGACCCTGATTGATCAAGGTCAACCAATCTACCAAACCTAAATAAAAATTTTGAACCTCCCGAATCTCACCAAGAATACCACTAGTAAGCTTCAACATACCAAGTTTAACTACATAAGAAGTCACTTCACAAACCAAACTCATATCTCGGAATTGCTCAATCATTTCTAACTCTCTTACCATCATCATCAGCATATGCAAAGATTTCCTACTCAATGCATCAGCTACTACGTTTGCTTTACTCAGATGATAATTCAAACCAAAATCAAAATCTTTCAGAAGTTCCAACCATCTCCTATGCCTCGTATTAAATTCTTTCTGATCAAAGAGATATTTCAAACTCTTATGATCACTAAATACTTCAAATCTCGATCCGAATAAGTATTACCTCCAAATATTCAATACAAACACAACAAAATCGAACTCTAAATCCCGTGTCAGATAATTCCTCTCATTCACTTTAAGTTGCCTTGAATCATAAGCTACAACTTCTTGATGTTACATCAACACACCTTCCAATCCTATCACCTAAGCATCACAATATACAACAAACGATTCTGTCGGATTAGGTAAAATCAAAACAGGAGTTGTCGCCAACCTCCTCTTAAGCTCTTGAAAACTTTCTTCACACTTTGCATTCCAAAAAAAAACTTGACCCTTCCTAGTAAACTGTGTCAATGACAAAGCTAACTTGGAAAATCCTTCAAATAATTTCTGATAACAACCTGCAAAACCAAGAAAACTTCTAATCTCAAAAACTTATTTCTAAGCTTCCCACTGTGATACAACTTCAACCTTCTATGGATCAATTGCAATACATCTACCCGAAATCACATGACCAAGGAAATTCACTTCCTTCAACCAAAACTCGCACTTAGAAACTTTTGCATACACCTACTTCTCTTTCAACACTATTAACACAACCTTCAGATGCTCAGCATGATCCTCTTCACTCTTCGAATAGATCAAAATATCATCAATGAAAACAACCATAAATTTGTACAAATACGGATGAAAAATCATGTTCATGTACTCCATAAATACACCCGGTGTATTAGTCACACCAAACGACATCACAAAATACTTATAGTGGTCATACCTTGTTCTAAAAGTAGTCTTTTGAATATCTTCATCCTTAACACGAATCTAATGATACCCAGATATCAAATCTATCTTACTGAACACACTTGCACCAACCAATTGATCCATCAGGCCATCAATCCTCGCAAGTGGATACTTATTCTTAATAGTCACCTTGTTCAGTTGCCTATAGTCCACACAAAACCTCATATAACCTAATTTCTTCTTAACCAACAAAACGGGTGCACCCTATGCTGACACACTCGGATGAATAAATCTATTCTCAAGCAGATCTTCAAGTTGACTCTTTAACTCTTTCATTTCTTATGTTGACATATGATATGTAGCCATAAATACCGGACTAGTTCCAGGAACTAAGTCGATCGTAAACTCCACTTCACGTTCCGATCATCCAGTTATCTTAATTGTGTTTACTTAAGCTTATGTAAGAAGCAAACTATTGTAAAAGTTACCCTTCTACAAACTGAATGTTTGTATTCCCTAAAGTACTGAGTGTAAGTCAGAATCTTTAGGAGGCTCAGGACTATGTGTCTTGGTGCTTGAAGTTGCATCAGCTGGTTGTGCAGTGTTGTAAGACACATCAGTTGGTTGTGCAATAGTCACAATAGGTAGCTATGCAGTGAAAGTTACTATTGTTGTGTTGTTAGTCATGGCAGGTAGTCGTGCAAGGCAAGTCACATCAGCTGGTTATGCAATGTTGTAAGCCGCATCAATTAGTTCTGCAGTTAGTCACAGGTAGTGTTATACCTTGTAATCAGTTTGGTTATAGTGGATTAAGTCCTTGGCTAAGGAAAAATCACCTTAAAGGGTGGACTAGATTAGCTTGAGTTTTTTAAGTGAACCATGGTATATTGCGTGTCTCTTTCTCTTGTTTTTGCATTACTTTATTTACTTATGCTTCCGCAAAAAACAACAAAAATGTTAACACAAGTGAAAACCCCAATTCAAACCCACATTTCTTGTGTTTTTCTCACACCTTCATTATTGTCATAACTACCTTTTTGTTTCCCCTTATCAACATGAGTTACATACGACTTTTATCTAAATTGATTCTTCCCCTTCTTCTCATTCAAACTCTTGTAGTGAGTATGACAAGCTCTAATATCTTTATCATAGATCCTACTCTTATTAACTAGCTCAAAAAATCTCTTAATCTCTAACAAATGTCTTAAATTTGTGAATGGTTTGAGGCCTCAGATCAAGCAAGCCATTATTCTTAGAATTTCCAACAACAAATTCTCGTTAGAACAAATAGTACTGATAGTGTCACATACATATACCAAGTATAAATAGGAATAAACACATTAACAACTTGGTCAACTGACTGACTAGGCTCTGATACCACTAATGTAACACCCTAAAAAAACCCAACTCTAGAATACGTCATAAATCAGAGTAATATAACATGCATATCAAGTAACGGTGTCATACATAATTCAAATATCACACATTTACTTGACATGCTCAATAACACTTAAATTGAATTCATGTTTTTCATACAATTTCACATAACATATATAATAAGAATCACTTTCATTAAAATGAGTATAACATTCAAGACTCAAAATAATTCATTCATTTAATACCCTTGGGCGTCAAAAGCCAATTCTCCAAATAATTCAAATAACAATAATAAAATAAAATAGAGTACATAAAGTATCTCTCAATAAAGTGAATATAAGTGTTTCCTACTGTGACATGACCAGAGCATGATTCAAACCCAAAATAAATACGAAAATAAAATAGGATACTCCGCCAGCTACTCTCTTGCTTGAAGCAACTCTAATCTTCAATACATGAGCGATGTCATTATCAAACATCATTCCAACAGAAGGGTGATAATTCACATTATCATCGAAATCATATAATAATATATAATACATAACATTCTTGTATAAAGATAACATTCTCACACTTCATGTGCTTCAAAGACATAACATTTCTCAATTAATCATATTATTCACAATGGAACATTCACAGTTTCACAATTTCACAATTTCACCAATACATCAATTCCACATAATTCACCCAACTTCATATTGCAAACATAGACACAATATGACTCAATGAAACTCAAATGAAATACTCATGCATATGATGCCAATCACTATTATTTTTATTCGGGTTTTACTTTAATCTGGGTCCCTTGGCTGAGTCAGAGTAGGATGGTTTCCCAGCAGAACTCCAAAGTCAGTTTGCAAGTGATAGTCCCCAAGCAGAGTTATCTTCCCACGCAATCGATTATTCTCAATAATCGGCTAAATGCTTTTCTTCCCTACAGAGTTAGGAAGTTCAAAGCAAAATTTTCTCCTTAGAAGAGTCTTGACAATATATTTCCCCAGTCAAGTCGGAAGTCGTCATTTCTCCAACAAAGTTTCATGATCGGGATCGATTCCCAAACTGTTGAATTAATCCCCATAGATTCTTCATGGTTAAGTCCAATTTATTTTTGGCAATTGTGATAAGTCAAAACATACATATTTGTTCAGATTCTCTCCAACAAAAATGTTATACTCACGGGGATTTCCGAGATCGATTCAGTGATCATTTGTTCCCTAGCAAGAGTCTGATAATCGTCAGAGTATCTTTGTTTATTTCCTCAACAGAATATCAGTCAGGATATTCTCATCCTCAGTGGAGTTCTACAGACAGAATCTTTCTCTGCAGGGTCATTCCCTTTATTACTCCTTACTTTTTGAGTCGTAAATTGGATGGTATTATGATCTCTTCTCTCAAGAATCTCCAAATCCCACCGGTGTTGTGGCAAGCCAGTAGTCGTCTGGTGTTGTACAAAACACATTTTCAATGCCCACCATTTTGTGGCAGGCCAGTAGTCGTCTGGCTTCATACAAAAGACATTTTTAAGGCCCACCAGCATTGTGGCAAGCCAGTAGTCATCTAGTTTCATATAAAAGACATTTTTAAGGCCCACCAACATTGTGGCAGGCCAGTAGTCGTCCGACTTCATACAAAAGACATTTTTAAGGCCCACAAGCGTTGTGACATGCCAATAGTTTTCTGGTTTCATACAAAAGATATTTTTAAGGCCCACCATCATTGTGGCAGACCAGTAGTCATTTGGCTTCGTATAAAAGACAGAATTCAAAGCCCACCATCATTGTGGCAGGCCAGTAGTCGTTTGGCTTCATACAAAAGACAAGTTTCAAAGCCCACCAGCATTGTTGCAGGCCAGTAGTTGTCTGGCTTCGTACAAAAGAAATAATTCCAAGTCCATCAACATTGTGGCAAGCTAGTAGTCGTCTGGCGTCGTACAAAAGACATGACAATAGTCTTCTGGCATCATTCAAAAGGCATTCCCCGTTTGTTGTTCATATCATTAGTTATTATTCACCGCATCAAAGTTATCCAAGAAGAGTTTCTTTGGTTGAGTTTATATCCCTTTTCTTATTCTCCACAAGCGCAAATTTTCTGGTCTATTTTGGTATTCAATCACAGTTTATCTTGAACGTTTGATAGTCTTGCTCTCATCCTTTTTAGATTAACAGATGATTGAATAGGGGAAGTTATAACACCTCAAAATTTTCCCTCATTTTCATTTCATATAGCATATCATTTTCATACATTGCTTTGCATTCGTATCATAGAAAGATGAAGCATACATCCATTGGTGAAACATAAGGCATGTGATCAGTTGATTTGCAAAGTTATGACCTTTCAAAGCCAGAGGATAAGAACCAAGGGTCTCAACAATCCTCAAAGGTTTCTCACATCCCACACAATCCCAAAATATTCCTCAAGTCTTTTCAAGAAGTGAATTGATCAAGAAGCTGGCTCATGGTTTCATCTCCTACATAAGTGGTTCAAACTAGGGTTTTGTGCCAAAGAAAGAAATCCTTAAGATTTTGGTTCAAACTTGTTCTCATGATATTCTATATGTTAACAAGTGTTCATGGATGGAATTTTGTCCAGTGGTTCCTTGTGAAGGATTTTCAGTGGATCAGTTACTTGTGAACTAAGCTAAAGTCAACAGTGGAAAGGAAAAGTCAACCATGGATTTTTAAGGCCTAAATCATGCTCATCAAGTTCATAAACCTTTATTTGGTCAAGAAATGTCAAGAATATCATCATTCATCAAGAATCAAATCTTAGGGAAAAAGTTACTAAAAATTGAAATGACTTGTAATTAGAAGTTTCTATTTTTGGAAGCTTTATAAGTCACATTCGACTTGACTTTTCATCATAAAAAATGCTTCAAATAGATTTTTTCAAAACATGACAGTTGAAGATCATTCTTTTCCCTTTCCAGAAAGTATAAGATCATCTCCATAGCATTCTTGATTCAAAAGTTATCATCAAAAGACTCCAAGGTGGTTTCTAGGGTATCTCATTCATTCAAATTCTCCACCTTTTGCAAAAAGCCTCTAAATGACTTGTAATGGTTTCAAATTTCCAAAGTAAGATCACAATATCAAAATACACTTCATTTGGCACAGGTTTGGCCTTTGGATCAAGTGGTTTCATGCCATATTGCTCACTTATTCTATAAGTTGTAAAGTTGAAAAAACCATCCAAACACACAAATGATGCAATGCCAAGGCCCAAATTCAATCACATTATGACCAGAGCATAAAATGTGAATTATTCATGACCACAATCAGTCACATGCACGTGGGAAAACTCATGCACACTTGAAAAATCAAATTTGCAAATTGATTCATAACTAACTAACCAAGGTTCCTTTGGGTTCTTAACCATAGGCAGGCCCAATAACATTCATACATATGCCTCCAACTCATGTGGCTAGGGCTAGAGTTCCCTTAATCTTCATATTTCAAATTTTTGCTCTCAACTTTCTCTCCTTCGAATCACCTTCCTCCTAGGGTTTCATAGAGTTTACTTTGCACATTCTTGATCATCAAGTTCCATAGAACAAGAATCAAGCATTGGTTGAAGCTTATAGTGAGGCTTTCATCAGATTCAATTTTGGAAGCTTATCTTTCATTTCTTGGATATGATGGTTGTGGTTGTGATAACGAATTAAAAATTGAGGTGGTGTGGCACATGATTGTTTTTTATATTTTTAATTCTGATGACTTGAGTGTATGGCTCCCTATGTTAGTTAGTGTGTGCCTTGGATCCCGATCCTTCATCTCTCTTAATTTTTAATCTATTGACTTAATCATATTTGTTGGATCCATTGTATGGTATATATCTAGGTCAATGTTGTTGACTAAGTACATGGTATAATCTGTTGACTGCGGTGATGGACCTTGGACCATTGACTTGATTTTTGCACACCTTCCCTGAGCCCAATTCATATTTTGAACGTGCCAATTTTTTTCTCTGCACCTCTCCCCCATTGTTCTCATATTTTTATTTTATTTTTGCATAGTTTCATTTTTATTTTTATTTAAATTACTTCCAAGCATTAAAAAATCACCAAAAAATTTCATGAATCGTTTTCACACATTTAAATAATTTTGGCATATTTTTATTTCTGATTTTCTCATTATTTTCATCGTTAAATCAATTTTTCTTTTATTTTCTTTTGAAGTTGTTTTTTTCTTTTGATAGTTGAACTTTGAAGAATTGTTTTTCATAGCTCCAAAAACATTTTACATCAAGTATTTTTGCATTATTTAAAGGATACTTTGAAGTGTCTAAAAATTTTTTCTCATATTTTTAAAATCATTTCATTTTTCATTTTGATCTTTATCTTGTGCGTTGTTTCTTCGTGGACTTTATGTGACTTTGAAGTATTAATTGAAGTAGTTTGCTTTTGAATTTGTGTATGATCTTTTGACATGTTGTTTGCCTCTTACCTAGGTCACTTGAGGTACATTTTCATAATTTTTTGAATGAGGTTTGATATTTTTTTGATAGCTTGTGTTTTAGGTCAGCTTTTGTGAACCTTCTATTTCCCTTAACCCTAGTCCATTATGAGGCACTTGTGTCATTGCTTGAGGTTGCTTGTGTGATATTATAGGACATGTTTAGACATTTATAAGTCACTTCTTACATATTATAGGTGATTTTTACTTGTGTTGGCTTTTGGTTTGTGTTTATACATCCATGCTTGAACCTTAACCTAACTTTCTTTCTTCATCTCTTCTCATGCTTCACATGTTTCTTGTTTTCCTTGAACATGATCATTCATACATACATTTAGCATATCATCTTGTGTATTTTACTTATCTCATGCTAATTCATCCATTTTTGTATGTCATCTTGCACCTTTTCCTTGCATCTCAAGTATGTGATATTTACTTCTTATGTAACAACTTTTGCTTACATGTTTGAGTTGTCTTGACATCTTTCATAGGTGAATTTGGTATAATCATATTTTCATTATTATAATGTCATATTGGTCATATACTACTGACTTGCATTCATTCATACTCATTTTTCATCTTTGACTTATAATCTTAACTTGTTTGTTTTCTTCTTTTGTGAATATGAACTTGTCTTCCTTTCTTCATCTCCTTATGAACTAATTCATGCATCCTTTGTATGTTAATGTCATATCATCTTATGAATTATAATATGTCATATCATTTTGAATTTGATGATTCATACATGTTTTCATCCATGCCATACCTCATATGCATTCATACTTCTTAAGTTTTGCCTTTTGTGAACATGTTTGCTTCTTTGGTTCTTCTTTGACCTAGTGTGTGTTTCTTTAGGTACCCTAGGCTTATTAGAGCTTTGTTTTTTTTAGTTTGTTACTTTTAGGGTTATTATACCTTAGGATCCATTTCATGTGGTTTCTATCATTGTTTGGCTTCTCTTTCACTTCTTATTTGCAATTGTGTTTCATTTGCTAATTTTTCAAGGGCTATGGTAAGTCATAAAAGTGTGGATGTGCATCCACATTCTAACTTCTTCCCTCTTCTTTTAATATTTCAATTTGTGTTTTATTAAGCATTTAATATTCTTTGCTTGTACAATCTTCTCTCATCCCTCTTAGAGATAACTTAACTTCCATCTTGGAAGTAAGTTGCTTTCTTCTCTTTCTTCTTCTTCCTTCTTCCTTCTTCTCTCTTTCTCCTTTATTTTAGGATAGAGTTCTCATACCACATTAACCGTAGGACATCCAAGCATGACAAATCTTTGTATTTTTAGTTTCCCTTTATACTTTTTCACCTTTGGAGTATCTTTTGAGTCTTTCTCTTTCTAATCTGAAAACAAAAGCTAAAAACACCTTATAAAGGTTGAACTTCTTCATGTGCCAAGGGACTTTTCCATGGAATACTTGCATTAATTCCATATTGGGATGAGGTGTAGGGTATCTATCATGATGAACAACTCTTAGCTTGAGGTTTTCTCACAAATAAAATCTAAAAAACACTTCTTCACTTCAAAAACAACAAAAAACACTTAATAAATAAAGTAGGCTAATGTGCTTGAGCCACAATCCTTGGAACTAAGTTTGGGGATCTTCTCCATACTTAGGTGTGTTTCTTCTTCATTCTATCATGGAGTGATGTAAGAAGTACACACTCCATTGAATGAGACTTGAATACATTATTCAATGCAAACTCTCAAATAAAAAGCTTCTAAAAAACTTCAACAAACAATAAACATCTTTCCTTCAGGAATTCTCTTCTCATCACCCTCAATCTAAGCGAAAGAACTTGCACCTACTTGCCATTTGCAAGACGGTAAACACACTCATTCCAGACGAGTCTGCAACACCTGAGCATAAGCATAAGCTATTTAACCCTAAAAACATCAAATATATATATATATATATATATATATATATATATCATCAATTTGATTCACCAACATAATTCATGTTTACATAAACATTCATCACCAAGATACATATACAAATGCATCACAAAAGGCATCACAATCAAAACTCCTAGCTACCCGGTGCTACATATCAGAGCCGACCGACAAAAGAATGAAGACAAACTTCACAAAAAGACCTCCAGCAAACCTACTATGCAATGCCTCATAGAGCATTATAAAACAGCAGAAGGGTGAGAAATATTATCATAATAACAATGCATATAATTATATATCTTAACATAAAAATACACATATACACATTCTCACCATAATTCATCACTAATCACACATATACATCACAATGTATATATATACCAATCAAGTATATTCATCATGCACAAATTCATCATTTACATCATTCTACATAAACATATACATTCATGTTTATTCACCAATTCATGATTATAGGTGATAAATGCAAATCATAGAGACCGACTCACAACTTTATGCAAATGCAATGCGGTACCAATTCAATCAGCTCAAGTTCACTCAGGAACTTATTGGAACCATCACTCGTTACCTAAAGTAACTCCCCGTCGGGCATACGATGTTCATCCATTGCTTACACCCCACATGGGCACACAATGTTTATGGATTGCTCACACCCCACATGGGCACATAATCCGATTGCTCACACCCCACACGGGCACATAATCATTCGTGATTAAATCACCCATTGCTCACACCCCACACGGGCAAACAATCATTCATGATTAATTTACCCATTACTCACACCCCACACGGGTACACAATGTTTATGGATTGCTCACACACCACATGGGCACACAATCTGATTGCTCACACCCCACATGGGCACACAATCATGTTGTAATCATCGCTCACACCTTACATAGGCACACGATGTTACAACGGATTCACAAATAGAATCCCACAACACAAGAATGCACATCATTATGTTTCACATACAAAATGACTCAAACACTCTTGAAATGCATACATATTCACATTATAATCATGCATTCACATTCATTCAAGCAATGCATTCATTTGCCAAACGGCCACAATCTCACAATCAATCCCACAATTCCATAATTAACTTAATTACATTTTATCGGAAAATTCGGGTAAAATTCGGTTAAAAATAATATTTTTTGCCATCATTAGAAAATATATAATTTTAGCTTCAAAACGATATATGGAACGCTAAAAACGGATACCTGAAACACAAGTTATGATATTGACAATTCTTTCCACTAATCTCACAAATCAGTAAACGTCACAAATTAATTAATCTCACAAATTAATTAATTTCACACATTTAACAATATTTCTTCCTTCCATCAAATAGAGCATTGAAATATCTTTCTAACGCTTCGAACGGGGGTCAAAACAGAGTTACGGTTCAAAAGATACGCTCGTTTCAATTTCATTTTTGAAACGCTACAGAGTGCAATCGATTTGCACCCTGATGCAACTGATTGCACAGTCCCAGATTTTCAAAAATCGCTTTTGGACTATGGTGCAATCGATTTGCACTCTGTTGCAACCGACTGTACCTGCTATGAACCAGAAAAATCACTTCTAAACTCAATTTTTCTCACCCATAACACCTAGTAACCTCACCATACTTATTATTGATTATTTCTACACATAACATGATCATTCACTAGCATTTATATCGATTTCTAACCGTTTAATTCACCGACTTTAGGGTTTTTCATAAAAATACCCTAAAATCTCTTAAACCCTAAACTCAACCAAATCAAAACAACATCCAAACAACACATACATAATGATATACATTGATAAGATAATAAGATTTCACATCCTTACCCGATTATTTCGATTCCTAGGAGCTATCTTGAAGATTTCCAAGTTTTTCCCTCTTTCTCCTCTTTTCTCTTCTTCTCCTTTTCTTTCTCTTCTATTCTTTTCTATCTTTCTTTTTTCCACCAAATATCATTTTTCTCACAAAATTATAATTCTACCTATTTTCTATCTTAACATTAATTGGGAAATGTCTAAAATACCCTCCACTCTAATTTTACCCGAAAATTGTTAAAACGGTAAAATAATATAACACATCAACATATCACATAAACACACCAATTTCATAATTAAAACAATTATCACTCAATTTAAATAAAAGACTCAACAAAAATAGAATAATCGAATCGGGGCGTTACAACTCTCCCCCACTTTAGCAATTTTCGTCCTCGAAAATATTACCTGATCAAAACAACTCCGGATACGACTCTCGCATCCCACTCTCTAATTCCCAAGTCACATTGCCTTCCACAGCGCCTCCCTACACTACTTTCACAAGCGCAATATCCTTGCCTCTTAGCTTTTTAACTTCACGGTCCAAAATCCTAACCGTTAAAGCTTCAACCGTAAGGTTATCTCTCACTTCAACCTCGTCCATAGGAATAACATGTGACGGATCCGGAACATACTTCCGAAGTTGCGAAATATGGAAGACATCATGCAAATTCGAAAGATTTGGAGGCAACGCCACACGGTAAGCCATAGCGCCAACTCGTGCAGTAATCTGATACGGTCCAATAAAATGAGAAGTCAACTTCTTCGACTTCAAAGCACGACCCACACTCGTAACCATGTAACCCTCAAAAACACAGGTCGCCTTCTTGAAACTCAAGATCTTTCTTTCTCTTGTCATGATAGCTCTTTTGTCTACTTTGAGAAGCTTTTATCTTCTCCCGAATAAACTTCACCTTCTCTGTCGTTTGTTGTACCATCTCTGGACCAACTACCGTTCTCTCACCGGTTTCATGCCAACACAAAGGTGTTCGACATCTCTGACCATACAAAGCCTCAAATGGTTCCATACCTATACTTGAATGAAAAATGTTATTGTAGGTGAACTCAATCAATGCTAAATAATTATCCCAAGCACCACCTTGCTCTAACACACAAGCACACAACAAATCCTCCAACGATTGAATTGTCCTCTCGGTTTGACCGTCCGTTTACGGATGGTAAGCCGAACTCAATCTTAGCTTAGAACCCAAAGCCTTTTGCAAACTCTCCCAAAACCTCGATGTAAATCTAGGATCTCTATCCGATACAATACTCTTAGGAACTCCATGCAACTTCACAACCACAAAAACATAAATCTCGGCTAACTTCTCCAAAGGATAACTAATATCAATTGGAACAAAGTGAGCAGATTTAGTAAGCATATCAACAATTACCCAAATAGCATTATGACCTCTTTGCGTATTCGGCAATCCTGTAACAAAATCCATTGATATACTATCCCATTTCCATTCCAGAATATCCAACGGTTGCATCAAACCACTAGGCTTCTGATGTTCCACCTTAGACTTCTGAAAAGTCAAACACGCATACACAAAATGATCTATATCTCTCTTTAATCAGGACCCCCAAAAGATCTTCTTCAAATCTTGATACATATTATTCGCTCCCGGATGAATACTTAAATTACTTCGGTGTCCCTCTTCCAATAGCATCTTTTTCAACTCCTATCATCGGGAATACAAGTACAACCACGAAATCTCAAAACTCTAAAATCATCAACCTTGAAAACCTCATTCTCATTCATCATCAAATCAACAAACTTCAAATCCAACTTTTGCTTTTCACATATAGTTGCAAGAAAATCATTCGTAACATGTAGCATACCAAGTCTCACACTTCTCGGCGTCATTTCACAAACCAAACACAAGTCTCTAAAATCCTCCAAAAGTTCCCATTCTCTCATCATCAATGCGGACATATGTAACAACTTGCGACTTAAGGCGTTGGCCACCACATTTGCCTTACCCGGATGGTAATTCAAACCAAAATCATAATCCTTCAAAAGCTCTAACCACCTTCTTTGTCTCATGTTCAATTCCTTTTGATCAAATAAATACTTCAAACTCTTGTGATCACTAAAGACTTTGAATCTTGCACCATAAAGGTAATGCCTCCAAATTTTCAAAACAAACACCACGGCCGCTAATTCCAAATCATTCATAGGATAATTCTTTTCATACACTCTCAATTGTCTTGAAGCATAAGCCACAACTTTTCCATCTTGCATCAAAACACCACCTAACCCAAACAATGAAGCATCACAATACACCACAAATGGTTCTGTCGGATTTGGCAAAATCAAGATCGGAGCTGTTGTTAACCTTCTCTTAAGTTCAATGAAACTCTTTTCACAATGAATATCCCAAATGAAAGCCTTTCCCTTACAAGTCAATTGCGTTAACGAAAGTGCCTACTTCAAAAATCCCTCGATAAACCCCCGATAATAACCCGCCAAGCCTAAAAAGCTTCAAATCTCCGTAACCGATCTAGGAACTTCCCATTGCATTACCGCATCAATCTTGGATGGATCCATACTAATACCACCATCGAAAATAACATGTCCAAGAAAACTCACTTTTGACAGCCAAAATTCAAATTTCGACAACTTAGCATACAATTATTTCTCTTTCAAAATCTGTAACACAATCCTTAAATGCTCTTCATGCTCCTTTCTTGACTTAGAATAAATTAAAATATCGTCGATGAACACAACCAAAAAATATTCCAATTATTCATGGAAAATACGATTCATATATTCCATAAACACACCTGGCACATTAGAAACCCCGAATGGCATAACAGAATACTCGTAATGACCATACCGTGTCCTAAAAGCCGTCTTTTGAATATCCTCTATTTTCACACGAATCTGGTGATATCCTGATATCAAATCAATCTTGCTAAAAACGCGTGTGCCAACCAATTGGTCCATCAAATCATTGATCCTTGGAAACGAATACTTGTTCTTAATTGTGGCCTTGTTCAATTGTCGATAATCAATGCATAACCGCATACTCCAATCCTTCTTCTTTACCAACAATACTGGAGCACCCCAAGGAGAAACACTTGGCGTTATAAATCTCTTGTCCAACAAGTCATTCAATTTCTTCTTCAATTCTACCAACTCAGATGCTGACATACGATACGGTGCCATCGAAATCGGTCTAGTACCTGAAACTAGATCAATAGAAAACTCAACTTCTCTTTTCGGCGGTACATCCTTAATATCCTCTGGAAACACTTCTGGAAAATCACACACCACTGGGAAACCATTGAGTTCAACTTCACTCTCCACCGACAATGATGCAAATAAACCGAGCAATTGAGTTTCGTCCGCTAAAATTTTCTTCAACTCTTTAGTGGATAGGAAACTCTCATCTTCAACATCATCCAAAGAAGGAAACTTCACTAACTTATGGTAGAAATCTATATGAACTCGATTAAATTGCAACCAGTTCATACCTAATATTACATCCAAACCCTCCAATGGCAAACAAACTAAATCCATAACAAAATCTTTACCATACATGGTCAAGGAACAACTTACACACATCAAAGACGTAGTTACCGACCCTAAAGCAGGAGTCTCAATAACCATCTCACCACCCCAAGAAGACATAAACAAATTCAAATGCTTAGAGCACTCAAGAGAAATGAACAAATGAGTCGCTCCCATATCAATAATAGTAACTAAAGGCGTACTATTAATAAAACATGTACCTGGTCTGCACTAGTAGTGTCTTTCCCTGCTAATGCAAACACCTTTCTGCCCGCTTGAGCTTGCTTCGACTTAGTACACTTAGTACTAATGTGACCCACTTCTCCACAATTGAAACACTTCACGACATTCCTTCTACACTCAGTAGTAGCATGTCCAAGGCCTCCACAGTTTGAACATTTCACTATGTTCTTCCCACACTCAAAAGACTTATGACCCAATTCACCACACTTGTAACACTTAACGGGACCAGAACTCCCTCCACCAGATCTCTTATCAAAGTTTCCCCTATGCTTGCCATTATAAGCGGGTGTCACATAAGGTTCACTTCTAGCTTGTTGCTTTCCCTTCCTCTCATTCAAACTCTTTTAATGTGTAGAACGAGCCTTGCTATCCTCTTCAAAAATTCTACAACATTCCTTCAAATCCAAAAACCTTCTTATTCTTTGATACCCCACAACTTGCTTAATCTCAGGACGCAATCCATTCTCATACTTAATACACTTCGAGAACTCAGCAGTAGTAGCAGCATAATGAGGATGAAATTGAATCAACTCCACAAACTTAGCAGTATAGTCCACCACGGACATACTACCTTGTTTCAGTTCAAGGAAATTCATCTCCTTCTTCCCTTTCACACTCTCAGGGTAATACTTCCCCAAGAACTCAGCACGAAAGACATCCCAAGTTATCTCTTCATCTTCTTCCTCAAGAGCTTGACTTCTACAGACCCATCAATCATCGGCTTCTTCCTTCAGCATGTGAGATCCAAGTCTCACCTTACTCTCTTCAGTACAGTCCATGACTCTGAAGATTCTTTCAATCTCTTTCAACCAAACTTGAGCACCATCAGGATCAAATCTTCCTTTGAAGACCGGTGGTTGATTCTTCCTGAACTCATCATTAGCATTCACATTCGGAGCACCCTGCACCGCCCTAGCCATTGCTTCCAAAGCAGCAGCCATCACATTGTCGTTTCTACTAGCCATATTCTGATCATTCCCAAAAACAACAACAAGATTAAACAAAAGTTCAACCATCACAACAACAAGACAGACACAACTGACTCGACACTGGCTCTGATACCACTTAATGTAACACCCCCTTTCTATACCCCTAAATAATAAAATAATTATTTAGGCACATAATAAAATTTTATCAGAGTATAATTAGAAACATAGTATAAAAGAGGCATGTCACATTATACATGAAATTAAAACATCCAACACCTGCTCAACAATAGATATGCAACAGTGGAATAGCTAAATACTTGCACCCACATCTCAATATTTAGAATCAAAGCGGGAAATCTAAACATTGAATAACATCAAACATATATACATATCATCAAGTTGATTCACCAACATAATTAATGTTTACATAAACATTCATCACAAAGATACATATACAAATGCATCATAAAAGGCATCACAATCAAAATCCCTAGCTACCCGGTGCTACATATCAGAGCCGACCAGCAAAAGAATGAAGGCACACTTTACAAAAAGAGCTCTAGCAAACCTACTCTGCAATGCCTCATAGAGCATCATAAAACAGCAGAAGGGTGAGAAATATTATCATAATAACAATGCATATAATTATATATCTTAACATAAAAATACACATATACACATTCTCACCATAATTCATCACCAATCACACATATACATCACAATGTATATATATATATATATACCAATCAAGTATATTAATCATGCACAAATTCACCATTCACATCATTCTACATAAACATATACATTCATGTTTATTCACCAATTCATGATTATAGGTGATAAATGCAAATCATAGAGACTGACTCACGACTCTATGCAAATGCAATGCGGTACCAACTCAATCATCTCAAGTTCACTCAGGAACTTATTGGAACCATCACTCGTTACCTAAAGTAACTCCCCGTTGGGCATACGATGTTCACCCATTGCTCACACCCCACATGGGCACACAATGTTTATGGATTGCTCACACCCCACACGGACAACAATCTGATTGCTCACACCCCACACTGGCACACAATCATTCGTGATTAAATCACTCATTGCTCACACCCTACAGGGGCACACAATGTTTATGGATTGCTCACACCCCACACGGGCACACAATTCAATTGCTCACACCTTACATGGGCACACAATCATGTTGTAATCATCGCCCACACCTCACATAGGCACACGATGTTACAACAGATTCACAAATAGAATCCCACAACACAAGAATGCACGTCATTATGTTTCACATACAAAATGACTCAAACACTCTTGAAATGCATACATATTCACATTATAATCATGCATTCACATTCATTCAAGCAATGCATTCATTTGCCAAACGGCCACAATCTCACAATCAATCACAATTCCATAATTAACTTAATTACGTTTTATCGGAAAAGTCGGGTAAAAATCGGTTAAAAATAATATTTTTCGGCATCATTAGAAAATACATAATTTTAGCTTCAAAACGATATATGAAACGCTAAAAACGGATACCCAAAATACAAGTTATGATATTGACAATTCTTTCCACTAATCTCACAAATCAATAAACGTCACAAATTAATTAATTTCACCCATTTAACAATATTTCTTCCTTCCATCAAATAGAGCATTGAAATATCTTTCTAACGCTTCGAACGGGGGTCAAAACAGAGTTACGGTTCAAAAGATACGCTCGTTTCAATTTCATTTTTGAAAAGCTACAGAGTGTAATCGATTTGCACCCTGATGCAACTGACTGCACAGTCCCATATTTTCAAAAATCGCTTCTGGACGATGGTGTAATCGATTTGCACTCTGCTGCAATCGATTGTACCTGCTATGAACCAGAAAAATCACTTCTAAACTCAATTTTTCTCACCCATAACACCTAGTAACCTCACCATACTTATTATTGATTATTTCTACACATAACATGATCATTCACTAGCATTTATATCGATTTCTAACCGTTTAATTCACCGACTTTAGGGTTTTTCATAAAAATACCCTAAAATCTCTTAAACCCTAAACTCAACCAAATCAAAACAACATCCAAACAACACATACATAATGATATACATTGATAAGATAATAAGATTTCACACCTTTACCCGATTGTTTCGATTCCTATGAGCTATCTTGAAGATTTCCAAGTTTTTCCCTCTTTCTCCTCTTTTCTCTTCTTCTCCTTTTCTTTCTCTTCTATTCTTTTCTATCTTTCTTTTTTCCACCAAATATCATTTTTCTCACAAAATTATAATTCTACCTATTTTCTATCTTAACATTAATTGGGAAATGTCTAAAATACCCTCCACTCTAATTTTACCCGAAAATTGTTAAAACGGTAAAATAATATAACACATCAACATATCACATAAACACACCAATTTCATAATTAAAACAATTATCACTCAATTTAAATAAAAGACTCAACAAAAATGGAATAATCGAATCGGGACGTTACAAACACAATCCTTCAGTCTCTTTCCTCGTTCTTCGCGCCATTTCATATCCTTATCCTTTCATTTAATTCTTCCTTATTTCTTTCCAATGCTTTCCAACAGCAGTTGCAGTAGTAGCAAATACCCCCACCCTTTGAAACAGTGCTAGCAAGCGTGGATCCCATCGAGTGTGACAGACGATCTGGGGTGCTAATACCTTACCAGGATGGAAATCCCGGGAGCGACAAAGATCTCCTAATATGAATGACCATATCCATAAGTAAGTGTTTTATTATGCTCGGGTAATAATCTTAGACTTGATAACAATTGATCATTATAGGAGGAGATCTTATTAAATGGGAACCACATAGTATGGGGAGGGTTAAACTGAATACTGATGAAGCCAGAAATTTGTGGGGATTTGCGGGTTATGGTGGAATCTTAAGAGGAAGTGAAGGAGAGTGGTTTGGAGGTTTTTCCAGAGCACATAGGAGTTTGTGATATCTATACAACTGAGATGTGAGGAGTTTTAGAATGCCTTAATCTTGTAAAAGGTCTGGATTTCTGTAAAATTGATATATGTGTGGATTTTAGTAAGGTAAACAAGGATTTCATTTCTAGCCACATTAGCAATGCCACATGAGGAAGTATTGTTGTCAAGGTTAGGTCCTTTTTTTTAATTAGATAAAGATATTCGAGTTAGCCATGCTTATCGGGAATCTAATCTATGTGCTAATGCTCTTGCAAAACAAGGAATTCATTAGGCAAGAGGAATTTCTTTGTTCAATGATTGTCCAATGTCTATTTGGCATTTGTATGAGGAAGATTTATCTGATAATCCCGTTATCAGGATTGTTTGGTTGTAGTTTCTTTGGGATTTAGGCTCTCCATTATATATATATATATATATATATATATATATATATATATATATATATATATATATATATATATATATATATATATATATATATATATATATATATATATATATATACTAATCCAATTGTGAAGAAAATTGTCCAATAGTCAAAGATAATTGTTTGCTTAATTACAATATTAAAGTGTGATGACATACATGTCATTGTGTTATTTATCTTAATATTGATTGTATTTTTTCTTTGCGACATAAACAAGAGTTTGGAGACATATAATTAATATTTTATAATATATAAACCTTCTGTGTTCTAAAAAAAAAACTTTAGGGGTGTATTTGTTTGAAGTATTAAATTTGTAATTTTCGAAATATTATTTCCTGAAACATTAATACCAAGAATTATATTCTTACATATAAGTTTGGTAAGTAATTGGAGTTCATTGGAATATTTATAAACTATATTTAGTTTAATTTTAAAAGATATATATAATAGAGTTAAATTAATTTAAAATGGGAGATCATGGGTGGTTATCACTTTGTTATGCCTATGTTTGGCTATTTGATGACGATACAGTTAATGCTGGTTTCATGGTATGTAAGGCTCCCGGACAGTGTGGTATCAGAGCCTGTACAGAAAGAAGGGGTGCATATGGTATGAATATAATAAAGAAAGTGAGTAAGGGAGAAAACCACCTAAATATGGAAACACCTGAACCAAACACTCAACCTATCACTACCACTTCTTCTTTATCGCTTCCTAAACTCTGTAAAAAGACTAACTCCCATAAAATAGAGAACCTTATTGAGTACTCTCATGTTCCAGAAGATGCTCAAATTGCTGAAACAATACCTCCACTATTAAGTCCGTACAACATCTTCAAGAGACAACGAAGTGTTACCAGATCTATCCGAAATCTCATCTCTACAAACCGCCCTCAAATGAAAGAATACATCCAGTCATCTAGACTAGACCAATGTAGCCTAAGAGCTACAAACCAGGAGCAGTATGTAGATCTGGAGATTCCTCAATATCTCATAAACCACTAGAAGACTGAAGGATACACAGCCTTACACTTTGGGGCTGTCAGGCTCATCCTTTCCCTTCATGGAAGAAAGAACCAACCCGTCTTTTGCAAAATAGCTCTACTGGACTCCAGCTACCTCCACTATGAAAATGCTGTGATAGGGACTGTTCTAACTACACTTCATGCAGGAAGTGTTGTCCTCACCATTTTTCCAAACTATAACGTAAGTCTTAATGATAATACTTTATCTACAAGACTGAAAGTACAAGTCCAGATCACCGGAACTGACCAAGTTCCAGAAGCTATGTCAGCTACCCTTCACCACCAAATAATATACCGCTTACAGAATCACTCAATAGATCTTCCGATCTCAGGATGCTCTTCTGATTCCCTATTGGTTGTTACCAATAGAGAAGAAGACATACCCTCGATAGTCCAAATTCCCAGAAGAATCACAAGGGAAGAATTGACTCAACTAATTCCCCTTGAATGGATAACCAACTACGAGAGACTCCATGTTGACAGACGACCTATCCAATCCCAAGAGGCTACTTTTAGAAGATCCGTTGACAAGACCGTCAAAACGATTTTCAAGAAGCCAGACGAAGGGTCGAGCTCAATATCTCCAATCTTCCATACAATGATGATCCAACCAGTTCTCAAAGAAGACTGGTGTCCTGTCCATGCTGTTACGGCAGAGGGAAAACCCATCTACACTGACAAAATAGATGGCCACTTCCTCTGGGATGTTGATCCAACAAGATGTGACCCAGATTGTGACTGCTGGATGCATGACAATGATATCGACCGAGATATCATTTTTCCCAAAACAAAGAAAAAAGAAAAGTGCAAACCTCCTCCACCTCCACAAAGGAGATCTGATCCAGACAATGGTCCATGGGTAGGAATCCATGGAAAAAAGAAACCCCTCAACATCTATGAAGAAGGACTTAAGATTCTTCGGAAAGAAGGATTGCTACCACCTGATGATCCGACTCTTATTACATGGTCACCGACAGACCACTGTAAACCACTACATCCTCCAGATGTAGCCCAACCAATTCCTTGTTTTATGTACTCATCCACAAATTCAGAGTACGATCAACAATTTCCTGCTTTGGAAAGAAAGATGGATCCAATCACAGGCCGAACATCCAAGCCTTTCATTCATCCAAGTGAAGTTCAGCCAGATGGGAAGCTTAAACCTTTAACTCAAGCTGAAGAAGTTCTAAACTGGCAATCTGAGAACATGGTTTCTCAAAATGAGATTCTCCAAAACCTTGACAAAAAGGTAGACAAGATTGCTGGGAAAATAGATGAAACAGATGAGTACCTCAAGGTTTTATCCCAAAAAATGCAGAAACACTACAGGAGCTTGAAAGCCCAAGTATCCCAACTAGATCGTGATTTGCGAAAGATGTTAGAAGAGAGGAATTTTGGCCAAACTTTTGACCAAAAGGAAAGAGAGATCAGAAGTCTACAAGGCCAAGTAAAAGAGATAGATGATTTCTTAAGGGCCTCTCATGAAAGAAACACCAAGCCTGTTGAAAACTCTTTCTTAGACCCTCCTACTTTTCCTACATATTTCAAACTACCAGAAAGGCCTTCTCCTTTCTACCCTTCCTATGTTTCATCACCACCAAACCTGGTCAAATACATACCTACAACTTACAGACCAAAATCCACCAAAACTACCACTACCTCAACCTCCAAGAAAAAAGAGAAAGCTGTTTGTTTGAATACCTCATCATCAGAATCCCAAGATATCCCTGAAACACCTCCTCCAAAAATCCAAAAGGAAGAAAAATCTCCTGATCAAGGTTTCCAAGCCTTGGCAATTACTAGAAATTATGAATCTTCCCAAAATAATCACTCTGAATCTTCAACACAAAAGGAAGACGAATCTTCTTCAGATGGTGACAACAACTCTGATCAAGAAACGTCCTCTGATGAAACACCGAGATCCTTTTCATCTATACCAGAATCTGAAGACCATCATATCCCAAGACTCTTCATGACAAATATAAAAGAGGAAGAATCCTTTTTTGAAGAGGAATCCCCTGAAGAAACTCTAGTCCCTGAACGGGCTAGACCAAATGGCGGTCCCTGGTTCACTTTTGATGACATACCACCTAGCCGATGGAGAAAGAGACTACTGGAATTTGGAGCTTGGCTTGACACCCAAATGATGAAGACAAGTGCAGATAACTATAAAATCATTGAAGAATTTTGCTGTAGAATGACCGGCACGATGAAAGAATGGTATCATAATCTTGGAGATTTCAAACAAGATGAGCTGCATCGTTTAGAAACTACGGCTAATGTTCTTGGTGTGCTTCACCGTGAATTCATTGGTGACATGGAGATATTTGATAGGAAAAACAGACAAGAATTCTTTGAGATGAAGTGCTTCTCTCTCAAAACAAAGGATCTTGACAAACACTATCATAGGATGGCACAGAGGTATTATGTCCTTAATGGATACAATGACCCCAGTCTAAAGAATACATATGTGTCCTCTCTACCACAAGAACTCCAACCAAAAATTCACAGGATGTTAGCCACAACTCAAAGAGATATTAAAACAATGAGTCTTGGCCAAATCCACCAGGTGACACTAGAAGCACTTGAAAAGCTCTGCAGTTTCCACCATCAATTCTCCGAAGTTATAGAACAAAAGTCCAAATTCACCCAAGCATGTAAGAAGCCCTACCTGGAGATTAAGTGTAAAGACAAAAGATGTAGTTGTGCAACAACAAAGAAACATCATCACAAAAAATACCCCAAATCTCCTAGGATATTCAAGGGAAAGAAAAGAAAGAATATGAAGTTCTTTAGGAAAAAACCTTTCCGAGGAAAAGGAAGAAATCAAAGATGCTTTATTTGTGGAAAAAAGGGGCACTTCTCTAAAGAATGTCCTAATAACACTCATAAAGCTGCAAAATTGATTAATTCACTTCAGCCTCTAGAAGGAGACTTAGAATCTTTATATTCTGAACAAAGCTCTGCTGATGAAGAAACAATTTTTGCCCTTCAAGGCTCTTCCTCTGATGAAGCCTCGTTTTCAGAAAATGACGATGACACATATCTCCCTGTTTACTCCTTCAAAGAGATAAGCAGCTCTCTTCCTACTACACCACTTCCTTGTGTTGAAGCCCATATCCTCGCAACAAAGTTTTCCCGTCCGAAAAAGGTCATAGCTTACATGGACACTGGAGCCCAGATCACAATGATGAATCCCAACATTCTCCCTGCAGAATCATGGGTGACGCATGCTGCATACTTTGTAGCAGCAGATGGAAAAGTTTTCAAAATAGATTTAATGACCAAAGACAAAATAGGAATTAAATTCTTCCCAGACTGCATAGTCTGGACCAGAGTCATTGGCAGTAATCTTCCAAACAAAGATATTGTAGTAGGAATGGATGTCTATTCAGCAGCAAGTAGACTTCAAATTCTCCCCACGGGAATTAAATACAAAAGAGAATTCAAAGCTTATTCTGGGATATTGAAACTATACTCACTTTCCAAAATCCCTGCTGGCTATGAAGAAATAAAGTCCAACTTGCTCAAATTATGTGCTGACAACCATGAAGATTTCCGTCACCCAAAACCTCTATGGAAGAATAAAGACTTCTTCGTTCAACTTCCTTTCAATCTTAATGAAGATGTTAATCCAACCAAGGCCACTCATCCAGGAATGAGTCCATCAGATTACACATTAGCCAGGGAAGAATGCAACCAGCTTCTCAAGCAAGGTCTGATAGAACCTACTAAATCAGAATGGGCTTGCCAGGCATTTTATGTGGAAAAGAGATCTGAAAAGTTGAGAGGAAAGAATAGGCTAGTAATCGATTACAAACCTCTAAATCATTTTCTCAAAGATGATAAATTCCCCATTCCAAAGGCCTCGTCATTGAATGTTTTCATCAAAGATGCCCAGATCTATTCTAAGTTCGATCTCAAGTCAGGTTTTTGGCAACTAGGCATTGACCCTGAGGATCGTCACAAAACAGCATTCTGCATTCCCAATGCCCAGTACCAATGGACGGTGTTACCATTTGGACTTAAGGTGGCCCCATCTCTCTTTCAAAAAGCCATGACTAGAATTTTTGAACCCATTCTCAATAGTATCCTGATCTATATTGATGATGTGCTATTATTCTCAAAAGATGAAAAGGCCCATAAACAATTATTGGGCCGATTCCTTCAAATAGCCCAACATCATGGAATGATGCTCTCTGAAAAGAAAAGTCAAGTGGGGCAAACAGAGATTGATTTCCTAGGGATGCATTTTTCCCAAGGAAAATATCAACCCCAACCTCATATTTCCCAGGAACTATTAAACTTTCCTGATGAAAATCTCACAATTAAGCAAATCCAACAATTTCTGGGTATAATTAATTATATCCGAGATTTCCTGCCGAAGCTGGCGAGATACACAAGTCCCTTATCCCAAATGCTGAAGAAAAAACCTCCACCATGGGGAGAAAAACAAACTGAAGCAATAAAAGCGTTGAAGAAAATCGCACAAGCTCCACCTGCCCTAAAGATTCCTGGAAATGGCAAGAGAATCCTGCAGACTGATGCCAGTGATCACTATTGGGGAGCAGTTCTGATAGAAGAACTTGATGGAAAAAGATACTATTGTGGTCATGCCAGTGGTCAATTTAAAGAAGCTGAAAAACACTACCACACCACCTACAAAGAAGCTCTCGCCGTGAAAATGGGAATCCAAAAGTTTGACTTTCACCTAAGAGGCTACCAGTTTGAAGTACAGATGGATAACTCCTCTTTTCCTAAGATCCTTGAATTCAAGAATAAGATGCCTCCTGATCCTCAAACTCTCAGGCTCAAAGATTGGTTTTCTAGATATGATTTCTCTGTAAAACATATCAAAGGAAATCAAAATGTAATCCCTGATCTACTATCCCGACCTATGAAACCTATCCAGATCATCACAGCCAAACATACTTTTCCTCTGATTATCATGGTCAAGCCATTACCAGCCCATGCATCCAAAACCAAAAATCTTCCTCCAGGAGTAACAATATCGTTTTCACCGTCCCAGCTCAAGCAGTATGCCAGGAACAATCTCTTCTACTACATGACAAAAATCATAAGGAATAAACTACCTGACCATAGTCCTTATTTCCCAGACACACCTTTTCTCCTACCAATTTTAATAAACCCAAATGTTAAATTCACAAAAAACCATTTATGGTATATCTGGTGTGCCACCTATTTGTATTTTATGCCTGTTCTCATTCCCACTGAGGCCATGTATCAACACATAATGGATCCCAAGAATACAAAGTCTTTAATTTGGACTACTCTTGAGTGGTACTCTCCATTACAATGGTGGAGAGATCAATTAAAACCGATCATATACGAAGTCCAAGCTCGGAGATTATCCCCTGAAGATATTAGCAAACTCAAGTCTGTTTTCTTTCTACACATGCCTTATATGACAGATCCTGTAACCAAGCTGCTTGATTGTAAGAGTTATGTTCATCTTTGGGAAACTATTAATGAATATCCTCCCAGCCTAAAAATCACAAGGGAATTATTGGAGTATGTTAATTTCATTGATTTGTATGATCCAAAGAACCTTGATGATAGTTCAACCTGCATCAGTCATGAAAAGTTCAGGAGACCAGAAGTAGGAGAAAGCTCGACTCAAGCCACACAACAGAAACCAGATTCTCCGATGGAAGCTAAATTCTCAGAAGGACAAGTGGCAGACGCTAATACAAAATTAGCAGATCACGCTTACATGATGGATGACACCTGGCAGCATGAGTCATCTCAGTATAAAGATTGCTTTTCTGATGAAAATTTATCCGATCAGAACATGTCCCCCTCTCATGAACCCATTTGCAAAGACTAAATGGACAAGTGTCCTTCAAAGACCATAAGCATGTTTGTGAATAGTAATATTTCGTCTTTTTGTGTAATAAGACTACAATAATGTAATCCATAATGGATAAGTGTGTCGGGTGGTTTGAAAAAGGCATTTATATAGTATAAAGAATGCCATGCTTGTAAATAGTGTTGCTTTTGTCTTATTTGTACCTCCTTGGCTATAAAAGGAGGGTCCTTGTAACATATTTTCATCAAGCAATCACAAATAAACTCTCTTGTGTGCTTAAGAACAAACATGTTCTAAAAATCTTTTCTTTCTCTCTCAAAGCTTTAGTTATTATGTTCATATCATAAATCCCCTCAAAGATGCAAGTATGCTCTACACCTGCCTCTAAATGAGGATCTTGTGTATCAGAAAACATCTGACCATTGATCCATACTACGGTCCTTGCTATCATGAAATTTCAGTTTTAATTGTTGGTCTGTGTTATGCCTATGTTTGGCTATTTGATGACGATACAGTTAATGCTGGTTTCATGGTATGTAAGGCTCCCGGACAGTGTGGTATCAGAGCCTGTACAGAAAGAAGGGGTGCATATGGTATGAATATAATAAAGAGAGTGAGTAAGGGAGAAAACCACCTAAATATGGAAACACCTGAACCAAACACTCAACCTATCACTACCACTTCTTCTTTATCGCTTCCTAAACTCTGTAAAAAGACTAACTCCCATAAAATAGAGAACCTTATTGAGTACTCTCATGTTCCAGAAGATGCTCAAATTGCTGAAACAATACCTCCTCTATTAAGTCCGTACAACATCTTCAAGAGACAACGAAGTGTTACCAGATCTATCCGAAATCTCATCTCTACAAACCGCCCTCAAATGAAAGAATACATCCAGTCATCTAGACTAGACCAATGTAGCCTAAGAGCTACAAACCAGGAGCAGTATGTAGATCTGGAGATTCCTCAATATCTCATAAACCACTGGAAGACTGAAGGATACACAGCCTTACACTTTGGGGCTGTCAGGCTCATCCTTTCCCTTCATGGAAGAAAGAACCAACCCGTCTTTTGCAAAATAGCTCTACTGGACTCCAGCTACCTCCACTATGAAAATGCTGTGATAGGGACTGTTCTAACTACACTTCATGCAGGAAGTGTTGTCCTCACCATTTTTCCAAACTATAACGTAAGTCTTAATGATAATACTTTATCTACAAGACTGAAAGTACAAGTCCAGATCACCGGAACTGACCAAGTTCCAGAAGCTATGTCAGCTACCCTTCACCACCAAATAATATACCGCTTACAGAATCACTCAATAGATCTTCCGATCTCAGGATGCTCTTCTGATTCCCTATTGGTTGTTACCAATAGAGAAGAAGACATACCCTCGATAGTCCAAATTCCCAGAAGAATCACAAGGGAAGAATTGACTCAACTAATTCCCCTTGAATGGATAACCAACTACGAGAGACTCCATGTTGACAGACGACCTATCCAATCCCAAGAGGCTACTTTTAGAAGATCCGTTGACAAGACCGTCAAAACGATTTTCAAGAAGCCAGACGAAGGGTCGAGCTCAATATCTCCAATCTTCCATACAATGATGATCCAACCCGTTCTCAAAGAAGACTGGTGTCCTGTCCATGCTGTTACGGCAGAGGGAAAACCCATCTACACTGACAAAATAGATGGCCACTTCCTCTGGGATGTTGATCCAACAAGATGTGACCCAGATTGTGACTGCTGGATGCACGACAATGATATCGACCGAGATATCATTTTTCCCAAAACAAAGAAAAAAGGAAAGTGCAAACCTCCTCCACCTCCACAAAGGAGATCTGATCCAGACAATGGTCCATGGGTAGGAATCCATGGAAAAAAGAAACCCCTCAACATCTATGAAGAAGGACTTAAGATTCTTCGGAAAGAAGGATTGCTACCACCTGATGATCCGACTCTTATTACATGGTCACCGACAGACCACTGTAAACCACTACATCCTCCAGATGTAGCCCAACCAATTCCTTGTTTTATGTACTCATCCACAAATTCAGAGTACGATCAACAATTTCCTGCTTTGGAAAGAAAGATGGATCCAATCACAGGCCGAACATCCAAGCCTTTCATTCATCCAAATGAAGTTCAGCCAGATGGGAAGCTTAAACCTTTAACTCAAGTTGAAGAAGTTCTAAACTGGCAATCTGAGAACATGGTTTCTCAAAATGAGATTCTCCAAAACCTTGACAAAAAGGTAGACAAGATTGCTGGGAAAATAGATGAAACAGATGAATACCTCAAGGTTTTATCCCAAAAAATGCAGAAACACTACAGGAGCTTGAAAGCCCAAGTATCCCAACTAGATCGTGATTTGCGAAAGATGTTAGAAGAGAGGAATTTTGGCCAAACTTTTGACCAAAAGGAAAGAGAGATCAGAAGTCTACAAGGCCAAGTAAAAGAGATAGATGATTTCTTAAGGGCCTCTCATGAAAGAAACACCAAGCCTGTTGAAAACTCTTTCTTAGACCCTCCTACTTTTCCTACATATTTCAAACTACCAGAAAGGCCTTCTCCTTTCTACCCTTCCTATGTTTCATCACCACCAAACCTGGTCAAATACATACCTACAACTTACAGACCAAAATCCACCAAAACTACCACTACCTCAACCTCCAAGAAAAAAGAGAAAGCTGTTTGTTTGAATACCTCATCATCAGAATCCCAAGATATCCCTGAAACACCTCCTCCAAAAATCCAAAAGGAAGAAAAATCTCCTGATCAAGGTTTCCAAGCCTTGGCAATTACTAGAAATTATGAATCTTCCCAAAATAATCACTCTGAATCTTCAACACAAAAGGAAGACGAATCTTCTTCAGATGGTGACAACAACTCTGATCAAGAAACGTCCTCTGATGAAACACCGAGATCCTTTTCATCTATACCAGAATCTGAAGACCATCATATCCCAAGACTCTTCATGACAAATATAAAAGAGGAAGAATCCTTTTTTGAAGAGGAATCCCCTGAAGAAACTCTAGTCCCTGAACGGGCTAGACCAAATGGCGGTCCCTGGTTCACTTTTGATGACATACCACCTAGCCGATGGAGAAAGAGACTACTGGAATTTGGAGCTTGGCTTGACACCCAAATGATGAAGACAAGTGCAGATAACTATAAAATCATTGAAGAATTTTGCTGTAGAATGACCGGCACGATGAAAGAATGGTATCATAATCTTGGAGATTTCAAACAAGATGAGCTGCATCGTTTAGAAACTACGGCTAATGTTCTTGGTGTGCTTCACCGTGAATTCATTGGTGACATGGAGATATTTGATAGGAAAAACAGACAAGAATTCTTTGAGATGAAGTGCTGCTCTCTCAAAACAAAGGATCTTGACAAACACTATCATAGGATGGCACAGAGGTATTATGTCCTTAATGGATACAATGACCCCAGTCTAAAGAATACATATGTGTCCTCTCTACCACAAGAACTCCAACCAGAAATTCATAGGATGTTAGCCACAACTCAAAGAGATATTAAAACAATGAGTCTTGGCCAAATCCACCAGGTGACACTAGAAGCACTTGAAAAGCTCTGCAGTTTCCACCATCAATTCTCCGAAGTTATAGAACAAAAGTCCAAATTCACCCAAGCATGTAAGAAGCCCTACCTGGAGATTAAGTGTAAAGACAAAAGATGTAGTTGTGCAACAACAAAGAAACATCATCACAAAAAATACCCCAAATCTCCTAGGATATTCAAGGGAAAGAAAAGAAAGAATATGAAGTTCTTTAGGAAAAAACCTTTCCGAGGAAAAGGAAGAAATCAAAGATGCTTTATTTGTGGAAAAAAGGGGCACTTCTCTAAAGAATGTCCTAATAACACTCATAAAGCTGCAAAATTGATTAATTCACTTCAGCCTCTAGAAGGAGACTTAGAATCTTTATATTCTGAACAAAGCTCTGCTGATGAAGAAACAATTTTTGCCCTTCAAGGCTCTTCCTCTGATGAAGCCTCGTTTTCAGAAAATGACGATGACACATATCTCCCTGTTTACTCCTTCAAAGAGATAAGCAGCTCTCTTCCTACTACACCACTTCCTTGTGTTGAAGCCCATATCCTCGCAACAAAGTTTTCCCGTCCGAAAAAGGTCATAGCTTACATGGACACTGGAGCCCAGATCACAATGATGAATCCCAACATTCTCCCTGCAGAATCATGGGTGACGCATGCTGCATACTTTGTAGCAGCAGATGGAAAAGTTTTCAAAATAGATTTAATGACCAAAGACAAAATAGGAATTAAATTCTTCCCAGACTGCATAGTCTGGACCAGAGTCATTGGCAGTAATCTTCCAAACAAAGATATTGTAGTAGGAATGGATGTCTATTCAGCAGCAAGTAGACTTCAAATTCTCCCCACGGGAATTAAATACAAAAGAGAATTCAAAGCTTATTCTGGGATATTGAAACTATACTCACTTTCCAAAATCCCTGCTGGCTATGAAGAAATAAAGTCCAACTTGCTCAAATTATGTGCTGACAACCATGAAGATTTCCGTCACCCAAAACCTCTATGGAAGAATAAAGACTTCTTCGTTCAACTTCCTTTCAATCTTAATGAAGATGTTAATCCAACCAAGGCCACTCATCCAGGAATGAGTCCATCAGATTACACATTAGCCAGGGAAGAATGCAACCAGCTTCTCAAGCAAGGTCTGATAGAACCTACTAAATCAGAATGGGCTTGCCAGGCATTTTATGTGGAAAAGAGATCTGAAAAGTTGAGAGGAAAGAATAGGCTAGTAATCGATTACAAACCTCTAAATCATTTTCTCAAAGATGATAAATTCCCCATTCCAAAGGCCTCGTCATTGAATGTTTTCATCAAAGATGCCCAGATCTATTCTAAGTTCGATCTCAAGTCAGGTTTTTGGCAACTAGGCATTGACCCTGAGGATCGTCACAAAACAGCATTCTGCATTCCCAATGCCCAGTACCAATGGACGGTGTTACCATTTGGACTTAAGGTGGCCCCATCTCTCTTTCAAAAAGCCATGACTAGAATTTTTGAACCCATTCTCAATAGTATCCTGATCTATATTGATGATGTGCTATTATTCTCAAAAGATGAAAAGGCCCATAAACAATTATTGGGCCGATTCCTTCAAATAGCCCAACATCATGGAATGATGCTCTCTGAAAAGAAAAGTCAAGTGGGGCAAACAGAGATTGATTTCCTAGGGATGCATTTTTCCCAAGGAAAATATCAACCCCAACCTCATATTTCCCAGGAACTATTAAACTTTCCTGATGAAAATCTCACAATTAAGCAAATCCAACAATTTCTGGGTATAATTAATTATATCCGAGATTTCCTGCCGAAGCTGGCGAGATACACAAGTCCCTTATCCCAAATGCTGAAGAAAAAACCTCCACCATGGGGAGAAAAACAAACTGAAGCAATAAAAGCGTTGAAGAAAATCGCACAAGCTCCACCTGCCCTAAAGATTCCTGGAAATGGCAAGAGAATCCTGCAGACTGATGCCAGTGATCACTATTGGGGAGCAGTTCTGATAGAAGAACTTGATGGAAAAAGATACTATTGTGGTCATGCCAGTGGTCAATTTAAAGAAGCTGAAAAACACTACCACACCACCTACAAAGAAGCTCTCGCCGTGAAAATGGGAATCCAAAAGTTTGACTTTCACCTAAGAGGCTACCAGTTTGAAGTACAGATGGATAACTCCTCTTTTCCTAAGATCCTTGAATTCAAGAATAAGATGCCTCCTGATCCTCAAACTCTCAGGCTCAAAGATTGGTTTTCTAGATATGATTTCTCTGTAAAACATATCAAAGGAAATCAAAATGTAATCCCTGATCTACTATCCCGACCTATGAAACCTATCCAGATCATCACAGCCAAACATACTTTTCCTCTGATTATCATGGTCAAGCCATTACCAGCCCATGCATCCAAAACCAAAAATCTTCCTCCAGGAGTAACAATATCGTTTTCACCGTCCCAGCTCAAGCAGTATGCCAGGAACAATCTCTTCTACTACATGACAAAAATCATAAGGAATAAACTACCTGACCATAGTCCTTATTTCCCAGACACACCTTTTCTCCTACCAATTTTAATAAACCCAAATGTTAAATTCACAAAAAACCATTTATGGTATATCTGGTGTGCCACCTATTTGTATTTTATGCCTGTTCTCATTCCCACTGAGGCCATGTATCAACACATAATGGATCCCAAGAATACAAAGTCTTTAATTTGGACTACTCTTGAGTGGTACTCTCCATTACAATGGTGGAGAGATCAATTAAAACCGATCATATACGAAGTCCAAGCTCGGAGATTATCCCCTGAAGATATTAGCAAACTCAAGTCTGTTTTCTTTCTACACATGCCTTATATGACAGATCCTGTAACCAAGCTGCTTGATTGTAAGAGTTATGTTCATCTTTGGGAAACTATTAATGAATATCCTCCCATCCTAAAAATCACAAGGGAATTATTGGAGTATGTTAATTTCATTGATTTGTATGATCCAAAGAACCTTGATGATAGTTCAACCTGCATCAGTCATGAAAAGTTCAGGAGACCAGAAGTAGGAGAAAGCTCGACTCAAGCCACACAACAGAAACCAGATTCTCCGATGGAAGCTGAATTCTCAGAAGGATGTCGCTCCCGATAAATGAAGCTAGGTCCAAATAAAGGTACAGACGCGAATGGTCAGCGAAAGGGACAATGAGAACACACAGCCGTGAACTCACTGGAGATGAATAGAGTCGCCAGCTAGGCATTTTTATCCCGGAGGAAAGGCAATGCTGCATAGACCTAGAAAGAGATGGATAAGACGGTTTGCGAACCAGAGAGACTGAGAAAGGGGGTTGGTTACAACCTGGGAAGGTATTAGCACCCAGATTGTCCGTCGTACTCGACGGGATCCACGCTTAAGAGATTTGTGTTTTAAAGGGGTAGTGTCAGTGCAATTTGTGTATAAAAGAGCTGGAAAAAGAATGTACAGGTGTCAGTGTATAGTGTATAAGTGGTATGAAGTATGAAAGTGTCAGTGTGAGAACAGGAGTAAGATGCTCATGATCATGAGGCCAAAAAAGTGAGGCTAGAAAGAGGGGGAATATACAGATACTTTTGTTCGATAACTGTTAAGTTATGCCTACGTATCCTCTCGTGCAATGAGGAAGTCAGAACACCGTAGTTCGACCCAAAGAGACTGAAAAATGAATTGACTTGTGAACTGCTTACTTGCCTATGCTCAAGTGTATGACCTGTCTGGCTCAGGTGCAAACTGTCTTGCATTAGACGGAAGAAGCAAGTTCTCGTTTATGAGTGAATGAGATGAGAAAAGAATCCCGAAGGAGACGATTATTGTTTGTTTTTGAGTTTTCAGTCCCTTATTGCTTTTTGAAAGTTTGTCATAAGTTAATGAGCTTAAGCCTGAACCAATGGGTTAGTAAACTCATCACATCTTCCCTCTGATTAGGGGTAATGAAAATACCTTAAGTGTGAAGTCAGATTCTCACACTTAATCACCTTTGGTATAGGATTAAGATCATTAACCTACTTGTGATTATTTAGATGTTTTTGGTGTTTTTGTTCAGTGTTAAGTAATGAGATTAAGCCATAATCAAGGATTAAACAGACTCATTACACCATCCTAAGAGAAGGATAATAGATGAGAATGTTTAAGCTGAGGAAAGCTCCTCAACTTAATCCATGATTAGGGATTAAACTCATGACAAAACAAGCCTTTGATTAAGTGGATTTTATTAAATGATAAGATGATGAAGTGAGTTTTATGATTTGTAAGACAACTTGAGGGGGACTTGTCCATTAACACTAGGGTTAGTCCTTCTTAACCAGTTAAGGAAGAATTAGAACCCAAATGCAAGGCCCAAGTTACAAGTGTGATGTCTTGATACTCATTAAGTGGATTGATTAAGAGATTTAAACACATTAAGGGTTTAACACTTAGGATTAAAGTTATACACTCCATCCTAAGAGAAGGATGCAGGCATAAGCTTAATCACAAAGCCTTAAAGCCTTTAGGGTTTAGTCCCTGATTATGAGGTGAGAAGAGAAGACTCAAAAGAGACACAAAGGTGAAACTAAGAGGGGAGACTAATCAAAACCCTAATCATTGTCATGCTTGGTTGTTCCTAAGGTTTGTGAGGTATACAAGAGAAATCTTCAATGGAACCACCAGGAAGCAGATGAAAGGATCAAGAGAAGCAAAGTGACTTGCTTCATTCAAGAAGTCAAGTCACTTGAAGAAAGAAAGTGGGAAGAAGAAGAATGAGCAAGCTCAATCTCAAACACAAACAAAAATGCAGCAATGGATGCAAGAGAGATGAAAAGAAAAGTTATGAGAAGTGAAGGCAAATTCACTTCTCAAGTTCACTTACCACCTGAAATGTTAGAAAAGGAATGCAATGCAATGCAAAATGGGATGAGAGGACATGATGCAAACCAAAACCAGAAGCACATACATGATGCTAATGATGCTATGAGATGCTACAAACATGAGGCAGCACATGAAAATGATCATACAAGCTTATGGATGCAGATGAAGCAAGCTAGGGACCATGAACACACATGAAAAGTTATGAAGTGCACATGACATACAACATGGCAAATACATGATGCAATGATAAAACATGTTTTCTATATGTCTCATGATGTCAAATGAATCACATGGAAGCATGGAATGTCATGGCAAGTCATGTTATGCAAGAGAATGCAAGATGGATGCATATGGAAGCCCAAATTAAGGTTTATGAACCAAACATCAAACAAAAGTCAAAATCAGAAGCAAACCCTAAGATAAAAAATGGAAAATGCCACACAAAGGACCCCTAATCCTATACTAAACCAATGCCCAAGGGAGAGGTCTCAACTCTTAACCAATCTTAAGTTATGATTTTCACAAGTTTTTAGGGTTTTTAGGGTTTCCAAACAAAAGAAATGTCAAACAATTTGAAAATGCAAGATCAAATCATGGCCATTTAATCTCACAAACTACATGCTAAACACAATGCAATGCAAGAAGAATCAATGTCCAACTCCTCATGAATAGGCAGAAATGATTTTTTGAACTATGGATCAAATTAATGCATAGAAATAACTTTAATTCAATGAAAAATTCTCAAAATGCATCAAGATCAAAAAAGAAATTTGGTTTGAAGGTTGGACAATGTTTCTAAATGTCTTAGAACATTTCATGAATTTTTTGGTGATTTTTAAACACTTAAAAGTATTTTTAATAAATTAATTTCCATTAATCAATTAAAAATAAACTTTTAAATATTTAAAAATACTTTTTTAATGCAAAAATGAAAATAAAAATATTTTTTGTGTCATAAAAATTAATGAAACTCTTGAGAAAAAATTTCATAATTTTTAGACAATTTTTACTATTTTAAATAAATTGTGCAAATTAAATGAAAAGAAATGAAATAAAAAATGAAATAAAAGAAAGTAATCAGAAGGAGAGGTTGAGATTCATTCTGGGTTCAAAGGGTTTGACTGGGCGCGCATCTGGACGGCCCAGATTCAAACCTCCCTAATTCTAATTAATTAAACATTAATCCATAATTAAATCTTAATGAAATGATCCTGGCCCTCCAATCACGCGCGGGAAACACAATCCATTGGCTCACATTCAAACCTGGTGCCCTAACCCTAATTAGCAGTTAATGACTTTCAGGCTGTCGGAGAAGACTTCCAGTCGTCTTCTCCGGCCAGCACCTTCCCTGAAAAATGCTAACTCTCACCCTAGCTCACTAAAACCTAATTTTCTTGCCCAGAAATCATCCCCACACATCATAGAACAAGAATCCACAGCCAAAACAAATTTATTTTACATAACAAAGCTGAATCGAAGCAAAAGGGGTTTAGGTCAAAAAATTTCAGAAACACCATACATGCTCAAAACTCAATGACTTTCGAAACCAAACATACCATCATGACCAGTGGAACATAGAAAACCAATTAAGAACTTAAAAATGAGTTCCTGGGAAAAATGTTCATGAAGCTCACCTGAACTGGAGCTTTGATCTCTGGCACCTTCTGGCTAGTTCTTTGGCTCAAACAGGTCCCAATGATCCCCCTTTGAAGCTTTGGATACTTGGTTGGAGTTTAAACAGCCTCCTGAGTGAGTTTGCAGAAGCTCTGACCAAGGGAGTGTGAAAATCGTGTTTGTGATATGGAGGGTCTTAGGCCAAAACAAAGGTTGGTTTCTGGTCCATGAAGCAAGGTGAGTTGATTGGTGAAACTTGTTTGGACGTTTGTGAGTTGAGCAGAGAGATTCGAATGGTTTTGCTCTTGGGAGTGAAAATGGAAAAGTGGTGCTCTTGCTTGGTTCAGGCCCAAGTCTTGTTGGTTTAGGCTCAGTGAAGCAAGGTGATTTGATCTATGGAAATGGTTTTTGTGTTTGTGTCTTGTGGAAGATGGTTCGAAGGCTTTTGCTTGAGGGAGTGTTTTTGTGAATGTCTTGCTATGGTATGTTTCAGCTTGGCTTCTTCTTATGTTTTGCTTGCCAAAGGATAGTATAAACAATTCCAAGTGGCCAGAGGATGTGACATGGCCTGCTGTGATTGGGATGTTTGCTTTTGCCAAAAGTCAACTTTTTTGTAAGAGAAGTATGGCTTGGTTCTAGGCTTGGTACAAGGGCTAGGGCTGGCGCAGCATGGTGTGTATGTGATGCTAGGAAGGTTCAGCAACCAATGCATCAAGTTGGTGAGGTGTTATCATGAGTTTTGCAAGTTGGTCATCTTTGGAAACTTCATGAAAATGCCTTGTTACACAAACCATGAACATGTGATCTTTTGGTCCAAATCTGATTTTTAGGACTTATGTGATGTTTGTGCATTGGTTTGAAGTGAACTAGAAGTTACAAATGGCCTTGGTTCATGATTTTGCAAATTTCTCATTTGGTGCACATCTTGAAAATAAGTGATTTTTGGCAACTTTGTCACACCATAACTTTTGATCCAAAATGAATTAGGTCATGTTCTTGTACTTTTTGAAAAGGTAAAAATGTGTTCTACAACTTTCATGACCAAAGTTTTTTCATTTGAAGCATTTTTGGATCAAAAAGCAAGGCTTGAAAAATGACCTAAAATGACATATTCTTGAAAAGTCAACTATGCCCAAAAAAGTCAACTTTGCAAAATCTTCAAATTCTTGAATTTTGTGAACTTCAACCTTCTTCTATGATCAAATAAAGATCATATACACTCAAAATGATGAAGAATGCCCATTGGTTGGGTCATTGGGGGCCTCAGATGCCCTGATTTTGCACTGACTTGTCCAGAAAGTCAACCCTTGATCAGATGACTTCCCCATGGAATTTCTTCATGAAAATTGATATGCATACTCCCTATACCATATAGAGACCAATGGAAACAAGAATGACCAAAAAATTTGGAGTTATGGCCACTGAAACCAAAACCCTAATTTTAGGTCAACTGTGCAGTCAAGCCTGGCTCTGCACCCACACCAATCCCAGTTCTTGTGATTCTTTTGCATTCTTGACTTTGAGAGGATGTAATATGGTATAATAACACATGTATACCCCTTTGAAGTGATTGTTGACTTTTGGAATGGCTCAAGAAGCTCTTGGATTGCTCAGGTCACAAACCCTAGATGCAGATGACTTAGAATCTATGTAGTGAATCAAAAATGCGATATGAGATGCTATGATTGAGTTTATGCATATGAAATAATCACAAGCCATGGTGTGAATGGGTGAGGGCAAATTTGGGGTGTTTACAGCTTCCCCTATTCGAACATGAGTTAGCTGTGCAGGTTGTAAGCAACGGCTTAACAGGCAAACCAGATAACTTGTGGTTGAATACCAAAGACAGTCCAGAATTTGCACTCACAGAATGAAGAAGAAAAGGGATATAGATTGTAAAAGAAAGTAAAGTATATTGTAAAGTGCGGGAAACAAAGCAATGACGGGGACGGCCGAAATGCTGGGGATAAAAGGTAAAGCCAAGACGGGGACGGCCGATTAGCTGGGAAAAATCAAATTATGATGGGGACGGCCATCAAGATAAAGTTGTAAAAATTCTCTGGGGATTGATGAAACATGACGGGGACGGCCATCAAGTTCACAAAGTAAAACAATCAACGATGGGGACGGCCATCGGGCTAAAAAAGAAAAGGGACCACGACGGGGACGGCCATCGGGTTAAAGAATGAATGAAATAAACAGATGATGGGGTACGGCCATCAAAGGTGAAGGACGATCACCTAGCAGGGGACGGCTGCTCTGTTGGGGAATAAAGGAAATATGATGGGGACGGCCATCAAAGGTGGAGGACGACCACCTGGCAGGGTACGGCTGCCGAAAATATCAACGATGGGGACGGCCATCGGATCAAAGGTCAACGATGGGGACGGCCATCGGACGAGCATGATGGAGGACGACCATCAAGAGGTGGAGGACGACCACCTAGCAGGGGACGGCTGCTCTCAGGGTCTATCATGACATAGGACGAATGCCAGATAACCAAAATCAACAATGGGGACGGCCATTGGATAAAATGATGAAGGACGATCATCAAGAGGTGGAGGACGACCACCTAGCAGGGGACGGCTGCTCTCAAGGTTTATCACAACACAGGACGAGTGTTAGATAAAAAAGAAATTTGTTCTGTTGGCGATCTACCGGGGGGTAGTAAACACGGACGAGTGTTTACATCCAAGAAACAAAAGGTATAAGTGTTCGGTATTGTGTATAGATTAAAGATGCGGGCGAGCATCCCTAAGACTACGATACGGACGAGTATCGGGTAGAAATAAATACTGACGCGTGTTCAAAGATGATGATACGGACGAGTATCAACTGGTTAGCAGAGAACACGGACGAGTGTTGAATCTGAAGGGACTCTTCTGGGGAATAGTAGACATAGACGAGTATCTATATTCAAGAGGACATAAGTATTTGACACGGTGTATGGATTAAAGATGCGGACAAGCATCCTCAAGACTATGATACGGACGAGTATCATGTAGAAACAAACACTTGACGCACATTCTGAGATGATGATACGGACGAGTACCAACTGGTTAACAAAGAACATGGACCAGTGTCGAATCTGTGGGGATATATAAGTGGTACATACAAGATACGGACGGGTATTTGTATAAGTGGTATGAGTACATATGGATGAGCATTGCATAGATGAGGAGAGTGACACGGACGAGTGTCAAGAGGGAAAAGTATAATAATATCAACAAGTATATGGGTTGTAAAAGTGTAGATGACTGTGCTGGGGATACGACACGGACGGGTGTCAAGAAAGTGTATATATATAGGCATATGAGAGTGCAAAGAGGATGTCTTTGGCTTTCTGCTGGTGATTTGACACGGACGGGCGTCAGGAAGTATCTGCAATATGGGTGTGTCGTTTGCAAAGAGTGTTCAGGCGACTTTACTGGGGAAAGATGGCACGGACGGGTGTCAAAATGAGTATATACTGGTGTTTGTGAATATGAGGCAACTGCTTTTGCTGGGGACCCTGGTGGGGATTTTTCTGTACGTTGATGAACTGTCAGTATTCACAAGTGTTGGTTCAACACATGGCTTATGATTATGCTATGTGTTTGATTTTTGTCGTAATGCTCCGTGTTAAGACGGAATGCTACGCTTTATGGCTGAATATGATGCGAATGCTATGATTATGCAAAGATACCAAACCGGGATCTGGATCCCGTTGCCGCGAAGATCTCTGGCCGATCTGCTTGAAATGGACATCCCAGCTGGGGATGAGATCATTGGTAGATCTAATAAGATGATATTTGCTTAGGGATACGGGTCACTGATAGACCTATCCTAATAAATGAGAGACCCAGCTGGGGTTTGTAGAAGCTTTCTTCACTCTGTTGTGATCCTTCATGCGTTGCTCTTCTGGATAGGGGCTGGAACTCTGTGGGGAGATGGCTCTCTGACTTTTGTGTATTTCGGCTGAGGATAAAAAGGCAACTCGGCTGGGGAGAAAGGGAGGAATCACTGAAAGACCTCCCTAAGGATTCTATTGAAGAGGATCCCTGACTCAGCCGGGGATATAGGTGCCTTTTGTGATACCTACCCATTCTGATGGGGATAAGTAATAAGTGGCAATCTCAGCTGGGGGAAGTCATGGGGGGCAACTCAGCTGGGGAGAGAGCACTTCGGGTGCTAAAATTGGGTGTTGATTTGCCAGCTTGCTGGGATAAAGCTTTCATGCCCCAAGTTGCATTCTGGATACCTGCAATCCTGAAAAAGATAGAGAAATGCGCAAGGTAATCCCGAGGTATCCCTTACTGGATTCCGTCATAGGAGTTTAGAATACTTCTGAGAGTAAACATATTTCCTGCAAGCATGTTCTTATTCGACGATAAGCATCTGTATTCTTATGCAATCAGTTTTTTCTTTTAAGACATCAGACATTTTCTGCAAATAAAATGTACAAAACGAGACATGACTGAAAATCTGATTTTATTAATTCATATGCCCTGAATTGGCGAGATACAGTCAAAGAAACAAATCCCCTGAAATGAGGAGATTGTTACAAATTGAGAAACAAAATGTTGGCAGTGTTGATGACGCTTCAAGGAGCTTCCTCTTCACTATGACCCGTATGACTTTTGCCGTTCTTCTCATCTTGCTTTTTGAAGAATGTTGATTCTGATTGAGGCTTGACCCTTTCGAAGCTTACCAAGTTGTAGGTGATACAGACGAATTCAGAATGCAGTTGTTCGCTTATTCCCTTATTTTGCATGGATCGCCCTTTCGGGTTTTCGATCCATCGGGATACCCATTTTTGCCTGAGCTGTCCAATGCGGATTTTCAACTCAGCGGATGTACATTTTTTATTCATTTTCCCTTATTTTTGCCCGAGTCTTTTATTCTGTTTTTGACTCGCCGGGATGCCCTATTTTTTGCCTGGACTTACATTCTGCTTTTGTGTCCAGCGGGTCATTTTTATGCGAAGTATTTTTTAACTGCATCTGAATTCACAGGGGACGGGAAATCTTCACCATCCATGGTGCTGAGCATCAGTGCTCCACCAGAGAAAACTTTCTTTACCACAAATGGTCCTTCATAGTTTGGAGTCCACTTGCCCCTGTGGTCTGTATGAGGAGGGAGGATTCTTTTCAGCACAAGATCTCCCACTTGGTACTCTCGGTGCCTGACTTTTTTATCGAAGGCCTTCTTCATCCTTTTCTGATATAACTGCCCATGACAGATTGCAGCCAATCTTTTCTCTTCGATCAGACTCAGTTGTTCGTATCGGGCCCGAACCCATTCTGCTTCACTCAGTCTAACATCCATTAGTACCCGCAGAGAGGGTAATTCAACTTCAACCGGTAGGACTGCTTCCATACCATACACAAGCTGATACGGTGTTGCCCCAGTGGATGTTCTGATTGACGTGCGGTACCCATGCAAGGCAAATGGTAGCATTTCATGCCAATCTCTGTAGGTAACTACCATCTTCTGCACAATCTTCTTGATGTTCTTATTTGCTGCCTCAACAGCGCCATTCATCTTTGGCCTGTAAGGAGAAGAATTGTGATGTTGAATTTTGAAGTCCCGGCACAGCTCTGCCATCATTTTGTTGTTTAAATTGGAACCATTATCAGTAATGACTCGCTCGGGCACTCCATACCGACAGATGATATCTTTCTTTAGAAATCTGGCTACAACTTGTCTTGTAACATTTGCATATGAGGCTGCTTCAACCCACTTGGTGAAATAGTCAATGGCGACCAGGATGAATCTGTGGCCATTTGAAGCAGTTGGCTCGATCTTGCCAATCATATCAATGCCCCACATAGCAAAGGGCCAGGGTGAAGACATTATGTTCAAGGGATTGGGAGGCACATGCACCTTATCCGCATAAATCTGGCATTTATGGCACTTTCTGGCGTAGGCACAACAGTCTGCATCCATTGTGATCCAGTAATAACCTGATCTTAACAATTTCTTAGCCATGGCATGCCCTCCAGCATGGGTACCAAAAGATCCTTCGTGCACTTCATGCATCAACAAACCTGCTTCTGTCTTATCAACACATCTGAGGAGTACCATATCAAAGTTCCTTTTGTATAAAGACCCATCAGCGTTCAGAAAGAAACTACCAGCAAGCCTTCTCAAAGTCTTCTTATCATTGGAAGATGCCCCAGGTGGGTATGTCTGATCCTCCAAGAAGCACTTAATGTCATGGAACCAAGGCTTATCATCTTTGGCAACATCTGCTGCGAACACATATGCTGGTCTGTCAAGTCTGGACACTGAAATCTGAGGTACAAAGTTGGCAGTCTGAACTTTGATCATGGACGAAATGGTAGCCAGAGCATCTGCAAACTGATTCTCATCCCGAGGGATATACTCAAGCTTGACTGTTGTGAAGAAAGTCAATAACCTCCTTGTATAATCCCTGTAAGGTATTAGATGATCCTGGTGGGTGTACCACTTGCCATTGGTTTGATTGACTACCAAAGCTGAATCTCCGAATACAGTCAACGTCTTGATCCTAAGGTCAATGGCTTCCTCAAGACCCATAATGCAAGCTTCGTATTCAGCTTCGTTGTTAGTGCAGTTGAAAGTGAGCTTTGCCGAGAAAGGCATGTGAACTCCCTTAGGTGTAATGAGTACTGCACCAACACCACGGCCATTCATATTAACAGCCCCATCAAACATCATATTCCATTCTTCTTCCGGGTCAGGCCCTTCAGTGTGAACAGGCTCTTCATGATCTTTCGCTTTTATGAACATGATGTCTTCATCAGGGAAGTCAAACCTCATAGGCTGGTAATCAACAATGGGTTGCTCAGCAAGATATTCAGACAATACACTGCCCTAGATGGCTTTCTGAGATGTGTATTGAATGTCATATTCTGTGAGAATCATCTGCCATCTTGCAACCCGTCCGGTAAGAGCTGGCTTCTCGAAAATGTACTTGACTGGGTCCATTTTGGAGATTAATAAGGTAGTGTGGGTCAACATATACTGTCTCAGTCGGCGAGCAGCCCACGCTAAAGCACAGCAAGTTTTCTCGAGCTTTGAATAACGTTGTTCACAGTCGGTAAACTTTTTGCTTAGGTAGTATATTGCATACTCTTTTCGACCAGACTCGTCATGCTGGCCCAACACACACCCCATTGACTCTTCTAATACTGTCAAGTACATGATTAGAGGTCTTCCTTCAACTGGGGGCATAAGGATTGGAGGTTCTTGTAAGTATTCCTTGATCTTGTCAAAAGCCCTTTGGCAGTCTTCGTTCCACCTGACCGTCTGTTCCTTTCTTAACAGCTTGAACAAAGGTTCACAGGTTGCAGTGAGGTGAGATATGAACCTTGAGATGTAGTTCAATCGACCTAAGAACCCTCGAACTTCTTTCTCAGTCTTCGGTGCAGGCATTTCTTGAATAGCTTTGACTTTATCAGGGTCGACTTCAATCCCTTTCTCACTTACAATAAATCCCAGCAGCTTACCAGATCTCACCCCGAATGTGCATTTGTTGGGGTTCAACTTCAATTGGTATTTCCTCAGACGCTTGAATAACTTCAGTAGATTCACCAGGTGGTCTTCTTCAGTAAGGGACTTGGCAATCATGTCATCCACATAACATTCTATTTCTTTATGGATCATATCGTGGAATAATGTCACCATAGCCCGTTGATATGTTGCACCGGCATTCTTCAGCCCAAATGGCATTACCTTGTAGCAGAACGTGCCCCAGGGTGTGATGAAGGTTGTCTTCTCCATGTCTTCAGGTGACATCTTAATCTGGTTGTATCCTGAAAATCCATCCATGAAGGAGAATACCGAGAACTGAGCCGTGTTATCCACCAATACATCAATGTGAGGTAATGGGAAGTCATCTTTTGGGCTGGCTCTGTTCAGATCCCGGTAGTCAACACACATTCTTACTTTGCCGTCTTTCTTGGGCACAGGTACTATGTTAGCAACCCACGGTGGGTAGCTAGTCACAGCAAGGAACCCGGCGTCCCATTGCTTTTGTACCTCCTCCTTGATTTTCATTGCCATGTCTGGACGAGTACGGCGCAGCTTCTGTTTAACTGGCGGGCATTCTTCTCTCAAAGGCAGCTTGTGCACGACAATATCGGTATCCAAACCTGGCATATCCTGATAAGACCAAGCAAACACGTCCACATACTCTTGAAGCAGGTCAATCAGTTGTCTCTTTACTGAGTCTTGCAGGCAGGCCCCGATTTTAACCTCTTTCACTTCTTCATCTGTACCAAGATTAATCACTTCAACCTCCTCCTGGTGAGGAGTAATAACCTTTTCCTCTTGTCTTAACAACCTGGCTAGCTCTTCAGGAAGCTCATATTCTTCTTCAACCCCTTCATCAGCTTGATTGATTGGATTGTCAAAGTCATACGAAGTCATAGCCGTGTTGTTGTCGGTGCTGTCTGGAAGACACTCTCTGCAAGGGTTCAGTTTGTTCATTTTAGTGATTTGATTTTAATCTTGTTTTAGAAAAAGTGAAATAAAGTTGTCATTTTGAAAACACTGCCATTTATTTTTTTTGTACAAAAAGAAAAAATGGAAAAACAGTGAGCGAAAAAGAAAAAGACTCATTTGCAAAAAGATGTCTGATATTTCATTGATTAATCTTGTTTGCACAAAAAGTACAGATGGCCCGATTACAAAATGAGTCTTGTCATCTTGGGCAAGATGCAAGACTTTGATGCATGCTATAAAAATACAGGAAATAATAATTACTCTGCATGAGTAACTCTTATAATTTCCTGGGAAGACCAGTTTGAGATACTGTTCCCCGGGATCTTTGGACGAATCCAGCTTTCCAGGTTGCGTTCTTCTTCCAGCTCGTCTTCCAAACAGTTGACAGCATCGGGGGTGAGCATCCCCCCACTCACAAAGTTGGGCTCTTTCGCAGCCTCTGCTTGACCTTGTTGAGTTGGTTTGTAACCCAACCCAAATCTGTCCTCTTTCTTCTCCACCGATAACAGTTTGCCCCAGCCTTGGGCGTTTCCTCCTTCAACAACCTTCCGGGCTTGTTGGTATGATGATATTGAAGTACCAGGCACAGCAGATGTTTCATTGACATTCAAAGCTTCAAAACCCTGGCTCATCGTTTCATGGATCTCCCCATCCATCTCAATATACTTATAGGTAGCCAGGTGGCTGACAAAAATATCCTCCTCTCCACAGATTGTAACGATTTGACCCTCCCACTCGTATTTTAACTTCTGGTGAAGGGTAGAGGTCACGGCGCCAGCGGCTTGAATCCATGGCCTACCCAATAGACAGCTGTAGGCAGGCTGTATATCCATCACGTAGAAGATAGTTTTGAAGGTCTGCGGGCCAATCGTTATGGGTAACTCAATCTCTCCCAGAACCGATCTCTTTGAACCATCAAAGGCTCTCACCACCAGGTTGCTGGGTCTCAACGCCAATCCGTCATATTCTAGCTTCACCAGGGCCTTTTTAGGTAAGACATTGAGGGATGACCCCGTGTCTACCAGCACATGGGAAAGGACAGCACCTTTGCATTCCATGGTTATGTGCAAGGCTTTGTTATGGTTGCGGCCTTCCGTTGTCAAATCAGTATTGGTGAACCCTAGTCCGTGACTAGCATTAACATTTCCAACTACAGCTTCCAGCTGATTGACAGTGATCTCTTCAGGCACGTAAGCTGCGTGCAAGACTTTGAGTAGTGCATTCTGATGGGCCTCGGAGCACATAAGCAATGACAGGATTGAGATCCTGGAAGGCGTTTGATGAAGCTGATCCACTATTTTATAATCACTCTTCTTGATGATTCGCATGAACTCATCAACCTCTTGGTCAAAGGGTGTCTTCAAGGCTTCTTTAACAGTCTGTTCTTCCTGCACCAAGCTTTTTCCTTTTGCCTTAGCAGCAGCTTCTGCTTCGGCAGTGGGTCTCTGAATTTGTGGAGCGAAAAGACGTCCGCTTCGAGTGAAGCCTCCGCCTCCTCCCACATTGTCAATTTGTGGTGCAGGGGTCGATGATTCAAAAGTGATTCTTTGTCCTTCGCAGTACAGGTCAGAGCCGTAATGCCACGGGATGGCATTGCTGCTTTCATAAGGTACCGGTCCAGGCACCGTGACAGTGACTGGACTGACTGCAGCTGCGGAAGGAATTGTGATAGTCTGTGGATCGTAATAAATTGTGACTGGTGCTCTGATGGGAACAGCACTTTAGGAGTTGTAGGCAGAGTTGTTTTCTGGATCGTAAAATATTGTGACAGTTGAGACATTTTCATGATTTGTTGCTGGTGTTGTAGGAGACATTGATGGAAGAATGGATGTTGTTGTTGTAGGAGTTTCGAAATGGAGTGGTGCTGGAGTTGTAGAAGAAAAATTTGTTGATAACTGATCAGTTGAGATAATAGATGAAGTACTTGTTGATGAAACCGAAGAATTGTCAGGAACAATGGTTGTTGCAGTTGTAGGAGGTTCTGGAGTTGTTGCTGATGAGATTGCTGGATTTGTAGGAAATGATGTGGTGATCTGAAGTTGGCCACTCTGAATGAGACCGTCTATGCCATTCCTCAGGTTATCGCACCCATTGACTGAAACATTGCAGTAAGCACAACCCAACTCACACCCCGGGAACATTTGACATTCGAGGAGTTGAGCCTTGATTTCTACCAACGGTGTCCGGATCTGACCCACACTGGTTATTAAATAAGACGGCTTGTCTTCTTCAATAGCGTTAATTCTGGGACCACCGTGGTTTGGCATTGGGTTGTTGTTGACATTGGGTGGTGGTGCGAAATTCAGAGCTTTCGAGTCTACCAGGTCTTGTACCTTCATATGCAGAGCTCTGCACTTTTCTGTACTGTGGCCAGGTGCATTTGAATGAAAGGCACATCTGGCGTTGGAGTCATAATTCCTGGGTAGACTGTTGGGATCTGGAGGTGCCAGCGTCCTTAGCTCAACTAGGTTGAGTTTCAAGAGTTGTGGCAGCAATGTAGCATATGGCATAGGGATCGGATCGATTACCCTGTTGGCTTGAGAAGGCCTCTGTTGGAATGGCCTCTGCTGGTTATTGTTGTTGGTGTTGTTGTTGTTGTAATTTCTCGGAGGATACTGATTCTGTTGATGGTACTGAGGTTGGGGCTGATAGTTTTGTTGCGGAGGTTGATAAACTGGTTGAGGATGAGCTGGAGCAGGAATGGTGACTGCTGCCACTGATCTGTGAACATATTGGGGCCTACCCCTGTTGGTGTGGATGGCATTGGTCTCGCCAGTTCTTCTCGGGCCCGCAAAAGGCTTTCTTGTTCTACTGGACGAGCTTGCTCCGTTGTCTGAGATCTTACCCATCTTCAATAGGCTTTCAATTCTCTCCCCAGTTATGACAACATCTGCGAAGCTAGTGGAAGAGAAAGCAGCCAGCCTGTCAATGTAAGTCCCCTGAAGGGTGTTCATGAACATATCTGCCATTTCCCTTTCGGACATAGGTGGCTGAACAGCAGCAGCCAATTGCCTCCATCTCTGGGCATATTCTCGGAAACTTTCCCTTGACGACTGTGACATTCCCATTAGGAGGGTCCTGTTGGGTGCCATATCTAAGTTGTACTGATACTGTCTGATGAAGGCCTCTGCCAGGTCCTTCCAGCATCTAATAGTCGCCCTTGTCAAGTGAGAGTACCATTCTCTTGACGCTCCAGTCAAGCTGTCTTCGAAATAGAACATCCAGAGCTTCTCATCCATAGTATAGGCCTTCAGCCTTCCCAGAAATGACTGTAAATGAGTCCGGGGGCATGAAGTCCCGTTGTATTTTTCAAAACAAGGAGGCTTGAACTTATGGGGGATCCTGACCCCGTCTACCAAGCCCATGTCCATGACGTCGAAACCTAGAGAGTTTTGAGACTCTAAGGACCTCAATTTCTCAGCTATCTCATCCAACCTTCTATCATAAGCTTCTTCCCCAGCACCCATTACTGTAAACTGATCCTCTTGGGGGTCTTCTTGTAGTACCCTGGCTGCAGTGGCAGTCCCTTGAACATTTGCAGGGATGTTGACCTCAGGATGGAGGTGTGGTCCAAATACAGGGGGGTTAACATGAGGTTGGACCCTTTCATTGTTGCTAGTGCCGGCAGTTCCTATATGTGGATCCTCTTGATTCTGCCTTTCCACCATGGCCCTCAATCTTTCCTGGCTCTGAGCCATGTTGTTCATCACTTCTATAAACTGAGTCATTTGATTCCTCATCTCTAGCCTTTCGTTTGCCATTTGATTTCTGACCTCAGTAAGGTCCTGCTGCATCTGATCCATTTGAATGCCCGGAAGGTTGTTACGAGTCGGATAACGGTGCGGACGGTTGAGGGGAAATACCCGACGCCGAGCAATAGTTCCTGAATATCACAACAGAGTTAGTGGCAATAAAACAAAAACCTACAAAACAAGCAAAAGGGGTTAGCATGCAATGCAGTTATGCTTATTTGTTCTCAAGGTATCCGGTTTGGCATTCAGTTTTGACCCTTCCAGACCCTTGAAGATGCTGTTGATGTTGCTTTTGAAGTGAAACTCGGATGGAACAAACTAATACATATATTACAAAAAGCCAAAATGGTACATAGTTTGTTTACAAATACAAGCCCTCTGAGGGGTCAAAATACATTACAAGGAAAAAATAAAAAATACACGGAATGAAAGCAACAACAAACAAATGGTCAAACACCAAGACCAAACTCATCCTCACGAACTTCCTTGAGAAGTGCTTCGGTCACAGGATCAGCCGGACGCTCCGTGAGATTCCTGATGAGGAGATTCCGGGTTGTAACAGCTGCTGTTAGCTTCTTGTGCTGACTTTGGTCTTTTGACCTCTTCACCCCAGCTTTGATCTTCAACTCTGATATCTCCCTCTGGGCTGCTGCCAGGGCTTCTTGCTGCTCTTTTGCACTAGCTTCCAGTTGCTCCATCTTGTCTTGAACTCTCTTGTCCTCCAGAGTACGAGCCTCGGTGATCCTGACCCACCGGGCCTGGCTCTCCTTCAGATACAGGTCTGTCCTTGCTCTCTGGAACTGGGCTTCTTTGCAAGCATTCTTCAGAATTTGTTCTCCAGCTTTAGACTTTTTGATATAATCCCCAGACTTCTCAATCTTAACCAGATGCTCCACTCTCAACTTCTCCAATCTCTCAACCTCCCTCATACCATCACTCCTCTCCCGGAGGGTCTTCTGCAAAGCTTGAGTTAACTTCTCATTTCTTTCTTTCAAACTCTCAAACTCCTCCAAACTGACAGTGGCAGGTGGTGCTGAGGATGATTCAGGCATATCTTCTATAGTAAAGGGCATCCCAAAGAATTGGGCCCTGGCACGGGACCATTCATAATATTGTGCTGATGCCACATTGTTGCACTTCCCCAAAATGGTTATTCCCTTGGTTTGAACATTATCCCAGGCCCAGGCTGCCTGCCTAACAATGGCCAGATTAATCTTGTTCTCACAATAAAGAGTTTCAACCAGGTCCTGTGCCTTAGGAGTGTGGACCAGTGCATAGCCCAGTTGTCTTCTAAACAGCAGAGGGTTGTAATTGATACTACCCTTAACTCCTATTAGGGGCACATTGGGAAAATGCCCACAGCTGGTGATGATATCCCTGCCCTTGGTGCTCTGAGTGCACCATCTGATATCAGCTGAAGTTAAAGCAGTGAGTCTCTTAGCCCAGTTGCTCTGCTGATGAGGGTTCAAAAATGCATCTGTCCTGGGCAGATGCCTGAGAAGCCAAATATGGAATAATGGAGCACAACACCTTGCTTTTCATTCCTCTGATGCACTGAATAGTAGAGATCTCCCAATAAAGTGGGCACTGGGTTCTTCAAGATGAACAGATGGATTGCATTCTTGCTAATGAATCGAGGCTCATCTGCAAACAATACAATTCCATATATGCTCAAAGCCAACAAGGCACAAACAGCTTTCCACTCTCCTAAAGAAGCTTTCAGGGTAGCTTGAGAGATCAGGAAATCCAGATGGAAGCCAGGGATTCCAGCTTTAGAAGTCATATGCTGCTCAATCAGGACAGGTTCCAGATGCAGAGCCTTTTCTACTTCTCCATTACCAGGAAAGACCATCTCAGGGTTGAAAGGGATTCCACCCCTGATAGGCAGGCCAACCAATGATGAGTATTCTTCCAATAGAGGGCCCAACTGAAAGTCTTGGAAAGTGAAACATCTCAATGGGGGATCATAAAACTGAATGCAAGTGTGGATCAGGCTTCTCTGTGAAGGGTCCAGGTCCATAACCATATCAAGTATATCCCCATAGTGCTCCCTGAACAATGGTATGTGATCTGGAGTGATCAGGGTCTGAATCCTCCTGATGTCAGATAACTCTGGCTGGAAGAAGTGATAGGTGATGTTGCTCTTTTTAGGAGCCATGATGCTGAAGATGAGTGGTGACAGGTGCTGATGATAACACTAAAGAATGAGCCACTGGTTGGCTGGTGCAGATAACTGAAGTAGATAGCTGAAGCAAATGCTGATGAAGATAGGTCAGTGCTGAAGATGGGGTCAAAACCAAAACCAAAGATGAAAGTGGATACCCTGAAACACAAATAAGCAAATGTCAATATGATGCAATGTTTATGTATGCAAATGATATGCAAGGGTCTGTGACTGAGCTGGATCTGATCGAAACTCTGATATAGGTCCAAGTATGTTCAAGAATTCCAGATGGAGGTCTATAAATCCAGTAACCAAGGTGGGGGGCTCAAATAAAGAGCCACATGTCCAGGGTTTTAGAATCACAAGAACTGTTCCAACATGGAGTATTCTTAATCAAATCAAAGTAACAGGGTATGCTGAGGTCAAGGTACCTGCAAACCTGTAAACAGCCCAACCCCCTCACAGGTGATGTTCTAAAACAAGGATCCTCAGACTTGGATCAGTTATGAGAAGTGTAAACACTTCTAACCCGGAGGTACAGCGTTTACAATAACCATAAAAGTTCCTCCTCTAATTCACCTCAGTTTCTGAAGGTCAAAACTAAAAGGTCGTCCAGACTTAGCAGGCTTCCCAGATAGCCCTAGCATTGCAGGAAATCTGCAACACAGAGTTCTCAAGAAGAAACCCATATCTGAATCGTGTTTCATATTCCCGCACCAGACCGAGATGGAATGGGAAAGAATATGATTCACTTTAGCCTAGGTGTCACTCAGGTCCCAGGTATAGGACCTTAACTCTCAATAGAACACCCACCCATCAAAACAAAACCAGATCCAGCCAGACAGCATGACAGTATGATATATAAAAAACTGTAAAGAAAGCAATAAATAAAGAAAGCAGTAAATAAAGCAAATATACAAATACAAATAAGCACATAACACCCCAGTAAACACAAATCAATCAAGCGCTAGGAGGAACCCACAAAAAGAACCAGAAGCCCTGGTTGCAGTATAAGGGTCCCCAGCAGAGTCGCCAAGCTGTCGCTCCCGATAAATGAAGCTAGGTCCAAATAAAGGTACAGACGCGAACGGTCGGCGAAAGGGACAATGAGAACACACAGCCGTGAACTCACTGGAGATGAATAGAGTCGCCAGCTAGGCATTTTTATCCCGGAGGAAAGGCAATGCTGCATAGACCTAGAAAGAGATGGATAAGACGGTTTGCGAACCAGAGAGACTGAGAAAGGGGGTTGGTTACAACCTGGGAAGGTATTAGCACCCAGATTGTCCGTCGTACTCGACGGGATCCACGCTTAAGAGATTTGTGTTTTAAAGGGGTAGTGTCAGTGCAATTTGTGTATAAAAGAGCTGGAAAAAGAATGTACAGGTGTCAGTGTATAGTGTATAAGTGGTATGAAGTATGAAAGTGTCAGTGTGAGAACAGGAGTAAGATGCTCATGATCATGAGGCCAAAAAAGTGAGGCTAGAAAGAGGGGGAATATACAGAGACTTTTGTTCGATAACTGTTAAGTTATGCCTACGTATCCTCTCGTGCAATGAGGAAGTCAGAACACCGTAGTTCGACCCAAAGAGACTGAAAAATGAATTGACTTGTGAACTGCTTACTTGCCTATGCTCAAGTGTATGACCTGTCTGGCTCAGGTGCAAACTGTCTTGCATTAGACGGAAGAAGCAAGTTCTCGTTTATGAGTGAATGAGATGAGAAAAGAATCCCGAAGGAGACGATTATTGTTTGTTTTTGAGTTTTCAGTCCTTTATTGCTTTTTGAAAGTTTGTCATAAGTTAATGAGCTTAAGCCTGAACCAATGGGTTAGTAAACTCATCACATCTTCCCTCTGATTAGGGGTAATGAAAATACCTTAAGTGTGAAGTCAGATTCTCACACTTAATCACCTTTGGTATAGGATTAAGATCATTAACCTACTTGTGATTATTTAGATGTTTTTGGTGTTTTTGTTCAGTGTTAAGTAATGAGATTAAGCCATAATCAAGGATTAAACAGACTCATTACACCATCCTAAGAGAAGGATAATAGATGAGAATGTTTAAGCTGAGGAAAGCTCCTCAACTTAATCCATGATTAGGGATTAAACTCATGACAAAACAAGCCTTTGATTAAGTGGATTTTATTAAATGATAAGATGATGAAGTGAGTTTTATGATTTGTAAGACAACTTGAGGGGGACTTGTCCATTAACACTAGGGTTAGTCCTTCTTAACCAATTAAGGAAGAATTAGAACCCAAATGCAAGGCCCAAGTTACAAGTGTGATGTCTTGATACTCATTAAGTGGATTGATTAAGAGATTTAAACACATTAAGGGTTTAACACTTAGGATTAAAGTTATACACTCCATCCTAAGAGAAGGATGCAGGCATAAGCTTAATCACAAAGCCTTAAAGCCTTTAGGGTTTAGTCCCTGATTATGAGGTGAGAAGAGAAGACTCAAAAGAGACACAAAGGTGAAACTAAGAGGGGAGACTAATCAAAACCCTAATCATTGTCATGCTTGGTTGTTCCTAAGGTTTGTGAGGTATACAAGAGAAATCTTCAATGGAACCACCAGGAAGCAGATGAAAGGATCAAGAGAAGCAAAGTGACTTGCTTCATTCAAGAAGTCAAGTCACTTGAAGAAAGAAAGTGGGAAGAAGAAGAATGAGCAAGCTCAATCTCAAACACAAACAAAAATGCAGCAATGGATGCAAGAGAGATGAAAAGAAAAGTTATGAGAAGTGAAGGCAAATTCACTTCTCAAGTTCACTTACCACCTGAAATGTTAGAAAAGGAATGCAATGCAATGCAAAATGGGATGAGAGGACATGATGCAAACCAAAACCAGAAGCACATACTGTCGCTCCCGATAAATGGGAATAGGCCCAGATAAAGGTACAGATGCGAACGGTCGGCGAAAGGGACAATGAGAACACACAGTCGTGAACTCACTGGAGATGAATAGAGTCGCCAGCTAGGCATTTTTATCCCGGAGGAAAGGCAATGCTGCATAGACCTAGAAAGAGATGGATAAGACGGTTGCGAACCAGAGAGACTGAGAAAGGGGGTTGGTTACAACCTGGGAAGGTATTAGCACCCAGATTGTCCGCCGTAATCGACGGGATCCACGCTTGAAAGATTTGTGTTTTAAAGGGGTAGTGTCAGTGCAATTTGTGTATAAAGTAGCTGGAAAAGAATGTACGGGTGTCAGTGTAAGAGAAAAGTGAAGTGAAATATGAAAGTGTCAGTGCAGGAATGAGAATGTGCTCAAGATAATGAGGCTAAAAGAATGAAGCTGGAAAAAAGGGGAATATACAGAGACTTTTGTTCGATAACTGTTAAGTTATGCCTACGTATCCTCTCGTGCAATGAGGAAGTCAGAACACCGTAGTTCGACCCAAAGAGACTGAAAGATGAATTGACTGATGAACTGCTTACTTGTTGTCGCTCCCACCAAATGAAGCCGGGTCAAATGGGGTACAGACGCGAACGGTCGGCGAGAGGGACAATGAGAACACACAGCCGTGAACTCACTGGAGAATGAATAGAGTCGCCAGCTAGGCATTTTTATCCCGGAGGAAAGGCAATGCTGCATAGACCTAGAAAGAGATGTATAAGACGGTTGCGAACCAGAGAGACTGAGAAAGGGGGTTGGTTACAACCTGGGAAGGTATTAGCACCCAGATTGTCCGCCGTACTCGACGGGATCCACGCTTAAAAGATTTGTGCTTTAAAGGGGTAGTGTCAGTGCAATCTGTGTATAAAACTGGAAAAGAATGTACAGGTGTCAGTGTATAGTGTATAAGTGATATGAAGTATGAAAGTGTCAGTGTGAGAATGAAAATGAATTGCTCAAGATCATGAGGCTAAAAGAATAAAGCTGGAAGGAGGGGGGAATATACAGAGACTTTTGTTCGATAACTGTTAAGTTATGCCTACGTATCCTCTCGTGCAATGAGGAAGTCAGAACACCGTAGTTCGACCCAAAGATACTGAAAGGTAAATTGACTTGTGAACTGCTTACTTGTCTATGCTCAAGTGTATGACCTGTCTGGCTCAGGTGCTAACTGTCTTGCATTAGACGGAAGAAGCAAGTTCTCGTTTGTGAGTGAAGGTGATGAGAAAAGAATCCCGGAGGAGACGATTATTGTTTGTTTTTGAGTTTTCAGTCTTTTATTGCTTTTTGGATGTTTGTCATAAGTTAATGAGCTTAAGCCTAAACCAATGGATTTAGTAAACTCATCACATCTTCCCTCTGATTAGGGGTAATGAGAATACCTTAAGTGTGAAGTCAGATTCTCACACTTAATCACCTTTGATGCAGGATTAAGATCATTAACCTACTTGTGATTATTTAGATGTTTTTGGTGTTTTTGTTTAGTGTTAAGTAATGAGGTTAAGCCATAATCAAGGATTAAACAGACTCATTACACCATCCTAATAGAAGGATAATAGATGAGAATGTTTAAGCGGAGGAAAGCTCCTCAACTTAATCCATGATTAGGGATTAAACTCATGACAAAACAAGCCTTTGATTAAGTGGATTTTATTTAATGATATGATGATGAAGTGATTTTTAGGGTTTGTAAGACAACTTGAGGGGGACTTGTCCATTAACACTAGGGTTAGTCCTTCTTAACCAATTAAGGAAGAATTAGAACCCTAATGCAAGGCCCAAGTTACAAGCTTGATGTCTTGATGATTATTAAGATGGATTGATTAAAGGAGTTAAACGCATGAAAGGTTTAACACTTAGGATTAAAGTTATACACTCCATCCTAATAGAAGGATGCAGGCATAAGCTTAATCACAAAGCCTTAAAGCCTTTAGGGCTTAGTCCCTGATTATGAGGTGAGAAGAGAAGACTCAAAGAGACACAAAGGTAAAAGCTAAGTGGGGGAGACTAATCAAAACTCTAATCATTGTCATGCTTGGTTGTTCCTAAGGTTTGTGAGGTTTACAAGAGCAATCTTCAAAGGAACCACCAGGAAGCAGATGAAAGGATCAAGAGAAGCAAATCAACTTGCTTCATTCAAGAAGTCAAGTCACTTGAAGAAAGAAAGTGGGAAGAAAAAGAATGAGCAAGCTCAATCTCAAACACATATAAAAATGCAGCATGGATGCAAGAGAGAGATGAAGGGAAGTTATGAAAAGTGAAGGCAACTTCACTTCTCAAAATCACTTACCACTTGAAAGGTTAGAAAAGGAATGCAGTGCAATGCAAAAAGGGATGGAATGACATGATGCAAACCAAAACCAGAAGCATACTTATGATGTTAATGATGCTATGAGATGCTACAAACATGAAATAAGGCATGGAGATGATCACTCAAGCTTATGGATGCAGATGAAGCATGTTAAGAACCAAGAACATACATGAAAAGTTATGAGATGCATATGGCATACAACATGACAAATGCAAGGTGCAATGATCAAACATGTTTTAAATATGTCTTATGATGTTCAATGAATCAAATAGAAGCATGGAATGTCATGGCAAGTCATGTTATGCAAGAGGATGCAAGATGGATGCATATGAAAGCCCAGATTAGGGTTTATGAACAATATAACAAACAAAAACCAAAACCAGAAGCAAACAACATTATAAAAAATTGAAAATGCACTCAAAGGACCCCTAATCCTATACTAACTCACTGCCCAAAGGAGAGGTTTCAACTCCTAACCTAACTCAAGATATGATTTTTCTAAGTTTTCTAGGGTTTTAGGGTTCCTAAACAAGAGAATTACCAAACAAATTGAAAATGAAAGATCAAGTCATGGCCATTTAATCTCACAATATACATGCTAAACACAATGCAATGCAAAAAGAATCAATGTCCAACTCTTCATAGATAGGCAGAAATGATTTTTTGAACTTATGATCAAAATAATGCACAAAAATGATTTTAATTCAATGGAAGATTCTCAAAATGCATCAAGATCCAAAAAGAAATTTGGTTTGAAGGTTGGACAATGTTTCTAAATGTCTTAGAACATTTCATGAATTTTTTGGTGATTTTTAGATACCTAAAAGTATTTTTAATAAATTAATTTCCATTAATCAATTAAAAATAATCTTTTAAATATTTAAAAATACTTTTTTAATGATAAAAATAAAAACAAAAATATTTTTGTGTCATAAAAATTAATAAAACTTATGAGAAAAAGTTTCATAATTTTTACACATTTTTTACTATTTTAAATAAATTATGCAAGTTAAATGAAAAAGAAATGAAAATAAATTAAAATAAAAGGAAAGTAAACAGAATGGAGGGATGAGATGAATCCTGGGTTTAAATTGGTTGACCAGCGCGCATCTGGACGGCTGGGGTTGCATCTGAGCCAATTAAACTAATTATGAATTAATTAAACTAATTAATTGAATTAGGGCTAATCAAATGAATCTGAGCCCTTCTCTCACGCGCGAAGTCAACTAGTCAACCCAATCCAACGCACGAAATTCAAATGGGAGTTAATGACTGGATTAGGGCATAATGACATTCAGGCTGCCGGAGAAGACTTCCGGTCGTCTTCTCCGGCCAGCATCCCCCCTGAGAATCCCCAAAACTCTAAAAACCTAACTAAAACGAAATCTAAAAACTGGGAAATGATCCCCACTCACTCACGAACCAAAACCCCTAATCAAAACAAATTTATATTTCCTAACAAGGCTGAATCGAAGCAAACAAAAATTAGGTCAACTGAGTTTCAGAGATCAATTAAACTCTCATTTCATCACCATTTCAAAAACTAAAAGCATATTCATGATCAGGAAGACATGTAGAACAAGTTTAGAACTTAAAAATCCATTTCTGGAAAAAAAGTTCTTGAGCTACCTGAGATTCGAAGCTTTCACTCCAGCTACTTTCTGACTTCCTCTCTTGGTGAAATCTACTCCTTATGACCTCTTGATGATGCTTGAGTGCTCAGGAGAAATTTATATTGGCTGGATGAAGAGTTTGAGTAACTTCTGCTCAAGCTCAGTTGAACATGGCAATGATGATTTTGGCTATTTCTGGCAAGGGTGAAAGGTTGTTTGTGGTCCAGATGATGAGTGGAGAAGGTTTGTGAAGTTTGTTTGGATGTTTGTGAGCTGTGGAGAGAGATTCGAATGAAACTGCAGCTTGAGGTAAATGATGGCAATGGGGTGTTCTTGATCAAAACAGGCATGGCTCTTGGTGGTTTCTACTCAACAAGGCAAGGTGAGATGATTGGTGAAAATGGTTTAGATGTTTGTGAGCTGGGCAGAGAAATTCGAAGAGTTTTGCAAAATGGTGAGTTTTTGTGTATGTGATGGTGGTGAGTGTTTCAGCCTGGCCTCATGTATGAAATGTCTTGCTCTTTGTCCACATAAACCTCTCTCATTGGTCAGATGACATGACATGTGCTTTATTGATTGGTATGGCCACTTTTGCAATTTGTCAACTTTTCTGTAAGAGAAAGTATGGCTTGGTGCTAGGCTAGTACAAGGCATGGTTCTGGCGCAGCAAGATGAGGTGAGAGGGCTAGCAAGGTGCAGCATCCAATGCATCAAGTTGGTGAAGTGTGATGAGTGTTTTTGCAAGTTGTTACTTTTTGAAACTTTGTGAAAAATGCCTTGTTACACAAACCATAAACATGTGATCTTGGTTCCATTCTGATTTTTAGGATACATAGAATGTTTATGTCATGGTTTGAAGTGAATTAGAAGTTACAAATGGCATTGGTGCATGATTTTGCAAAATTCACATTTGGTGCACATCTTGAAAATCAATGATTTTTGCCAACTTTGTCACACCATAACTTTTGATCCAAGAAGAATTTGATCATGTTCTTGTACTTTTTGAAAAGGGAAAGATGTAATCTACAACTTTCATGACCAAAGTTTTTCCATTTGAAGCATTTTTGGATCAAGAATCAAGGCTTGAAAAATGACCTAAAGTGAAGCATTCTTGAAAAGTCAACTATGCCTAAAAAGTCAACACTTGCAAAAACTCCAAATTCTTGATTTTTGTGGACTTCAACCTTCTTCCATGATCAAATAAAGATCATATACACTCAAAATGATGAATAATGCCCATTGGTTGGGTCATTGGGGGCCTCAGATGCCCTGATTTTACACTGACTTGTTCAGAAAGTCAACCCTTGATCAGATGACTTCCCCATGGAATTGCTTCATGAAAATTGATATGCATACTCCCTATACCATATAGAGACCAATGGAAACAAGAATGACCAAAAAAATTGGGTGTTATGGCCTCTGAAACCAAAACCCTAATTTTAGGTCAATTGTGCAGTCAAACCTGGCTCTGCATCCATTCAAAACCTGGTTCTTGTGATTCTTTTGAAATCTTGACCTTGAGAGGATGTAATATGATAGATGAACACAAATGGATCCCTTTGAAGTGATTGGTGGCCTTTGGAGTGGCTCAAGAAGCTCTTGGATTTCTCAGATCACAAACCCTAGGTGCAGATGACTTAGAAACTATGTAGTGAATCAAAAATGAGATATGGGGTGATATGAGGGTGTTTATGCACATGAGATGATCACAAGCCATGGTGTGAATGGGTTAGGGCAAATTTGGGGTGTTTACAGCTGCCCCTATTCAAACATGAGTTAACTGTGCAGGTTGTAAGCGACGGCTTAACAGGCAAACAAGATAACTTGTGGTTGAATACCAAAGACAGTCCAAAATTTGCACTCACAGAATGAAGAAGAAAAGGGATATAGATTGTAAAGGAAAATAAAGTATATTGTAAAGTGTGGGCGACGGAGGACGACCGTCGAGCAGAGGACGACTGCTGGGTAAAGAGCAATGACGGGGACGGCCGACATGCTGGGAAAGTGCTGAAAATAAAGCAATAACGGGGACGGCCGACATGCTGGGGATAAAAGGTAAAGCCAAGACGGGGACGGCCGACTAGCTGGGAAAAATAAGAAATTATGATGGGGACGGCCATCCAGGTAAAGGTGTAAAATTTTCTGGGAGTTAATGAAACATGACGGGGACGGCCATCAAGTTCATAAAGCAAGGTAACCGATGATGGGGACGGCCATCGGGCTAAAAGAAAAGGAAAAGGGACCACGACGGGGACGGCCATCGGGTTAAAGAATAAATGAAATAAACAGATGATGGGGTACAGCCATCAAAGGTGAAGGACGATCACCTAGCAGGGGACGGCTGCTCTGTTGGGTAATAAAGGAATTATGATGGGGACGGCCATCAAAGGTGGAGGACGACCACCTGGCAGGGTACGGCTGCCGAAAATATCAACGATGGGGATGGCCATCGGATAAAAGGTCAACGACGGGGACGGCCATCGGACGAGCATGATGGAGGACGACCATCTAGCAGGGGACGGCTGCTCTCAGGGTTTATCATGACATAGGACGAATGCCAGATAACCAAAATCAACAATGGGGACGGCCATTGGATAAAATGATTAAGGACGATCATCAAGGGTGGAGGACGACCACCTAGCAGGGGATGGCTGCTAAAATCAACGATGGGGACGGCCATCGGATGAGCGAGATGGAGGACGACCATCAAGAGGTGGAGGACGACCACCTAGCAGGGTACGGCTGCTCTCAGGGTCTATCATAACACAGGACGAGTGTCAGATAAAAAGAAAATTGCTTACTTGGCGATCTACTGGGGATACAGTAAACACGGACGAGTGTTTACAACCAAGAAAAGAATGTATAAGTGTTTAGGTGTTGTGTATAGATTAAAGATGCGGACGAGCATCCTTAAGACTACGATACGGACGAGTATCATGTAGAAACAAATTCTAACATGCGTTCAGAGATGATGATACGGACGAGTATCAACTGGTTAACAAGGAACACGGACGAGCGTTGAATCTGAGAGGATTCTTCTGGGGAATAGTAGATACAGGCGAGTATCTATATTCAAGAAGACAAAAGTGTTTGACACAGTGTATGGATTAAAGATGCGGACGAGCATCCTTAAGACTATGATACGGACGAGTATCATGTAGAAACAAACACTAGACGCAATGTTCTGAGATGATGGTACGGACGAGTACCAACTGGTTAACAAAGAACATGAACCAAAGTCGAATCTGTGGGGATATAAATGGTATATACAGGATATGGACGAGTATCTGTATAAGTAAGAAAAATTCATCTGCTGGGGAGAGTGACACGGACGGGTGTCAAGAAAAGTATAATAATATTAACAAGTACACAGGTTGTGAAAGTGTAAGTGACTGCGCTGGGGATATGACACGGGCGGGTGTCGAGAAAGTGTATATAAGTATATGTGAGTACAAAGAGGATGTCTTTGGCTTTCTGCTGGGATATAACACGGACGGGTGTCAAAAGGAGTATATACTGGTGTTTGTGATTTGTGAGGCAACTGCTTTTGCTGGGAACTCTGGTGGGGATTTCTGTACAATGACGATGAACGGTTATCATTCACAAGTGTTTATTCAGAACATGGCTCACGATTATGCTATGCGTTTGATTTTTGCCGTAATGCTCCGTATTAGACGGAATGCTACGCTCTGAGGGGATAATATGATGCGAATGCTATGATTATGCAAAGAGGCACAGATCTGGGATTCGGATCCCGCTGCTGTAGAGATCCCTGGTTGATCTGTTTGAAAGTGGATATCCCAGCTGGGGGTGTGATCATTGGTAGATCTGATGATGTGATATTTGCCCGCTTGGGGATATAGGTCACTGATTGACATATCCTCGTAATATGGGACCCAGCTGGGGTTTGTAGAAGTCTTCTGTACTCTGTTGTGATCTTCATGCATTGCTCTTCTGAATAGAGGCTGAGACTCTGTGGGGAGATGGTTCCCTGACTTTGTACTCGGCTGAGGGCGAGATGGCAACTCGGCTAGGGAGAAAGAGGGATCCTTGATTCAGTCGGGGATGTAGATGCCTTCTGGGATGCTTAACAACTCTGATGGAGATAGGTATTAAATGGCAACTCCATTGGGGAAGCTATGAGAGGCAACTCAGCTGGGGAGAGAGCACTTTGGGTGCTAGAAACGAGTGTTGATTCGCCAGCTTGCTGGGACGAAGTTTTCATGCCCCAGGTTGCGTTCTGGATACCTGCAATCCTGAAAAAGATAGAAAAACGCACACGATAATCCCGAGGTATCCCTTACTGGATTCCGTCATAGGAGTTTAGATACTTCTGAGAGTAAGTATATTTCCTGCAAGCATGTTTTTATTTGGAGATAAGCATCTGTATTCTTATGCAATCAGTTTTTTCTTTAAGACATCAGACATTTTTTTACAAATAAAAATGTACAAGACGAGACATGACTGAAAATCTGGTTTTATTAATTCATATGCCCTGAATTGGCGAGATACAATCAAAGAAACAAATCCCCTGGAATGAGGAGATCGTTACAAATTGAGAAACAAAATGCTAGCAGTGTTGATGACGCTTCAAGGAGCTTTCCTTTTGCTATGACTCGTATGACATTTGACGTTCTTCTCGTCTTGCTTTCTGAAGTCGGTTGATTCTGAAAGAAGCTTGATCCTTTTTGAAGCTTACCAATTGTAAACGATACAGACGAATTCAGCATGCAGTTGTTCGCTTATTCCCTTGTTTTGCATGGATCGCCCTTTCGGGTTTTCAATCCATCGGGATACCCATTTTTGCCTGAGTTGTCCAATGCGGCTTTTCAACTCAGCGGGTGTACACATTTTTTTACTTATTTTCCCTTATTTTTGCCCGAGTCTTTTATTCTGTTTTTGACTCGCCGGGATGCCCTATTTTTGCCTGGACTTACATTCTGTTTTTATGTCCAGCGGGTCATTTTTATGCGAAGTATTTTTTAACTGCATCTGAATTCACAGGGGACGGGAAATCTTCACCATCCATGGTGCTGAGCATCAGTGCTCCACCAGAGAAAACTTTCTTTACCACGAATGGTCCTTCATAATTTGGAGTCCATTTGCCCCTGTGGTCTGTATGAGGAGGGAGGATTCTTTTCAGCACAAGATCTCCTACTTGGTACTCTCGGTGCCTGACTTTCTGATCGAAGGCTCTCTTCATTCTTTTCTGATACAACTTCCCATGACAGATTGCAGCCAATCTTTTCTCTTCAATCAGACTCAGTTGTTCGAATCGGGATCGGACCCACTCTGCTTCGTTCAACTTAACATCCATCAGTACTCGCAAGGAGGGTAATTCCACTTCAACAGGTAGGACTGCCTCCATACCATACACAAGTTGATACGGTGTTGCCCCAGTGGATGTTCTGATTGACGTGCGGTACCCATGTAAGGCAAACGGTAGCATTTCATGCCAGTCTTTGTAAGCGACTACCATCTTCTGCACAATCTTCTTGATATTCTTGTTAGCTGCCTCAACAGCGCCATTCATCTTTGGCCTGTAAGGAGAAGAATTGTGGTGTTGGATTTTGAAGTCCCGGCATAACTCAGCCATCATCTTGTTGTTTAGATTGGAACCATTATCAGTAATGATTCGCTCGGGAACTCCATATCGACAGATGATATCTCTTTTCAGAAATCTGGCTACCACTTGTCTTGTGACGTTTGCATATGAGGCTGCTTCAATCCACTTGGTGAAATAATCAATGGCAACCAGGATGAATCTGTGGCCATTTGAAGCAGTCGGCTCAATCTTGCCAATCATGTCAATGCCCCACATGGCAAAGGGCCATGGTGAAGACATTATGTTCAAGGGATTGGGAGGCACATGCACCTTATCTGCATAAATCTGGCATTTATGGCATTTTCTGGCGTAGGCACAACAGTCGGCATCCATTGTGATCCAGTAATAACCCGATCTTAACAACTTCTTAGCCATTGCATGTCCTCCGGCATGAGTACCAAAAGATCCTTCGTGCACTTCATGCATCAACAAATCTGCTTCCGTCTTGTCAACACATCTGAGGAGTACCATATCAAAGTTCCTTTTGTATAAAGATCCATCAGTGTTCAGAAAGAAACTTCCAGCAAGCCTTCTTAAAGTCTTCTTATCATTGGAAGATGCCCCAGGTGGGTATGCTTGATCCTCCAAGAAGCATTTAATGTCGTGGAACCAAGGCTTATCATCTTTGACAACTTCCGCTGCAAATACATATGCTGGTCTATCCAGTCTTGACACTGAAATCTGAGGTACAAAGTTAGCAGCTTGAACTTTGATCATGGACGAAATGGTAGCAAGAGCATCTGCAAACTGATTCTCGTCTCGAGGGATATACTCAAGCTTGACTGTTGTAAAGAAGGTCAACAACCTCCTTGTATAATCCCAGTAAGGTATCAGATGATCTTGGTGGGTGTACCATTTGCCGTTGGTTTGATTGATTACCAGAGCTGAATCTCCGAATACAGTTAGTGTCTTGATCCTGAGGTCAATGGCTTCCTCAAGACCCATAATGCAAGCTTCGTATTCAGCTTCGTTGTTAGTGCAGTTGAAAGTGAGTTTTGCCGAGAAAGGCATGTGAACTCCTTTTGGTGAAATGAGTACTGCACCAACACCACGGCCATTCATGTTAACAGCCCCATCAAACATCATAATCCATTCTTCTTCCGGGTCGGGCCCTTCAGTGTGAATAGGCTCTTCATGATCTCTTGCTTTAATGAACATGATGTCTTCATCAGGGAAGTCAAATCTCATAGGCTGGTAATCATCAATGGGTTGCTCAGCAAGATATTCGGACAATACACTGCCCTTGATGGCTTTCTGAGATGTGTATTGGATGTCATATTCTGTAAGAATCATTTGCCATCTTGCAACCCGTCCGGTGAGCGCTGGCTTCTCAAATATGTACTTGACTGGGTCCATCTTTGAGATCAGTAAGGTAGTGTGGGTCAACATATACTGCCTTAGTCGGCGAGCAGCCCACGCTAAAGCACAGCAAGTTTTCTCGAGCAGTGAATAACGTTGTTCACAGTCGGTAAACTTTTTGCTCAGGTAGTAAATTGCATACTCTTTTCGACCAGACTCATCATGCTGGCCCAGCACACACCCCATCGACTCTTCTAATACTGTCAAGTACATGATTAGAGGTCTTCCTTCAACTGGAGGCATAAGGATTGGAGGTTCTTGCAGATACTCCTTGATCTTGTCAAAAGCCCTTTGGCAGTCTTCGTTCCACCTGACCGTCTGTTCTTTTCTCAACAGCTTGAACAAAGGTTCACAGGTTGCTGTAAGGTGAGATATGAACCGTGAGATGTAGTTCAATCGACCTAAGAACCCTCGAACTTCCTTTTCAGTTTTCGGTGCAGGCATCTCTTGGATGGCTTTGACTTTATCAGGGTCAACCTCAATCCCCTTCTCGCTTACAATAAAACCCAGCAGCTTACCAGATCTCACCCCGAATGTGCATTTGTTGGGGTTCAGCTTCAGTTGATACTTCCTCAGACGCTTGAATAATTTGAGCAGATTTACCAGATGGTCTTCTTCAGTAAGGGACTTGGCAATCATGTCATCCACATAACATTCGATTTCTTTATGGATCATATCGTGGAATAATGTTACCATAGCCCGTTGATACGTCGCACCGGCATTCTTGAGCCCAAATGGCATTACTTTGTAGCAGAACGTGCCCCAAGGTGTGATGAATGTTGTCTTCTCCATGTCTTCAGGTGACATCTTGATCTGGTTGTATCCTGAAAATCCATCCATGAAGGAGAATACCGAGAACTGAGCCGTATTATCCACCAATACATCAATGTGAGGTAAAGGGAAATCATCTTTCGGGCTGGCTCTGTTCAGATCCCGGTAATCCACACACATTCTTACTTTGCCGTCCTTCTTAGGCACAGGCACAATATTAGCAACCCACGGTGGATAGCTAGTCACAGCAAGGAACCCGGCGTCCCACTGCTTTTGTACCTCTTCCTTTATTTTCATTGCCATGTCCGGGCGAGTACGGCGCAGTTTCTGCTTAACTGGCGGGCATTCTTCTCTCAAAGGCAGCTTGTGCACGACAATGTCGGTATCCAGCCCTGGAATATCTTGATACGACCAAGCAAACACGTCCACATATTCTCGAAGCAGATCAATCAGTTGTCTCTTCACTGAGTCTTGCAGGCAGGCCCCGATTTTAACCTCTTTCACGTCTTCATCTGTACCAAGATTAATCACTTCAACCTCCTCCTGGTGAGGAGTAATAACCTTTTCCTCTTGTCTTAACAACCTGGCTAGCTCTTCAGGAAGCTCATATTCTTCTTCAACCCCTTCATCAGCTTGATTGATTGGATTGTCAAAGTCATACGAAGTCATAGCCGTGCTGTTGTCGGTGCTGTCTGGAAGGCACTCTCTGCAAGGGTTCAGTTGGTTCATTTTAGTGATTTGATTTTAATCTTGTTTAGAAAAGTGAAATAAAGTTGTCATTTTGAAAACACTGCCATTTATTTTTTGTACAAAAAGAAAAATGGAAAAAAACAGTGAGCGGAAAAGAAAAAGACTCATTTGCAAAAAGATGTCTGATATTTCATTGATTAATCTTGTTTGCACAAAAAGTACAGATGGCCCGATTACAAAATGAGTCTTGTCATCTTGGGCAAGATGCAAGACTTTGATGCATGCTATAAAAATACAGGAAATAATAATTACTCTGCATGAGTAACTCTTATAATTTCCTGGGAAGACCAGTTTGAGATACTGCTCCCCGGGATCTTTGGACGAATCCAGCTTTCCAGGTTGCGTTCTTCTTCCAGCTCGTCTTCCAGACAATTGATAGCATCAGGGGTAAGCATTCCCCCACTCACAAAATTGGGCTTTTTCGCAGCCGCTGCTTGATCTTGTTGAGTTGGTCTGTAACCCAACCCAAATCTGTCTTCTTTCTTCTCCACCGGTAGTAGCTTGCCCCAGCCTTGGGCAGTTCCTTCCTCAACAACCTTCCGGGCTTGTTGGTATGATGATATTGAAGTTCCATGTACAGCAGATGTCTCATTGACATTCAAAGCTTCGAACCCCTGGCTCATTGTTTCATGGATCTCCCCATCCATTTCAATGTACTTATAAGTAGCCAGGTGGCTGACAAAAATGTCCTCTTCTCCACAGATTGTAACGATTTGACCCTCCCACTCGTATTTTAATTTCTGGTGAAGGGTAGAGGTCACGGCGCCAGCAGCGTGAATCCATGGCCTACCCAATAGACAGCTGTAGGCAGGCTGTATATCCATCACGTAGAAAATAGTTTTGAAGGTCTGCGGGCCAATCGTTACGGGCAGCTCAATCTCTCCCAGAACCGATCTCTTTGAGCCATCAAAAGCTCTTACCACCAGGTTGCTGGGTCTCAACGCCAATCCGTCATATTCTAGCTTCACCAGAGCCTTTTTAGGTAGGACATTAAGGGATGACCCCGTGTCTACCAGCACATGGGAAAGGACAGCACCTTTGCATTCCATGGTTATGTGCAAGGCTTTGTTGTGGTTGCGGCCTTCCGTTGTCAAATCAGTATTGGTGAACCCTAGTCCGTGACTGGCATTAACATTTCCCACTACTGCTTCCAGCTGATTGACAGTGATCTCTTCAGGCACGTAAGCGGCGTGCAGGACTTTGAGTAGTGCATTCCGATGGGCTTCGGAGCACATGAGCAATGATAGGATTGAGATCTTGGAAGGCGTCTGATGAAGCTGATCCACTATTTTATAGTCACTCTTTTTGATGATTCGCATGAACTCATCGACCTCTTGATCGAATGGTGTCTTCAAAGCTTCCTTAACAGCTTGATCTTCCTGCACAGGGCTCTTCCCTTTTGCCTTGGCAGCAGCTTCTGCTTCGGCAGTTGGTCTCGGAATTTGTGGAGCGAAAAGACGTCCGCTTCGAGTGAAGCCTCCGCCTCCGCCCACATTGTCTACTTGTAGTGCAGGGGTTGATGATTCAAAAGTGATTTTTTGTCCTTCACAGTACAAGTCAGAGCCGTAATGCCAGGGGATGGCATTACTGCTTTCATAAGGTACCGGTCCAGGCACCGTGATGGTGACTGGACTGATTGCAGCTGTTGAAGGAACTGTGATAGTCTGCGGATCATAATAAATTGTAACTGGTGCTCTAATGGGAGCAGCACCCTCTGAATTGTAGGCAGAGTTGCTTTCAGGATCATAGAATATGGTGACAGTTGAGACATCTTCATGATTTGTTGGTGGTGTTGTAGGAGACAATGGTGGAAGAATGGATGTTGTTGTTGTAGGAGCTTCATAATGGAGTGAAGCTGAAGTTGTAGAAGAAAAATTTGCTGGTAACTGATCAGTTGAGATGATAGATGGAGCACTCGTTGATGAAACCGAAGAATTGTCAGGAACAATAGTTGTTGCAGTTGTAGGAGGTTCTGAAGCCGTTGCTGATGAGATTGATGGATTTGTTGGAAATGATGTGGTGATCTGAAGCTGGCCACTCTGAATAAGGCCATCTATGCCATTCCTCAAATTATCGCACCTATTTACTGAGATATTGCAGTAAGCACAACCCAACTCGCACCCCGGGAACATTTGACATTCCAAGAGCTGAGCTTTGATTTCCACCAACGGTGTCCTGATCTGGCCCACACCGGTTATTAAATAAGACGGCTTGTCTTCTTCAATAGCGTTAATCCTGGGACCACCGTGGTTTGGCATCGGGTTCTTATTGACATTTGGTGGTGGTGCGAAATTCAGAGCTTTCGAGTCTACCAGGTCTTGTACCTTCATATGCAGAGCTCTGCACTTTTCTGTACTGTGGCCAGGTGCGTTTGAATGGAAGGCACACCTAGCGTTGGAGTCATAGTTCCTGGGTAGACTGTTGGGATCTGGAGGTGCCAGCGTCCTTAGCTCAACTAGGTTGAGTTTCAGGAGTTGTGGCAGCAGGGTAGCATATGGCATAGGGATTGGATCGATCACCCTATTAGCTTGAGATGGCCTCTGCTGAAATGGCCTTTGTTGACTGTTGTTGTTGGTGTTGCTGTTGTTGTAATTTCTTGGAGGATACTGATTTTACTGATGGTACTGAGGTTGCGGCTGATAGTTTTGCTGTGGAGGTTGATAGACGGGTTGAGGATGAGCTGGAGCAGGAATGGTGACTGCTGCTATTGACCTGTGAACATATTGGGGCCTGCCCCTATTGGTGTGGATGGCATTGGTCTCGCCAGTTCTTCTCGGGCCTGCAAAAGGCTTTCTTGTACTACTGGACGAGCTTGCACCGTTGTCTGAGATCTTTCCCATTTTTAACAAGCTTTCAATTCTCTCCCCGGCTATGACAACATCTGCAAAGCTAGTGGAAGAGAAAGCCGCCAACCTGTCAATATATGTTCCCTGAAGGGTGTTCATGAACATATCTGCCATTTCCCGTTCAGACATAGGTGGTTGAACAGCAGCAGCCAGTTGCCTCCATCTCTGTGCATATTCTCGGAAACTTTCCCTTGACGATTGTGACATTCCCATTAGGAGGGTCCTGTTGGGTGCCATATCTAAGTTATACTGATACTGCCTGATGAAGGCCTCTGCCAGGTCCTTCCAGCACCTAATAGTTGCCCTTGTCAAGTGAGAGTACCATTCTCTTGACGCTCCAGTTAAGCTGTCTTCGAAATAGAACATCCAGAGCTTCTCATCCATAGTATAGGCCTTCAGCCTCCCCATAAATGATTGCAAATGAGTCCGGGGGCATGAAGTCCCGTTGTATTTTTCAAAGCAAGGAGGCTTGAACTTATGGGGGATCCTGACCCCGTCTACCAAGCCCATGTCCATGACGTCGAAGCCCAAAGAGTTTTGAGATTCTAAGGACCTCAATTTCTCAGCTATCTCATCCAACCTTCTATCATAAGCTTCTTCCCCAGCACCCATTACCGTGAATTGGTCCTCTTGGGGGTCTTCTTGAAGTACCCTGGCTGCAGTGGTAGTCCCTTGAACATTTGCAGGAATATTGACCTCAGGATGGAGGTGTGGTCCAAATACCGGAGGGTTGACATGAGGTTGGACCCTTTCATTGTTGCTGGTGCCGGCAGTCCCTATATGCGGATCTTCTTGATTCTGCCTTTCCACCATGGCTCTCAATCTTTCCTGGCTCTGAGCCATGTTGTTCATCACTTCCATAAACTGAGTCATCTGCGTTCTCATCTCCAATCTTTCGTTTGCCATTTGATTTCTAACCTCTGCCAGGTCCTGCTGTACCTGATCCATTTGAATTCCCGGAAGGTTGTTTCGGGTTGGATAACGGTGCGGACGGTTGAGGGGAAATACCCGGCGCCTAGCAATAGTTCCTGAACATCACAACAGAGTTAGCAACAATAAAACAAAAACCTACAAAACAAACAAAGGGTTAGCATGCAATGCAGTATGCTTATTTGTTCTCAAGGTATCCGGTTTGGCCTTCAGTTTTGACCCTTCCAGACCCTTGAAGATGTTGTTGTTGTTGCTTTCGAAGTGAACTCGGATGGAACAAACTAACACATATATTATAAAAACAAAATGGTACATAGTTTGTTTTACAAATACAAGCCCTCTGAGGGGTCAAAATATTACAGGAAAACAAAAGTACACAGAAAGAAAACAACAACAAACAAATGGTCAAACACCGAGACCAAACTCATCCTCACGAACTTCCTTAAGAAGTGCTTCGGTCACAGGATCAGCCGGACGCTCCGTGAGATTCCTGATGAGGAGATTCCGGGTTGTAACAGCTGTAGTGAGCTTCTTGTGCTGAGTTTGGTCCTTGGACCGCTTCACTCCTGCCTTGATCTTCAGCTCTGATATCTCCCTCTGGGCTGCTGCCAGGGCTTCTTGCTGTACTTTTGCACTAGCTTCCAGTTGCTCCATCTTGTCTTGAACTCTCTTGTCCTCCAGGGTACGAGCCTCGGTGATCCTGACCCACCGGGCTTGACTCTCTTTCAAATACAAGTCTGTCCTTGCTCTCTGGAACTGGGCTTCCTTGCAAGCATTCTTCAGAATTTGTTCTCCAGCTTTAGACTTTTTGATATAATCCCCAGACTTCTCAATCTTGGTCAGATGCTCTACTCTCATCTTCTCCAACCTCTCAATCTCCCTCATACCCTCACTCCTCTCCCGGAGGGTCTTCTGCAAGGCCTGGGTTAGCTTCTCATTCCTCTCCTTCAAACTCTCAAACTCTTCCAAACTGATAGTGGCAGGGGGTGGTGCTGAAGATGACTCAGGCATGTCTTCTATGGTAAAGGGCATCCCGGAGAATTGGGCCCTGGCACGGGACCATTCATAATATTGTGCTGATGCCACATTGCTGCACTTCCCCAAAATGGTCACTCCCTTGGTTTGAACATTATCCCAGGCCCAAGCAGCCTGCCTAACAACAGTCAAATTAATCTTGTTCTCACAATAGAGAGTCTCAATCAAGTCCTGTGCCTTAGGAGTGTGGACCAGTGCATAGCCCAGTTGTCTTCTGAACAGCAGAGGGTTGTAATTAATACTACCCTTAACTCCTATCAAAGGCACATTGGGAAAATGCCCACAGCTGGTGATGATATCCCTGCCCTTGGTGCTTTGAGTGCACCATCTGATATCTGCTGAAGTTAGAGCAGTGAGTCTCTTAGCCCAGTTGCTCTGCTGATGAGGGTTCAGAAATGCATCTGTCCTGGGTAGATGCCTGAGAAGCCAAGTATGGAACAATGGAGCACAACACCTCACTAATCTTCCCCTCTGCTTTTCATTCCTCTGATGCACTGAGTAATAGAGATCCCCTAATAAAGTGGGCACTGGGTTCTTCAGGATGAACAGATGGATTGCATTCTTGCTAATGAAACGAGGCTCATCTGCAAACAACACAATTCCATATATGCTTAAGGCCAATAGAGCACAAACAGCTTTCCACTCTCCTAAAGAAGCTTTCAGGGTAGCTTGAGAGATCAAGAAATCCAGATGGAAACCAGGGATTCCAGCTTTAGAGGTCATATGCTGCTCAATCAAAACAGGTTCCAGATGCAAAGCTTTTGCTACTTCTCCATTTGCAGGAAAGACCATCTCAGGGTTGAAAGGGATTCCACCCCTGATAGGCATACCAACTAATGAAGAGTACTCTTCCAATAAGGGGCCCAACTGAAAGTCTTGAAAGGTAAAACATCTCAGTGGGGGATCATAGAACTGAATGCAAGTGTGGATCAGGCTTCTCTGTGATGGATCCAGATCCATAACCATGTCAAGTATATCTCCATAATGTTCCCTGAACAAAGGTATGTGATCTGGAGTGATCAGGGTCTGAATCCTCCTGATGTCAGATAGTTCTGGATGGAAAAAGTGATAGGTGATGTTGCTCTTTTTAGGAGCCATGATGCTGAAGACTGAGTAGAGACAGGTGCTGATGATAATACTGAAGAAGTGGGCCACTGACTGGCTGGTGCAGGTGATAACTGAAGCAGGTAGCTGATGAAGATAAGTCAATACTGAAGATGGGGTCAAAACTAGCCAAAATGAAGATGGATACCCTGAAACACAAATAAGCAAATGTCAACATGATGCAATGATTATGTATGCAAATGAAATGCAAGGGTCTGTGACTGAGCTGGATCTGATCAAAATTCTGATATAGGTCCATGTCATATTCAAGAATACCAGTTGGAGGTCTATAAATCCAGTAACCAGGGTAGGGGACTCAAATAAAGAGCCACATGTCCAGGGTTTTAGAATCACAAGAACTGTTCCAACATGGAGTATTCTTAATCAAGTCAAAGTAACAGGGTATTCTGAGGTCAAGGTACCTGCAATCCTGTAAACAGCCCAACCCCCTCACAGGTGGTGTTCTAGAACAAGGATCCTCAGACTTGGATCAGTTATGAGAAGTGTAAACACTTCTAACCCGGAGGTACAGTGTTTACAATAACCATAAAAGTTCCTCCTCTAATTCACCTCAGTTTCTGAAGGTCAATACTAAAGGTCATCCAGACTTAGCAGGCTTCCCAGATAGCCCTAGCATTGCAGGAAATCTGCAACACAGAGTTCTCAAGAAGAAACCCATATCTGAACCGTGTTTCATATTCCCGCACCAGACCGAAATGGAATGGGAAAGAATATGATTCACTCTAGCCTAGGTGTCACTCAGGTCCCAGGTATAGGACCTTAACTCTCAATGAAACACCCACCCACCAAAACAAAACCAGATCCAGCCAGACAGCATGACAGTATGATATATACAAAAGCAATAAAGAAAGCAGTAAAGCAACTGTACATAAAGCAAAAATAAATACAAAAATACAAACACAAATAAGCACATAACACCCCAGTAAACACAAATCAAACAAGCGCTAGGAGGAACCCACAAAAAGAACTAGAAGCCCTGGTTGCAGTATAAGTCTCCCCAGCAGTGTTGCCAAGCTGTCGCTCCCACCAAATGAAGCCGGGTCAAATGGGGTACAGACGCGAACGGTCGGCGAGAGGGACAATGAGAACACACAGCCGTGAACTCACTGGAGAATGAATAGAGTCGCCAGCTAGGCATTTTTATCCCGGAGGAAAGGCAATGCTGCATAGACCTAGAAAGAGATGGATAAGACGGTTGCGAACCAGAGAGACTGAGAAAGGGGGTTGGTTACAACCTGGGAAGGTATTAGCACCCAGATTGTCCGCCGTACTCGACGGGATCCACGCTTAAAAGATTTGTGCTTTAAAGGGGTAGTGTCAGTGCAATCTGTGTATAAAACTGGAAAAGAATGTACAGGTGTCAGTGTATAGTGTATAAGTGATATGAAGTATGAAAGTGTCAGTGTGAGAATGAAAATGAATTGCTCAAGATCATGAGGCTAAAAGAATAAAGCTGGAAGGAGGGGGGAATATACAGAGACTTTTGTTCGATAACTGTTAAGTTATGCCTACGTATCCTCTCGTGCAATGAGGAAGTCAGAACACCGTAGTTCGACCCAAAGAGACTGAAAGGTAAATTGACTTGTGAACTGCTTACTTGTCTATGCTCAAGTGTATGACCTGTCTGGCTCAGGTGCTAACTGTCTTGCATTAGACGGAAGAAGCAAGTTCTCGTTTGTGAGTGAAGGTGATGAGAAAAGAATCCCGGAGGAGACGATTATTGTTTGTTTTTGAGTTTTCAGTCTTTTATTGATTTTTGGATGTTTGTCATAAGTTAATGAGCTTAAGCCTAAACCAATGGATTTAGTAAACTCATCACATCTTCCCTCTGATTAGGGGTAATGAGAATACCTTAAGTGTGAAGTCAGATTCTCACACTTAATCACCTTTGATGCAGGATTAAGATCATTAACCTACTTGTGATTATTTAGATGTTTTTGGTGTTTTTGTTTAGTGTTAAGTAATGAGGTTAAGCCATAATCAAGGATTAAACAGACTCATTACACCATCCTAATAGAAGGATAATAGATGAGAATGTTTAAGCGGAGGAAAGCTCCTCAACTTAATCCATGATTAGGGATTAAACTCATGACAAAACAAGCCTTTGATTAAGTGGATTTTATTTAATGATATGATGATGAAGTGATTTTTAGGGTTTGTAAGACAACTTGAGGGGGACTTGTCCATTAACACTAGGGTTAGTCCTTCTTAACCAATTAAGGAAGAATTAGAACCCTAATGCAAGGCCCAAGTTACAAGCTTGATGTCTTGATGATTATTAAGATGGATTGATTAAAGGAGTTAAACGCATGAAAGGTTTAACACTTAGGATTAAAGTTATACACTCCATCCTAATAGAAGGATGCAGGCATAAGCTTAATCACAAAGCCTTAAAGCCTTTAGGGCTTAGTCCCTGATTATGAGGTGAGAAGAGAAGACTCAAAGAGACACAAAGGTAAAAGCTAAGTGGGGGAGACTAATAAAAACTCTAATCATTGTCATGCTTGGTTGTTCCTAAGGTTTGTGAGGTTTACAAGAGCAATCTTCAAAGGAACCACCAGGAAGCAGATGAAAGGATCAAGAGAAGCAAAGCAACTTGCTTCATTCAAGAAGTCAAGTCACTTGAAGAAAGAAAGTGGGAAGAAAAAGAATGAGCAAGCTCAATCTCAAACACATATAAAAATGCAGCATGGATGCAAGAGAGAGATGAAGGGAAGTTATGAAAAGTGAAGGCAACTTCACTTCTCAAAATCACTTACCACTTGAAAGGTTAGAAAAGGAATGCAGTGCAATGCAAAAAGGGATGGAATGACATGATGAAAACCAAAACCAGAAGCATACTTATGATGTTAATGATGCTATGAGATGCTACAAACATGAAATAAGGCATGGAGATGATCACTCAAGCTTATGGATGCAGATGAAGCATGTTAAGAACCAAGAACATACATGAAAAGTTATGAGATGCATATGGCATACAACATGACAAATGCAAGGTGCAATGATCAAACATGTTTTCAATATGTCTTATGATGTTCAATGAATCAAATAGAAGCATGGAATGTCATGGCAAGTCATGTTATGCAAGAGGATGCAAGATGGATGCATATGAAAGCCCAGATTAGGGTTTATGAACAATATAACAAACAAAAACCAAAACCAGAAGCAAACAACATTATAAAAAAATTGAAAATGCACTCAAAGGACCCCTAATCCTATACTAACTCACTGCCCAAAGGAGAGGTTTCAACTCCTAACCTAACTCAAGATATGATTTTTCTAAGTTTTCTAGGGTTTTAGGGTTCCTAAACAAGAGAATTACCAAACAAATTGAAAATGAAAGATCAAGTCATGGCCATTTAATCTCACAATATACATGCTAAACACAATGCAATGCAAAAAGAATCAATGTCCAACTCTTCATAGATAGGCAGAAATGATTTTTTGAACTTATGATCAAAATAATGCACAAAAATGATTTTAATTCAATGGAAGATTCTCAAAATGCATCAAGATCCAAAAAGAAATTTGGTTTGAAGGTTGGACAATGTTTCTAAATGTCTTAGAACATTTCATGAATTTTTTGGTGATTTTTAGATACCTAAAAGTATTTTTAATAAATTAATTTCCATTAATCAATTAAAAATAATCTTTTAAATATTTAAAAATACTTTTTTAATGATAAAAATAAAAACAAAAATATTTTTGTGTCATAAAAATTAATAAAACTTATGAGAAAAAGTTTCATAATTTTTACACATTTTTTACTATTTTAAATAAATTATGCAAGTTAAATGAAAAAGAAATGAAAATAAATTAAAATAAAAGGAAAGTAAACAGAATGGAGGGATGAGATGAATCCTGGGTTTAAATTGGTTGACCAGCGCGCATCTGGACGGCTGGGGTTGCATCTGAGCCAATTAAACTAATTATGAATTAATTAAACTAATTAATTGAATTAGGGCTAATCAAATGAATCTGAGCCCTTCTCTCACGCGCGAAGTCAACTAGTCAACCCAATCCAACGCACGAAATTCAAATGGGAGTTAATGACTGGATTAGGGCATAATGACATTCAGGCTGCCGGAGAAGACTTCCGGTCGTCTTCTCCGGCCAGCATCCCCCCTGAGAATCCCCAAAACTCTAAAAACCTAACTAAAACGAAATCTAAAAACTGGGAAATGATCCCCACTCACTCACGAACCAAAACCCCTAATCAAAACAAATTTATATTTCCTAACAAGGCTGAATCGAAGCAAACAAAAATTAGGTCAACTGAGTTTCAGAGATCAATTAAACTCTCATTTCATCACCATTTCAAAAACTAAAAGCATATTCATGATCAGGAAGACATGTAGAACAAGTTTAGAACTTAAAAATCCATTTCTGGAAAAAAAGTTCTTGAGCTACCTGAGATTCGAAGCTTTCACTCCAGCTACTTTCTGACTTCCTCTCTTGGTGAAATCTACTCCTTATGACCTCTTGATGATGCTTGAGTGCTCAGGAGAAATTTATATTGGCTGGATGAAGAGTTTGAGTAACTTCTGCTCAAGCTCAGTTGAACATGGCAATGATGATTTTGGCTATTTCTGGCAAGGGTGAAAGGTTGTTTGTGGTCCAGATGATGAGTGGAGAAGGTTTGTGAAGTTTGTTTGGATGTTTGTGAGCTGTGGAGAGAGATTCGAATGAAACTGCAGCTTGAGGTAAATGATGGCAATGGGGTGTTCTTGATCAAAACAGGCCTGGCTCTTGGTGGTTTCTACTCAACAAGGCAAGGTGAGATGATTGGTGAAAATGGTTTAGATGTTTGTGAGCTGGGCAGAGAAATTCGAAGAGTTTTGCAAAATGGTGAGTTTTTGTGTATGTGATGGTGGTGAGTGTTTCAGCCTGGCCTCATGTATGAAATGTCTTGCTCTTTGTCCACATAAACCTCTCTCATTGGTCAGATGACATGACATGTGCTTTATTGATTGGTATGGCCACTTTTGCAATTTGTCAACTTTTGTGTAAGAGAAAGTATGGCTTGGTGCTAGGCTAGTACAAGGCATGGTTCTGGCGCAGCAAGATGAGGTGAGAGGGCTAGCAAGGTGCAGCATCCAATGCATCAAGTTGGTGAAGTGTGATGAGTGTTTTTGCAAGTTGTTACTTTTTGAAACTTTGTGAAAAATGCCTTGTTACACAAACCATAAACATGTGATCTTGGTTCCATTCTGATTTTTAGGATACATAGAATGTTTATGTCATGGTTTGAAGTGAATTAGAAGTTACAAATGGCATTGGTGCATGATTTTGCAAAATTCACATTTGGTGCACATCTTGAAAATCAATGATTTTTGCCAACTTTGTCACACCATAACTTTTGATCCAAGAAGAATTTGATCATGTTCTTGTACTTTTTGAAAAGGGAAAGATGTAATCTACAACTTTCATGACCAAAGTTTTTCCATTTGAAGCATTTTTGGATCAAGAATCAAGGCTTGAAAAATGACCTAAAGTGAAGCATTCTTGAAAAGTCAATTATGCCTAAAAAGTCAACACTTGCAAAAACTCCAAATTCTTGATTTTTGTGGACTTCAACCTTCTTCCATGATCAAATAAAGATCATATACACTCAAAATGATGAAGAATGCCCATTGGTTGGGTCATTGGGGGCCTCAGATGCCCTGATTTTACACTGACTTGTTCAGAAAGTCAACCCTTGATCAGATGACTTCCCCATGGAATTTCTTCATGAAAATTGATATGCATACTCCCTATACCATATAGAGACCAATGGAAACAAGAATGACCAAAAAAATTGGGTGTTATGGCCTCTGAAACCAAAACCCTAATTTTAGGTCAACTGTGCAGTCAAACTTGGCTCTGCATCCATTCAAAACCTGGTTCTTGTGATTATTTTGAAATCTTGACCTTGAGAGGATGTAATATGATATATGAACACACATGGATCCCTATGAAGTTATTGGTGGCCTTTGGAGTGGCTCAAGAAGCTCTTGGATTGCTCAGATCACAAACCCTAGATGCAGATGACTTAGAAACTATGTAGTGAATCAAAAATGAGATATGGGGTGATATGAGGGTGTTTATGCACATGAGATGATCACAAGCCATGGTGTGAATGGGTGAGGGCAAATTTGGGGTGTTTACACTTGTCTATGCTCAAGTGCATGACCTGTCTGGCTCAGGTGCAAACTGTCTTGCATTAGACGGAAGAAGCAAGTTCTCGTTTATGAGTGAAGGTGATGAGAAAAGAATCCCGAAGGAGACGATTATTGTTTGTTTTTGTGTTTTCAGTCTTTTATTGTTTTTGGATTTTGTCATAAGATAATGAGCTTAAGCCTAAACCAATGGGTTAGTAAACTCATCACACCTTCCCTCTGATTAGGGGTAATGAGAATACCTTAAGTGTGAAGTCAGATTCTCACACTTAATCACCTTTGATGTAGGATTAAGATCATTAACCTACTTGTGATTATTTAGATGTTTTTGTTGTTTTTGTTTAGTGTTAAGTAATGAGGTTAAGCCATAATCAGGGATTAAACAGACTCATTACACCATCCTAATAGAAGGATAATAGATGAGAATATTTAAGCTGAGGAAAGCTCCTCAACTTAATCCATGATTAGGGATTAAACTCATGACAAAACAAAACCTTTATTAAATGGATTTTATTTAATGATATGATGATGAAGTGAGTTTTATGATTTGTAAGACAACTTGAGGGGGACTTGTCCATTAACACTAGGGTTAGTCCTTCTTGACCAGTTAAGGAAGAATTAGAACCCTAATGCAAGGCCCAAGTTACAAGCTTGATGTCTTGATGATTATTAAGTGAATTGATTAAAGGGCTTAAACACATTAAGGGTTTAACACCTAGGATTAAAGTTATACACTCCATCCTAATAGAAGGATGCAGGCATAAGCTTAATCACAAAGCCTTAAAGCCTTTAGGGTTTAGTCCTTGGTCATGAGATGAGAAGAGAAGACTCTAGGAGACACAAAGGAAAAATCTAAAGGGGGGACTAATCAAAACCCTAATTATTGTCATGCTTGGTTGTTCCTAAGGTTTGTGAGGTTAACAAGAAAGATCTTCAATGGAACCACCAGGAAGCAGATGAAAGGATCAGGAGAAGCAAAGTAACTTGATTCATTTAAGAATTCAAGTCACTAGAAGAAAGAAAGTAAGAAGAGGAAAAATGAGCAAGCTCAAACTCAAACACATATAAAAATGCAGCAATGGATGCAAGAGAGATGAAAAGAAAAGTTATGAGAAGTGAAGGCAAATTCACTTCTCAAGTTCACTTACCACCTGAAAGGTTAGAAAAGAAATGCAATGCAATGCAAAATGGGATGGAATGACATGATGAGAAACAAAACCAGAAGCATTTACATGATGCTAATGATGCTATGTGATGCCACAAACATGAGGCAGCACATGGAAATGATCAAACAAGTTCATGAATGCAAATGAAACAAGTTAAGAAACATGAACATACATGAAAAGTTATGAAGTGCACATGGCATACAATCATGGCAAATACATGATGCAATGATCAAACATGCTTTCTATATGTCTTATGATGTCAAATGAATCACATGGAAGCATGGAATGTCATGGCAAGTCATGTTATGCAAGAGAATGCAAGATGGATGCATATGGAAGCCCAAATTAGGGTTTATGAATCAAACATCAAACACAAACCAAAACCAGAAGCAAACCCTTAGATAAAAAATGGAAAATGCCACACAAAAGACCCCTAATCCCATACTAAACCACTTCTCAAAGGAGAGGTCTCAACTCTTAACCAATCTTAAGTTATGATTTTCACAAGTTTCTAGGGTTTTTAGGGTTCCTAAACAAAAGAAATGTCAAACAATTTGAAAATGCAAGATCAAATCATGGCAATTTAATCTCAAAAACTACATGCTAAACACAATGCAATGCAAAAAGAATCAATGTCCAACTCTTCATGGATAGGCAGAAATGATTTTTTGAACTTTGGATCAAATTAATGCATAAAAATGATTTTAATTCAATGAAAAATTATCAAAATGCATCAAGATCAAAAAAGAAATTTGGTTTGAAGGTTGGACAATGTTTCTAAATGTCTTAGAACATTTCATGAATTTTTTGGTGATTTTTAAATACCTCAAAGTATTTTTAATAAATTAATTTCCATTAATCAATTAAAAATAATCTTTTAAATATTTAAAAATACATTTTTAATGCAAAAAATGAAAATAAAAATATTTTTGTGTTTGAAAAATTAATGAAACTCAGGATAAAAAATTTCATAATTTTTAAACAAGTTTTGCTATTTTAAATAAATTGGACAAATAAAATAAAAAGAAATGAAATAAAAATGAATTTAAAATGAAGTATGCAGGATGGAGGGCCAGGATTGAGTCTGGGTTTGAAAACGTTGACTGCGCGCGTCATCTTATGGCCCATATTCAAACTGATTTAATCTCAATTAATTAAATAAATAATGCTGATTAGGGTTTAATGACTGCATCTCAGCCATTCACACGCGCGCGAAGTCAACTTTTTCAACGCATCCAACGTCCCAGATTCAAATGCACTTAATGACTGGGATTATGCCCTAATCATTTTCAGGTGGCCGGAGAAGACCTCCGGTCGTCTTCTCCGGTGGGAACCCCACCTGAAAATCCCCAAACTCTCTCAAAACCTAACTAAAACGAAATCTAAAAACATGGAAATGATTCCCATTCACTCACGAACCAAAACCCCCAATCAAAACAAATTTATTCTTCCTGGAATGGCTGAATCGAAGCAAACAAGAACTAGGGCAAAAAAGTTTCAGGAAGCAATTAAATTCTCATCTCATCACCATTTTCAAAACTAAAAGCATCAGGATAATCAGTAAGACATGGAGAACAAGTTTAGAACTTAAAAATCCATTTCTGGAAAAAAAGTTCTTGAGCTACCTGAGATTCGAAGCTTTCACTCCAGCAACTTTCAGACCTCTTCTCCTTGTGAAATCCACTCCTTATGACCTCCTGATGATGCTTGAATGCTTGAGAGAAATTTATATTGGCTGGTTTGATGAGTTTGGACAGCTTCTGCTCAAGCTCAGTTGAAAATGGCAATGGTGATGCAAGCAGTTTCAGGCCAATGTGAGTGGTTCTTTGTGGTCCAGATGATGAGTGGAGAAGGTTTGTGGAGTTTGTTTGGATGTTTGTGAGCTGTGGAAGGTGTTTCGAAGGAAACTGCAGTTTAGGGTGAAAATGGTGAAGTGATGTTATGGCTTGTTTCAGGCCTGGTTCTTTGTTGGTTTCTACTCAATGGGGCAAGGTGAGATGATTAGTGAAGTTTGCTTGAGTGTTTGTGAGCTGAGCAGAGAGTTTCGAAGAAAAATGCAAATGGGGTGGTTTTTGTGTATGTGGTGCTATGATGTGTTTCAGCCTTGCTTTCTATATGAAATGGCCTGCATTTGGATAGTATAAAATAATCCCATAGGTCAGATGATGTGACCTGGCCTTTATTGATTGGTAAGTTCACTTTTGCAAAAAAGTCCACTTTGTGTAAGGAAGGCATGGCTTGAGCTATAACTTGGTACAAGAGGCATGGGCTGCGCAGCAAGATGAGGTGAGAGGCTAGCATGGTTCAGCATCCAATGTAGCAAGTGGTATGAGGAGTGATCATGAGTTTTGCAAGTTGCTTCAACTTTGGTTCACATGTGATTTTCTCATTCCATAAGCCATGAAACATGAGAATTCTTGGTTCAATTCTGACTTTTAGGTCACATAGAATGTTTGTGTCATGGTTTGATGTCAATTAGAGGTTACAAACAGCCTTGGTTCATGATTTTGCAAATTTCTCATTTGGTGCACATCTTGAAAATAAGTGATTTTTGGCAACTTTGTCACACCATAACTTTTGATCCAAGAAGAATTAGACCATGTTCTTGTACTTTTTGAAAAGGGAAAAATGTGTTCTACAACTTTCATGACCAAAGTTTCTCCATTTGAAGCTTTTTTTGATCAAAAATCAAGGCTTGAAAAATGACCTAAAATGACATATTCTTGAAAAGTCAACCATGCCCTAAAAAGTCAACTTTGCAAAAACTTCAAATTCTTGAATTTTGTGAACTTAAACCTTCTTCCATGATCAAATAAAGATCATATACACTCAAAATGATGAAGATCAACCATTGGTTGGGTCATTGGGGGCCTCAGATGCCCTGATTTTACACTGGCTTGTCCAGAAAGTCAACCCTTGATCAGATGACTTCCCCATGGAATTTCTTCATGAAAATTGATATGCATACTCTCTATACCATATAGAGACTAATAGAAACAAGAATGACCAAAAAAATTGAATTTATGGCCTCTGAAACCAAAACCCTAATTCTAGGTCATCTGTGCAGTCAAACCTGGCTCTGCTTCCATATCCTTTCCAGTTCTTGTGATTTTTTGACATTCTTGACTTTGAGAGGATATAATATGATGCTTGAACACACATGGACCCCCTTGAAGTGATTGATGACCCTTAGAGTGGCTCAAAAGGCTCTTGGATTGTTCATGTCACAAACCCTAGATGCAGATGACTTTGAATCTATGCAGTGAATCAAAACTGTGATATGAGATGCTATGATTGAGTTTATGCATATGAAATGATCACAAGCCATGGTGTGAATGGGTGAGGGCAAATTTGGGGTGTTTACATCTGCCCCTATTCAAACATGAGTTAGCTGTGCAGGATGTAAACAACGGCTTAACAGGCAAGCAAGATAACTTGTGGTTGAATACCAAAGACAGTCCAAAATTTGCGCTCACAGAAATGAAGAAGAAAAGAGATATAGATTGTAAAAGTATATTGTAGAGTGTGGGCGACGGAGGAAGACCGTCGAGCAGAGGACGACTGCTGGGTAAAGAGCAATGACGGGGACGGCCGACATGCTGGGAAAAGTGCGGAAAATAAAGCAATGACGGGGACGGCCGACATGCTGGGGATAAAAGGTAAAGCCAAGACGGGGACGGCCGACTAGCTGGGAAAAATAAGAAATTATGATGGGGACGGCCATCAAGATAAAGTTGTAAAATTCTATGGGGATTAATGAAACATGACGGGGACGGCCATCAAGTTCACAAAGCAAGGTAACCGACGATGGGGACGGCCATCGGGCTAAAAGAAAGGAAAAGGGACCACGACGGGGACGGCCATCGGGTTAAAGAATAAATGAAATAAACAGATGATGGGGTACGGCCATCAAAGGCGAAGGACGATCACCTAGCAGGGGACGGCTGCTCTGTTGGGGAATAAGGAAATATGATGGGGACGGCCATCAAAGGCGGAGGACGACCGCCTGGCAGGGTACGGCTGCCGAAAATATCAACGATGGGGACGGCCATCGGATAAAAGGTCAACGATGGGGACGACCATCGGACGAGCATGATGGAGGACGACCATCAAGAGGTGGAGGACGACCACCTAGCAGGGGACGGCTGCTGAAATCAACGATGGGGACGGCCATCGGATGAGCACGATGGAAGACGACCATCAAGAGGTGGAGGACGACCACCTAGCAGGGTACGGCTGCTCTCAAGGTTTACCACAACACAGGACGAGTGTCGGATGAAAGAAATTTGTCTGTTGGTGATCTACTGGGGAATGGTAAACACGGACGAGTGTTCACATCCAAGAAACAAGAGGTATAAGTGTTTAGATATTGTGTATAGATTAAAGATGCGGACGAGCATCCCTAAGACTATGATACGGATGAGTATCGGGTAGAAACAAATATTGACACGTGTTCGGAGATGATGATACGGACGGGCATCAACTGGTTAAAGAACACGGACGAGCGTTGGATCTGAAAGGATTCTTCTGGGGAAAAGTAGACACAGGCGAGTGTCTAAATTCAAGAAGACATGAGTGTTTGACACGGTGTATGGATTAAAGATGCGGACGAGCATCCTTAAGACTATGATACGGACGAGTATCATGATAGAAATAAACGCTTGACGCATGTTCTGAGATGATGGTACGGACGAGTACCAACTGGTTAACAAAGAACATAGACCAATGTCGAATCTGTGGGGATATAAGTGGTATATACAAGATACGGACGAGTATCTGTATGGGTGTAACATGAGTAATGAGTATGAGTATTGCATAGATGAGTGTTTATCTGTTGGGGAGGGTGACACGGACGAGTGTCAAGAGAGAAAAGTATAATAATATCAACAAGTATATGGGTTGTAAAAGTGTAGGCGACTGCGCTGGGGATATGACACGGACGGGTGTCGAGAAAGTGTATATAGGTATATGTGAGTGCAAAGAGGATGTCTTTGGCTTTCTGCTAGGGTATGACACAGACGGGTGTCAGGACGTACTTGCAATATGGGTGTGTTGTTTGTAAAGAGTGTTCAGGTGACTTTACTGGGGGAAGATGGCACGGACGGGTGTCAAAATGAGTATGTACTGGTGTTTGTGATTTGTGAGGCAGCTGCTTTTGCTGGGGACTCCGGTGGGGATTTTTCTGTACATTGATGAACTGTCATTATTCACAAGTGTTAGTTTAAAACATGGCTTGTGATTATGCTATATGTTCGATTCTTGCCGTAATGCTCCGTGTTAAAACGGAATGCTACGCTTTGTGGGTAAATATGATGCGAATGCTATGATTGTGCAAAGGTACCAAACCGGGATCCGGGTCCCGTCGCTGTGAAGATCTTCGATCGATCCGTTTGTAGGCATCCCAGCTGGGGATGAGATCATTAGTAGATCCGATGAGATGTATCTGCTTGGGGATATAGGTCATTGATAGACCTATCCTAATAAACATAGGACCCAGCTGGGGTTCGTAGAAGCTTTCTTCACTCTGTTGCGAGTTCTTCATGCGTTGCTTTTCTGGATAAAGGCTGAAGCTCTGTGGTGGTTCCCTGACTTTTGTGCTCGGCTGAGAGCGAGATGGCAACTCGGCTGGGGAGGAAGAGAGATCATTGAGAGACCTCCCTGGGGATTCTGTTGAAGAGGATCCTAGACTCAGCCGGGGATATAGGTGCCTTTTGTGATGCCTAGCAACTCTGATGGGGATAAGCAATAAGTGGCCAACTCAGCTGGGAGGAGTCACGAAGCAACTCAGCTGGGGAGAGAGCACTTCGGGTGTTAAAATTGAGTGTTGATTTGCCAGCTTGCTGGGATGAGGCTTTCATGCCCCAAGTTGCACTCTGGATACCTGCAACCCTGAAAAGAGATAGAGAAACGCACAAAACAAACCCGAGGTATCCCTTACTGGACTCCGTCATAGGAGTTTAGGTACTTCTGAGAGTAAGCATATTTCCTGCAAGCATGTTCTTTTTTTTTTTTTTTTTTTTATTTGAAGATAAACATCTGTATTCTTATGCAATCAGTTTTTCTTTTAAGACATCAGACATTTTTTTGCAAGTAAAATGTACAAAACGAGACATGACTGAAAATCTGGTTTTATTACTTCATATGCCCTGAATTGGCGAGATACAGTCAAAGGAACATATCCCCTGAAATGAGGAGATTGTTACAAATTGAGAAAAAAAATGCTGGCAGTGTTGATGACGCTTTAAGGAGCTTCCTCTTCACTATGACTCGTATGACTTTTGACGTTCTTCTCATCTTGCTTTCTGAAGAATGTTGATTCTGGTTGAGGCTTGATCCTTTCGAAGCTTACCAAGTTGTAGGTGATACAGACGAATTCAGAATGCAGTTGTTCGCTTATTCCCTTATTTTGCATGGATCGCCCTTTCGGGTTTTCAATCCATCGGGATACCCATTTTTGCCTGAGCTGTCCAATGCGGCTTTTCAACTCAGCGGGTGTACATTTTTTGTTTATTTCCCTTATTTTTGCCCGAGCCTTTTATTCTGTTTTTGACTCGCCGGGATGCCCTATTTTTGCCTGGACTTACATTCTGTTTTTACGTCCAGCGGGTCATTTCTATGCGAAGTATTTTTTAACTGCATCTGAATTCACAGGGGACGGGAAATCTTCACCATCCATGGTGCTGAGCATCAGTGCTCCACCAGAGAAAACTTTCTTTACCACGAATGGTCCTTCATAGTTTGGGGTCCATTTGCCCCTGTGGTCTGTATGAGGAGGGAGGATTCTTTTCAGCACAAGATCTCCCACTTGGTACTCTCGGTGCCTGACTTTCTGATCGAAGGCTTTCTTCATTCTCTTCTGATACAACTGCCCATGACAGATTGCAGCCAATCTCTTCTCTTCGATCAGACTCAGTTGTTCGTATCGGGACCTAACCCACTCTGTTTCACTCAGTTTAACATCCATTAGTACCCGTAGAGAGGGTAATTCAACTTCAACCGGTAGGACTGCCTCCATACCGTACACAAGCTGATACGGTGTTGCCCCAGTGGATGTTCTGATTGACGTGCGGTACCCATGCAAGGCAAACGGTAGCATTTCATGCCAGTCTTTGTAGGTGACTACCATCTTCTGCACAATCTTCTTGATATTCTTATTAGCTGCCTCAACAGCGCCATTCATCTTTGGCCTGTAAGGAGAAGAATTGTGATGTTGGATCTTGAAGTCCCGGCACAGCTCTGCCATCATTTTGTTGTTCAAGTTGGAACCATTATCAGTAATGATTCGCTTGGGAACTCCATATCGACAGATGATATCTCTTTTCAGAAATCTGGCTACCACTTGTCTTGTGACGCTTGCATATGAGGCTGCTTCAACCCATTTGGTGAAATAGTCAATGGAGACCAGGATGAATCTGTGGCCATTTGAAGCAGTTGGCTCGATCTTGCCAATCATATCAATGCCCCACATGGCAAAGGGCCATGGTGAAGACATGATGTTCAAGGGATTGGGAGGCACATGAACCTTATCTGCATAAATCTGGCATTTATGGCATTTTCTGGCGTAGGCACAACAGTCAGCATCCATCGTGATCCAGTAATAACCTGATCTTAGCAATTTCTTAGCCATGGCATGCCCTCCCGCATGGGTACCAAAGGATCCTTCGTGCACTTCATGCATCAACAAGTCTGCTTCTGTCTTATCAACACATCTGAGGAGTACCATATCAAAGTTCCTTTTGTATAAAGACCCATCAGTTTTCAGGAAGAAACTACCAGCAAGCCTTCTTAATGTCTTCTTATCATTGGATGATGCCCCAGGTGGGTATGTTTGATCCTCCAAGAAGCATTTAATGTCATGAAACCAAGGCTTATCATCTTTAACAACATCTGCTGCAAATACATACGCTGGTCTATCAAGTCTGGACACCGAAATCTGAGGTACAAAGTTGGCAGTCTGAACTTTGATCATGGATGAAATGGTAGCAAGAGCATCTGCGAACTGATTCTCGTCCCGAGGGATATACTCAAGCTTGACTGTTGTAAAGAAAGTCAATAACCTCCTTGCATAATCCCTGTAAGGTATCAGATGATCCTGGTGGGTGTACCATTTTCCGTTGGTTTGATTAACTACCAGAGCTGAATCTCCGAATACAGTCAATGTCTTGATCCTGAGGTCGATGGCTTCCTCAAGACCCATAATGCAAGCTTCGTATTCAGCTTCGTTGTTAGTGCAGTTGAAAGTGAGTTTCGCCGAGAATGGCATGTGAACTCCTTTGGGTGTAATGAGTACTGCACCAACACCACGACCATTCATGTTAACAGCCCCATCAAACATCATAGTCCATTCTTCTTCTGGGTCGGGCCCTTCAGTGTGAACAGGCTCTTCATGATCTTTTGCTTTTATGAACATGATGTCTTCATCAGGGAAGTCAAACCTCATAGGCTGGTAATCATCAATGGGTTGCTCAGCAAGATATTCAGATAGTACACTGCCTTTGATGGCTTTCTGAGAGGTGTACTGGATGTCGTATTCTGTGAGAATCATCTGCCATCTTGCAACCCGTCCGGTAAGAGCTGGCTTCTCAAATATGTACTTAACTGGGTCCATTTTGGATATCAACAAGGTAGTGTGGGTCAACATATACTGCCTTAGTCGGTGAGCAGCCCACGCTAAAGCACAGCAAGTTTTCTCGAGCAGTGAATAACGTTGTTCACAGTCGGTAAACGTTTTGCTTAGGTAGTAAATTGCATACTCTTTTCGACCAGACTCGTCATGCTGGCCCAACACACACCCCATTGACTCTTCTAATACTGTCAAGTACATTATCAGAGGTCTTCCTTCCACTGGAGGCATAAGGATTGGAGGTTCTTGCAGGTATTCCTTGATCTTGTCAAAAGCCTTTTGGCCGTCTTCGTTCCACCTGACCGTTTGTTCTTTTCTCAGTAGTTTGAACAAGGGTTCACAGGTTGCAGTGAGGTGGGATATGAACCGTGATATGTAGTTCAATCGGCCTAAGAACCCCCGAACTTCTTTCTCTGTCTTCGGTGCAGGCATCTCTTGAATAGCTTTCACTTTATCAGGGTCAACCTCAATCCCTTTCTCGCTCACAATAAAACCCAGCAGCTTACCAGATCGCACCCCGAATGTGCATTTGTTGGGGTTTAACTTCAGTTGGTACTTCCTCAGACGTTTGAACAACTTTAGCAGATTTACCAGATGGTCTTCTTCAGTAAGGGACTTTGCAATCATGTCATCCACATAACATTCTATCTCTTTATGGATCATATCGTGGAATAATGTCACCATAGCCCGTTGATACGTCGCACCGGCATTCTTGAGCCCAAATGGCATTACCTTGTAACAGAACGTGCCCCAGGGTGTGATGAAGGTTGTCTTCTCCATGTCTTCAGGTGACATTTTAATCTGATTGTATCCTGAAAATCCGTCCATGAAGGAGAATACCGAGAACTGAGCTGTGTTATCCACCAATACGTCAATGTGAGGTAATGGGAAGTCATCTTTTGGGCTGGCTCTGTTCAGATCCCGGTAGTCAACACACATTCTTACTTTGCCGTCTTTCTTAGGCACAGGTACTATGTTAGCAACCCACGGTGGATAGCTAGTCACAGCAAGGAACCCGGCGTCCCATTGCTTTTGTACCTCCTCCTTGATTTTCATAGCCATGTCTGGGCGAGTACGGCGCAGTTTCTGCTTAACTGGCGGGCATTCTTCTCTCAAAGGCAGCTTGTGCACGACAATATCGGTATCCAACCCTGGCATGTCTTGATAGGACCAAGCAAACACGTCCACATATTCTTGAAGTAGGTCAATCAGTTGTCTCTTCACTGAGTTTTGCAGGCAGGCCCCGATTTTAACCTCTTTCACGTCTTCATCTGTGCCAAGATTAATCACTTCAACCTCCTCCTGGTGAGGAGTAATAACCTTTTCCTCTTGTCTCAACAATCTGGCTAGCTCTTCAGGAAGCTCATATTCTTCTTCAACCCCTTCATCAGCTTGATTGATTGGATTGTCAAAGTCATACGAAGTCATAGCCGTGCCATTGTCGGTGCTGTCAGGAAGGTATTCTCTGCAAAGGTTCAGTTTGTTCATTTTAGTGATTTGATTTTAATCTTGTTTTAGAAAAGTGAAATAGAGTTGTCATTTTGAAAACACTGCCATTTATTTTTTTGTACAAAAAAGAAAAAATGGAAAAACAGTGAGCGAAAAAAGAAAAAAGACTCGTTTGCAAAAAGACGTCTGATATTTCATTGGTCAATCTTGTTTGCACAAAAAGTACAGATGGCCCGATTACAAAATGAGTCTTGTCATCTTGGGCAAGATGCAAGACTTTGATGCATGCTATAAAAATACAGGAAATAATAATTACTCTGCATGAGTAACTCTTATAATTTCCTGGGAAGACCAGTTTGAGATACTGCTCCCCGGGATCTTTGGACGAATCCAGCTTTCCAGGTTGCGTTCTTCCTCCAGCTCGTCTTCCAGACAGTTGACAGCATCAGGGGTAAGCATCCCCCCACTCACAAAATCGGGCTCTTTCGCAGCCGCTGCTTGATCTTGTTGAGTTGGTTTGTAACCCAACCCAAATCTGTCTTCTTTCTTCTCCACCGATAGCAGTTTGCCCCAGCCTTGGGCGTTTCCTCCCTCAACAACCTTCCGGGCTTGTTGGTATGATGATATTGAAGTACCAAGCACAGCAGATGTTTCATTGACATTCAAAGCTTCGAACCCCTGTCTCATTGTTTCATGGATCTCCCCATCCATCTCAATGTACTTATAGGTGGCCAGGTGGCTGACAAAAATATCCTCTTCTCCACAGATTGTAACGATTTGACCCTCCCACTCGTATTTTAACTTCTGGTGAAGGGTAGAGGTCACGGCGCCAGCGGCGTGAATCCATGGCCTACCCAATAGACAGCTGTAGGCAGGCTGTATATCCATCACGTAGAAGGTAGTTTTGAAGGTCTGCGGGCCAATCGTTATGGGCAATTCAATCTCTCCCAGAACCGATCTCTTTGAACCATCAAAGGCTCTCACCACCAGGTTGCTGGGTCTCAATGCCAATCCATCGTATTCTAGCTTCACCAAGGCCTTTTTAGGTAAGACATTGAGGGATGACCCCGTGTCTACCAGCACATGGGAAAGGACAGCACCTTTGCATTCCATGGTTATGTGCAAGGCTTTGTTATGGTTGCGGCCTTCCGTTGTCAAATCAGTATTGGTGAACCCTAGCCCGTGACTAGCATTAACATTTCCAACTACAGCTTCCAGCTGATTGACAGTGATCTCTTCAGGCACGTAAGCTGCGTGCAAGACTTTGAGTAGTGCATTCCGATGGGCCTCGGAGCACATAAGCAATGATAGGATTGAGATCTTGGAAGGTGTCTGATGAAGCTGATCCACTATTTTATAATCACTCTTTTTGATGATTCGCATGAACTCATCAACCTCTTGATCAAAGGGTGTCTTCAAGGCTTCTTTAACAGTCTGTTCTTCCTGCACCAAGCTTTTTCCTTTGGCCTTAGCAGCAGCTTCTGCTTCGGCAGTGGGTCTCTGAATTTGTGGAGCGAAAAGACGTCCGCTTCGGGTGAAGCCTCCGCCTCCTCCCACATTGTCAATTTGTGGTGCAGGGGTTGATGATTCAAAAGTGATTCTTTGTCCTTCACAGTACAGGTCAGAGCCGTAATGCCACGGGATGGCATTACTGCTTTCATAAGGTACTGGTCCAGGCACCGTGATAGTGACTGGACTGGTTGCAGCTGCGGAAGGAATTGTAATGGTCTGTGGATCGTAATAAATTGTGACTGGTGCTCTGATGGGAGCAGCACTTTCTGAATTGTAGGCGGAGTTGTTTTCAGGATCATAAAATATTGTGACAGTTGAGACATCTTCGTGATTTGTTGCTGGTGTTGTAGGAGACATTGGTGGAAGGATGGATGTTGTTGTTGTAGGAGCTTCATAATGGAGTGGTGCTGGAGTTGTAGAAGACAAATTTGTTGATGCCTGGTTAGTTGAGATAATAGACGAAGTACTTGTTGATGAAACCGAAGAATTGTCAGGAACAATGGTTGTTGCAGCTGTAGGAGGTTCTGGAGTTGTTGCTGATGAGATTGCTGGATTTGTTGGAAATGATGTGGTGATCTGAAGTTGGCCACTCTGAATGAGACCGTCTATGCCATTCCTCAGGTTATCGCACCCGTTTACTGAGATATTGCAGTAAGCACACCCCAACTCACACCCCGGGAACATTTGACATTCGAGGAGTTGAGCCTTAATTTCTACCAACGGTGTCCGGATCTGACCCACACTGGTTATTAAATAAGACGGCTTGTCTTCTTCAATAGCGTTAATTCTGGGACCACCGTGGTTTGGCATCGGGTTCTTATTGACATTAGGTGGTGGTGCGAAATTCAGAGCTTTTGAGTCCACCAGGTCTTGTACCTTCATGTGCAGGGCTCTGCACTTTTCTGTACTGTGGCCAGGTGCATTTGAATGGAAAGCACACCTAGCGTTGGAGTCATAATTCCTGGGTAGACTGTTGGGATCTGGAGGTGCCAACGTCCTTAGCTCAACTAGGTTGAGTTTCAGGAGTTGTGGCAGCAATGTAGCATATGGCATAGGGATCGGATCGATTACCCTGTTGGCTTGAGAAGGCCTCTGCTGAAATGGCCTTTGCTGGTTATTGTTGTTGGTGTTGCTGTTGTTGTAATTTCTCGGAGGATACTGAGGTCGTGGCTGATAGTTTTGTTACGGAGGTTGATAAACTGGCTGAGGATGAGCAGGAGCGGGAATGGTGACTGCTGCCACTGATCTGTGAACATATTGGGGCCTGCCCCTGTTGGTGTGGACGGCATTGGTCTCGCCAGTTCTTCTTGGGCCTGCAAAAGGCTTTCTTGTGCTACTGGACGAGCTTGCACCATTGTCTGAGATCTTGCCCATCTTCAATAGGCTTTCAATTCTCTCCCCGGCTATGACAACATCCGCAAAGCTGGTGGAAGAGAAAGCAGCCAGCCTGTCAATATAAGTCCCCTGAAGGGTGTTCATAAACATATCTGCCATTTCCCTTTCAGACATAGGTGGTTGAACAGCAGCAGCCAATTGCCTCCATCTCTGGGCATATTCTCGGAAACTTTCCCTTGACGACTGTGACATTCCCATTAGGAGAGTCCTGTTGGGTGCCATGTCTAAGTTGTACTGATACTGTCTGATGAAGGCCTCTGCCAGGTCCTTCCAGCATCTAATAGTTGCCCTTGTCAAGTGAGAATACCATTCTCTTGACGCTCCAGTTAAGCTGTCTTCGAAATAGAACATCCAGAGCTTCTCATCCATAGTATAGGCCTTCAGCCTTCCCAGAAATGATTGTAAATGAGTCCGGGGGCATGAAGTCCCGTTGTATTTTTCAAAACATGGAGGCTTAAACTTATGGGGAATCCTGACCCCGTCTACCAAGCCCATGTTCATGACGTCAAAACCTAGAGAGTTTTGAGACTCTAAGGACCTCAATTTCTCAGCTATCTCTTCCAACCTTCTATCATAAGCTTCCTCCCCAGCACCCATTACTGTGAATTGATCCTCTTGGGGGTCTTCTTGAAGTACCCTGGATGCAGTGGCTGTCCCTTGAACATTTGCAGGAATATTGACCTCTGGATGAAGATGGGGGCCAAATACAGGGGGTTTAACATGAGGTTGCACCCTTTCATTGTTGCTAGTGCCGGCAGTTCCTATATGTGGATCTTCTTGATTCTGCCTTTCCACCATGGCCCTCAATCTTTCCTGGCTCTGAGCCATGTTGTTCATCACTTCCATAAACAGAGTCATTTGATTCCTCATCTCTAGCCTTTCATTTGCCATTTGATTTCTGACCTCAGTAAGGTCCTGCTGCATCTGATCCATTTGAATGCCCGAAAGGTTGTTACGGGTTGGATAACGGTGCGGACGGTTGAGGGGAAATACTCGGCGCCGAGCAATAGTTCCTGAACATCACAACAGAGTTAGTGGCAATAAAAAAACCTACAAAACAAACAAAAGTGTTAGCATGCAATGCAGTTATGCTTATTTGCTCCCAAGGTATCCGGTTTGGCATTCAGTTTTGACCCTTCCAGACCCTTGAAGATGCTGTTGACGTTGCTTTTGAAGTGAAACTCGGATGGAACAAACTAATACATATATTACAAAAATCCAAAATGGTACATAGTTTGTTTACAAATACAAGCCCTCTGAGGGGTCAAAATACATTACAAGGAAAAATGAAAAATACACGGAATGAAAGCAACAACAAACAAAGGGTCAAACACCAAGACCAAACTCATCCTCACGAACTTCCTTGAGAAGTGCTTCGGTCACAGGATCAGCCGGACGCTCCGTGAGATTCCTGATGAGGAGATTCCGGGTGGTAACAGCTGCTGCTAGCTTCTTGTGCTGACTTTGGTCTTTTGACCTCTTCACCCCAGCTTTGATCTTCAATTCTGATATCTCCCTCTGGGCTGCTGCCAGGGCTTCTTGCTGCTCTTTTGCACTAGCTTCCAGTTGCTCCATCTTGTCTTGAACTCTCTTGTCCTCCAGAGTACGGGCTTCGGTGATTCTGACCCACCGAGCTTGACTCTCCTTCAAATACAAGTTTGTCCTTGCTCTCTGGAACTGGGCTTCTTTGCAAGCATTCTTCAGGATTTGTTCTCCAGCTTTAGACTTTTTGATATAATCCCCAGACTTCTCAATCTTAACCAGATGCTCCACTCTCAACTTCTCCAATCTCTCAACCTCCCTCATACCATCACTCCTTTCCCGGAGGGTCTTCTGCAAAGCTTGAGTTAACTTCTCATTTCTTTCTTTCAAACTCTCAAACTCCTCCAAACTGACAGTGGCAGGTGGTGCTGAAGATGATTCAGGCATATCTTCTATAGTAAAGGGCATCCCAGAGAATTGGGCCCTGGCACGGGACCATTCATAATATTGTGCTGATGCCACATTGTTGCACTTCCCCAAAATGGTTATTCCCTTGGTTTGAACATTATCCCAGGCCCAGGCTGCCTCCCTAATAATAGCCAGATTAATCTTGTTCTCACAATAAAGAATTTCAACCAAGTCCTGTGCCTTAGGAGTGTGGACCAGGGCATAGCTCAGTTGTCTTCTAAACAGCAGAGGGTTGTAATTGATACTACCCTTAACTCCTATTAGGGGCACATTGGGGAAATGCCCACAGCTGGTGATGATATCCCTACCCTTGGTGCTTTGAGTGCACCATCTGATATCGGCTGAAGTTAGAGCAGTGAGTCTCTTAGCCCAGTTGCTCTGCTGATGAGGGTTCAAAAATGCATCTGTCCTGGGTAGATGCCTGAGAAGCCAAGTATGGAACAATGGAGCACAACACCTCACCAATCTTCCCCTCTGCTTTTCATTCCTCTGATGCACTGAATAGTAGAGATCCCCCAATAAAGCGGGCACTGGGTTCTTCAAGATGAACAGATGGATTGCATTCTTGCTAATGAATCGAGGCTCATCTGCAAACAACACAATTCCATATATGCTCAAAGCCAACAAGGCACAAACAGCTTTCCACTCTCCTAAAGAAGCTTTCAGGGTAGCTTGAGAAATCAGGAAATCCAGATGGAAGCCAGGGATTCCAGCTTTAGAAGTCATATGCTGCTCAATCAGGACAGGTTCCAAATGCAGAGCCTTTGCTACTTCTCCATTACCAGGAAAGACCATCTCAGGGTTGAAAGGGATTCCACCCCTGATAGGCAAACCAACCAATGATGAGTATTCTTCTAATAGAGGGCCTAGCTGAAAGTCCTGAAAAGTGAAGCATCTCAGTGGGGGATCATAGAACTGAATGCAAGTGTGGATCAGGCTTCTCTGTGAAGGGTCCAGATCCATAACTATATCAAGTATATCCCCATAGTGTTCCTTGAACAATGGTATGTGATCCGGAGTGATCAGGGTCTGAATCCTCCTGATGTCAGATAGCTCTGGCTGGAAAAAGTGATAGGTGATGTTGCTCTTTTTAGGAGCCATGATGCTGAGACTGAGTAGAGACAGGTGCTTGATGATAACACTGAAGAATGAGCCACTGGTTGGCTGGTGCAGATAACTGAAGTAGATAGCTGAAGCAAATGCTGATGAAGATAGGTCAGTGCTGAAGATGGGGTCAAAACCAAAACCAAAGATGAAAGTGGATACCCTGAAATACAAATAAGCAAATGTCAATATGATGCAATGTTTATGTATGCAAATGATATGCAAGGGTCTGTGACTGAGATGGATCTGATCAAAAACTCTGATATAGGTCCAAGTATGTTCAAGAATTCCAGATGGAGGTCTATAAATCCAGTAACCCAGGTGGGGGACTCAAATAAAGAGCCACATGTCCAGGGTTTCAGAATCACAAGAACTGTTCCAACATGGAGTATTCTTAATCAAGTCAAAGTAACAGGGTATTCTGAGGTCAAGGTACCTGCAAACCTGTAAACAGCCCAACCCCCTCACAGGTGGTGTTCTAAAACAAGGATCCTCAGACTTGGATCAGTTATGAGAAGTGTAAACACTTCTGACCCGGAGGTACAGTGTTTACAATAACCATAAAAGTTCCTCCCCTAATTCACCTCAGTTTCTGAAGGTCAATACTAAAAGGTCATCCAGACTTAGCAAGCTTCCCAAATAGCCCTAGCATTGCAGGAAATCTGCAACACAGAGTTCTCAAGAAGAAACCTATATCTGAACCGTGTTTCATATTCCCGCACCAGACCGAGATGGAATGGGAAAGAATATGATTCACTCTAGCCTAGGTGTCACTCAGGTCCCAGGTATAGGACCTTAACTCTCAATGGAACACCCACCCACCAAAGCAAACAAACAGATCCAGCCAGCAGCACAGTATGACAACATGAATATATATGCATAAAGCTATAAAGAAAGCAGCAAACAAAACTGTACATAAGGCAGAAATAAATACAAATATACAAACACAAATAAGCACATAACACCCCAGTAAACACAAATCAATCAAGCGCTAGGAGGAACCCACAAAAAGAACCAGAAGCCCTGGTTACAGTATAAGGGTCCCCAGCAGAGTCGCCAAGCTGTCGCTCCCGATAAATGGGAATAGGCCCAGATAAAGGTACAGACGCGAACGGTCGGCGAAAGGGACAATGAGAACACACAGCCGTGAACTCACTGGAGATGAATAGAGTCGCCAGCTAGGCATTTTTATCCCGGAGGAAAGGCAATGTTGCATAGACCTAGAAAGAGATGGATAAGACGGTTGCGAACCAGAGAGACTGAGAAAGGGGGTTGGTTACAACCTGGGAAGGTATTAGCACCCAGATTGTCCGCCGTACTCGACGGGATCCACGCTTGAAAGATTTGTGTTTTAAAGGGGTAGTGTCAGTGCAATTTGTGTATAAAGTAGCTGGAAAAGAATGTACGGGTGTCAGTGTAAGAGAAAAGTGAAGTGAAATATGAAAGTGTCAGTGCAGGAATGAGAATGTGCTCAAGATAATGAGGATAAAATAATGAAGCTGGAAAAAAGGGGAATATACAGAGACTTTTGTTCGATAACTGTTAAGTTATGCCTACGTATCCTCTCGTGCAATGAGGAAGTCAGAACACCGTAGTTCGACCCAAAGAGACTGAAAGATGAATTGACTGATGAACTGCTTACTTGTCTATGCTCAAGTGCATGACCTGTCTGGCTCAGGTGCAAACTGTCTTGCATTAGACGGAAGAAGAAAGTTCTCGTTTATGAGTGAAGGTGATGAGAAAAGAATCCCGAAGGAGACGATTATTGTTTGTTTTTGTGTTTTCAGTCTTTTATTGTTTTTGGATTTTGTCATAAGATAATGAGCTTAAGCCTAAACCAATGGGTTAGTAAACTCATCACACCTTCCCTCTGATTAGGGGTAATGAGAATACCTTAAGTGTGAAGTCAGATTCTCACACTTAATCACCTTTGATGTAGGATTAAGATCATTAACCTACTTGTGATTATTTAGATGTTTTTGTTGTTTTTGTTTAGTGTTAAGTAATGAGGTTAAGCTATAATCAGGGATTAAACAGACTCATTACACCATCCTAATAGAAGGATAATAGATGAGAATATTTAAGCTGAGGAAAGCTCCTCAACTTAATCCATGATTAGGGATTAAACTCATGACAAAACAAAACCTTTATTAAATGGATTTTATTTAATGATATGATGATGAAGTGAGTTTTATGATTTGTAAGACAACTTGAGGGGGACTTGTCCATTAACACTAGGGTTAGTCCTTCTTGACCAGTTAAGGAAGAATTAGAACCCTAATGCAAGGCCCAAGTTACAAGCTTGATGTCTTGATGATTATTAAGTGAATTGATTAAAGGGCTTAAACACATTAAGGGTTTAACACCTAGGATTAAAGTTATACACTCCATCCTAATAGAAGGATGCAGGCATAAGCTTAATCACAAAGCCTTAAAGCCTTTAGGGTTTAGTCCTTGGTCATGAGATGAGAAGAGAAGACTATAAGAGACACAAAGGAAAAATCTAAAGGGGGGACTAATCAAAACCCTAATTATTGTCATGCTTGGTTGTTCCTAAGGTTTGTGAGGTTAACAAGAAAGATCTTCAATGGAACCACCAGGAAGCAGATGAAAGGATCAGGAGAAGCAAAGTAACTTGCTTCATTTAAGAAGTCAAGTCACTAGAAGAAAGAAAGTAAGAAGAGGAAAAATGAGCAAGCTCAAACTCAAACACATATAAAAATGCAGCAATGGATGCAAGAGAGATGAAAAGAAAAGTTATGAGAAGTGAAGGCAAATTCACTTCTCAAGTTCACTTACCACCTGAAAGGTTAGAAAAGAAATGCAATGCAATGCAAAATGGGATGGAATGACATGATGAGAAACAAAACCAGAAGCATTTACATGATGCTAATGATGCTATGTGATGCCACAAACATGAGGCAGCACATGGAAATGATCAAACAAGTTCATGAATGCAAATGAAACAAGTTAAGAAACATGAACATACATGAAAAGTTATGAAGTGCACATGGCATACAATCATGGCAAATACATGATGCAATGATCAAACATGCTTTCTATATGTCTTATGATGTCAAATGAATCACATGGAAGCATGGAATGTCATGGCAAGTCATGTTATGCAAGAGAATGCAAGATGGATGCATATGGAAGCCCAAATTAGGGTTTATGAATCAAACATCAAACACAAACCAAAACCAGAAGCAAACCCTTAGATAAAAAATGGAAAATGCCACACAAAAGACCCCTAATCCCATACTAAACCACTGCTCAAAGGAGAGGTCTCAACTCTTAACCAATCTTAAGTTATGATTTTCACAAGTTTCTAAGGTTTTTAGGGTTCCTAAACAAAAGAAATGTCAAACAATTTGAAAATGCAAGATCAAATCATGGCAATTTAATCTCAAAAACTACATGCTAAACACAATGCAATGCAAAAAGAATCAATGTCCAACTCTTCATGGATAGGCAGAAATGATTTTTTGAACTTTGGATCAAATTAATGCATAAAAATGATTTTAATTCAATGAAAAATTATCAAAATGCATCAAGATCAAAAAAGAAATTTGGTTTGAAGGTTGGACAATGTTTCTAAATGTCTTAGAACATTTCATGAATTTTTTGGTGATTTTTAAATACCTCAAAGTATTTTTAATAAATTAATTTCCATTAATCAATTAAAAATAATCTTTTAAATATTTAAAAATACATTTTTAATGCAAAAAATGAAAATAAAAATATTTTTGTGTTTGAAAAATTAATGAAACTCAGGATAAAAAATTTCATAATTTTTAAACAAGTTTTGCTATTTTAAATAAATTGGACAAATAAAATAAAAAGAAATGAAATAAAAATGAATTTAAAATGAAGTATGCAGGATGGAGGGCCAGGATTGAGTCTGGGTTTGAAAACGTTGACTGCGCGCGTCATCTTATGGCCCATATTCAAACTGATTTAATCTCAATTAATTAAATAAATAATGCTGATTAGGGTTTAATGACTGCATCTCAGCCATTCACACGCGCGCGAAGTCAACTTTTTCAACGCATCCAACGTCCCAGATTCAAATGCACTTAATGACTGGGATTATGCCCTAATCATTTTCAGGTGGCCGGAGAAGACCTCCGGTCGTCTTCTCCGGTGGGAACCCCACCTGAAAATCCCCAAACTCTCTCAAAACCTAACTAAAACGAAATCTAAAAACATGGAAATGATTCCCATTCACTCACGAACCAAAACCCCCAATCAAAACAAATTTATTCTTCCTGGAATGGCTGAATCGAAGCAAACAAGAACTAGGGCAAAAAAGTTTCAGGAAGCAATTAAATTCTCATCTCATCACCATTTTCAAAACTAAAAGCATCAGGATAATCAGTAAGACATGGAGAACAAGTTTAGAACTTAAAAATCCATTTCTGGAAAAAAAGTTCTTGAGCTACCTGAGATTCGAAGCTTTCACTCCAGCAACTTTCAGACCTCTTCTCCTTGTGAAATCCACTCCTTATGACCTCCTGATGATGCTTGAATGCTTGAGAGAAATTTATATTGGCTGGTTTGATGAGTTTGGACAGCTTCTGCTCAAGCTCAGTTGAAAATGGCAATGGTGATGCAAGCAGTTTCAGGCCAATGTGAGTGGTTCTTTGTGGTCCAGATGATGAGTGGAGAAGGTTTGTGGAGTTTGTTTGGATGTTTGTGAGCTGTGGAAGGTGTTTCGAAGGAAACTGCAGTTTAGGGTGAAAATGGTGAAGTGATGTTATGGCTTGTTTCAGGCCTGGTTCTTTGTTGGTTTCTACTCAATGGGGCAAGGTGAGATGATTAGTGAAGTTTGCTTGAGTGTTTGTGAGCTGAGCAGAGAGTTTCGAAGAAAAATGCAAATGGGGTGGTTTTTGTGTATGTGGTGCTATGATGTGTTTCAGCCTTGCTTTCTATATGAAATGGCCTGCATTTGGATAGTATAAAATAATCCCATAGGTCAGATGATGTGACCTGGCCTTTATTGATTGGTAAGTTCACTTTTGCAAAAAAGTCCACTTTGTGTAAGGAAGGCATGGCTTGAGCTATAGCTTGGTACAAGAGGCATGGGCTGCGCAGCAAGATGAGGTGAGAGGCTAGCATGGTTCAGCATCCAATGTAGCAAGTGGTATGAGGAGTGATCATGAGTTTTGCAAGTTGCTTCAACTTTGGTTCACATGTGATTTTCTCATTCCATAAGCCATGAAACATGAGAATTCTTGGTTCAATTCTGACTTTTAGGTCACATAGAATGTTTGTGTCATGGTTTGATGTCAATTAGAGGTTACAAACAGCCTTGGTTCATGATTTTGCAAATTTCTCATTTGGTGCACATCTTGAAAATAAGTGATTTTTGGCAACTTTGTCACACCATAACTTTTGATCCAAGAAGAATTAGACCATGTTCTTGTACTTTTTGAAAAGGGAAAAATGTGTTCTACAACTTTCATGACCAAAGTTTCTCCATTTGAAGCTTTTTTTGATCAAAAATCAAGGCTTGAAAAATGACCTAAAATGACATATTCTTGAAAAGTCAACCATGCCCTAAAAAGTCAACTTTGCAAAAACTTCAAATTCTTGAATTTTGTGAACTTAAACCTTCTTCCATGATCAAATAAAGATCATATACACTCAAAATGATGAAGATCAACCATTGGTTGGGTCATTGGGGGCCTCAGATGCCCTGATTTTACACTGGCTTGTCCAGAAAGTCAACCCTTGATCAGATGACTTCCCCATGGAATTTCTTCATGAAAATTGATATGCATACTCCCTATACCATATAGAGACCAATAGAAACAAGAATGACCAAAAAAATTGAAGTTATGGCCTCTGAAACCAAAACCCTAATTCTAGGTCATCTGTGCAGTCAAACCTGGCTCTGCTTCCATATCCTTTCCAGTTCTTGTGATTTTTTGACATTCTTGACTTTGAGAGGATATAATATGATGCTTGAACACACATGGACCCCCTTGAAGTGATTGATGACCCTTGGAGTGGCTCAAAAGGCTCTTGGATTGTTCAGATCACAAACCCTAGATGCAGATGACTTTGAATCTATGCAGTGAATCAAAACTGTGATATGAGATGCTATGATTGAGTTTATGCATATGAAATGATCACAAGCCATGGTGTGAATGGGTGAGGGCAAATTTGGGGTGTTTACACATACATGATGCTAATGATGCTATGAGATGCTACAAACATGAGGCAGCACATGAAAATGATCATACAAGCTTATGGATGCAGATGAAGCAAGCTAGGGACCATGAACACACATGAAAAGTTATGAAGTGCACATGACATACAACATGGCAAATACATGATGCAATGATCAAACATGTTTTCTATATGTCTCATGATGTCAAATGAATCACATGGAAGCATGGAATGTCATGGCAAGTCATGTTATGCAAGAGAATGCAAGATGGATGCATATGGAAGCCCAAATTAAGGTTTATGAACGAAACATCAAACAAAAGTCAAAATCAGAAGCAAACCCTAATATAAAAAATGGAAAATGCCACACAAAGGACCCCCAATCCTATACTAAACCAATGCCCAAGGGAGAGGTCTCAACTCTTAACCAATCTTAAGTTATGATTTTCACAAGTTTTTAGGGTTTTTAGGGTTTCCAAACAAAAGAAATGTCAAACAATTTGAAAATGCAAGATCAAATCATGGCCATTTAATCTCACAAACTACATGCTAAACACAATGCAATGCAAGAAGAATCAATGTCCAACTCCTCATGAATAGGAAGAAATGATTTTTTGAACTATGGATCAAATTAATGCATAGAAATAACTTTAATTCAATGAAAAATTCTCAAAATGCATCAAGATCAAAAAAGAAATTTGGTTTGAAGGTTGGACAATGTTTCTAAATGTCTTAGAACATTTCATGAATTTTTTGGTGATTTTTAAATACTTAAAAGTATTTTTAATAAATTAATTTCCATTAATCAATTAAAAATAAACTTTTAAATATTTAAAAATACTTTTTTAATGCAAAAATGAAAATAAAAATATTTTTTGTGTCATAAAAATTAATGAAACTCTTGAGAAAAAATTTCATAATTTTTAGACAATTTTTACTATTTTAAATAAATTGTGAAAATTAAATGAAAAGAAATGAAATAAAAAATGAAATAAAAGAAAGTAATCAGAAGGAGAGGTTGAGATTCATTCTGGGTTCAAAGGGTTTGACTGGGCGCGCATCTGGACGGCCCAGATTCAAACCTCCCTAATTCTAATTAATTAAACATTAATCCATAATTAAATCTTAATGAAATGATCCTGGCCCTCCAATCACGCGCGGGAAACACAATCCATTGGCTCACATTCAAACCTGGTGCCCTAACCCTAATTAGCAGTTAATGACTTTCAGGCTGTCGGAGAAGACTTCCGGTCGTCTTCTCCGGCCAGCACCTTCCCTGAAAAATGCTAACTCTCACCCTAGCTCACTAAAACCTAATTTTCTTGCCCAGAAATCATCCCCACACATCATAGAACAAGAATCCACAGCCAAAACAAATTTATTTTACATAACAAAGCTGAATCGAAGCAAAAGGGGTTTAGGTCAAAAATTTTCAGAAACACCATACATGCTCAAAACTCAATGACTTTCGAAACCAAACATACCATCATGACCAGTGGAACATAGAAAACCAATTAAGAACTTAAAAATGAGTTCCTGGGAAAAATGTTCATGAAGCTCACCTGAACTGGAGCTTTGATCTCTGGCACCTTCTGGCTAGTTCTTTGGCTCAAACAGGTCCCAATGATCCCCCTTTGAAGCTTTGGATACTTGGTTGGAGTTTAAACAGCCTCCTGAGTGAGTTTGCAGAAGCTCTGACCAAGGGATTGTGAAAATCGTGTTTGTGATATGGAGGGTCTTAGGCCAAAACAAAGGTTGGTTTCTGGTCCATGAAGCAAGGTGAGTTGATTGGTGAAACTTGTTTGGACGTTTGTGAGTTGAGCAGAGAGATTCGAATGGTTTTGCTCTTGGGAGTGAAAATGGAAAAGTGGTGCTCTTGCTTGGTTCAGGCCCAAGTCTTGTTGGTTTAGGCTCAGTGAAGCAAGGTGATTTGATCTATGGAAATGGTTTTTGTGTTTGTGTCTTGTGGAAGATGGTTCGAAGGCTTTTGCTTGAGGGAGTGTTTTTGTGAATGTCTTGCTATGGTATGTTTCAGCTTGGCTTCTTCTTATGTTTTGCTTTCCAAAGGATAGTATAAACAATTCCAAGTGGCCAGAGGATGTGACATGGCCTGCTGTGATTGGGATGTTTGCTTTTGCCAAAAGTCAACTTTTTTGTAAGAGAAGTATGGCTTGGTTCTAGGCTTGGTACAAGGGCTAGGGCTGGCGCAGCATGGTGTGTATGTGATGCTAGGAAGGTTCAGCAACCAATGCATCAAGTTGGTGAGGTGTTATCATGAGTTTTGCAAGTTGGTCATCTTTGGAAACTTCATGAAAATGCCTTGTTACACAAACCATGAACATGTGATCTTTTGGTCCAAATCTGATTTTTAGGACTTATGTGATGTTTGTGCATTGGTTTGAAGTGAACTAGAAGTTATAAATGGCCTTGGTTCATGATTTTGCAAATTTCTCATTTGGTGCACATCTTGAAAATAAGTGATTTTTGGCAACTTTGTCACACCATAACTTTTGATCCAAAATGAATTAGGTCATGTTCTTGTACTTTTTGAAAAGGGAAAAATGTGTTCTACAACTTTCATGACCAAAGTTTTTTCATTTGAAGCATTTTTGGATCAAAAAGCAAGGCTTGAAAAATGACCTAAAATGACATATTCTTGAAAAGTCAACTATCCCCAAAAAAGTCAACTTTGCAAAATCTTCAAATTCTTGAATTTTGTGAACTTAAACCTTCTTATATGATCAAATAAAGATCATATACACTCAAAATGATGAAGAATGCCCATTGGTTGGGTCATTGGGGGCCTCAAATGCCCTGATTTTGCACTGACTTGTCCAGAAAGTCAACCCTTGATCAGATGACTTCCCCATGGAATTTCTTCATGAAAATTGATATGCATACTCCCTATACCATATAGAGACCAATGGAAACAAGAATGACCAAAAAAATTGGAGTTATGGCCTCTGAAACCAAAACCCTAATTTTAGGTCAACTGTGCAGTCAAGCCTGGCTCTGCACCCACACCAATCCCAGTTCTTGTGATTCTTTTGCATTCTTGACTTTGAGAGGATGTAATATGGTATAAGAACACATGTAGACCCCTTTGAAGTGATTGTTGACTTTTGGAATGGCTCAAGAAGCTCTTGGATTGCTCAGGTCACAAACCCTAGATGCAGATGACTTAGAATCTATGTAGTGAATCAAAAATGCGATATGAGATGCTATGATTGAGTTTATGCATATGAAATAATAACAAGCCATGGTGTGAATGGGTGAGGGCAAATTTGGGGTGTTTACAAAGGACAAGTGGCAGACGCTAATACAAAATTAGCAGATCACGCTTACATGATGGATGACACCTGGCAGCATGAGTCATCTCAGTATAAAGATTGCTTTTCTGATGAAAATTTATCCGATCAGAACATGTCCCCCTCTCATGAACCCATTTGCAAAGACTAAATGGACAAGTGTCCTTCAAAGACCATAAGCATGTTTGTGAATAGTAATATTTCGTCTTTTTGTGTAATAAGACTACAATAATGTAATCCATAATGGATAAGTGTGTCGGGTGGTTTGAAAAAGGCATTTATATAGTATAAAGAATGCCATGCTTGTAAATAGTGTTGCTTTTGTCTTATTTGTACCTCCTTGGCTATAAAAGGAGGGTCCTTGTAACATATTTTCATCAAGCAATCACAAATAAACTCTCTTGTGTGCTTAAGAACAAACATGTTCTAAAAATCTTTTCTTTCTCTCTCGAAAGCTTTAGTTATTATGTTCATATCATAAATCCCCTCAAAGATGCAAGTATGCTCTACACCTGCCTCTAAATGAGGATCTTGTGTATCAGAAAACATCTGACCATTGATCCATACTACGGTCCTTGCTATCATGAAATTTCAGTTTTAATTGTTGGTCTGTGTTATGCCTATGTTTGGCTATTTGATGACGATACAGTTAATGCTGGTTTCATGGTATGTAAGGCTCCCGGACAGTGTGGTATCAGAGCCTGTACAGAAAGAAGGGGTGCATATGGTATGAATATAATAAAGAGAGTGAGTAAGGGAGAAAACCACCTAAATATGGAAACACCTGAACCAAACACTCAACCTATCACTACCACTTCTTCTTTATCGCTTCCTAAACTCTGTAAAAAGACTAACTCCCATAAAATAGAGAACCTTATTGAGTACTCTCATGTTCCAGAAGATGCTCAAATTGCTGAAACAATACCTCCTCTATTAAGTCCGTACAACATCTTCAAGAGACAACGAAGTGTTACCAGATCTATCCGAAATCTCATCTCTACAAACCGCCCTCAAATGAAAGAATACATCCAGTCATCTAGACTAGACCAATGTAGCCTAAGAGCTACAAACCAGGAGCAGTATGTAGATCTGGAGATTCCTCAATATCTCATAAACCACTGGAAGACTGAAGGATACACAGCCTTACACTTTGGGGCTGTCAGGCTCATCCTTTCCCTTCATGGAAGAAAGAACCAACCCGTCTTTTGCAAAATAGCTCTACTGGACTCCAGCTACCTCCACTATGAAAATGCTGTGATAGGGACTGTTCTAACTACACTTCATGCAGGAAGTGTTGTCCTCACCATTTTTCCAAACTATAACGTAAGTCTTAATGATAATACTTTATCTACAAGACTGAAAGTACAAGTCCAGATCACCGGAACTGACCAAGTTCCAGAAGCTATGTCAGCTACCCTTCACCACCAAATAATATACCGCTTACAGAATCACTCAATAGATCTTCCGATCTCAGGATGCTCTTCTGATTCCCTATTGGTTGTTACCAATAGAGAAGAAGACATACCCTCGATAGTCCAAATTCCCAGAAGAATCACAAGGGAAGAATTGACTCAACTAATTCCCCTTGAATGGATAACCAACTACGAGAGACTCCATGTTGACAGACGACCTATCCAATCCCAAGAGGCTACTTTTAGAAGATCCGTTGACAAGACAGTCAAAACGATTTTCAAGAAGCCAGACGAAGGGTCGAGCTCAATATCTCCAATCTTCCATACAATGATGATCCAACCAGTTCTCAAAGAAGACTGGTGTCCTGTCCATGCTGTTACGGCAGAGGGAAAACCCATCTACACTGACAAAATAGATGGCCACTTCCTCTGGGATGTTGATCCAACAAGATGTGACCCAGATTGTGACTGCTGGATGCACGACAATGATATCGACCGAGATATCATTTTTCCCAAAACAAAGAAAAAAGGAAAGTGCAAACCTCCTCCACCTCCACAAAGGAGATCTGATCCAGACAATGGTCCATGGGTAGGAATCCATGGAAAAAAGAAACCCCTCAACATCTATGAAGAAGGACTTAAGATTCTTCGGAAAGAAGGATTGCTACCACCTGATGATCTGACTCTTATTACATGGTCACCGACAGACCACTGTAAACCACTACATCCTCCAGATGTAGCCCAACCAATTCCTTGTTTTATGTACTCATCCACAAATTCAGAGTACGATCAACAATTTCCTGCTTTGGAAAGAAAGATGGATCCAATCACAGGCCGAACATCCAAGCCTTTCATTCATCCAAGTGAAGTTCATCCAGATGGGAAGCTTAAACCTTTAACTCAAGCTGAAGAAGTTCTAAACTGGCAATCTGAGAACATGGTTTCTCAAAATGAGATTCTCCAAAACCTTGACAAAAAGGTAGACAAGATTGCTGGGAAAATAGATGAAACAGATGAGTACCTCAAGGTTTTATCCCAAAAAATGCAGAAACACTACAGGAGCTTGAAAGCCCAAGTATCCCAACTAGATCGTGATTTGCGAAAGATGTTAGAAGAGAGGAATTTTGGCCAAACTTTTGACCAAAAGGAAAGAGAGATCAGAAGTCTACAAGGCCAAGTAAAAGAGATAGATGATTTCTTAAGGGCCTCTCATGAAAGAAACACCAAGCCTGTTGAAAACTCTTTCTTAGACCCTCCTACTTTTCCTACATATTTCAAACTACCAGAAAGGCCTTCTCCTTTCTACCCTTCCTATGTTTCATCACCACCAAACCTGGTCAAATACATACCTACAACTTACAGACCAAAATCCACCAAAACTACCACTACCTCAACCTCCAAGAAAAAAGAGAAAGCTGTTTGTTTGAATACCTCATCATCAGAATCCCAAGATACCCCTGAAACACCTCCTCCAAAAATCCAAAAGGAAGAAAAATTTCCTGATCAAGGTTTCCAAGCCTTGGCAATTACTAGAAATTATGAATCTTCCCAAAATAATCACTCTGAATCTTCAACACAAAAGGAAGACGAATCTTCTTCAGATAGTGACAACAACTCTGATCAAGAAACGTCCTCTGATGAAACACCGAGATCCTTTTCATCTATACCAGAATCTGAAGACCATCATATCCCAAGACTCTTCATGACAAATATAAAAGAGGAAGAATCCTTTTTTGAAGAGGAATCCCCTGAAGAAACTCTAGTCCCTGAACGGGCTAGACCAAATGGCGGTCCCTGGTTCACTTTTGATGACATACCACCTAGCCGATGGAGAAAGAGACTACTGGAATTTGGAGCTTGGCTTGACACCCAAATGATGAAGACAAGTGCAGATAACTATAAAATCATTGAAGAATTTTGCTGTAGAATGACCGGCACGATGAAAGAATGGTATCATAATCTTGGAGATTTCAAACAAGATGAGCTGCATCGTTTAGAAACTACGGCTAATGTTCTTGGTGTGCTTCACCGTGAATTCATTGGTGACATGGAGATATTTGATAGGAAAAACAGACAAGAATTCTTTGAGATGAAGTGCTGCTCTCTCAAAACAAAGGATCTTGACAAACACTATCATAGGATGGCACAGAGGTATTATGTCCTTAATGGATACAATGACCCCAGTCTAAAGAATACATATGTGTCCTCTCTACCACAAGAACTCCAACCAGAAATTCACAGGATGTTAGCCACAACTCAAAGAGATATTAAAACAATGAGTCTTGGCCAAATCCACCAGGTGACACTAGAAGCACTTGAAAAGCTCTGCAGTTTCCACCATCAATTCTCCGAAGTTATAGAACAAAAGTCCAAATTCACCCAAGCATGTAAGAAGCCCTACCTGGAGATTAAGTGTAAAGACAAAAGATGTAGTTGTGCAACAACAAAGAAACATCATCACAAAAAATACCCCAAATCTCCTAGGATATTCAAGGGAAAGAAAAGAAAGAATATGAAGTTCTTTAGGAAAAAACCTTTCCGAGGAAAAGGAAGAAATCAAAGATGCTTTATTTGTGGAAAAAAGGGGCACTTCTCTAAAGAATGTCCTAATAACACTCATAAAGCTACAAAATTGATTAATTCACTTCAGCCTCTAGAAGGAGACTTAGAATCTTTATATTCTAAACAAAGCTCTGCTGATGAAGAAACAATTTTTGCCCTTCAAGGCTCTTCCTCTGATGAAGCCTCGTTTTCAGAAAATGACGATGACACATATCTCCCTGTTTACTCCTTCAAAGAGATAAGCAGCTCTCTTCCTACTACACCACTTCCTTGTGTTGAAGCCCATATCCTCGCAACAAAGTTTTCCCGTCCGAAAAAGGTCATAGCTTACATGGACACTGGAGCCCAGATCACAATGATGAATCCCAACATTCTCCCTGCAGAATCATGGGTGACGCATGCTGCATACTTTGTAGCAGCAGATGGAAAAGTTTTCAAAACAGATTTAATGACCAAAGACAAAATAGGAATTAAATTCTTCCCAGACTGCATAGTCTGGACCAGAGTCATTGGCAGTAATCTTCCAAACAAAGATATTGTAGTAGGAATGGATGTCTATTCAACAGCAAGTAGACTTCAAATTCTCCCCACGGGAATTAAATACAAAAGAGAATTCAAAGCTTATTCTGCGATATTGAAACTATACTCACTTTCCAAAATCCCTGCTGGCTATGAAGAAATAAAGTCCAACTTGCTCAAATTATGTGCTGACAACCATGAAGATTTCCGTCACCCAAAACCTCTATGGAAGAATAAAGACTTCTTCGTTCAACTTCCTTTCAAGCTTAATGAAGATGTTAATCCAACCAAGGCCACTCATCCAGGAATGAGTCCATCAGATTACACATTAGCCAGGGAAGAATGCAACCAGCTTCTCAAGCAAGGTCTGATAGAACCTACTAAATCAGAATGGGCTTGCCAGGCATTTTATGTGGAAAAGAGATCTGAAAAGTTGAGAGGAAAGAAGAGGCTAGTAATCGATTACAAACCTCTAAATCATTTTCTCAAAGATGATAAATTCCCCATTCCAAAGGCCTCGTCATTGAATGTTTTCATCAAAGATGCCCAGATCTATTCTAAGTTCGATCTCAAGTCAGGTTTTTGGCAACTAGGCATTGACCCTGAGGATCGTCACAAAACAGCATTCTGCATTCCCAATGCCCAGTACCAATGGACGGTGTTACCATTTGGACTTAAGGTGGCCCCATCTCTCTTTCAAAAAGCCATGACTAGAATTTTTGAACCCATTCTCAATAGTATCCTGATCTATATTGATGATGTGCTATTATTCTCAAAAGATGAAAAGGCCCATAAACAATTATTGGGCCGATTCCTTCAAATAGCCCAACATCATGGAATGATGCTCTCTGAAAAGAAAAGTCAAGTGGGGCAAACAGAGATTGATTTCCTAGGGATGCATTTTTCCCAAGGAAAATATCAACCCCAACCTCATATTGCCCAGGAACTATTAAACTTTCCTGATGAAAATCTCACAATTAAGCAAATCCAACAATTTCTGGGTATAATTAATTATATCCGAGATTTCCTGCCGAAGCTGGCGAGATACACAAGTCCCTTATCCCAAATGCTGAAGAAAAAACCTCCACCATGGGGAGAAAAACAAACTGAAGCAATAAAAGCGTTGAAGAAAATCGCACAAGCTCCACCTGCCCTAAAGATTCCTGGAAATGGCAAGAGAATCCTGCAGACTGATGCCAGTGATCACTATTGGGGAGCAGTTCTGATAGAAGAACTTGATGGAAAAAGATACTATTGTGGTCATGCCAGTGGTCAATTTTAAGAAGCTGAAAAACACTACCACACCACCTACAAAGAAGCTCTCGTCGTGAAAATGAGAATCCAAAAGTTTGACTTTCACCTAAGAGGCTACCAGTTTGAAGTACAGATGGATAACTCCTCTTTTCCTAAGATCCTTGAATTCAAGAATAAGATGCCTCCTATTCCTCAAACTCTCAGGCTCAAAGATTGGTTTTCTAGATATGATTTCTCTGTAAAACATATCAAAGGAAATCAAAATGTAATCCCTGATCTACTATCCCGACCTATGAAACCTATCCAGATCATCACAGCCAAACATACTTTTCCTCTGATTCTCATGGTCAAGCCATTACCAGCCCATGCATCCAAAACCAAAAATCTTCCTCCAGGAGTAACAATATCGTTTTCACCGTCCCAGCTCAAGCAGTATGCCAGGAACAATCTCTTCTACTACATGACAAAAATCATAAGGAATAAACTACCTGACCATAGTCCTTATTTCCCAGACACACCTTTTCTCCTACCAATTTTAATAAACCCAAATGTTAAATTCACAAAAAACCATTTATGGTATATCTGGTGTGCCACCTGTTTGTATTTTATGCCTGTTCTCATTCCCACTGAGGCCATGTATCAACACATAATGGATCCCAAGAATCAAAAGTCTTTAATTTGGACTACTCTTGAGTGGTACTCTCCATTACAATGGTGGAGAGATCAATTAAAACCGATCATAGACGAAGTCCAAGCTCGGAGATTATCCCCTGAAGATATTAGCAAACTCAAGTCTGTTTTCTTTCTACACAGGCCTTATATGACAGATCCTGTAACCAAGCTGCTTGATTGTAAGAGTTATGTTCATCTTTGGGAAACTATTAATGAATATCCTCCCAGCCTAAAAATCACAAGGGAATTATTGGAGTATGTTAATTTCATTAATTTGTATGATCCAAAGAACCTTGATGATAGTTCAACCTGCATCAGTCATGAAAAGTTCAGGAGACCAGAAGTAGGAGAAAGCTCGACTCAAGCCACACAACAGAAACCAGATTCTCCGATGGAAGCTGAATTCTCAGAAGGACAAGTGGCAGACGCTAATACAAAATTAGCAGATCACGCTTACATGATGGATGACACCTGGCAGCATGAGTCATCTCAGTATAAAGATTGCTTTTCTGATGAAAATTTATCCGATCAGAACATGTCCCCCTCTCATGAACCCATTTGCAAAGACTAAATGGACAAGTGTCCTTCAAAGACCATAAGCATGTTTGTGAATAGTAATATTTCGTCTTTTTGTGTAATAAGACTACAATAATGTAATCCATAATGGATAAGTGTGTCGGGTGGTTTGAAAAAGGCATTTATATAGTATAAAGAATGCCATGCTTGTAAATAGTGTTGCTTTTGTCTTATTTGTACCTCCTTGGCTATAAAAGGAGGGTCCTTGTAACATATTTTCATCAAGCAATCACAAATAAACTCTCTTGTGTGCTTAAGAACAAACATGTTCTAAAAATCTTTTCTTTCTCTCTCGAAAGCTTTAGTTATTATGTTCATATCATAAATCCCCTCAAAGATGCAAGTATGCTCTACACCTGCCTCTAAATGAGGATCTTGTGTATCAGAAAACATCTGACCATTGATCCATACTACGGTCCTTGCTATCATGAAATTTCAGTTTTAATTGTTGGTCTGTGTTATGCCTATGTTTGGCTATTTGATGACGATACAGTTAATGCTGGTTTCATGGTATGTAAGGCTCCCGGACAGTGTGGTATCAGAGCCTGTACAGAAAGAAGGGGTGCATATGGTATGAATATAATAAAGAGAGTGAGTAAGGGAGAAAACCACCTAAATATGGAAACACCTGAACCAAACACTCAACCTATCACTACCACTTCTTCTTTATCGCTTCCTAAACTCTGTAAAAAGACTAACTCCCATAAAATAGAGAACCTTATTGAGTACTCTCATGTTCCAGAAGATGCTCAAATTGCTGAAACAATACCTCCTCTATTAAGTCCGTACAACATCTTCAAGAGACAACGAAGTGTTACCAGATCTATCCGAAATCTCATCTCTACAAACCGCCCTCAAATGAAAGAATACATCCAGTCATCTAGACTAGACCAATGTAGCCTAAGAGCTACAAACCAGGAGCAGTATGTAGATCTGGAGATTCCTCAATATCTCATAAACCACTGGAAGACTGAAGGATACACAGCCTTACACTTTGGGGCTGTCAGGCTCATCCTTTCCCTTCATGGAAGAAAGAACCAACCCGTCTTTTGCAAAATAGCTCTACTGGACTCCAGCTACCTCCACTATGAAAATGCTGTGATAGGGACTGTTCTAACTACACTTCATGCAGGAAGTGTTGTCCTCACCATTTTTCCAAACTATAACGTAAGTCTTAATGATAATACTTTATCTACAAGACTGAAAGTACAAGTCCAGATCACCGGAACTGACCAAGTTCCAGAAGCTATGTCAGCTACCCTTCACCACCAAATAATATACCGCTTACAGAATCACTCAATAGATCTTCCGATCTCAGGATGCTCTTCTGATTCCCTATTGGTTGTTACCAATAGAGAAGAAGACATACCCTCGATAGTCCAAATTCCCAGAAGAATCACAAGGGAAGAATTGACTCAACTAATTCCCCTTGAATGGATAACCAACTACGAGAGACTCCATGTTGACAGACGACCTATCCAATCCCAAGAGGCTACTTTTAGAAGATCCGTTGACAAGACCGTCAAAACGATTTTCAAGAAGCCAGACGAAGGGTCGAGCTCAATATCTCCAATCTTCCATACAATGATGATCCAACCAGTTCTCAAAGAAGACTGGTGTCCTGTCCATGCTGTTACGGCAGAGGGAAAACCCATCTACACTGACAAAATAGATGGCCACTTCCTCTGGGATGTTGATCCAACAAGATGTGACCCAGATTGTGACTGCTGGATGCACGACAATGATATCGACCGAGATATCATTTTTCCCAAAACAAAGAAAAAAGGAAAGTGCAAACCTCCTCCACCTCCACAAAGGAGATCTGATCCAGACAATGGTCCATGGGTAGGAATCCATGGAAAAAAGAAACCCCTCAACATCTATGAAGAAGGACTTAAGATTCTTCGGAAAGAAGGATTGCTACCACCTGATGATCCGACTCTTATTACATGGTCACCGACAGACCACTGTAAACCACTACATCCTCCAGATGTAGCCCAACCAATTCCTTGTTTTATGTACTCATCCACAAATTCAGAGTACGATCAACAATTTCCTGCTTTGGAAAGAAAGATGGATCCAATCACAGGCCGAACATCCAAGCCTTTCATTCATCCAAGTGAAGTTCAGCCAGATGGGAAGCTTAAACCTTTAACTCAAGCTGAAGAAGTTCTAAACTGGCAATCTGAGAACATGGTTTCTCAAAATGAGATTCTCCAAAACCTTGACAAAAAGGTAGACAAGATTGCTGGGAAAATAGATGAAACAGATGAGTACCTCAAGGTTTTATCCCAAAAAATGCAGAAACACTACAGGAGCTTGAAAGCCCAAGTATCCCAACTAGATCGTGATTTGCGAAAGATGTTAGAAGAGAGGAATTTTGGCCAAACTTTTGACCAAAAGGAAAGAGAGATCAGAAGTCTACAAGGCCAAGTAAAAGAGATAGATGATTTCTTAAGGGCCTCTCATGAAAGAAACACCAAGCCTGTTGAAAACTCTTTCTTAGACCCTCCTACTTTTCCTACATATTTCAAACTACCAGAAAGGCCTTCTCCTTTCTACCCTTCCTATGTTTCATCACCACCAAACCTGGTCAAATACATACCTACAACTTACAGACCAAAATCCACCAAAACTACCACTACCTCAACCTCCAAGAAAAAAGAGAAAGCTGTTTGTTTGAATACCTCATCATCAGAATCCCAAGATACCCCTGAAACACCTCCTCCAAAAATCCAAAAGGAAGAAAAATTTCCTGATCAAGGTTTCCAAGCCTTGGCAATTACTAGAAATTATGAATCTTCCCAAAATAATCACTCTGAATCTTCAACACAAAAGGAAGACGAATCTTCTTCAGATAGTGACAACAACTCTGATCAAGAAACGTCCTCTGATGAAACACCGAGATCCTTTTCATCTATACCAGAATCTGAAGACCATCATATCCCAAGACTCTTCATGACAAATATAAAAGAGGAAGAATCCTTTTTTGAAGAGGAATCCCCTGAAGAAACTCTAGTCCCTGAATGGGCTAGACCAAATGGCGGTCCCTGGTTCACTTTTGATGACATACCACCTAGCCGATGGAGAAAGAGACTACTGGAATTTGGAGCTTGGCTTGACACCCAAATGATGAAGACAAGTGCAGATAACTATAAAATCATTGAAGAATTTTGCTGTAGAATGACCGGCACGATGAAAGAATGGTATCATAATCTTGGAGATTTCAAACAAGATGAGCTGCATCGTTTAGAAACTACGGCTAATGTTCTTGGTGTGCTTCACCGTGAATTCATTGGTGACATGGAGATATTTGATAGGAAAAACAGACAAGAATTCTTTGAGATGAAGTGCTGCTCTCTCAAAACAAAGGATCTTGACAAACACTATCATAGGATGGCACAGAGGTATTATGTCCTTAATGGATACAATGACCCCAGTCTAAAGAATACATATGTGTCCTCTCTACCACAAGAACTCCAACCAGAAATTCACAGGATGTTAGCCACAACTCAAAGAGATATTAAAACAATGAGTCTTGGCCAAATCCACCAGGTGACACTAGAAGCACTTGAAAAGCTCTGCAGTTTCCACCATCAATTCTCCGAAGTTATAGAACAAAAGTCCAAATTCACCCAAGCATGTAAGAAGCCCTACCTGGAGATTAAGTGTAAAGACAAAAGATGTAGTTGTGCAACAACAAAGAAACATCATCACAAAAAATACCCCAAATCTCCTAGGATATTCAAGGGAAAGAAAAGAAAGAATATGAAGTTCTTTAGGAAAAAACCTTTCCGAGGAAAAGGAAGAAATCAAAGATGCTTTATTTGTGGAAAAAAGGGGCACTTCTCTAAAGAATGTCCTAATAACACTCATAAAGCTGCAAAATTGATTAATTCACTTCAGCCTCTAGAAGGAGACTTAGAATCTTTATATTCTAAACAAAGCTCTGCTGATGAAGAAACAATTTTTGCCCTTCAAGGCTCTTCCTCTGATGAAGCCTCGTTTTCAGAAAATGACGATGACACATATCTCCCTGTTTACTCCTTCAAAGAGATAAGCAGCTCTCTTCCTACTACACCACTTCCTTGTGTTGAAGCCCATATCCTCGCAACAAAGTTTTCCCGTCCGAAAAAGGTCATAGCTTACATGGACACTGGAGCCCAGATCACAATGATGAATCCCAACATTCTCCCTGCAGAATCATGGGTGACGCATGCTGCATACTTTGTAGCAGCAGATGGAAAAGTTTTCAAAACAGATTTAATGACCAAAGACAAAATAGGAATTAAATTCTTCCCAGACTGCATAGTCTGGACCAGAGTCATTGGCAGTAATCTTCCAAACAAAGATATTGTAGTAGGAATGGATGTCTATTCAACAGCAAGTAGACTTCAAATTCTCCCCACGGGAATTAAATACAAAAGAGAATTCAAAGCTTATTCTGCGATATTGAAACTATACTCACTTTCCAAAATCCCTGCTGGCTATGAAGAAATAAAGTCCAACTTGCTCAAATTATGTGCTGACAACCATGAAGATTTCCGTCACCCAAAACCTCTATGGAAGAATAAAGACTTCTTCGTTCAACTTCCTTTCAAGCTTAATGAAGATGTTAATCCAACCAAGGCCACTCATCCAGGAATGAGTCCATCAGATTACACATTAGCCAGGGAAGAATGCAACCAGCTTCTCAAGCAAGGTCTGATAGAACCTACTAAATCAGAATGGGCTTGCCAGGCATTTTATGTGGAAAAGAGATCTGAAAAGTTGAGAGGAAAGAAGAGGCTAGTAATCGATTACAAACCTCTAAATCATTTTCTCAAAGATGATAAATTCCCCATTCCAAAGGCCTCGTCATTGAATGTTTTCATCAAAGATGCCCAGATCTATTCTAAGTTCGATCTCAAGTCAGGTTTTTGGCAACTAGGCATTGACCCTGAGGATCGTCACAAAACAGCATTCTGCATTCCCAATGCCCAGTACCAATGGACGGTGTTACCATTTGGACTTAAGGTGGCCCCATCTCTCTTTCAAAAAGCCATGACTAGAATTTTTGAACCCATTCTCAATAGTATCCTGATCTATATTGATGATGTGCTATTATTCTCAAAAGATGAAAAGGCCCATAAAAAATTATTGGGCCGATTCCTTCAAATAGCCCAACATCATGGAATGATGCTCTCTGAAAAGAAAAGTCAAGTGGGGCAAACAGAGATTGATTTCCTAGGGATGCATTTTTCCCAAGGAAAATATCAACCCCAACCTCATATTGCCCAGGAACTATTAAACTTTCCTGATGAAAATCTCACAATTAAGCAAATCCAACAATTTCTGGGTATAATTAATTATATCCGAGATTTCCTGCCGAAGCTGGCGAGATACACAAGTCCCTTATCCCAAATGCTGAAGAAAAAACCTCCACCATGGGGAGAAAAACAAACTGAAGCAATAAAAGCGTTGAAGAAAATCGCACAAGCTCCACCTGCCCTAAAGATTCCTGGAAATGGCAAGAGAATCCTGCAGACTGATGCCAGTGATCACTATTGGGGAGCAGTTCTGATAGAAGAACTTGATGGAAAAAGATACTATTGTGGTCATGCCAGTGGTCAATTTTAAGAAGCTGAAAAACACTACCACACCACCTACAAAGAAGCTCTCGTCGTGAAAATGAGAATCCAAAAGTTTGACTTTCACCTAAGAGGCTACCAGTTTGAAGTACAGATGGATAACTCCTCTTTTCCTAAGATCCTTGAATTCAAGAATAAGATGCCTCCTATTCCTCAAACTCTCAGGCTCAAAGATTGGTTTTCTAGATATGATTTCTCTGTAAAACATATCAAAGGAAATCAAAATGTAATCCCTGATCTACTATCCCGACCTATGAAACCTATCCAGATCATCACAGCCAAACATACTTTTCCTCTGATTCTCATGGTCAAGCCATTACCAGCCCATGCATCCAAAACCAAAAATCTTCCTCCAGGAGTAACAATATCGTTTTCACCGTCCCAGCTCAAGCAGTATGCCAGGAACAATCTCTTCTACTACATGACAAAAATCATAAGGAATAAACTACCTGACCATAGTCCTTATTTCCCAGACACACCTTTTCTCCTACCAATTTTAATAAACCCAAATGTTAAATTCACAAAAAACCATTTATGGTATATCTGGTGTGCCACCTGTTTGTATTTTATGCCTGTTCTCATTCCCACTGAGGCCATGTATCAACACATAATGGATCCCAAGAATCAAAAGTCTTTAATTTGGACTACTCTTGAGTGGTACTCTCCATTACAATGGTGGAGAGATCAATTAAAACCGATCATAGACGAAGTCCAAGCTCGGAGATTATCCCCTGAAGATATTAGCAAACTCAAGTCTGTTTTCTTTCTACACAGGCCTTATATGACAGATCCTGTAACCAAGCTGCTTGATTGTAAGAGTTATGTTCATCTTTGGGAAACTATTAATGAATATCCTCCCAGCCTAAAAATCACAAGGGAATTATTGGAGTATGTTAATTTCATTAATTTGTATGATCCAAAGAACCTTGATGATAGTTCAACCTGCATCAGTCATGAAAAGTTCAGGAGACCAGAAGTAGGAGAAAGCTCGACTCAAGCCACACAACAGAAACCAGATTCTCCGATGGAAGCTGAATTCTCAGAAGGACAAGTGGCAGACGCTAATACAAAATTAGCAGATCACGCTTACATGATGGATGACACCTGGCAGCATGAGTCATCTCAGTATAAAGATTGCTTTTCTGATGAAAATTTATCCGATCAGAACATGTCCCCCTCTCATGAACCCATTTGCAAAGACTAAATGGACAAGTGTCCTTCAAAGACCATAAGCATGTTTGTGAATAGTAATATTTCGTCTTTTTGTGTAATAAGACTACAATAATGTAATCCATAATGGATAAGTGTGTCGGGTGGTTTGAAAAAGGCATTTATATAGTATAAAGAATGCCATGCTTGTAAATAGTGTTGCTTTTGTCTTATTTGTACCTCCTTGGCTATAAAAGGAGGGTCCTTGTAACATATTTTCATCAAGCAATCACAAATAAACTCTCTTGTGTGCTTAAGAACAAACATGTTCTAAAAATCTTTTCTTTCTCTCTCAAAGCTTTAGTTATTATGTTCATATCATAAATCCCCTCAAAGATGCAAGTATGCTCTACACCTGCCTCTAAATGAGGATCTTGTGTATCAGAAAACATCTGACCATTGATCCATACTACGGTCCTTGCTATCATGAAATTTCAGTTTTAATTGTTGGTCTGTGTTATGCCTATGTTTGGCTATTTGATGACGATACAGTTAATGCTGGTTTCATGGTATGTAAGGCTCCCGGACAGTGTGGTATCAGAGCTTGTATAGAAAGAAGGGGTGCATATGCTATGAATATAATAAAGAGAGTGAGTAAGGGAGAAAACCACCTAAATATGGAAACACCTGAACCAAACACTCAACCTATCACTACCACTTCTTCTTTATCGCTTCCTAAACTCTGTAAAAAGACTAACTCCCATAAAATAGAGAACCTTATTGAGTACTCTCATGTTCCAGAAGATTCTCAAATTGCTGAAACAATACCTCCTCTATTAAGTCCGTACAACATCTTCAAGAGACAACGAAGTGTTACCAGATCTATCCGAAATCTCATCTCTACAAACCGCCCTCAAATGAAAGAATACATCCAGTCATCTAGACTAGACCAATGTAGCCTAAGAGCTACAAACCAGGAGCAGTATGTAGATCTGGAGATTCCTCAATATCTCATAAACCACTGGAAGACTGAAGGATACACAGCCTTACACTTTGGGGCTGTCAGGCTCATCCTTTCCCTTCATGGAAGAAAGAACCAACCCGTCTTTTGCAAAATAGCTCTACTGGACTCCAGCTACCTCCACTATGAAAATGCTGTGATAGGGACTGTTCTAACTACACTTCATGCAGGAAGTGTTGTCCTCACCATTTTTCCAAACTATAACGTAAGTCTTAATGATAATACTTTATCTACAAGACTGAAAGTACAAGTCCAGATCACCGGAACTGACCAAGTTCCAGAAGCTATGTCAGCTACCCTTCACCACCAAATAATATACCGCTTACAGAATCACTCAATAGATCTTCCGATCTCAGGATGCTCTTCTGATTCCCTATTGGTTGTTACCAATAGAGAAGAAGACATACCCTCGATAGTCCAAATTCCCAGAAGAATCACAAGGGAAGAATTGACTCAACTAATTCCCCTTGAATGGATAACCAACTACGAGAGACTCCATGTTGACAGACGACCTATCCAATCCCAAGAGGCTACTTTTAGAAGATCCGTTGACAAGACCGTCAAAACGATTTTCAAGAAGCCAGACGAAGGGTCGAGCTCAATATCTCCAATCTTCCATACAATGATGATCCAACCAGTTCTCAAAGAAGACTAGTGTCCTGTCCATGCTGTTACGGCAGAGGGAAAACCCATCTACACTGACAAAATAGATGGCCACTTCCTCTGGGATGTTGATCCAACAAGATGTGACCCAGATTGTGACTGCTGGATGCACGACAATGATATCGACCGAGATATCATTTTTCCCAAAACAAAGAAAAAAGGAAAGTGCAAACCTCCTCCACCTCCACAAAGGAGATCTGATCCAGACAATGGTCCATGGGTAGGAATCCATGGAAAAAAGAAACCCCTCAACATCTATGAAGAAGGACTTAAGATTCTTCGGAAAGAAGGATTGCTACCACCTGATGATCCGACTCTTATTACATGGTCACCGACAGACCACTGTAAACCACTACATCCTCCAGATGTAGCCCAACCAATTCCTTGTTTTATGTACTCATCCACAAATTCAGAGTACGATCAACAATTTCCTGCTTTGGAAAGAAAGATGGATCCAATCACAGGCCGAACATCCAAGCCTTTCATTCATCCAAGTGAAGTTCAGCCAGATGGGAAGCTTAAACCTTTAACTCAAGCTGAAGAAGTTCTAAACTGGCAATCTGAGAACATGGTTTCTCAAAATGAGATTCTCCAAAACCTTGACAAAAAGGTAGACAAGATTGCTGGGAAAATAGATGAAACAGATGAGTACCTCAAGGTTTTATCCCAAAAAATGCAGAAACACTACAGGAGCTTGAAAGCCCAAGTATCCCAACTAGATCGTGATTTGCGAAAGATGTTAGAAGAGAGGAATTTTGGCCAAACTTTTGACCAAAAGGAAAGAGAGATCAGAAGTCTACAAGGCCAAGTAAAAGAGATAGATGATTTCTTAAGGGCCTCTCATGAAAGAAACACCAAGCCTGTTGAAAACTCTTTCTTAGACCCTCCTACTTTTCCTACATATTTCAAACTACCAGAAAGGCCTTCTCCTTTCTACCCTTCCTATGTTTCATCACCACCAAACCTGGTCAAATACATACCTACAACTTACAGACCAAAATCCACCAAAACTACCACTACCTCAACCTCCAAGAAAAAAGAGAAAGCTGTTTGTTTGAATACCTCATCATCAGAATCCCAAGATACCCCTGAAACACCTCCTCCAAAAATCCAAAAGGAAGAAAAATTTCCTGATCAAGGTTTCCAAGCCTTGGCAATTACTAGAAATTATGAATCTTCCCAAAATAATCACTCTGAATCTTCAACACAAAAGGAAGACAAATCTTCTTCAGATGGTGACAACAACTCTGATCAAGAAACGTCCTCTGATGAAACACCGAGATCCTTTTCATCTATACCAGAATCTGAAGACCATCATATCCCAAGACTCTTCATGACAAATATAAAAGAGGAAGAATCCTTTTTTGAAGAGGAATCCCCTGAAGAAACTCTAGTCCCTGAACGGGCTAGACCAAATGGCGGTCCCTGGTTCACTTTTGATGACATACCACCTAGCCGATGGAGAAAGAGACTACTGGAATTTGGAGCTTGGCTTGACACCCAAATGATGAAGACAAGTGCAGATAACTATAAAATCATTGAAGAATTTTGCTGTAGAATGACCGGCACGATGAAAGAATGGTATCATAATCTTGGAGATTTCAAACAAGATGAGCTGCATCGTTTAGAAACTACGGCTAATGTTCTTGGTGTGCTTCACCGTGAATTCATTGGTGACATGGAGATATTTGATAGGAAAAACAGACAAGAATTCTTTGAGATGAAGTGTTGCTCTCTCAAAACAAAGGATCTTGACAAACACTATCATAGGATGGCACAGAGGTATTATGTCCTTAATGGATACAATGACCCCAGTCTAAAGAATACATATGTGTCCTCTCTACCACAAGAACTCCAACCAGAAATTCACAGGATGTTAGCCACAACTCAAAGAGATATTAAAACAATGAGTCTTGGCCAAATCCACCAGGTGACACTAGAAGCACTTGAAAAGCTCTGCAGTTTCCACCATCAATTCTCCGAAGTTATAGAACAAAAGTCCAAATTCACCCAAGCATGTAAGAAGCCCTACCTGGAGATTAAGTGTAAAGACAAAAGATGTAGTTGTGCAACAACAAAGAAACATCATCACAAAAAATACCCCAAATCTCCTAGGATATTCAAGGGAAAGAAAAGAAAGAATATGAAGTTCTTTAGGAAAAAACCTTTCCGAGGAAAAGGAAGAAATCAAAGATGCTTTATTTGTGGAAAAAAGGGGCACTTCTCTAAAGAATGTCCTAATAACACTCATAAAGCTGCAAAATTGATTAATTCACTTCAGCCTCTAGAAGGAGACTTAGAATCTTTATATTCTAAACAAAGCTCTGCTGATGAAGAAACAATTTTTGCCCTTCAAGGCTCTTCCTCTGATGAAGCCTCGTTTTCAGAAAATGACGATGACACATATCTCCCTGTTTACTCCTTCAAAGAGATAAGCAGCTCTCTTCCTACTACACCACTTCCTTGTGTTAAAGCCCATATCCTCGCAACAAAGTTTTCCCGTCCGAAAAAGGTCATAGCTTACATGGACACTGGAGCCCAGATCACAATGATGAATCCCAACATTCTTCCTGCAGAATCATGGGTGACGCATGCTGCATACTTTGTAGCAGCAGATGGAAAAGTTTTCAAAACAGATTTAATGACCAAAGACAAAATAGGAATTAAATTCTTCCCAGACTGCATAGTCTGGACCAGAGTCATTGGCAGTAATCTTCCAAACAAAGATATTGTAGTAGGAATGGATGTCTATTCAACAGCAAGTAGACTTCAAATTCTCCCCACGGGAATTAAATACAAAAGAGAATTCAAAGCTTATTCTGCGATATTGAAACTATACTCACTTTCCAAAATCCCTGCTGGCTATGAAGAAATAAAGTCCAACTTGCTCAAATTATGTGCTGACAACCATGAAGATTTCCGTCACCCAAAACCTCTATGGAAGAATAAAGACTTCTTCGTTCAACTTCCTTTCAAGCTTAATGAAGATGTTAATCCAACCAAGGCCACTCATCCAGGAATGAGTCCATCAGATTACACATTAGCCAGGGAAGAATGCAACCAGCTTCTCAAGCAAGGTCTGATAGAACCTACTAAATCAGAATGGGCTTGCCAGGCATTTTATGTGGAAAAGAGATCTGAAAAGTTGAGAGGAAAGAAGAGGCTAGTAATCGATTACAAACCTCTAAATCATTTTCTCAAAGATGATAAATTCCCCATTCCAAAGGCCTCGTCATTGAATGTTTTCATCAAAGATGCCCAGATCTATTCTAAGTTCGATCTCAAGTCAGGTTTTTGGCAACTAGGCATTGACCCTGAGGATCGTCACAAAACAGCATTCTGCATTCCCAATGCCCAGTACCAATGGACGGTGTTACCATTTGGACTTAAGGTGGCCCCATCTCTCTTTCAAAAAGCCATGACTAGAATTTTTGAACCCATTCTCAATAGTATCCTGATCTATATTGATGATGTGCTATTATTCTCAAAAGATGAAAAGGCCCATAAACAATTATTGGGCCGATTCCTTCAAATAGCCCAACATCATGGAATGATGCTCTCTGAAAAGAAAAGTCAAGTGGGGCAAACAGAGATTGATTTCCTAGGGATGCATTTTTCCCAAGGAAAATATCAACCCCAACCTCATATTGCCCAGGAACTATTAAACTTTCCTGATGAAAATCTCACAATTAAGCAAATCCAACAATTTCTGGGTATAATTAATTATATCCGAGATTTCCTGTCGAAGCTGGCGAGATACACAAGTCCCTTATCCCAAATGCTGAAGAAAAAACCTCCACCATGGGGAGAAAAACAAACTGAAGCAATAAAAGCGTTGAAGAAAATCGCACAAGCTCCACCTGCCCTAAAGATTCCTGGAAATGGCAAGAGAATCCTGCAGACTGATGCCAGTGATCACTATTGGGGAGCAGTTCTGATAGAAGAACTTGATGGAAAAAGATACTATTGTGGTCATGCCAGTGGTCAATTTAAAGAAGCTGAAAAACACTACCACACCACCTACAAAGAAGCTCTCGCCGTGAAAATGGGAATCCAAAAGTTTGACTTTCACCTAAGAGGCTACCAGTTTGAAGTACAGATGGATAACTCCTCTTTTCCTAAGATCCTTGAATTCAAGAATAAGATGCCTCCTGATCCTCAAACTCTCAGGCTCAAAGATTGGTTTTCTAGATATGATTTCTCTGTAAAACATATCAAAGGAAATCAAAATTTAATCCCTGATCTACTATCCCGACCTATGAAACCTATCCAGATCATCACAGCCAAACATACTTTTCCTCTGATTCTCATGGTCAAGCCATTACCAGCCCATGCATCCAAAACCAAAAATCTTCCTCCAGGAGTAACAATATCGTTTTCACCGTCCCAGCTCAAGCAGTATGCCAGGAACAATCTCTTCTACTACATGACAAAAATCATAAGGAATAAACTACCTGACCATAGTCCTTATTTCCCAGACACACCTTTTCTCCTACCAATTTTAATAAACCCAAATGTTAAATTCACAAAAAACCATTTATGGTATATCTGGTGTGCCACCTGTTTGTATTTTATGCCTGTTCTCATTCCCACTGAGGCCATGTATCAACACATAATGGATCCCAAGAATCAAAAGTCTTTAATTTGGACTACTCTTGAGTGGTACTCTCCATTACAATGGTGGAGAGATCAATTAAAACCGATCATAGACGAAGTCCAAGCTCGGAGATTATCCCCTGAAGATATTAGCAAACTCAAGTCTGTTTTCTTTCTACACAGGCCTTATATGACAGATCCTGTAACCAAGCTGCTTGATTGTAAGAGTTATGTTCATCTTTGGGAAACTATTAATGAATATCCTCCCAGTCTAAAAATTACAAGGGAATTATTGGAGTATGTTAATTTCATTAATTTGTATGATCCAAAGAACCTTGATGATAGTTCAACCTGCATCAGTCATGAAAAGTTCAGGAGACCAGAAGTAGGAGAAAGCTCGACTCAAGCCACACAACAGAAACCAGATTCTCCGATGGAAGCTGAATTCTCAGAAGGACAAGTGGCAGACGCTAATACAAAATTAGCAGATCACGCTTACATGATGGATGACACCTGGCAGAATGAGTCATCTCAGTATAAAGATTGCTTTTCTGATGAAAATTTATCCGATCAGAACATGTCCCCCTCTCATGAACCCATTTGCAAAGACTAAATGGACAAGTGTCCTTCAAAGACCATAAGCATGTTTGTGAATAGTAATATTTCGTCTTTTTGTGTAATAAGACTACAATAATGTAATCCATAATGGATAAGTGTGTCGGGTGGTTTGAAAAAGGCATTTATATAGTATAAAGAATGCCATGCTTGTAAATAGTGTTGCTTTTGTCTTATTTGTACCTCCTTGGCTATAAAAGGAGGGTCCTTGTAACATATTTTCATCAAGCAATCACAAATAAACTCTCTTGTGTGCTTAAGAACAAACATGTTCTAAAAATCTTTTCTTTCTCTCTCAAAGCTTTAGTTATTATGTTCATATCATAAATCCCCTCAAAGATGCAAGTATGCTCTACACCTGCCTCTAAATGAGGATCTTGTGTATCAGAAAACATCTGACCATTGATCCATACTACGGTCCTTGCTATCATGAAATTTCAGTTTTAATTGTTGGTCTGTGTTATTCCTATGTTTGGCTATTTGATGACGATACAGTTAATGCTGGTTTCATGGTATGTAAGGCTCCCGGACAGTGTGGTATCAGAGCCTGTATAGAAAGAAGGGGTGCATATGGTATGAATATAATAAAGAGAGTGAGTAAGGGAGAAAACCACCTAAATATGGAAACACCTGAACCAAACACTCAACCTATCACTACCACTTCTTCTTTATCGCTTCCTAAACTCTGTAAAAAGACTAACTCCCATAAAATAGAGAACCTTATTGAGTACTCTCATGTTCCAGAAGATTCTCAAATTGCTGAAACAATACCTCCTCTATTAAGTCCGTACAACATCTTCAAGAGACAACGAAGTGTTACCAGATCTATCCGAAATCTCATCTCTACAAACCGCCCTCAAATGAAAGAATACATCCAGTCATCTAGACTAGACCAATGTAGCCTAAGAGCTACAAACCAGGAGCAGTATGTAGATCTGGAGATTCCTCAATATCTCATAAACCACTGGAAGACTGAAGGATACACAGCCTTACACTTTGGGGCTGTCAGGCTCATCCTTTCCCTTCATGGAAGAAAGAACCAACCCGTCTTTTGCAAAATAGCTCTACTGGACTCCAGCTACCTCCACTATGAAAATGCTGTGATAGGGACTGTTCTAACTACACTTCATGCAGGAAGTGTTGTCCTCACCATTTTTCCAAACTATAACGTAAGTCTTAATGATAATACTTTATCTACAAGACTGAAAGTACAAGTCCAGATCACCGGAACTGACCAAGTTCCAGAAGCTATGTCAGCTACCCTTCACCACCAAATAATATACCGCTTACAGAATCACTCAATAGATCTTCCGATCTCAGGATGCTCTTCTGATTCCCTATTGGTTGTTACCAATAGAGAAGAAGACATACCCTCGATAGTCCAAATTCCCAGAAGAATCACAAGGGAAGAATTGACTCAACTAATTCCCCTTGAATGGATAACCAACTACGAGAGACTCCATGTTGACAGACGACCTATCCAATCCCAAGAGGCTACTTTTAGAAGATCCGTTGACAAGACCGTCAAAACGATTTTCAAGAAGCCAGACGAAGGGTCGAGCTCAATATCTCCAATCTTCCATACAATGATGATCCAACCAGTTCTCAAAGAAGACTGGTGTCCTGTCCATGCTGTTACGGCAGAGGGAAAACCCATCTACACTGACAAAATAGATGGCCACTTCCTCTGGGATGTTGATCCAACAAGATGTGACCCAGATTGTGACTGCTGGATGCACGACAATGATATCGACCGAGATATCATTTTTCCCAAAACAAAGAAAAAAGGAAAGTGCAAACCTCCTCCACCTCCACAAAGGAGATCTGATCCAGACAATGGTCCATGGGTAGGAATCCATGGAAAAAAGAAACCCCTCAACATCTATGAAGAAGGACTTAAGATTCTTCGGAAAGAAGGATTGCTACCACCTGATGATCCGACTCTTATTACATGGTCACCGACAGACCACTGTAAACCACTACATCCTCCAGATGTAGCCCAACCAATTCCTTGTTTTATGTACTCATCCACAAATTCAGAGTACGATCAACAATTTCCTGCTTTGGAAAGAAAGATGGATCCAATCACAGGCCGAACATCCAAGCCTTTCATTCATCCAAGTGAAGTTCAGCCAGATGGGAAGCTTAAACCTTTAACTCAAGCTGAAGAAGTTCTAAACTGGCAATCTGAGAACATGGTTTCTCAAAATGAGATTCTCCAAAACCTTGACAAAAAGGTAGACAAGATTGCTGGGAAAATAGATGAAACAGATGAGTACCTCAAGGTTTTATCCCAAAAAATGCAGAAACACTACAGGAGCTTGAAAGCCCAAGTATCCCAACTAGATCGTGATTTGCGAAAGATGTTAGAAGAGAGGAATTTTGGCCAAACTTTTGACCAAAAGGAAAGAGAGATCAGAAGTCTACAAGGCCAAGTAAAAGAGATAGATGATTTCTTAAGGGCCTCTCATGAAAGAAACACCAAGCCTGTTGAAAACTCTTTCTTAGACCCTCCTACTTTTCCTACATATTTCAAACTACCAGAAAGGCCTTCTCCTTTCTACCCTTCCTATGTTTCATCACCACCAAACCTGGTCAAATACATACCTACAACTTACAGACCAAAATCCACCAAAACTACCACTACCTCAACCTCCAAGAAAACGGAGAAAGCTGTTTGTTTGAATACCTCATCATCAGAATCCCAAGATACCCCTGAAACACCTCCTCCAAAAATCCAAAAGGAAGAAAAATTTCCTGATCAAGGTTTCCAAGCCTTGGCAATTACTAGAAATTATGAATCTTCCCAAAATAATCACTCTGAATCTTCAACACAAAAGGAAGACGAATCTTCTTCAGATGGTGACAACAACTCTGATCAAGAAACGTCCTCTAATGAAACACCGAGATCCTTTTCATCTATACCAGAATCTGAAGACCATCATATCCCAAGACTCTTCATGACAAATATAAAAGAGGAAGAATCCTTTTTTGAAGAGGAATCCCCTGAAGAAACTCTAGTCCCTGAACGGGCTAGACCAAATGGCGGTCCCTGGTTCACTTTTGATGACATACCACCTAGCCGATGGAGAAAGAGACTACTGGAATTTGGAGCTTGGCTTGACACCCAAATGATGAAGACAAGTGCAGATAACTATAAAATCATTGAAGAATTTTTCTGTAGAATGACCGGCACGATGAAAGAATGGTATCATAATCTTGGAGATTTCAAACAAGATGAGCTGCATCGTTTAGAAACTACGGCTAATGTTCTTGGTGTGCTTCACCGTGAATTCATTGGTGACATGGAGATATTTGATAGGAAAAACAGACAAGAATTCTTTGAGATGAAGTGCTGCTCTCTCAAAACAAAGGATCTTGACAAACACTATCATAGGATGGCACAGAGGTATTATGTCCTTAATGGATACAATGACCCCAGTCTAAAGAATACATATGTGTCCTCTCTACCACAAGAACTCCAACCAGAAATTCACAGGATGTTAGCCACAACTCAAAGAGATATTAAAACAATGAGTCTTGGCCAAATCCACCAGGTGACACTAGAAGCACTTGAAAAGCTCTGCAGTTTCCACCATCAATTCTCCGAAGTTATAGAACAAAAGTCCAAATTCACCCAAGCATGTAAGAAGCCCTACCTGGAGATTAAGTGTAAAGACAAAAGATGTAGTTGTGCAACAACAAAGAAACATCATCACAAAAAATACCCCAAATCTCCTAGGATATTCAAGGGAAAGAAAAGAAAGAATATGAAGTTCTTTAGGAAAAAACCTTTCCGAGGAAAAGGAAGAAATCAAAGATGCTTTATTTGTGGAAAAAAGGGGCACTTCTCTAAAGAATGTCCTAATAACACTCATAAAGCTGCAAAATTGATTAATTCACTTCAGCCTCTAGAAGGAGACTTAGAATCTTTATATTCTGAACAAAGCTCTGCTGATGAAGAAACAATTTTTGCCCTTCAAGGCTCTTCCTCTGATGAAGCCTCGTTTTCAGAAAATGACGATGACACATATCTCCCTGTTTACTCCTTCAAAGAGATAAGCAGCTCTCTTCCTACTACACCACTTCAAAGAGATAAGCAGCTCTCTTCCATACTCACTCTCCCTTACTCACTCTCTTTGTTATATTCATACCATATGCACCCCTTCTTTCTGTACAGGCTCTGATACCACACTGTCCAGGAGCCTTACATACCATGAAACCAGCATTAACTGTATCGTCATCAAATAGCCAAACATAGGCATAACACATACCAACAATTAAAACTGAAATTTCATGATAGCAAGGACCGTAGTATGGATCAATGGTCAGATGTTTTCTGATACACAAGATCCTCATTTAGAGGCAGGTGTAGAGCATACTTGCATCTTTGAGGGGATTTATGATATGAACATAATAACTAAAGCTTTGAGAGAGAAAGAAAAGATTTTTAGAACATGTTTGTTCTTAAGCACACAAGAGAGTTTATTTGTGATTGCTTGATGAAAATATGTTACAAGGACCCTCCTTTTATAGCCAAGGAGGTACAAATAAGACAAAAGCAACACTATTTACAAGCATGGCATTCTTTATACTATATAAATGCCTTTTTCAAACCACCCGACACACTTATCCATTATGGATTACATTATTGTAGTCTTATTACACAAAAAGACGAAATATTACTATTCACAAACATGCTTATGGTCTTTGAAGGACACTTGTCCATTTAGTCTTTGCAAATGGGTTCATGAGAGGGGGACATGTTCTGATCGGATAAATTTTCATCAGAAAAGCAATCTTTATACTGAGATGACTCATGCTGCCAGGTGTCATCCATCATGTAAGCGTGATCTGCTAATTTTGTATTAGCGTCTGCCACTTGTCCTTCTGAGAATTCAGCTTCCATCGGAGAATCTGGTTTCTGTTGTGTGGCTTGAGTCGAGCTTTCTCCTACTTCTGGTCTCCTGAACTTTTCATGACTGATGCAGGTTGAACTATCATCAAGGTTCTTTGGATCATACAAATTAATGAAATTAACATACTCCAATAATTCCCTTGTGATTTTTAGGCTGGGAGGATATTCATTAATAGTTTCCCAAAGATGAACATAACTCTTACAATCAAGCAGCTTGGTTACAGGATCTGTCATATAAGGCCTGTGTAGAAAGAAAACAGACTTGAGTTTGCTAATATCTTCAGGGGATAATCTCCGAGCTTGGACTTCGTCTATGATCGGTTTTAATTGATCTCTCCACCATTGTAATGGAGAGTACCACTCAAGAGTAGTCCAAATTAAAGACTTTTGATTCTTGGGATCCATTATGTGTTGATACATGGCCTCAGTGGGAATGAGAACAGGCATAAAATACAAACAGGTGGCACACCAGATATACCATAAATGGTTTTTTGTGAATTTAACATTTGGGTTTATTAAAATTGGTAGGAGAAAAGGTGTGTCTGGGAAATAAGGACTATGGTCAGGTAGTTTATTCCTTATGATTTTTGTCATGTAGTAGAAGAGATTGTTCCTGGCATACTGCTTGAGCTGGGACGGTGAAAACGATATTGTTACTCCTGGAGGAAGATTTTTGGTTTTGGATGCATGGGCTGGTAATGGCTTGACCATGAGAATCAGAGGAAAAGTATGTTTAGCTGTGATGATCTGGATAGGTTTCATAGGTCGGGATAGTAGATCAGGGATTACATTTTGATTTCCTTTGATATGTTTTACAGAGAAATCATATCTAGAAAACCAATCTTTGAGCCTGAGAGTTTGAGGATCAGGAGGCATCTTATTCTTGAATTCAAGGATCTTAGGAAAAGAGGAGTTATCCATCTGTACTTCAAACTGGTAGCCTCTTAGGTGAAAGTCAAACTTTTGGATTCCCATTTTCACGGCGAGAGCTTCTTTGTAGGTGGTGTGGTAGTGTTTTTCAGCTTCTTTAAATTGACCACTGGCATGACCACAATAGTATCTTTTTCCATCAAGTTCTTCTATCAGAACTGCTCCCCAATAGTGATCACTGGCATCAGTCTGCAGGATTCTCTTGCCATTTCCAGGAATCTTTAGGGCAGGTGGAGCTTGTGCGATTTTCTTCAACGCTTTTATTGCTTCAGTTTGTTTTTCTCCCCATGGTGGAGGTTTTTTCTTCAGCATTTGGGATAAGGGACTTGTGTATCTCGCCAGCTTCGGCAGGAAATCTCGGATATAATTAATTATACCCAGAAATTGTTGGATTTGCTTAATTGTGAGATTTTCATCAGGAAAGTTTAATAGTTCCTGGGCAATATGAGGTTGGGGTTGATATTTTCCTTGGGAAAAATGCATCCCTAGGAAATCAATCTCTGTTTGCCCCACTTGACTTTTCTTTTCAGAGAGCATCATTCCATGATGTTGGGCTATTTAAAGGAATCGGCCCAATAATTGTTTATGGGCCTTTTCATCTTTTGAGAATAATAGCACATCATCAATATAGATCAGGATACTATTGAGAATGGGTTCAAAAATTCTAGTCATGGCTTTTTGAAAGAGAGATGGGGCCACCTTAAGTCCAAATGGTAACACCGTCCATTGGTACTGGGCATTGGGAATGCAGAATGCTGTTTTGTGACGATCCTCGGGGTCAATGCCTAGTTGCCAAAAACCTGACTTGAGATCGAACTTAGAATAGATCTGGGCATCTTTGATGAAAACATTCAATGACGAGGCCTTTGGAATGGGGAATTTATCATCTTTGAGAAAATGATTTAGAGGTTTGTAATCGATTACTAGCCTCTTCTTTCCTCTCAACTTTTCAGATCTCTTTTCCACATAAAATGCCTGGCAAGCCCATTCTGATTTAGTAGGTTCTATCAGACCTTGCTTGAGAAGCTGGTTGCATTCTTCCCTGGCTAATGTGTAATCTGATGGACTCATTCCTGGATGAGTGGCCTTGGTTGGATTAACATCTTCATTAAGCTTGAAAGGAAGTTGAACGAAGAAGTCTTTATTCTTCCATAGAGGTTTTGGGTGACGGAAATCTTCATGGTTGTCAGCACATAATTTGAGCAAGTTGGACTTTATTTCTTCATAGCCAGCAGGGATTTTGGAAAGTGAGTATAGTTTCAATATCCCAGAATAAGCTTTGAATTCTCTTTTGTATTTAATTCCCGTGGGGAGAATTTGAAGTCTACTTGCTGCTGAATAGACATCCATTCCTACTACAATATCTTTGTTTGGAAGATTACTGCCAATGACTCTGGTCCAGACTATGCAGTCTGGGAAGAATTTAATTCCTATTTTGTCTTTGGTCATTAAATCTGTTTTGAAAACTTTTCCATCTGCTGCTACAAAGTATGCAGCATGCGTCACCCATGATTCTGCAGGGAGAATGTTGGGATTCATCATTGTGATCTGGGCTCCAGTGTCCATGTAAGCTATGACCTTTTTCGGACGGGAAAACTTTGTTGCGAGGATATGGGCTTCAACACAAGGAAGTGGTGTAGTAGGAAGAGAGCTGCTTATCTCTTTGAAGGAGTAAACAGGGAGATATGTGTCATCGTCATTTTCTGAAAACGAGGCTTCATCAGAGGAAGAGCCTTGAAGGGCAAAAATTGTTTCTTCATCAGCAGAGCTTTGTTCAGAATATAAAGATTCTAAGTCTCCTTCTAGAGGCTGAAGTGAATTAATCAATTTTGCAGCTTTATGAGTGTTATTAGGACATTCTTTAGAGAAGTGCCCCTTTTTTCCACAAATAAAGCATCTTTGATTTCTTCCTTTTCCTCGGAAAGGTTTTTTCCTAAAGAACTTCATATTCTTTCTTTTCTTTCCCTTGAATATCCTAGGAGATTTGGGGTATTTTTTGTGATGATGTTTCTTTGTTGTTGCACAACTACATCTTTTGTCTTTACACTTAATCTCCAGGTAGGGCTTCTTACATGCTTGGGTGAATTTGGACTTTTGTTCTATAACTTCGGAGAATTGATGGTGGAAACTGCAGAGCTTTTCAAGTGCTTCTAGTGTCACCTGGTGGATTTGGCCAAGACTCATTGTTTTAATATCTCTTTGAGTTGTGGCTAACATCCTGTGAATTTCTGGTTGGAGTTCTTGTGGTAGAGAGGACACATATGTATTCTTTAGACTGGGGTCATTGTATCCATTAAGGACATAATACCTTTGTGCCATCCTATGATAGTGTTTGTCAAGATCCTTTGTTTTGAGAGAGCAACACTTCATCTCAAAGAATTCTTGTCTGTTTTTCCTATCAAATATCTCCATGTCACCAATGAATTCACGGTGAAGCACACCAAGAACATTAGCCGTAGTTTCTAAACGATGCAGCTCATCTTGTTTGAAATCTCCAAGATTATGATACCATTCTTTCATCGTGCCGGTCATTCTACAGAAAAATTCTTCAATGATTTTATAGTTATCTGCACTTGTCTTCATCATTTGGGTGTCAAGCCAAGCTCCAAATTCCAGTAGTCTCTTTCTCCATCGGCTAGGTGGTATGTCATCAAAAGTGAACCAGGGACCGCCATTTGGTCTAGCCCGTTCAGGGACTAGAGTTTCTTCAGGGGATTCCTCTTCAAAAAAGGATTCTTCCTCTTTTATATTTGTCATGAAGAGTCTTGGGATATGATGGTCTTCAGATTCTGGTATAGATGAAAAGGATCTCGGTGTTTCATTAGAGGACGTTTCTTGATCAGAGTTGTTGTCACCATCTGAAGAAGATTCGTCTTCCTTTTGTGTTGAAGATTCAGAGTGATTATTTTGGGAAGATTCATAATTTCTAGTAATTGCCAAGGCTTGGAAACCTTGATCAGGAAATTTTTCTTCCTTTTGGATTTTTGGAGGAGGTGTTTCAGGGGTATCTTGGGATTCTGATGATGAGGTATTCAAACAAACAGCTTTCTCCGTTTTCTTGGAGGTTGAGGTAGTGGTAGTTTTGGTGGATTTTGGTCTGTAAGTTGTAGGTATGTATTTGACCAGGTTTGGTGGTGATGAAACATAGGAAGGGTAGAAAGGAGAAGGCCTTTCTGGTAGTTTGAAATATGTAGGAAAAGTAGGAGGGTCTAAGAAAGAGTTTTCAACAGGCTTGGTGTTTCTTTCATGAGAGGCCCTTAAGAAATCATCTATCTCTTTTACTTGGCCTTGTAGACTTCTGATCTCTCTTTCCTTTTGGTCAAAAGTTTGGCCAAAATTCCTCTCTTCTAACATCTTTCGCAAATCACGATCTAGTTGGGATACTTGGGCTTTCAAGCTCCTGTAGTGTTTCTGCATTTTTTGGGATAAAACCTTGAGGTACTCATCTGTTTCATCTATTTTCCCAGCAATCTTGTCTACCTTTTTGTCAAGGTTTTGGAGAATCTCATTTTGAGAAACCATGTTCTCAGATTGCCAGTTTAGAACTTCTTCAGCTTGAGTTAAAGGTTTAAGCTTCCCATCTGGCTGAACTTCACTTGGATGAATGAAAGGCTTGGATGTTCGGCCTGTGATTGGATCCATCTTTCTTTCCAAAGCAGGAAATTGTTGATCGTACTCTGAATTTGTGGATGAGTACATAAAACAAGGAATTGGTTGGGCTACATCTGGAGGATGTAGTGGTTTACAGTGGTCTGTCGGTGACCATGTAATAAGAGTCGGATCATCAGGTGGTAGCAATCCTTCTTTCCGAAGAATCTTAAGTCCTTCTTCATAGATGTTGAGGGGTTTCTTTTTTCCATGGATTCCTACCCATGGACCATTGTCTGGATCAGATCTCCTTTGTGGAGGTGGAGGAGGTTTGCACTTTCCTTTTTTCTTTGTTTTGGGAAAAATGATATCTCGGTCGATATCATTGTCGTGCATCCAGCAGTCACAATCTGGGTCACATCTTGTTGGATCAACATCCCAGAGGAAGTGGCCATCTATTTTGTCAGTGTAGATGGGTTTTCCCTCTGCCGTAACAGCATGGACAGGACACCAGTCTTCTTTGAGAACTGGTTGGATCATCATTGTATGGAAGATTGGAGATATTGAGCTCGACCCTTCGTCTGGCTTCTTGAAAATCGTTTTGACGGTCTTGTCAACGGATCTTCTAAAAGTAGCCTCTTGGGATTGGATAGGTCGTCTGTCAACATGGAGTCTCTCGTAGTTGGTTATCCATTCAAGGGGAATTAGTTGAGTCAATTCTTCCCTTGTGATTCTTCTGGGAATTTGGACTATCGAGGGTATGTCTTCTTCTCTATTGGTAACAACCAATAGGGAATCAGAAGAGCATCCTGAGATCGGAAGATCTATTGAGTGATTCTGTAAGCAGTATATTATTTGGTGGTGAAGGGTAGCTGACATAGCTTCTGGAACTTGGTCAGTTCCGGTGATCTGGACTTGTACTTTCAGTCTTGTAGATAAAGTATTATCATTAAGACTTACGTTATAGTTTGGAAAAATGGTGAGGACAACACTTCCTGCATGAAGTGTAGTTAGAACAGTCCCTATCACAGCATTTTCATAGTGGAGGTAGCTGGAGTCCAGTAGAGCTATTTTGCAAAAGACGGGTTGGTTCTTTCTTCCATGAAGGGAAAGGATGAGCCTGACAGCCCCAAAGTGTAAGGCTGTGTATCCTTCAGTCTTCCAGTGGTTTATGAGATATTGAGGAATCTCCAGATCTACATACTGCTCCTGGTTTGTAGCTCTTAGGCTACATTGGTCTAGTCTAGATGACTGGATGTATTCTTTCATTTGAGGGCGGTTTGTAGAGATGAGATTTCGGATAGATCTGGTAACACTTCGTTGTCTCTTGAAGATGTTGTACGGACTTAATAGAGGAGGTATTGTTTCAGCAATTTGAGCATCTTCTGGAACATGAGAGTACTCAATAAGGTTCTCTATTTTATGGGAGTTAGTCTTTTTACAGAGTTTAGGAAGCGATAAAGAAGAAGTGGTAGTGATAGGTTGAGTGTTTGGTTCAGGTGTTTCCATATTTAGGTGGTTTTCTCCCTTACTCACTCTCTTTATTATATTCATACCATATGCACCCCTTCTTTCTGTACAGGCTCTGATACCACACTGTCCGGGAGCCTTACATACCATGAAACCAGCATTAACTGTATCGGCTCCTTTTGTATGAGAATAAAAAATATCAAATTCATGAGTAAATCATAACCTCTCGAATTAAAGATAATCCGAGTATAATTTGTTGAGAATCAAGTGTGAGGAAGAAGTCTCACATTGATTAGAAAATGAAAGATTGAACATTATATAAGAGAACCCACACACCTATAACTTTAAGGTGTTAGGTGGATATGTGGTGTGTCTCTCACAAAGGTGTCTCAAGTAAAAATGCTCCATCTAATTGTCCCAACATAATTTGATAAATATAATTTCCAATCTCTCATATTTCAGAGAATAAAATTTAAATCCATAAACAAACACATCCTAGATATTTTTTTCTTTCTCTTTTAGCTTATATTAATTATTCAAATAATACGATTTGATAGGAGGAGAGATTTTTCACTAAAGAACATTGATCTTTTGTGGAACTTTATTCTTTACACAAAACCTTTGTGAAAAAGACTCCATATATATCCACCCAAAACCCTAAGATGATAAGTAGGTGGATTATCTCACTTATAAAATACTCAAGTCACCAATTTCTATCCAATGTGAGACTATTATCCACATATACTCTAATTTGATACATTCTCAAAATATTTATATAGATAGATATGTGGTTGTCATAAAATAGAGTGTAGCAAAATAGTGTATTAAAAATTATTATAGAGAAAAAAATGAAGAAATATTACAAGGACACTATTTTTATTATTTTATACACTCCATACATTTTATTAATACTCATTGTTTTATTTTTTTTCTCTATTTTTTAATACCGTTAAAAAGTATATTTTATAAAATGCAAAGTATTAATTTATTGCTATTTACACATCAAATATAAAAATAAAAATAAAAAAATTTATATAATATAAATTTGATATTCTAAATTACTTTTTTAAATTATAATATTCATAAATAATAATTCAACAAAGCGCTTATCGGTGTATCACATAGGTACACAGGTAGACGATTACTTTTATGTTGAAGCAAAGAAATAACCATTTTTTGAGAGCCTACCGGACCTAAAGTGCAAATAGAGACACTGGAAATCTATGCAACTGGAAGAATTTTTTAAAGTTAAACAATTGATGTAGCCTATAAATTTTGCAACCATAATGTGGTAAGAATTGAGCAAATTGGTTGTAAAAATGAAAGAATCAAAGCAACTACAAATATTAGGAGGGGGTTAACACTTAACGGCTGTAGAAAATGTCAAACTGCACAACTCTACAGAATTCAGGAATTAACTAAGTTCAGAAATATCAACCTCATCCGGGATTCTAAATGTATCCGCTGCACCAAACTTCCGATATTCTTCTGCTAAAGAGTCTTCTTCTACTTCTCCATCACTGTCATCTTCTTCATTGTCGTGGTGTGGCGATGACGGATCATACATGCTTTGAGACTTGCAAATATGAGTGGCAAGCATGTTAACTTGACCATGGTGAGAAATCTCCACCACAACAGTATCCTCATCAACTGGAAGAGGTTGTTTCCAAGGTTCACCATCCATCCTCATGAATGTGTGATCTTCTCCACCTTTGCAAAACTCAAACCGGATTCTATGTGCCTAATGAAACAATTCAGAAGGATACATATATTATAGTCATAGATATGCAGCGGTCTCGTTAAATACTACATAAGCAACTGTGAACCCTATGTTTCATTTAACCACATCAAGCATACCTGAGCAAGACGGGTTCCATGTCCTTTTGGAGCAAGCAAAACAAGCCCATGCCATGCGTTTCTAAAACCAACGACTTCTAGAAGCCCATCATCCACATATGGTGGTGTCAAATCTCTCTGTTTCATGAAAATAAAAAATATTATAACAAAACTAAAAATAACAGGAAAATTAAAAATAACTAGCATAATAGTATTACATATTTAGTGGTCTAGTACTTACTAATATCAAAACTACAAAATATTCAAGAAAAAAGGTAAATATTTAGCACTGGCATGTGAATTTTCTGAAATTCCTAGTCTGTGGTAATTGGTGGAATACAATTCCATTACAGACCAAGTTCAAATGCCAGTAACAGAAAGCTGATGAAACAAGAATTAGTATATGACTATTACATCACGTTGCTTCTTCCTGTTCGGCGTACCCCATGGATTGAATCCACCAGAAAAGCTTGGCAAGTTAAGACATACAATTGACCTGATGCTATACATAAAATACAATGGAAAGAGTCAAAAGAGCAGGACAACTAAAAAAGTAAATTAATTTCTTTAAGAACATCCATACATTATGAGTTTTGTTGCTAAAATATTTGATTTTTGTCAAGTTCAAAATGCAGGAGTTAATATTTTTAAGAGGATTGGTTTTGCCATCCAAAAATCCAAAAAGAGGTAGCGGTGCAGCTTGTGGATCATTTGTCTTCTATTTCTGTATAAACTTTTTTGACTCAATATTCCAATTCCAATTTCATTTTCTTTTCAAAAAAATGTTTTAATAAAGATATAGATAGTATATAAAATGATTTACCTGGGAGGTATGTATAGGTCTTGCCATTGACCAGGTTTTTGCATGAACTTTACTTTTGTAAGTTGTGCTATGTTTCTGCATTCAAAAATCAAATTATATTTATATATATAGACAATTTGTGAACATGACTCAGCAGAGAAAGTATGAAGCTATTTGAGAACATGAAACTATTTGGTTTTGCTTCCAACATCGTTGTCATATCCATGAACCTGGTACTAAATTAGGCGCCTACATAACTAATACTACATGATTTTGAGATTGGATTTTATCCAATGTTGATAGCCTTTTCCCTAAGGAGTTATTACCAACTGACTCTTGATGGCGAAGCCACACTAAGTAGTTAACACCAGAAATTTATGTAACAAGGGAAAATATTTATGCATTTACATTTCATAACATTTGAGACGGTAAGAAACAATGTAAAATTTACGAGAAAAATATGCAAGTCATATGTGCTATCAACGACAGATAATAGTGAACTGACCTGGAAGCAGGATGGATTAAAGGGGCAAAAAACCATCCTTGTGTGCATCCAAGCTTAGCATACGTAGTCTAAAATGCCAATCAAAATTAGGAACACAATATCAGGTTTCAAAAAGTAAATAAATAAGTATAATTATCTCTTTTCAAACAATTTTCTAGATTTTCCATTCAAAAGTAAGAAAGTCTAACAAGTAATGCTATCAACCATTTGCACGTATAATTACTAAAGAAACAGCTACATACCTGATTCACCAGCTGGTTTTTGAATTTTTCTGGATTCAGCTTTCGTTCAGAATGAAATGCATAAGATACTTGAGCATCCATTCCTATAATCAGCAATTACAGATATTTCAACAAGTACTGAAGTTAGGTGGACCTAGAAACAAATTCCCCCAATATATCTAAGATCTGAAATATTCTTAGAAACAATAAAAGAAATGAGGAATAACTATTTTTACTTACCCATGCTGAAGTAATTCCAAAATCCGCCACGAAAAGTGAGATAACCATCCTGAGAAACAATTAGAACAAAGAGGAAGTGAGGTGAATAGAAAAGAATACCCTCTTCTAAAGTTCAATTAGAATAAGACAAATCTCGGAAAATAAGTACTTCCGCCCATCATTTTGAATATCAAGTGGAAAATTCAATAAAACCTACATAACATTTTGTATGACTAGTTTGCATTGTCCCACTAGCAATTAAGCTTCTACTATTGATAGCAAAAAACAGATACTGTATTTACTAACCCAATATCTTCTGATCAATCTTCAATATAGTTAATGGTATGATGTTTTACCATATTAAGTTCATCAGCTACAGATACACGGTGGAAGGCATGCAAAGAATGTGGCAGCTCAAGTGGCGGAATTGGATCACAAGAACCTTCTTTTGGAGTTCTCATCCTCATAAGAATATGCCAGCTGACGTATTAGAGGAACCACTAACAATTATCAAACAGTATTTGCAGAAGAAATCTATGCAGTTGCACAATAGAGGTAATGAAAATTATTCTAGGATTAGAGAATAGGGCGAGAACTATTTACTTGTCTATTTTCATTTCCTTTGCCTTCATGACTTGATCTAAAAAAGCCTCACCTGAGCGTTGATCTGTCCCCGGATTCTTCTTCCCCTGCAATGCAGCAAAAACCAATTGCTTCCTCATTTATCATCAAAATAGAAAATCTTCATGCACAAAAGAGAAATTGGGTTAAAAACTTTTCATGTGAAAACTAACTATAGATCTTAAATCTCCTAGTATCAAAACAGTGTCGGAAAAGCATAATGTATTATGTGTATAGATGTAATTAAAACGATCACTAGAAGCACCAAAATAAAACTGCCAGTTTACTACCCAACCAAATGCAAAAGGTAGATTATTCCCGGTGCCCAAGGGAACAGTAGCAATTGCCGGCGGATGAGATAATTCGAGATCACAAACAACTCCAAGTAGCCAGCCTGCTGTTCCATCCCCCCCTGCAACCTGAGGACAACTACAAAGTATTAGAAAGTAAATCATAACAAAGAAAGACCATACCAACATAAATTTGCTTTGCTTGCTTACAAAAATGGTATAATCAACCTATCAAAATTTTGTATCACAACTCACAATTAACTTCAACCTCTCCATGATCTTCATAGCAAATTGATCACTCCTTTTCTTGAGGCTTTCCAAATTAGCATAGATTGTTCTTAGCGCCTTATCAGGAGGATGTTCCCCCAAATCAAAGACCTGAAATTTACATTGCTCCACTCAGCTCACTTACAAAACTTGCATAAACGAATGACCATTTCAATCTTTGAAACTGTAAGCACAAGAAGAACTAATGAAATTTTAAAACTTTGCAATTGTTGTGAAGAACTAATGCAATCTAGAATTTACAAATTTACGAATCATTTTGAAAACTGATACGGTTCCAAGGATTCAATGTCCATGATTCTCGAGAACTAACTCGCAAACTTGAAGATTGTGGAAATGAAAATCCTCCATGCAAGACTAATGATACCTGTTTTTCATTAAGAAGTGCTCGATAGGTTATTAAGAGTTCTCCTCCAAGCTGACCACCACTCTTGGAGTTAATAAAAACCAAGACAGGACAGACAGGATCACATTCATGAAATTTCTCAACCTTGGAGTCCGGTACAAGAATGTAATCTGGAATCTTAAAGTTGTTCAAGAACTCAGCAGTCATTGTTGCATGCAGCTGCACAAACTAATAGACAAGACTAGATTTTAATAAATGAAAACCTAAATGAAGATAATGCAAAATGGACAAATATAGATATAGTTTGAAGCATTTCACATCAACAATAACAAGTACTACTAGTTTACATGATCGATAACTGTAAAATGGAAATTTTAAAAGGTCAACGCGATTTTGAATGCAAAGATGGTGATTGTGGGGAATGATTGAAATTGGAATTGAAAGGGAAAGGAAGCGATGGATGAGTGTATACCTGGAGATGAATGAGATTGCAGAAGAATATTGTAGTTGGATTTGGATCTGCAACTTTTATTAATAAATGGATAGAGAAAAGTGCAAAAGTTCTATTTTTTTGTTGTTAATTAGGAACTCTTAGCATTGGGATCCGTGGTGGGACACAAAACGACATGTAAATTCGGAATGTTTTGTACAGCGACTTCACTAAATCATCATTTCGACTAGGGCAGGACAAATTTTTACCATCCGATGGCAACCGTCCGAACCTAACCATATATTTGTCGTTCGGTCGGTTTTAAACGGAAATCGGGTTTTAGCGGTTGGTTAATTTGAGTATGTTAGGATTAAGACGATTCGGTTCTGATGATTATTTTGGGTCCATCGGAAACCGAACCGAACTGTTTTATTTTATTATTTTAACTATTAATTATATTTGTATTATTAATTAACACAGTGTTGGGCTGACCTATATGTTAAAACCCAGAAATTTTTCATTTTTCTCTCATTCTCTTAATCTCTCTCTCACAGAAACCCTAATCTACCTCACTCCATCTTCATTCATTTCATTTTGTCTCTGCCGCCGCATCATCAACCATTATCATATCACCTTCATCATTTGATCTTCCTCGTATCACCTTCATCTCTGTTTTCATCTTGTCTCACCACTCATTTATCATCACTGTTGTCTCTCTTTCATGTGTTCCTTTATTCTTAGCTTTTGGAGTGATTCAATACTTCAAGTTGTTATTCTACCCCTTTGTAGACATGATTTTTTACTGAAGGTTCATATTTATCTCTATTTTTTAGGATTATGATTTAGGGTTTGAGTTACTATATCTTTAAAAGTGATTTATTGTTCGTTTTGTGTTGCATTGGTTGCAACTTTGACGAAAAAGATGGAATGGTTGATACAACTACCATACAACACGACGGTGAAGCTCATGCTTTGTTCACTCGAAAAGGTTAAACCTTTATGTATTTGTTTTGTGTCAACCATATGTTTTGAATACTCAGAAAAGTTTAAATTTTTATGCATATGTTCAACATTTTGAGTTATTTTTGAGTTATAACTAACAACATCCACCATCCTTGTTGGTTTCAGGTTAGGGTTAACACAACTTTATCATAGTCTCTCGGTACCACTATAATCATCTTCCATCATCGTCTCTCTCGGTACCATCATAATCATCTTCCATCATCGTCATACCTTAGGGTTTATTTTTTTCTCAAACTTTTCTTTCAGTTATTTGTTTAATACCTTTGGGTTTTGTGAATTCAATATAAATTTAGATTTGTTTTTATTTTGGTTGTGTTTTTATTTTTAGGTTCAACTAAATGATGGAATGAAGTATGATCCTTCTTTTAAGGTAATATTTGTTAAGGTTTTGACATTAACCTTTGATTCTTTTATCACATAGTTTCTTTCTTCTCTTGTTGCAACTTGAAATGACTAAACTTGTTTTCATTCACTTAAGAACAGTTTTTTCATGAACTTTTAATTCTAAATAAATTGATTTTTTATATTCTGATAATGTTCTTTGGTTCATTAACTTTACTAACAGTTTTTCCATTGTTCTCACATCTTTTGCTAAACTCTACATGAAAGGTAAACTTTATCACTTCATTATTTTTTAGATCTGAGTTTTTTATTCACATTTTGCACATATATGATGTTATTTATTTGATATATTTGTAGTTATGCTTCGATTTTTATTCTGTTACAGTTTGAGTTTTTATTTTCTTAGATATGTGATGTTGATTATATATGTGAGTTTTATTGTTCTTTAATCAGTCAAGTTTCTTCTATATTATTAGTAAGACCTTATAATATGTGTATGCCTAGTATGAATTTTTAAGTTTTTGACTCATCTGATTTAAGTTGGTGTTCTTTTCTTATTTTTAAGTTTGTGATGAGAAACTGTGTTATATCTATTTCCAATCCAGGGTAATAAAACACTTTATTTCTTTATGGTCAAATGAATATTGATTGTGATGAGAAACTGTGTTTTTTGAAATCTTTATGGTGAAATAAATTGATATCTTCCTGGTGTGATTTATTTTCCTATGCTACTTTCTAATGTACAAATATGTCATGAAGAAGATTAATAAGAGAAAGGTATATTGAAGTTTTGTTACTAGTAAATCAAATCTCAATAAATTTGCTATCATTTTCTGCTATATTATTAATTCAGTAGGTTTTTTTTGTTAATCTGATACATTCTACAGGAGTTGGATAGTATGCTAATTCTGCATGTTTATCTTGTTATTAATATATGTTTTATTATTTTTTAAGTGCTTTAAATGTTTATATAGTTCATAGTATATTATTGTATTGGTTTATAAAATTATCTTTTTTGCTTCAATTAATTAATTGATTGTTTTTTTTTGTTATAACATGACATATTCTGTATGTAGAGGCAAAGCCATGAGACACAATGAAAAAGAACTAAATTAATTTATTTTAACTTTTTATTATGTATTATGGTTAATTTATTGGATTTTGTATTGGCTTATTTAATATGTTTTTTTATAGATTTAATATCTCATCAAAATATAAATCTTATTTGATTTTGTATTTTAAAATTAGTATTTAAAAATTAATCCAACTATAAAAACAATCCAAAAAATTTTAAATGAAAATAATTCAATGTGATAATTTTTAAAAAGTGAAATTTTGTTTTAAGTTTAAATGGATTAAAATTTTGAACTGGCCCACTAAAAATCAACCCTTGAAAAATATTTAAAATAATAATGAATTTTGAATTTGGGCCTTTAAATTTAAATAGCCAATTAATAATTGGACCCGAAATTAACCGGTTCTTATACCCGAACCCGATTTAATCCGAACCCGAGAAACTGAACATTAATCCGGTCGGAATTTGGGTCATTAAATCTCACTTGTGGGTTGGTTCGGTTGGGGGTTTTGGGCCCGAAACCGGTTCGAACCGATGCCCACCCCTAATTTCGACCTAAACAACTTTTCTATCCACCATAAAAAAATGGGTAATATACATTCCTTCAATCAAATAATATTATATCATTTTATTATTGTATTTATTTATTTATTTAATAGTTCAAACTTTTTAGATTTCTAAAACAATTTCAATATAAATTTCTACCCAACTTTTTGAGGTAGGTAAATAAGAATTCACCATAATTAAATTTATCCTATAAAAAAGTGTTAACTTTATTACCCAACATTAATTAAAGGATTAATTTACCCAACCGAGGTATCATAAATGTATTGGTTAATTTATCAAAGAAATTGTAATTTTTAATTATGGTAATACAATCTATTATAAATATATAAATTTTAAATTACTTGGAAATTCTATTTTTTTTATTCCAAGAATAAAAGTGATTAATTATACTATTGTTTCATTTATATACATTTTGTATTAAATGCATTGTGTCACGCTTTTAGTTTTTTTGAAATATTTTTAATTAATTTTATTTTATAAATTTATGACAATTGAAACACTATGTAGAAAATGGAAAGACATTAATATTTTTAATGCACCTTTTGAACTAAATAGTCACAAGGACAATTAAACCACTTTATCCATTATTTATTTTCTATTTCTCTCCTATTTTCTCTCTTTTTGTGATCCCTTTCTCTCTCTGAAAGTTTGAAAAAACAAACTCTAGCAAAATCATTTACTCATAGTTCTTTTTCTCTCTCCACAGATTCAATGCAACACATGTCATGGCTTGGAGGCGTGTTTGATAATACGGGTAATATTTATTTGTATGTTATGCTCTGTCTATTCTTGATCAATTTATGCTCTATTTGGTTAGTTAATTATAGATTTGTGGCTAAACTGTATTTCAATTGATGAGGATGAAGAAAGATCATAAAAAAGAGAAGCATTTGAATTAAGAAGAATTTGATGAGGATGAAGAAATTATCTGTAAAATTGAAATTTCTGCAAACATGCAATTCCTCTGCAAACAAGATTAAAGTAAAATAGAGAATGGAGAATAAAATGAAAGGGAGATGGATAAAGCATAAATGAGGTCTAAACAATATTACTTGACTTTTGATTTTTGTTTTTATATTTGACAAAGTTTGTTTCAAGTATGTTAAAGGACATTTGAATCTGAAAATGCTTTTAATTGTTGGGTATTCTGTTGTTATTCACAAATATTCATGACAGGAATGACTAAAAAGTCAAATAATGGAAAAGATGAAGTTACAATGATAGGGATTTGGAGAAAAAATGTTAAAAATATTAATCTGTAATTATTAATAGTTATTTTCTTTAAAGTTTTATAACATATTACTTAATTATCTTGGTATATAGAATGGTATATGGAAAGGTTTGCCTAAAAGTAAATAGATTATCCTAGGAATATGGAAAAGCACGTCTAATATCTAACTATTAAAAATGAAACCCATTGTTTACCCATTAAGTTCTTTTAATCAAATTCTAATTACAGTTAGACATAAGGACTTTTCTGTCAACACTAAAAATCCTGTATTATTATACACTTAGCATTTATGATTGTTGATGTGTATTTTTCTCAAATTTTCTTCACAAAATCAACAAATTGGATTTCCAAATTTATAAAATCGTTAAAACCTCCACTGTGAAGACGGAAGGCCATGGGTCACGGTTTGTCCACAACTCTGCAACTTCCAAATCAATGTGAACAATTAAAGTATCATTCAAAACTATCTTGGGAAATTGGAAGGTATCATTACACCATGTCTCTCCAAATTCAAGGTGTATTGATTTATTCAGCTCTTTGTGAGCATATCATCCATCTTCTCCATTCATCTACCTCACTCAAGCTTTCACGTATTCTTTCATCTCTCACCCCTGTGGTAATCTCTAAACTCTAATTTCTTAATTCAATTTATTTGACAAAGAACTTCGCATCTTCTACTAATCCTAATTCGTATTTTTTTTCAGATTTATTCCCTAAACCCTAATGGCAAGACTTATTGAATTCATTAGGGACATCACTGATTCTAAAGATTTGTGGAAGCTTGCGGTTCGTTGTAGACATTTGTGGATTGTTCGAAGTTCGTCCAACAAAGAACACCTTGAATTGATTTTGGTAGATTCGAAGGTAGATGATTCACTATTTGTTGTCTATGATGTTATTTTTGTACTTAGTGAGATGTAGTCATTGATTATATGAAATAATCATCCCATGTTTTTGTTTTGTTTTTTATTGTTAGTTGGATATGATTCAAGCAATTGTGTCATCTCATTTGTTGACGAAATATGTGGCCGAACTTACTGTAGGATATTCATATATCATGCAGAACTTTAAAGTCTCCATGAATGATTTCTCTTTTAAGTCAACTACTCATGGTTACAAGTTGATGTTTTGTGGTTCAACTTATGTGAAGAAGACATAACTCCCTAACATTCCTAAGGATTATTTCAACGTTCTTGGTTTGTCTTCCATCGTTGCAGGAAAATTTCAATCTAATGTGTTAGTTGGTTCTTGATATTTTATTCGTAATTCCACCATTTTTTTAATTATTGAATGAAATACTAACTCTGTATAACATTTTTTGAAGACGTTGTTGGATGAGTAACTGAAATTCTGCAGATTCAGATGAACGCAGATAATAGCAAAAGCAAGTTTGTGTTTATGATTACCGATACGAGGTATGAAAACATATGAGTTCGAATACTTATCTCACTATTTTTACAAAAAAATTCGGTGCATTAGGGTGCTTTCTAAACTGTTTATAATTATAAAGGGTTTGCTTTTCATTGTTTAGGGTTTTTGTTTTGATTAATTTCTTCATTTTCATGTCTATAGCAAAATTGTCGTTCAGTGTATTCTATGGGGGTAATTATGCTTTGCAATTTTATGAATATTACAAGAACAATAGTGAAGATGTCAACATAGTTGTTATGTTGCAAAACACAAGGATAAAGGCTGCCCAAGGTTATCTTTACCCTAAACATCATGTTGAGTATTTCAATTTTAAATGAAAATGCTTCGTTTTGCTGACATTTACTTTTCTGTTGAAGGAGGTTTTCCTTTAAATGTATCAAATGCTTGGAGTGGCACAAAACTGATAATAAATGATGTGGACAATGTTGAAATTAAAAAGCTGAAAAATAGGTATATCACAACCATATTTGTGTTAAAGAATCTCCCTTGCTTATTATTACTTACTATAACTTACTTGGATATATATTTTCACTTTAAGTTGTTTCATTTCTAACTCTACTCTCAGTCTACACGTTGATCTACCAAGACTTTCTTCATCGAGCTTGCAAGTTGAAACTACACAAAACTCACAATATTCCAATTTTGATAAATTTTTATGGAAGGCAGAAGTTATTAGTTTGGATGAAATTGCGATGCTTAAACAAGTATGCATCCTACACCTAAAACTTTAAACTATTCTTTATCTTTAGAGTATTTTCATAATATTAGTAAAATTTGCATTTTATAGGAAACAACATGTGTCACCATTGTGAAAATGGAAAAGTTTGAAATTGGAAATGCCGATTGGTATTATGATGGTTGTGCTGAATGTACTAAAAGCGTCTCGGTAAAAGATGACAAACTAAGGTGCTATTCAAACCACATAACTTCCGAACCCGTGCCAAGGTATGTCATTAATTTAAGTGCTTTGTAATTATAAATTGTTATAAATCTGGTATCATTCTTTGTGTTATTTATCTTATATAGGTACAAGCTTGAAGTGTTGGGAATTGATGGTAAATTTAAGAACCGGTTCGTCTTTTGGGACAACGACTGTTTCAAGTTGATTGAAATATCTGCTCTATAAATGAAAAAAGAATTAGTATAGGTAGTATGATTATCTTCTAGTATTGTATAAGTATTGGTAATAATAGATTTATTTCATTTATATTTTTTGTTTTTATTTAGGCTAGTGAAGATAACCCTTTGGAATTCCCTTGTGATCTTGATGCTATGTTGGATAAAGAGTTGGAAATTAGAGTTGTTTTTCAACTAAAATTTAACCGTCTTTTGATAATTAGATTCAAATATGATGAAGATTCATTTAAGAAAGTTAGGGACACCTTTAAGTCCCAAGAGATGTGTGGTCACATATTATTAGCAAATGTTGAAATCTGATTTTTTTAAACATAAGTACCTTCATGATATCACTATTTCTCTACAGGATGTATCAAATATTCCAATTACAGTGTCTTTGTCACAAGATGATATGAAAAGTTTATCGGTAAGTGATATTTTTTAAATTTTTATCGCGTTATATTACATTTAATCCGGTTACATTTTATAATTGAATAAAAAAATCTGTATCTCAGGAACCTTTATCTGCATCTGTCGATTTTGACCATAATGCTGAAGGTTCTGTGCTGACCCCCTATTTTGAGAGTGATCAACTTTCCTCCATGAAGATGATGACACCAATAAAAAAGGAAGATGGTTGATACTCGTGTTGATTCAGTTGTCTGTAATATAATGGATTTTCATTGTTTTTGTTTTGTTATGTTTTAGTCTAAAATCGGTCATGCTTCAATTCAATCCAAATTAATCGAAGTTAATTTTTGGTTGTGTTATGCATTTCAGATGTTAATTTAACAAAGCTTATGTTAGTATTTGTTTGAATTAAGACTTTTTCTTCTCATTGAAATGATATAAATATTATATGAAGCCCTTTTAATATAATTTATGTTCATTGCCAATATGTTTGATATGTGATGTTTAACACAATGTATATCTAATGTGTAACACTTTAGTTTTGATATATTATGTCTTATGATTGGAAAAAAAACCATTGGTATGGTGTTATTGTATGTGTTTTCCTGCGCAACCAGAATTGTTATTTGCAAATGAATTAGGCTTTGTAACAACTTTTTATTTAATCAATATATCTCTTATTCTTATAATGTTTTACATGTGATTGATTAGTGTTTTTGCTTTGAATTGAATATGACACATTGCACATGGTAATGATATACGACTTCCATCCATGGGACTCATTTAAAAGGGTTTATATCATGCAACCATGTCACTCCAATTAACTACATTAAAACATGTATATATATATATATATATATATATATATATATATATATATATATATATATATATATATATATATATATATATATATTCTGCATTTAGTGAAATAAAAATTTAAATTACTAAATGCATTATAATCTAAGCATCACATGTCTAACATCATATGTTAAGTGCATAATAATCATATAATCGAATAACTAACTTCATTGGTTTCCCTTATCACTACACCATATTTGTTATCTTCACAACGAAATTGTTACATTAAAATAACAAAAATTGACACAATTCTAACCATACTAAAAGAAAAAATTATTCTTCACTCATCAAACTCGGAACCCACTATGTTCAATCTTCTTTCTAACTTCGGATCGCATGATACTCACGTATATGACTTCATCCTCTGAATTGTATCTAAAACAAAGCCTATCACCCGCTTTAAATTTTTTTTCTTCGCATAGTCGTACCAACCTGTTTCGACATACATCTCCAAGTATTCTCTTTTCGATTTTTTTATTTCACAATCATAGACTTCAAGTGTGTCCATGTCGACTATTTTGCATGCAGTAATATCATGTCTTAGAGCCTTCCTTATAACCTCTTGAGGGAATTGCTGCATGGTATACATGATTTGAAGTAATATAAACATTAGTATTTTAGGAAAAATATTATCCAAGAAAAATCATGATTTGTATGAAAAGATATAAGATAATTTGAAGGAAACTTACAAGGACTTGAGATGAATTCCTATGTGAACCCTTGATCAACTTATTCCAAAATATTTTCCCTACAAGCTCTCGACCATGGTATTGTGAAGATTGTCCATCATCTTGCTCAACTTATACTGTAAATTGATACCAACCTTCACAAGTATACACCTCAGTCTTATCTTTCCTTTTCTTCAGCATATAACGGTATGTAATATCCATGTCCATATCATAGAGGTCTATGGAACTCTTAGTATGAAGAAAGCATGCCTTTATGACTTTGACTGGAAATTGCTGCATACAAAACCATATAAAATTAGGAATCACAAATTTACAAATTTTAGTTTTTATTAATTCTATTTAATTTTTATATATTACTTACAAACACATTTGTCCTTATAACTCTTGCATTATTAACCGTTTGGGTTCATTTGTACTCTCCATCATTGTCAGAATTAGGCACAAACGGGTTAGCCACTTCCACCATTTCTTCATCACTATATTTTAAACAGAAAAACATGATCGACTTTAGTGAGCAATAATCATTTTCAGTGTTTCTATCTCTTTTATAGAATATATCAGTGTTTTTATCTCTTTTACTTGAACAAGCGAAATTATCACTAAAAACCCCACAGATTTATCATTCCCACACAAAAATTGTCAACCAAATATAAAAGAGACTTTAACAAACATAACATGTTCTAGCATTGAAATACCATGGCAACTAAAGCTAAACTATATTATTATCTAACAATTCATTGAAAACAAAAACTACTAAAGTCACATGAAATCCTAATATATCAAGTAACGACAAAACAACTTGATCGAACATAAATGCAACCTTAAAAGAATGGTACCATTCGCAAATATCAAAACAACCTTATTAAAACAAACACCCTCGGTTATATTTTCAATATGGTTCAGACTTCTTTGATACATTTATGTATATTCAGGTATATAAGTTTACAAATTTACCTGGAACTATCCGATGAGATTGTTATTACATTGTCTTTCTCCGTATTTTCAGTCTCCTGAACAACGATTACTGCTTTCCCCTTACGGTCGTGTCCTTCAGATGCTTTCTTTTTTACTGCCCATGAACCCATCTTTTTATTTGAATTACGTTTGAATGGTTGATATCTCCTAATCACCCTTAGCCTACCCTTAATTGATCCATATTTTATTTCAGGGTCTGCTAACTCTTTTTTCAAGGCGTTTCTTCTCACACCTATCATGTTTTCTGCTTTAGGTACAAATCTGAATAAACATATTTTGCAAAAACCCATTATAAACAATAGACAATCCCTAATTAGATACATATATTCATAAAATATTAAACACGGAAGGCTGTAAACCTTTCAAGATCACACAGGTTAGCTATTGCCATTTCAAACTTTTCCTTCCATTGGCGACCAATAATACGTCATTCCAATGCCTTATTAAGTTTTCTCATTGTGCTACAACTCATCCATACTACACCGTTATTCCATTCATCACTGGGTCTGAAAAACATATACACAAGAAAGCAAAATATTTTTATCAAATTATACACTACTACATAGGAAAATAACGCAAGATTAAAAGTTTGAAAACACGTCATGGATTTCCAAATTACACAAATAATACTTGATGCCATTAGATCCAAAACAATATCTGATTTTAAAACAACACATTTAAAATGACAAATACATCTTTTTGGATATATGCAATCATAAAATTTAGTCAAAAAAACTTTTTAACCTTCCATTATCATTCGACCCTGCTGTTGCAATTTCAAACCTCTGCTTCCATTTGCGAAGAAGAATATTTCTTTCCATTGTCGCACTGAGAATTCTCTTTTTGCTAAAACTTCTCCATACTTTACCGTTTTGAATTTCTTCATCATTGCTGCCAACAAACACCAAATATCCAACATATTTTTTACCATAATCTACAAAATTAAATGCCAAACAAATAAAAGATCAACATATGCATAACGAAAATTCAGCATTCATAAACCATTTGAATTTTTCAACTAACAGTGTTTCGCGATCGTCAGCATGATCATTCTTTCTTTTTATTTCCTTTTTTCCTTTCATTCGTAAATCAATTGAACTGAAATAAAATTTCCTAACATTAACAATGAAATTTACACAGGATTTTACAGATTACTAATATCACAAAATTTGAAGGAAATTGATATCTACCTTGGATTTGGGTTTTCTGAAACAATGAGATTCTTCCAACAAACCTGCTTTTCAACTAAATCTTTGGACTTCATGCATGCATCAGAGTTCCTGCAAAGGACCAGTCGATTTCAACACAATAATTTCGTATGAATTTCAGTTTAACCTCTGTCGCTCCCGATAAATGAAGCTAGGTCCAGATAAAGGTACAGACGCGAACGGTCGGCGAAGGGAACAATGAGAACACACAGCCGTGAACTCACTGGAGATGAAAAGAGTCGCCAGCTAGGCATTTTTATCCCGGAGGAAAGGCAATGCTGCATAGGCCTAGAAAAAGATGGATAAGACGGCTGCGAACCAGAGAGACTGAGAAAGGGGGTTGGTTACAACCTGGGAAGGTATTAGCACCCAGATTGTCCGCCGTACTCGACGGGATCCATGCTTGAAAAATTTGTGTTTTAAAGGGGTAGTGTCAGTGCAATCTGTGTGTAAAAGAGCTGGCAAAAGAATGTACAGGTGTCAGTGTAAAAGAAGTGTAAAGTGTAATATACAGTGTCAGTGTAGGAACAGGAGTGAAGTGTTCAGGAGTATGAGGCTTAGAAGAATGAAGTTGGAAAGAGGGGGAATATACAGAGACTTTTGTTCGATAACTATTAAGTTATGCCTACGTATCCTCTCGTGCAATGAGGAAGTCAGAACACCGTAGTTCGACCCAAAGAGACTGAAAGGTGAATTGACTTGTGAACTGCTTACTTGTCTATGCTCAAGTGTATGACCTGTCTGGCTCAGATGCAAACTGTCTTGCATTAGACGGAAGAAGCGAGTTCTCGTTTGTGAGTGAAGATGATGAGAAAAGAATCCCGGAGGAGACGATTATTGTTTGTTTTTTATGTTTTCAATCTTTTATTGCTTTTGAAAGTTTGTCATAAGTTGATGAGCTTAAGTCTAAACCAATGGATTTAGTAAACTCATCACATCTTCCCTCCGTTTAGGGGTAATGAGAATACCTTAAGTGTGAAGTCAGCATCTCACACTTAATCACCTATGGTGTAGAATTAAGATCATTAACCTACTTGTGATTATCTAGATGTTTTTGGTGTTTTTGTTTAGTGTTGAGTAATGAGGTTAAGCCATAATCAGGGATTAAACAGACTCATTACACCATCCTAATAGAAGGATAATAGGTGAGAATGTTTAAGCTGAGGAATGCTCCTCAACTTAATCCATGATTAGGGATTAAACTCATGACAGAACAAGCCTTTGATTAAGTGGATTTTATTTAATGGTAAGATGATGAAGTGAGTTTTATGATTTGTAAGACAACTTGAGGGGGACTTGTCCATTAACACTAGGGTTAGTCCTTCTTAACCAGTTAAGGAAGAATTAGAACCCTAATGCAAGGCCCAAGTTACAAGTGATGTCTTGATGATTATTAGATGGATTGATTAAGAGATTTAAACACATTAAGGTTTTAACACTTAGGATTAAAGTTATACACTCCATCCTAAGAGAAGGATGCAGGCATAAACTTAATCACAAAGCCTTAAAGCCTTTAGGGTTTAGTCCCTGATTATGAGATGAGAAGAGAAGACTCAAGGAGAAACACAAAGGTAAAACTATGAGGGGGGACTAATCAAAACCCTAATTCATTGTCATGCTTGGTTGTTCCTAAGGTTTGTGAGGTTTTCAAGAACAATCTTCAAAGAGAACCACCAGGAAGCAGATGAACAGGATCAAAAGAAGCAAAGTGACTTGCTTCATTCAAGAAGTCAAATCACTTGAAGAAAGAAAGTGGGAGGAACAAGAATGAGCAAGCTCAATCTCAAACACATACATAAATGCAGCAATGGATGCAAGAGAGATGAAAAGAAAAGTTATGAGAAGTGAAGGCAAATTCACTTCTCAAGTTTACTTACCACCTGAAATGTTAGAAAGAAATGCAATGCAATGCAAAATGAGATGCAATGGTATGATGCTAGATCAAATCAGAAGCATACACATGATGATAATGATGTTATGGAATGCTACAAACATGAGGCAGGGCATGGAGATGTTCACACAAGTTCATGGATGCAAATGGTGCAAGCTTAGAAGCATGGATACACATGAAAAGTTATGAAGCATACATGGCATACAACATGGCAAATGCAAGATTCAATGGTCAAAGATGCTTTCTATATGTCTTATGATGTCAAATGAATCACATGGATGCTTGAAATGTCATGGCAAGTCATGTTATGCAAGAGAATGCAAGAAGGATGCAAATGGAAGCCCAAATTAGGGTTTATGGATCAAACATCAAACAAAAACCAAAAGCAGAAGCAAACCCTAAGATAAAAATGGAAAAATGCCACCCAAAGAAAACTTAAACCTATACTAAACCAAGGTCCAAAGGGGAGGTCTCAACTCTTAACCAATCTCAAGTTATGATTTTTCTAAGTTATTAGGGTTTTTAGGGTTCCTAAACAAAAGAAATGCCAAACAAATTGAAAATGAGGAATCAAATCAAGGCCATTTTATCCTAGAAACTACATGCTAAACACAAAACAATGCAAGAAGAATCAATGTCCAACTCTTCTTAGATAGGCAGAAATGAATTTTTGAACTTTGGATCAAATTAATGCACAAAAAATGATTTAATTCAATGAAAAATTCTTAAAATGCATCAAGATCAAAAAAGAAATTTGGTTTGAAGGTTGGACAATGTTTCTAAATGTCTTAGAACATTTCATGAATTTTTTGGTGATTTTTAAATACTTAAAAGTATTTTTAATTAATTAATTTCCATTAATCAATTAAAAATAATCTTTTAAATATTTAAAAATACTTTTTTAATGATAAAAAAATAAAATAAAAATATTTTTGGGTCTTAAAAATTAATAAAACTTTTAAGAAAAAGTTTCATAATTTTTAAGACATTTTTGCTATTTTAAAATAATTGTGCAATTTAAATGAAAAGAAAATGAAATAAAAATAAATAAAATGAAAAGTAATCAGAAAGGAGGGCCAGGATGAGCTCTGAGTTTGAATTGGTTGACTGGCGCCAGATCCAGTGGTTGTGGTTGATTCTGGTCAAATTAATTAAATTATGATTAATTAAACTTAAACACGTGGATTAGGGCTAATCAGGAAGATCCAGGCCACACACTCACGCGCGAAGTCAACGGGTCAAAGGCATCTCACGGTCCAAATTCAAATGACCATTAATCACGTGATTAGGGCACAAATCACTTTCAGGTGGCCGGAGAAGACTTCCGGTCGTCTTCTCCGGCCAGCAACTCCCCTAAAAATCCCCAAAACCCCAAAAACCTAACTAAAATGAAATCCAAGAACTGGGAAATGATCCTTACACACTCACGAACCAAAACCCTCACTCAAAACAAATTTATATTTCCTAACTAAGCTGAATCGAAGCAAACAAATTTTAGGGCACGCAAGTTTCAGAGATCAATTAAATGTTCATTTCATCACCATTTCAAAAACCAAAAGCACCAGGATACTCAGTGAAGCATAGAGAACAAGTCTATAACATGAAAAACGATTTCTGGAAAAATAATTTTCAATCTACCTGAGATTCGAAGCTTTCACTCTGATGACTTTCTGGCCACTTCTCCTTGTGCAATCCACTCCTTAGGACCTCTTGATGATATTTGAATGCTTTGAAACAATTTATGCTGGCTGGTTGATGAGTTTAGACTGCTTCTGCTTCAACTCAGTTGGAAATGGCTATGGTGAAATGGGCAGCTTCAGGCCTGTGTGAGTGGTTCCATGTGGTCAGAACAATGAGTGAAGAAGGTCTGTGGTGTTTGTTTGGATGTTTGTGAGCTATGGAGAGAGTTTCGAATGAAACTGCAAGTTGAGGTGAGAAATGGCAATGGGGTGTCCTTGCTTGTTTCAGGCCTGGCTCTTGGTGGTTTGAGGTCTATGAAGTATGGTGAGTTGATCTATGGAAATGGTTTTTATGTTTGCAAGCTGAGAAAACAAATTCGAAGGAAGATGCAAAATGGAGTGTTTTGGTGTATGTGATGGATGAGTGAGTTTCAGCCTTTCTAGATGAGTGTTATGGCCAGCATATGGAAAGTATATTTTAATCCCATAGGTCAGGGGATGTGACATGGCCTGCTGTGATAGGTAGGTCACCTTTTGCAAAATGTCAACTTCTTTGTAAGAGAAAGTATGGCTTGATCTATAACTAGTACAAAGCATGGCTCTGGTGCAGCAAGATGAGGTGAGAGGCTAGCAAAGTGCAGTAACCAATGCAGCAAGTTGTAGGAAGTGATCATGATGATTTTGCAAGTTGCTTGCTTTTTGAACTTCATGAAGAAAAGTCTTGTTACATGAACCAAATCATGAGAAACCTTGATCCAATTCTGACTTTTAGGACATGTAGAATGTTTGCATACTGGTTTGAAGTGAATTAGAGGTTACAATTGGCTTTGGATCATGATTTTGCAAAATTCCCATTTGAAGCATGCCTTGAAAATCAATGATTTTAGCCAACTTTGCCACACCATAACTTTTGATCCAAGAAGAGTTTGATCATGTTCTTGTACTTTTTGAAAAGGGAAAAATGTGATATACAACTTTCATGTCCAAAGTTTTTTCATTTGAAGCATTTTTGGATCAATAATCAAGGCTTGAAAAATGACCTAAAATGAAGCATTCTTGAAAAGTCAACTATGCCCAAAAAGTCAACATTTGCAAAAACCCTAAATTCTTGATTTTTATGAACTTCAACCTTCTTCCATGATCAAATAAAGATCATATACACTCAAAATGATGAAGATCACCCATTGGTTGGGTCATTGGGGGCCTCAGATGCCCTGATTTTACACTGACTTGTCTGAAAAGTCAACCCTTGATCAGATGACTTCCCCATGGAATTTCTTCATGAAAATTGATATGCATACTCCCTATACCATATAGAGACCAATGGAAACAAGAATGACCAAAAAATTGGGGTTATGGCCTCTGAAACCAAAACCCTAATTTTAGGTCAATTGTGCAGTCAAACCTGGCTCTGCATCCACTCAAACCCTAGTTCTTGTGATTCCTTTGCATTTTTGACTTTGTGGGGATATAAGATGATGCTTGAACACACATAGACCCCTTTGAAGTGATTGGTTGCCTTTGGAGTGGCTCAGATGGCTCTTGGATTGCTCAGATCACAAACCCTAGATGCAGATGACTTAGAAACTATCCAGTGAATCAAAAAGGAAATATGAGATGATATGATTGTGTTCATGCATATGAGAATGATCACAAGCCATGGTGTGAATGGGTGAGGGCCAATTTGGGGTGTTTACATCTGCCCCTATTCAAACATGAGTTAGCTGTGTAGGATGTAAGCGACAGCTTAACAGGCAAACAAGATAACTTGTGGTTGAATACCAAAGACAGTCCAAAATTTGCACTCACAGAATGAAGAAGAAAAGGGATATAGATTGTAAGAGAAAATAAAGTATATTGTAAGGTGTGGGCGACGGAGGACGACCGTTGAGCAGAGGACGACTGCTGGGTAAATAGCAATGACGGGGACGACCGACATGCTGGGGATAAAAGGTAAAGCTAAGACGGGGACGGCCGACTAGCTGGGGAAATAAGATCATGATGGGGACGGCCATCAAGATAAAGCCGTAAAATTCTCTGGGAATTAATGAAACATGACAGGGACGGCCATCAAGTTCATAAAGCAAAGCAACCGACGATGGGGACGGCCATCGGGCTAAAAGAAAAGGAAAAGGGACCACGACGGGGACGGCCATCGGGTTAAAAAAATAAATGAAATAAACAGATGATGGGGTACGGCCATCAAAGGTGAAGGACGATCACCTAGCAGGGGACGGCTGCTCTGTTGGGGATAAAAGAAATATGATGGGGACGGCCATCAAAGGTGGAGGACGACCACCTGGCAGGGTACGGCTGCCGAAAAAATATCAACGATGGGGACGGCCATCGGATAGAAAAGGTCAACGATGGGGACGGCCATCGGACGAGCATGATGGAGGACGACCATCAAGAAGTGGAGGACGACCACTCAGCAGGGTACGGCTGCTCTCGAGGTTTATCATAACACAGGACGAGTGTCAGATAACCAAAAATCAACAATGGGGACGGCCATCGGATAAAGGTGATGAAGGACGATCATCAAAGGGTGGAGGACGACCACCTAGCAGGGGACGGCTGCTAAAAAACAACGATGGGGACGGCCATCGGATGAGCATGATGGAGGACGACCATCAAGAAGTGGAGGACGACCACTCAGCAGGGTACGGCTGCTCTCGAGGTTTATCATAACACAGGACGAGTGTCAGATAACCAAAAATCAACAATGGGGACGGCCATCGGATAAAGGTGATGAAGGACGATCATCAAAGGGTGGAGGACGACCACCTAGCAGGGGACGGCTGCTAAAAAACAACGATGGGGACGGCCATCGGATGAGCATGATGGAGGACGACCATCAAGAAGTGGAGGACGACCACTCAGCAGGGTACGGCTGCTCTCAGGGTTTATCATAACACAGGACGAGTGTCAGATAAAAGAAAATGCTTTTTTTTGGAGATCTACTGGGGATATAGTGAACACGGACGAGCGTTCACAACCAAGAAAGGAAATTATAAGTGTTTGGTATTGTGTATAGATTAAAAACGCGGACGAGCATCCTTAAGACTATGATACGGACGAGTATCATGTAGAAACAAACTGACACATGTTCAGAGATGATGATACGGACGAGTATCAACGGGTTAACAAAGAACAAGGACGAGTGTTGAATCTGAAAAGACTCTTCTGGGGAATAGTAGACACAGACGAGTGTCTATATTCAAGAAGATAAAAGTGTTTGACGCGGTGTATGGATCAAAGATGCGGACGAGCATCCTTAAGGCTATGATACAGACGAGTATCATATAGAAACAAACATTTGACGCATGTTCCAAGATGATGGTACGGACGAGTACCAACGGGTTAACAAAGAACACGGACTAGTGTCGAATCTGTGGGGATCTGAGTGGTGTATACAAGATACCGACGAGTATCTGTATGAGATATGAGTAGTATGAGTATATATAGACGAGTGTTTATCTGCCGGGGAGGGTGACGCGGACGAGTGTCAGAAAAAGAAAAGTATAATGATATTAACAAGTATATGGGTTGTAGAAGTGTAGGTGCCCGCGCTGGGGATATGACACGGACGGGTGTCAAGAAAGTGTATATAAGTATATATGAGTACAAAGAGGATGTCTTTGGCTTTCTGCTGGTGAGGTGACACGGACGGGTGTCAGGAAGTATCTGTAATACGGGTGATCTTGTTTGTAAAGAGTGTTCAGGCGACTTTACTGGGGAGTGTTGAGACGGACGAGTATCAAAAGGAAATATATACCGGTGTTTGTAATTTGTGAGGCAACTGCTTTTGCTGGGACTCTGGTGGGGATTTCTGTACAATGATGATGAACGGTCATTATTCACAAGTATTAATTCAGAACATGGCTTATGATTATGCTATGCGTTTGATTTTTGTCGTAATGCTCCGTATTAGACGGAATGCTACGCTCTGAGGGGATAATATGATGCAAATGCCATGATTATGCAAAGATACCAAAACCGGGATTCGGATCCCGTTGTCGCGAAGATCTTTGGCTGATCTGTTTGAAATGGACCTCCCAGCTGGGGATGAGATCATTGGTAGATCTAATAAGATGATATTTTCTTGGGGATATAGGTCACCGATTGACATATCCTTTGACATGAGAGACCCAGCTGGGGTTTGTAGAGGCTTTCTTCACTCTGTTGTGATCTTCTATGCGCTGCTCTTCTGGATAGAGGCTGAAGATTCTGTGGGGAGATGATTCCCTGACTCCTGTATTTTACTGAGGAAGAATGATTGGTACTATAGCTGGGGAATTATGAGAGGCAACTCAGCTGGGGAGAGTAACAAGAGGCAACTCAGCTGGGGATAGAGCATTTCGGATGCTGAGATTATTTGTTGATACCTGCAATCCTGCAAAGATGAGGAAACGTACAAAAGGTCCCGAGGTATCCCTCACTGGATTCCGTCATAGGAGTTAAGTACTTTCGAGAGTAAGTATATTCCCTGTAAGCAGGTGTTTTATTATTATTATTTTTGGGAGAAAAACATCTGTACTTATGCAATTGATTTTTTAGAGACACCAGACATCCTTTGCAAATAAAAATATACAAAACGAAACATGACTGAGAAATCTGATTTTATTAATTCATGTGCCCTGAATTGGCAAGATACAGTCAAAGAAACATATCTCCTGAAATGAGGAGATTGTTACAAATTGAGAAACAAAGTGCTGGCAGTGTTGATGACACTTTAAGGAGCTTCCTCTTCTGTTATGACTCGTATGACTTTTGACTTTCTTCTCGTCTTGCTTTCTGAAGAAGGCTGATTCTGATTGAAGCCTGATCCTTTTGAAGCTTTCCAAGTTGTAAGTGATACAGACGAATTCAGAATGCAATTGTTCGCTTATTCCCTTATTTTGCATGGATCGCCCTTTCGGGTTTTCAATCCATCGGGATACCCATTTTTGCCTGAGTTGTCCAATGCGGCTTTTCAACTCAGCGGGTGTACATTTCTTCATTTATTTCCCTTATTTTTGCCCGAGTCTTTTATTCTGTTTTTGACTCGCCGGGATGCCCTATTTTTGCCTGGACTTACGTTCTGTTTTCATGTCCAGCGGGTCATTTTTATGCGAAATATTTTTTAACTGCATCTGAATTCACAGGGGATGGGAAATCTTCACCATCCATGGTGCTGAGCATCAGTGCTCCACCAGAGAAAACTTTCTTTACCACGAATGGTCCTTCATAGTTCGGAGTCCATTTGCCCCTGTGGTCTGTATGAGGAGGGAGGATTCTCTTCAGCACAAGATCTCCCACTTGGTACCCTCGGTGCCTGACTTTCTGATCGAAGGATTTCTTCATTCTCTTCTGATACAACTGCCCATGACAGATTGCAGCCAATCTCTTCTCTTCAATCAGACTCAGCTGCTCGTATCGGGACCTAACCCATTCTGCTTCACTCAGTTTGACATCCATCAAGACTCGCAGGGAGGGTAATTCAACTTCAACTGGTAGGACGGCTTCCATACCATACACAAGCTGATACGGTGTTGCCCCAGTGGACGTTCTGATTGACGTGCGGTACCCATGCAAGGCAAATGGTAGCATTTCATGCCAGTCTTTGTAAGTGACTACCATCTTCTGCACAATCTTCTTAATATTCTTATTTGCTGCCTCAACAGCGCCGTTCATCTTTGGCCTGTAAGGAGAAGAATTGTGATGTTGGATCTTGAAGTCCCGGCATAATTCAGCCATCATTTTGTTGTTTAGATTGGAACCATTATCAGTAATGATTCGCTCGGGAACTCCATACCGACAAATGATATCTCTTTTCAGGAATCGGGCTACCACTTGCCTTGTGACATTTGCATATGAGGCTGCTTCAACCCACTTTGTAAAATAGTCGATGGCGACCAGGATGAATCTGTGGCCATTCGAAGCAGTTGGCTCAATCTTGCCAATCATATCAATGCCCCACATAGCAAAGGGCCATGGTGAAGACATGATGTTCAAAGGGTTGGGAGGCACATGCACCTTATCTGCATAGATCTGGCATTTATGGCACTTCCTGGCATAAGCACAACAGTCTGCATCCATTGTGATCCAGTAATAACCTGATCTTAACAACTTCTTGGCCATTGCATGTCCTCCAGCATGGGTACCAAAGGAGCCTTCGTGCACTTCATGCATCAATAGATCTGCTTCTGTCTTGTCAACACATCTGAGGAGTACCATATCAAAGTTCCTTTTGTATAAAGACCCATCAGTGTTCAGAAAGAAACTTCCAGCAAGCCTTCTCAAAGTCTTCTTATCATTGGAAGATGCCCCAGATGGGTATGTCTGATCCTCCAAGAAGCATTTAATGTCATGAAACCAAGGCTTATCATCTTTGACACCTTCTGCCGCAAATACATATGCTGGTCTATCAAGTCTCGATACTGAAATCTGCGGTACAAAGTTAGCAGCTTGAACTTTGATCATGGACGAAATGGTAGCAAGAGCATCTGCAAACTGATTCTCGTCCCGAGGGATATACTCAAGCTTGACTGTTGTGAAGAAAGTCAATAACCTTCTTGTATAATCCCTGTAAGGTATCAGATGATCTTGGTGGGTGTACCATTTTCCGTTGGTTTGATTGACTACCAAAGCTGAATCCCCGAATACAGTCAACGTCTTGATCCTGAGGTCAATGGCTTCCTCAAGACCCATGATGCAAGCTTCGTATTCAGCTTCGTTGTTAGTGCAGTTGAAAGTGTGTTTTGCCGAGAATGGCATGTGAACTCCTTTGGGTGTAATGAGTACTGCACCAACACCACGGCCATTCATGTTAACCGCCCCGTCAAACATCATAGTCCATTCTTCTTCCGGGTCAGGCCCTTCAGTGTGAACAGGTTCCTCATGGTCTTTTGATTTAATGAACATGATGTCTTCATCAGGGAAGTCAAACCTCATAGGCTGGTAGTCATCAATGGGTTGCTCAGCAAGATATTCAGATAGTACACTGCCCTTGATGGCTTTCTGAGAAGTGTACTGTATGTCATATTCTGTGAGAATCATTTGCCATCTTGCAACCCGTCCGGTAAGAGCTGGCTTCTCGAAAATGTACTTAACTGGGTCCATTTTGGATATCAACAAAGTAGTGTGGGTCAACATATACTGCCTTAGCCGGCGAGCAGCCCACGCTAAAGCACAGCAAGTTTTCTCGAGCAGTGAATAACGTTGTTCACAGTCGGTAAACTTTTTGCTTAGGTAGTATATTGCATACTCTTTTCGACCAGACTCGTCATGCTGGCCCAGCACACACCCCATTGATTCTTCTAATACTGTCAAGTACATAATCAGAGGTCTTCCTTCAACTGGAGGCATAAGGATTGAAGGTTCTTGCAGATACTCCTTGATCTTGTCAAAAGCCTTCTGGCAATCTTCGTTCCACCTGACCGTCTGTTCCTTTCTTAACAGCTTGAACAAAGGTTCACAGGTTGCTGTCAGGTGAGATATGAACCTTGAAATGTAGTTCAATCGACCTAAGAACCCTCGAACTTCTTTCTCAGTTTTCGGTGCAGGCATCTCTTGAATGGCTTTGACTTTATCGGGGTCCACTTCAATCCCTTTCTCGCTTACAATAAAGCCCAGCAGCTTACCGGATCGCACCCCGAATGTGCATTTGTTGGGGTTCAACTTCAGTTGGTACTTCCTCAGACGCTTGAACAACTTGAGCAGATTTACCAGATGGTCTTCTTCAGTAAGGGACTTGGCGATCATATCATCCACATAACATTCTATTTCTTTATGGATCATATCGTGGAATAGTGTTACCATAGCCCGTTGATATGTTGCACCAGCGTTCTTCAGTCCGAATGGCATCACCTTGTAACAGAACGTGCCCCAGGGTGTGATGAATGTTGTCTTCTCCATGTCCTCAGGTGACATCTTGATCTGGTTGTATCCTGAAAACCCATCCATGAAGGAGAACACCGAGAACTGAGCCGTGTTATCCACCAATACATCAATGTGAGGTAATGGGAAATCATCTTTCGGGCTGGCTCTGTTCAGATCCCGGTAATCAACACACATTCTTACCTTGCCGTCTTTCTTAGGCACAGGTACTATGTTAGCAACCCACGGCGGATAGCTAGTTACAGCAAGGAATCCGGCGTCCCACTGCTTTTGTACCTCTTCCTTGATTTTCATAGCCATGTCTGGGCGAGTACGGCGCAACTTCTGTTTGACTGGTGGGCATTCTTCCCTTAAAGGCAGCTTGTGCACAACAATGTCGGTATCCAACCCTGGCATGTCTTGATACGACCAAGCAAATACGTCCACATACTCTTGAAGCAGATCGATCAGTTGTCTCTTCACTGAGTCTTGCAGGCAGGCCCCGATTTTAACCTCTTTCACGTCTTCATCTGTACCAAGATTGATCACTTCAAACTCCTCCTGGTGAGGAGTAATAACCTTTTCCTCCTGTCTCAACAACCTGGCTAGCTCTTCAGGAAGCTCATATTCTTCTTCAACCCCTTCATCAGCTTGATTGATTGGATTGTCAAAGTCATACGATGTCATAGCCGTGCTGTTGTCGGTGCTGTCTGGAAGGTACTCTCTGCAAGGGTTAAGTTGGTTCATTTTAGTGATTGATTTTAATCTTGCTTTAGAAAAAGTGAAATAAAGTTATCATTTTGAAAACACTGCCATTTATTTTTTTTGTACAAAAAAGAAAAAAAATGGAAAAACAGTGAACGAAAAGAAAAAGACTCGTTTGCAAAAAGACGTCTGATATTTCATTAATTGATCTTGTTTGCACAAAAAAGTACAAATGGCCCGATTACAAAATGAGTCTTGTCATCTTGGGCAAGATGCAAGACTTTGATGCATGCTTATAAAATACAGGAAATAATAATTACTCTGATCGAGTAACTCTTATAATTTCCTGGGAAGACCAGTTCGAGACACTGCTCCCCGGGACCTTTGGACGAATCCAGCTTTCCAGGTTGCGCTCCTCTTCCAGCTCGTCTTCCATACAGTTGATAGCATCAGGGGTAAGCATCCCCCCACTCACAAAGTTGGGCTCTTTCGCAGCCGCTGTTTGATCTTGTTGAGTTGGTTTGTAACCCAACCCAAATCTGTCTTCTTTCTTCTCCACCGATAACAATTTGCCCCAGCCTTGGGCATTTCCTCCCTCAACAACCTTCCGGGCTTGTTGGTATGATGACATTGGAGTACCAGATACAGCAGATGCCTCATTTACATTCAAAGCTTCAAACCCCTGGCTCATTGTTTCATGGATCTCCCCATCCATTTCAATGTACTTATAAGTAGCCAGATGGCTAACAAATATATCCTCCTCCCCACAGATTGTAACAACTTGGCCTTCCCACTCAAATTTTAACTTTTGGTGAAGGGTAGACGTTATTGCGCCGGCGGCGTGAATCCAGGGTCTACCCAACAGACAGCTGTAGGCGGGCTGAATGTCCATCACATAAAAGATAGTTTTAAAGGTCTGTGGGCCAATTGTCACAGGCAGCTCAATCTCTCCCAGAACTGATCTCTTTGAACCATCAAAGGCTCTTACCACCAGGTTGCTGGGTCTCAAAGCCAATCCATCATATTCTAACTTCACCAGAGCCTTATTTGGTAAGACATTCAGGGATGAACCCGTGTCTACCAGTACATGAGAAAGGACTGCTCCTTTGCATTCCATGGTGATGTGCAAGGCTTTGTTGTGGTTGCGGCCATCCGCTGTCAGGTCAGTATTGGTGAACCCTAGCCCATTGCTAGCAGTAACATTTCCAACCACGGTCTCCAACTGGTTGACAGTGATCTCTTCAGGCACGTAAGCTGCGTGCAAGACTTTGAGTAGTGCATTCCGATGGGCTTCGGAACACATCAGCAGTGAGAGGATGGAGATCTTGGATGGCGTCTGGTGAAGTTGATCCACAATTTTGTAATCACTCTTTTTGATGATCCTCATAAACTCATCAACTTCTTGATCGAACGGCGTCTTCAAGGCTTCTTTAACAGCTTGATCTTCCTGCACCGGGCTCTTTCCCTTTGCCTTGGCAGCAGCTTCTGCTTCGGCAGTAGGTCTTTGAATTGGTGGAGCAAAGAGACGTCCGCTTCGAGTGAAGCCTCCGCCTCCCCCCACATTATCTACTTGTGGTGCAGGTGTTGATGTTTCAAGAGTGATTCTTTTTCCTTCGCAGTACACGTCTGAGCCATAGTGCCAAGGGATGGCCCTATTGCTTTCATATGGTACTGGTCCAGGCACCGTGACAGTGACTGGACTGATTGCTGCTGCTGAAGGGACTGTAATTGTTTGTGGATCATAAAAGATTGTAACTGGTGCTCTGATGGGAGCAGCACCTTCTGAATGGTAGGCAGAGTTGTTCTCAGGATCATAAAATATTGTGACAGTAGAGACATCTTCATGATTGGTTGTTGGTGTTGTAGGAGATATTGTCGGAAGAAATGATGTTGTTGTTGTAGGAGTCTCAAAATGGAGTGAAGCTGAAGTTGTAGCAGGAAAATTTGTTGAAAACTGATCAGTTGAGATGACAGATGAAGTACTTGTTGATGAAGCCGAAGAATTGTCAGGAACAATAGTTGCTGCAGTTGTAGGAGGTTCTGAAACCGTTGCTGATGATATTGCTGGATTTGTTGGAAATGATGTGGTGATCTGAAGTTGGCCACTCTGAATAAGGCCATCTATGCCATTCCTCAAATTATCGCACCCATTTACCGAGATATTGCAGTAAGCACACCCCAACTCGCATCCTGGGAACATGTTGCATTCCAAGAGCTGAGCCTTGATTTCTACCAATGGCGTCCTGATCTGTCCCACACTGGTTATTAAATAAGACGGCTTGTCTTCTTCAATAGCGTTAATCCGGGGACCACCGTGGTTCGGCATGGGGTTCTTATTGACATTGGGTGGTGGTGCGAAATTCAGAGCCTTGGAGTCTACCAGGTCTTGCACCTTCATATGCAGAGCCCTGCATTTTTCTGTACTGTGGCCAGGTGCGTTTGAATGGAAAGCACACCTAGCATTGGAGTCATAGTTCCTTGGTAGACTGTTGGGATCCGGAGGTGCCAGCGTCCTTAGCTCAACTAGGTTGAGTTTCAGGAGTTGTGGCAGCAAAGTAGCATATGGCATTGGGATCAGATCGATCACTCTGTTAGCTTGAGATGGCCTCTGTTGGAATGGCCTTTGTTGACTGTTGTTGTAATTTCTCGGAGGATATTGATTTTGCTGATGGTACTGAGGTTGCGGCTGATAGTTTTGCTGAGGAGGTTGATAGACTGGCTGAGGATGAGCTGGAGCAGGAATGGTGACTGCTGCTATTGACCTCTGAACATACTGGGGCCTGCCCCTGTTTGAATGGATGGCATTGGTCTCGCCAGTTCTTCTTGGGCCTGCAAAAGGCTTTCTTGTATTACTGGACGAGCTTGCACCGTTGTCTGAGATCTTTCCCATTTTTAACAAGCTTTCAATTCTCTCCCCGGCTATGACAACATCTGCAAAGCTAGTGGAAGAGAAAGCAGCCAACCTGTCAATATAAGTTCCCTGAAGGGTGTTCATAAACATATCTGCCATTTCCCGTTCAGACATAGGTGGTTGAACAGCAGCAGCCAGTTGCCTCCATCTCTGGGCATATTCTCGGAAACTCTCCCTTGAAGACTGTGACATTCCCATTAGGAGGGTCCTGTTGGGTGCCATGTCTAAGTTATACTGATACTGTCTGATGAAGGCCTCTGCCAGGTCCTTCCAGCATCTAATTGTTGCTCTTGTCAGATGGGAATACCACTCCCTCGAAGCTCCAGTCAAGCTATCTTCAAAATAGAACATCCACAATTTCTCGTCCATGGTATAAGCTTTTAATCTCCCGAGAAAAGATTGTAGATGGGTTTGAGGACAAGAAGTCCCATTATACTTTTCAAAACATGGAGGCTTGAACTTGTGGGGAATCCTAACCCCGTCTACCAAGCCCATGTCCATGACGTCGAAGCCCAAAGAGTTTTGAGATTCTAAGGACCTCAACTTCTCAGCTATCTCATCCAATCTTCTATCATAAGCTTCTTCACCAGCGCCCATTACTGTGAATTGGTCCTCTTGAGGATCTTCTTGAAGTACTCGAGCTGCGGTGGCAGTCCCTTGAACATTTGCTGGAATATTGACCTCAGGATGGAGGTGTGGTCCAAATACCGGAGGGTTGACGTGAGGTTGGACTCTTTCATTGTTACTGGTACCGGCAGTCCCTATATGCGGATCTTCTTGATTCTGCCTTTCCACCATGGCTCTCAATCTTTCCTGGCTCTGAGCCATGTTGTTCATAACTTCCATAAACTGAGTCATTTGATTCCTCATCTCTAGCCTTTCATTTGCCATTTGATTTCTGACCTCAGTAAGGTCCTGCTGCATCTGATCCATCTGAATTCCCGGAAGGTTGTTTCGGGTTGGATAACGGTGCGGACGGTTGAGGGGAAATACCCGGCGCCTAGCAATAGTTCCTGATTTATCACAACAGAGGTTAGCAACAGCAAAACAAAAAACCTACAAAACAAACAAAGGGTTAGCATGCAATGCAGTTATGCTTATTTGTTCTTAAGGTATCCGGTTTGGCCTTCAGTTTTGACCCTTCCAGACCCTTGAAGATGCTGTTGTTGTTGCTTGATGAAAGCTCAGATGAAGCAAACTAACACAAATACATTACAGAAGGTGGAATAATACAACTTGTTCATTTTACAACACAAGCCCTCTAAGGGGTCAAAATACAGTACAAAAAAAAATAAAAAGTACATGGAAAGAAAGCAACAACAAACAAATGATCAAACACCAAGACCAAACTCATCCTCACGAACTTCCTTGAGAAGTGCTTAGGTCACAGGATCAGCCGGACGCTCCGTGAGATTCCTGATGAGGAGATTCCGGGTCGCAACAGCTGCTGTTAGCTTCTTGTGCTGAGTTTGGTCCTTGGACCTCTTCACCCCTGCTTTGATCTTCAATTCTGATATCTCCCTCTGGGCTGCTGCCAGGGCTTCTTGCTGTTCTTTTGCACTTGCCTCCAGTTGCTCCATCTTGTCTTGAACTCTCTTGTCCTCCAAGGTACGAGCCTCGGTGATCCTGACCCATCGGGCTTGGCTCTCCTTCAAATACAAGTCTGTCCTTGCTCTCTGGAACTGGGCTTCTTTGCAGGCATTCTTCAGAATTTGTTCTCCAGCCTTAGACTTTTTGATATAATCCCCAGACTTCTCAATCTTAGTCAGATGCTCTACTCTCATCTTCTCCAACCTCTCAATCTCCCTCATACCCTCACTCCTCTCCCGGAGGGTCTTCTGCAAAGCCTGGGTTAGCTTCTCATTTCTTTCCTTCAAGCTCTCAAACTCCTCCAAACTGATAGTGGCAAGGGGTGGTGCTGAAGATGACTCAGGCATGTCTTCTATGGTAAAGGGCATCCCAGAGAATTGGGCCCTGGCACGGGACCACTCATAATATTGTGCTGATGCCACATTGTTGCACTTCCCCAGAATGGTTATTCCCTTGGTTTGAACATTATCCCAGGCCCAGGCAGCCTGCCTAACAACAGTCAAACTAACCTTGTTCTCACAATAGAGGGTCTCAACCAAGTCCTGTGCCCTAGGAGTGTGGACCAGTGCATAGCCCAATTGCCTTCTGAACAGCAGAGGATTGTAATTAATACTGCCCTTAACTCCTATCAAAGGCACATTAGGAAAATGCCCATAGCTGGTGATGATATCCCTGCCCTTGGTGCTCTGAGTGCACCATCTGATGTCAGCTGAAGTTAGAACAGTGAGTCTCTTAGCCCAGTTGCTCTGCTGATGAGGGTTTAGAAATGCATCTGTCCTGGGTAGATGCCTGAGAAGCCAAGTGTGGAACAATGGAGCACAACACCTCACTAATCTCCCTCTCTGCTTTTCATTCCTCTGATGCACTGAATAGTAAAGATCCCCCAATAAAGTTGGCACTGGGTTCTTCAGGATGAACAAATGGATTGCATTCTTGCTAATGAATCGATGCTCATCTGCAAACAACACAATTCCATATACACTTAAGGCCAACAAAGCACAAGCAGCTTTCCACTCCCCCAGAGAAGCTTTCAAGGTAGCTTGAGAGATCAGGAAGTCCAGATGAAAACCAGGGATTCCAGCTTTGGAAGTCATATGTTGCTCAATCAAAACAGGTTCCAGATGCAAAGCTTTTGCTACTTCCCCATTAGCAGGAAAGACCATCTCAGGGTTGAAAGGGATTCCACCCCTGATAGGCAAACCAACCAATGAAGAGTACTCTTCCAATAAGGGACCCAACTGAAAGTCTTGAAAGGTGAAACATCTTAGTGGGGGATCATAGAACTGAATGCAAGTATGGATGAGGCTCCTCTGTGAAGGGTCCAGATCCATAACCATGTCCAGTATATCTCCATAACTCTCCCTGAACAAAGGTATGTGATCTGGAGTGATCAGGGTCTGAATCCTCCTGATGTCTGATAACTCTGGCTGGAAGAAGTGATAGGTGATGTTGCTCTTTTTAGGAGCCATGAGGCTGAGACTGAGTAGAGACAGGTGCTGATGATAATACTGAAGAAAGGGGCCACTGATTGGCTGGTGCAGGTGATAACTGAAGCAGATGCTGGTGAAGATAGATCAATACTGAAAATGGGGTCAAAACTAGCCAAATGAAGGTGGATACCCTGAAACAAATAAACAAATGTCAATATGATGCAATGATTATGTATGCAAATGAAATGCAAGGGTTTGTGACTGAGCTGGATCTGATCAAAATGCCCTGATATAAGTCCATGTATGTTTAAGAATTCCAGATGGAGGTCTAAAAATCCAGTAACCAAGGTGGGGGGCTCAAATAAAGAACCACAAGTCCAGGGTTTAGAATCACAAGAACTGTCCCAAATTGAAGTATTCTTAAACAATCAAAGTAACAAGGTATTCTGAGGTCAAGGTACCTGCAAACCTGTAAACAGCCCAACCCCCTCACAGGTAGTGTTCTAGAACAAGGATCGTCAGACTTGGATCAGTTATGAGAAGTGTAAACACTTCCAACCCGGAGGTACAGTGTTTACAATAACCATAAAAGTTCCTCCTCTAATTCACCTCAGTTTCTGAAGGTCAATACTAAAGGTCATCCAGACTTAGAAGGCTTCCCAGATAGCCCTAGCATTGCAGGAAATCTGTAACACAGAGTTCTCAAGAAGAAACCCACATCTGAACCGTGTTTCATATTCCCGCACCAGAACGAAATGGAATGGGAAAGAATATGATTCACTCTATCCTAGGTGTCACTCAGGTCCCAGGTACAGGACCTTAACTCTCAATGAACCCCACCCACCAAGACAAACAACAGATCCAGCCAGCAACATGACAGTATGATATATACACATGCAATAAAGAAAGCAATAAACAACTGTACAATAAAACAGTAAACAAAAATAAATACAAGCACAAATAAGCACATAACACCCCAATAAACACAAATCAAACAAGCGCTAGGAGGAACCCACAAAAAGAACCAGAATCCCTGGTTGCAATATAAGGATCCCCAGCAGAGTCGCCAAGCTGTCGCTCCCGATAAATGAAGCTAGGTCCAGATAAAGGTACAGACGCGAACGGTCGGCGAAGGGAACAATGAGAACACACAGCCGTGAACTCACTGGAGATGAAAAGAGTCGCCAGCTAGGCATTTTTATCCCGGAGGAAAGGCAATGCTGCATAGGCCTAGAAAAAGATGGATAAGACGGCTGCGAACCAGAGAGACTGAGAAAGGGGGTTGGTTACAACCTGGGAAGGTATTAGCACTCAGATTGTCCGCCGTACTCGACGGGATCCATGCTTGAAAAATTTGTGTTTTAAAGGGGTAGTGTCAGTGCAATCTGTGTGTAAAAGAGCTGGCAAAAGAATGTACAGGTGTCAGTGTAAAAGAAGTGTAAAGTGTAATATACAGTGTCAGTGTAGGAACAGGAGTGAAGTGTTCAGGAGTATGAGGCTTAGAAGAATGAAGTTGGAAAGAGGGGGAATATACAGAGACTTTTGTTCGATAACTATTAAGTTATGCCTACGTATCCTCTCATGCAATGAGGAAGTCAGAACACCGTAGTTCGACCCAAAGAGACTGAAAGGTGAATTGACTTGTGAACTGCTTACTTGTCTATGCTCAAGTGTATGACCTGTCTGGCTCAGATGCAAACTGTCTTGCATTAGACGGAAGAAGCGAGTTCTCGTTTGTGAGTGAAGATGATGAGAAAAGAATCCCGGAGGAGACGATTATTGTTTGTTTTTTATGTTTTCAATCTTTTATTGCTTTTGAAAGTTTGTCATAAGTTGATGAGCTTAAGTCTAAACCAATGGATTTAGTAAACTCATCACATCTTCCCTCCGTTTAGGGGTAATGAGAATACCTTAAGTGTGAAGTCAACATCTCACACTTAATCACCTATGGTGTAGAATTAAGATCATTAACCTACTTGTGATTATCTAGATGTTTTTGGTGTTTTTGTTTAGTGTTGAGTAATGAGGTTAAGCCATAATCAGGGATTAAACAGACTCATTACACCATCCTAATAGAAGGATAATAGGTGAGAATGTTTAAGCTGAGGAATGCTCCTCAACTTAATCCATGATTAGGGATTAAACTCATGACAGAACAAGCCTTTGATTAAGTGGATTTTATTTAATGGTAAGATGATGAAGTGAGTTTTATGATTTGTAAGACAACTTGAGGGGGACTTGTCCATTAACACTAGGGTTAGTCCTTCTTAACCAGTTAAGGAAGAATTAGAACCCTAATGCAAGGCCCAAGTTACAAGTGATGTCTTGATGATTATTAGATGGATTGATTAAGATATTTAAACACATTAAGGTTTTAACACTTAGGATTAAAGTTATACACTCCATCCTAAGAGAAGGATGCAGGCATAAACTTAATCACAAAGCCTTAAAGCCTTTAGGGTTTAGTCCCTGATTATGAGATGAGAAGAGAAGACTCAAGGAGAAACACAAAGGTAAAACTATGAGGGGGGACTAATCAAAACCCTAATTCATTTTCATGCTTGGTTGTTCCTAAGGTTTGTGAGGTTTTCAAGAACAATCTTCAAAGAGAACCACCAGGAAGCAGATGAACAGGATCAAAAGAAGCAAAGTGACTTGCTTCATTCAAGAAGTCAAATCACTTGAAGAAAGAAAGTGGGAGGAACAAGAATGAGCAAGCTCAATCTCAAACACATACATAAATGCAGCAATGGATGCAAGAGAGATGAAAAGAAAAGTTATGAGAAGTGAAGGCAAATTCACTTCTCAAGTTTACTTACCACCTGAAATGTTAGAAAGAAATGCAATGCAATGCAAAATGAGATGCAATGGTATGATGCTAGATCAAATCAGAAGCATACACATGATGATAATGATGTTATGGAATGCTACAAACATGAGGCAGGGCATGGAGATGTTCACACAAGTTCATGGATGCAAATGGTGCAAGCTTAGAAGCATGGATACACATGAAAAGTTATGAAGCATACATGGCATACAACATGGCAAATGCAAGATGCAATGGTCAAAGATGCTTTCTATATGTCTTATGATGTCAAATGAATCACATGGATGCTTGAAATGTCATGGCAAGTCATGTTATGCAAGAGAATGCAAGAAGGATGCAAATGGAAGCCCAAATTAGGGTTTATGGATCAAACATCAAACAAAAACCAAAAGCAGAAGCAAACCCTAAGATAAAAATGGAAAAATTCCACCCAAAGAAAACTTAAACCTATACTAAACCAAGGTCCAAAGGGGAGGTCTCAACTCTTAACCAATCTCAAGTTATGATTTTTCTAAGTTATTAGGGTTTTTAGGGTTCCTAAACAAAAGAAATGCCAAACAAATTGAAAATGAGGAATCAAATCAAGGCCATTTTATCCTAGAAACTACATGCTAAACACAAAACAATGCAAGAAGAATCAATGTCCAACTCTTCTTAGATAGGCAGAAATGAATTTTTGAACTTTGGATCAAATTAATGCACAAAAAATGATTTAATTCAATGAAAAATTCTTAAAATGCATCAAGATCAAAAAAGAAATTTGGTTTGAAGGTTGGACAATGTTTCTAAATGTCTTAGAACATTTCATGAATTTTTTGGTGATTTTTAAATACTTAAAAGTATTTTTAATTAATTAATTTCCATTAATCAATTAAAAATAATCTTTTAAATATTTAAAAATACTTTTTTAATGATAAAAAAATAAAATAAAAATATTTTTGGGTCTTAAAAATTAATAAAACTTTTAAGAAAAAGTTTCATAATTTTTAAGACATTTTTGCTATTTTAAAATAATTGTGCAATTTAAATGAAAAGAAAATGAAATAAAAATAAATAAAATGAAAAGTAATCAGAAAGGAGGGCCAGGATGAGCTCTGAGTTTGAATTGGTTGACTGGCGCCAGATCCAGTGGTTGTGGTTGATTCTGGTCAAATTAATTAAATTATGATTAATTAAACTTAAACACGTGGATTAGGGCTAATCAGGAAGATCCAGGCCACACACTCACGCGCGAAGTCAACGGGTCAAAGGCATCTCACGGTCCAAATTCAAATGACCATTAATCACGTGATTAGGGCACAAATCACTTTCAGGTGGCCGGAGAAGACTTCCGGTCGTCTTCTCCGGCCAGCAACTCCCCTAAAAATCCCCAAAACCCCAAAAACCTAACTAAAATGAAATCCAAGAACTGGGAAATGATCCTTACACACTCACGAACCAAAACCCTCACTCAAAACAAATTTATATTTCCTAACTAAGCTGAATCGAAGCAAACAAATTTTAGGGCACGCAAGTTTCAGAGATCAATTAAATGTTCATTTCATCACCATTTCAAAAACCAAAAGCACCAGGATACTCAGTGAAGCATAGAGAACAAGTCTATAACATGAAAAACGATTTCTGGAAAAATAATTTTCAATCTACCTGAGATTCGAAGCTTTCACTCTGATGACTTTCTGGCCACTTCTCCTTGTCCAATCCACTCCTTAAGACCTCTTGATGATATTTGAATGCTTTGAAACAATTTATGCTGGCTGGTTGATGAGTTTAGACTGCTTCTGCTTCAACTCAGTTGGAAATGGCTATGGTGAAATGGGCAGCTTCAGGCCTGTGTGAGTGGTTCCATGTGGTCAGAACAATGAGTGGAGAAGGTCTGTGGTGTTTGTTTGGATGTTTGTGAGCTATGGAGAGAGTTTCGAATGAAACTGCAAGTTGAGGTGAGAAATGGCAATGGGGTGTCCTTGCTTGTTTCAGGCCTGGCTCTTGGTGGTTTGAGGTCTATGAAGTATGGTGAGTTGATCTATGGAAATGGTTTTTATGTTTGCAAGCTGAGAAAACAAATTCGAAGGAAGATGCAAAAATGGAGTGTTTTGGTGTATGTGATGGATGAGTGAGTTTCAGCCTTTCTAGATGAGTGTTATGGCCAGCATATGGAAAGTATATTTTAATCCCATAGGTCAGGGGATGTGACATGGCCTGCTGTGATAGGTAGGTCACCTTTTGCAAAATGTCAACTTCTTTGTAAGAGAAAGTATGGCTTGATCTATAACTAGTACAAAGCATGGCTCTGGTGCAGCAAGATGAGGTGAGAGGCTAGCAAAGTGCAGTAACCAATGCAGCAAGTTGTAGGAAGTGATCATGATGATTTTGCAAGTTGCTTGCTTTTTGAACTTCATGAAGAAAAGTCTTGTTACATGAACCAAATCATGAGAAACCTTGATCCAATTATGACTTTTAGGACATGTAGAATGTTTGCATACTGGTTTGAAGTGAATTAGAGGTTACAATTGGCTTTGGATCATGATTTTGCAAAATTCCCATTTGAAGCATGCCTTGAAAATCAATGATTTTAGCCAACTTTGCCACACCATAACTTTTGATCCAAGAAGAGTTTGATCATGTTCTTGTACTTTTTGAAAAGGGAAAAATGTGATCTACAACTTTCATGACCAAAGTTTTTTCATTTGAAGCATTTTTGGATCAATAATCAAGGCTTGAAAAATGACCTAAAATGAAGCATTCTTGAAAAGTCAACTATGCCCAAAAAGTCAACATTTGCAAAAACACTAAATTCTTGATTTTTATGAACTTCAACCTTCTTCCATGATCAAATAAAGATCATATACACTCAAAATGATGAAGATCACCCATTGGTTGGGTCATTGGGGGCCTCAGATGCCCTGATTTTACACTGACTTGTCTGAAAAGTCAACCCTTGATCAGATGACTTCCCCATGGAATTTCTTCATGAAAATTGATATGCATACTCCCTATACCATATAGAGACCAATGGAAACAAGAATGACCAAAAAATTGGGGTTATGGCCTCTGAAACCAAAACCCTAATTTTAGGTCAACTGTGCAGTCAAACCTGGCTCTGCATCCACTCAAACCCTAGTTCTTGTGATTCCTTTGCATTTTTGACTTTGTGGGGATATAAGATGATGCTTGAACACACATAGACCCCTTTGAAGTGATTGGTTGCCTTTGGAGTGGCTCAGATGGCTCTTGGATTGCTCAGATCACAAACCCTAGATGCAGATGACTTAGAAACTATCCAGTGAATCAAAAATGAAATATGAGATGATATGATTGTGTTCATGCATATGAGAATGATCACAAGCCATGGTGTGAATGGGTGAGGGCCAATTTGGGGTGTTTACAACCTCTACAAATATATATGCATGCAACCGATTACATTTGACTTACTGATTGTTGGGTTTAATACTCCCGATTTGCAAAGAACTTCTACCGTCTTCTCTCCTTCCACCATCAACACCAGTCGTCAACGCTCTCGCTTTGGTTTTTTCCTCGTTTAGGTTTTTTTTCCTGATGTCCATCCACCTCTTCGATTAACTTCCGGATTGTATCATCTATACACGCTTGCTCCTTTGGGTATGAACCTGGCTCACTATTGAGAGAAGAGGAACACATATAAAATTGTATTCGACTAACCAATTTAAAGAAATTTTTTTCGTTTTTAACTTACCCTTCACATGCGTTTTCATCTCTCTTTCATTCCATATTTCTACCTGCGTTTTCAATTTCTTTTTCGGTATGCACGCATGCGTTTGTTTTGTACTTAGAGTAGAAATCTCTAAATTTATTCCTTTCTTTAAATGTAACTTTCCCAATGAAGGTTTTTTTTCTCCTTCACCTATAAAATAACTTATTAAATATATACACTATAAGGATTACTTTAATAATATTTTTTCCTTCTTTATCTATACTTTTGAAATTTATTTTTATATCATTTTTGACATTTCTTTAAATCTCTAAAACATATTTTCTATTTTTTTAAATAATTTTATTTAATCCCTTTCTTTTAAATAATCCTATAATAAAAAATGTGTTATATAATTAAATTTGATATAATAATAGATATAGTTTAAATGTATTTTTGGAATAACTGAATCAGTTTTAATTAGAATTCATTAAATCTCCATACCTAAATCAATTTTAATAGTATTCATTCTTTTTATATCAGTTTTAATTATTCTTTAAATCTACATAACTAAATCTCTATATTTTAAATGTATTTTATTATACTTTGCTCATTTATAATTAAATTTGATGTAATAATAGATACTTTGATCCAATGAAATTTCAATTTTATAATAATAATAATTATAATTTTAATAGAGTATTTATTTTTAAATTAACTATATAATATGAGATATAACTAAAAAATAATGAAACTTAATTAAAATATATACACTGAAAAGCGATTTTAGAAACTAAGCGTGTGAAACCAGATGAGACCCGTACGACAACACAAGTAAGTTACTAGTTTGAGTTTAAAATAAAAATGCCCATTTTTATAACTATTGATTCAATTTTTGAATATTTCCAATTATTGTGTTTACTAAAATGTTACAATTAAATAATACATTTTAAATTTGTGTTTAATTGTAAAAAAGTTATTAATAGATTTTGTAATTTATTTCTAAAATTGAAAATATATATATTATTTAATTAGAAAGAGTATTACCCAACAAAAAATATTGCAAAATCTCAATCATGATTAATTTAGTTTAAATGATGTTTCGAATTTGTTAATATAACACTAAGGTAAGAATATGAATCGATAAATAAAAATTAACATAAATAAAATTTCAATGTTTTTTTAGTATGTATGTGTTAATTTTTTATTAATGGGTTATAGATGACTCAATTATAACTTTTCTTGTAGGAATTTTTAAAATCAAAGAGTTTCAATATTTAATCTGATAGTTATAATTGTATATTAATTTTTAAAAAAATATATAAATTTGATAATATAATATTATAATTTGATAATATAGTGTTCCGGACTGGGCCTCTAAGATTGTGTCGGGCAGAGACCCAATGAGTCAGGTAGAGGTCCAGTTAGTCGGGCAGAAGCCCAACCCAACGAGTAAAAGGGTCAAACCGTCGGGCACGTCCACGGTTCACTAGCTGGAAGTAAGGGAGATCATATCTCCCCCACGTATGACACGTCACCCAACTGTCCATCATTATCTCCTAGAATATAAGGGCAGTTGGACCAAGTACAAGACCGCGTGCTAGGTCTTACACACTTCTACGTGTTCCTTTGCAGTTATTCCTTGGGCCTAGCTGATCCAGCCCAGGAAAGGACATTGGCCCAACGCTGGGGGCACAGTATAAATACCATATTTCATTAGAGGGTCAGGTATTCTGAACCTATTATTATTCTACTTTTGTACCCATACTCACTTAAGCATCGGAGTGCCTTGCAGGTACATCCCCCACCTTCTCTCAATCAACCGTCACGTTCGTTGCTCAACACCTGGAAGGCCCTTCTGATCAGGTAAGATCAGTGGCGCCGTTTGTGGAAATCTAGCTCTCCCCATCTTCCACAACAGAAAATCAAAGCTTCAATTTACTTTTCACCCTTCCAGCATGACCGGCGAACATGGTGATAACCTTGGCCTTGTCAACTACACCACGGAGGACAACATGATCGTAACTCACGAATTTGATGTGCGCGACGGGAAACCTTCCACCCCGTCACCTGAACCTGAGGACAATGGTGTTCCTCAACTCCAACCAGCAGTTCCCTTTCAACCCATCCCGGTGCCAATCGAAGGGGACCCTACCATGATAGCCATGGTGCACGCACTCAATTAGATCAATCTCGTGCTCTCTCAACAGCACGAGAGGATAATAGCACTGGAGACCGAGCGTCAAACTGGACCTCCCCGACGGGAACGTGGACCTCAACCCGAGAGACGCCAATCAGAGGCGACCAAGAAGCGGGGGTGTTCACCTCCTCACTGAGGGTGGCGTTCCCCCAAATCGAAGAAGAATAAGTCCAGGGGCACCCTGAACGAGTGAACAACCAACCGAGGAATTCCCCTCGACGTGACCAGAGTCCTAGGAACGAGGACTACTCCCTGCTGAGAAGCGATGAAGATGACCCCTATTGTCCCTTTTCCTAGGCTATCATGGAGGCACCGCTCCCATCGGGCATGGAGAAACCCCCAAACCTGGCGACTTACGACGTGACGACTGACCCCGACGACCACATCAACGCTATGCTCGACTACCCCAATGACATTAGCGGGAACGTAAAGTGCAGGTTATTCTCGACGACCCTCGGGAAAGTAGCCATGGTGTGGTACAAAAGCCTGACCCCCGAGTCTATCACGTCCTGGAGGAGCATGAGGTTAGCATTCACGAGGCACTTCACAGCCTCCCGACGCCACCCCAAGACAGAAGCAACCCTTGAAGCCATCGTACAAGAGAAGAATGAAACGTTGCGCTCGTACATCGAGTGATTTAACTAGGAGGCCGTCAAGGTGGATACAACCGATTACATGAAGAAGTATCTCCTCGAAAAAGGGCTCCTTACTGGAAGAGAGCTCAATAGAGCAGTCAAGATAGAACCTCCTCTCACCCTCGACGAGTTTTTTCACAAAGCTCAAGCATACATCTGGTACAAGGAGAAACAGGTCACTCATAGTGTCCGGAGCAACTGCGGTCATGATGATGTTAGAAGCTCCAAACTCGAAGACTACATTGTCCCTCGTCGCACAAGGGAGAAGAGGAGAGACGATAAGCCTCGCGAGGTCCGTGAAGGAAGAGGACCAGTGGGGTGATTCTCCAAATACACGTTGTTGACTTCTCCCCGCAAGCATATCCTCGCCGAGTGCATCAATTCTGAGTTCAAATAAGTCAGGGTAAGGTTCCCCAAACCTACAACACCTAAGCCCCACACTCACAAGTCCAAATACTGTTGTAACACCCCAAATTTTCCCTCTTCTTTTTAAGCATCATCATCATACCATAATCATCATAAGCATATCATATCCTTGACATCTTTGCATGGAAAGATGAGGCATAACATCTCATGACCTAACATTAGGCATATGATCATCTGTGGAGGGATTTGAAGCATTAGAGGCTATGACAAGAGGCCCAATGGATTTGCTCAAGTCCTATGAGGAGTCTAAATTGCATTCACAAGCTTGAGATCATTCACAAAAGCCCAGGAGGTTGGAGGATCATCAGGGAATTCAAGCTAGGGCAAAGCTCCTACACAATGATCCCAAATTAGGGTTTGAGTTTCAAGCATGGAAACTTTGTGACTTTGGCCATTTCATTTGGGCAAAGTCTCTCATATGTTAATATGATCCTAGGGATGAAATTTGGTGAGAAAATTCCTTGTGGAAGTCAGGTATTTCTTCAGTTGCTTGTAAATGAAGAAATTGGTCAACTGTACATTCTAGAAGTCAACTATGAAATTTCAAAGGGGTCAACCCTATTTTTATAGTCAAAGGGTGTTTTTATAACTTTAGAAGAGGTTTGGTAAGATCAAAGATCAAGAATCAAGAGGTTTTGAGGTGTTTTGCATTTTTGGCATGTGATTGGTCATGGAAGTTTCTAATTTTGGCAACTTTTTGCCCTAATTTTCAAAGTCACATAACTTGAAGAAAAAAGCTTCAAATGAATTGCCACCAAACATGGAAGTTGAAGATTAAGGTCTCCTATTTTTAAAAAGTACAAGTACTTTTTCATAGCCCTCATGGTTTGTGAGATAAGCCCTTCGAAAATCACTTGAATTTTAGGGCATGACATGAATTTCAAGCCTCCTCCAAATGCAAAACCTCATGAAACTTAGTTTTAAGTGGTGTTATGGACAAAATAAGATTATAGTGCTTCAAGGCAATGCATGATAAGAATTGTTGCCCAAGGAAACACACAAATTCGTGCATGAGAGGTGGTGTATTTCACAAGAGGCAAATTTGCATAATCATTCACAATGCATGACTCAAGCATCCAAGGGCCAGGATTAAGCCACTTATGGATTGGTGAATCAAGCATGATCAGTATGTGAGGGGAGAGAGGGAAGTGCATGAGCCAAGCATTCTATCACACAACTCTTGCTAATTTGCAATTTCATTCCATTCACACTGACCTCACGTGCATTTTTCTTCATTCTCTCAGCATTGAACATTGGCATGATATAAAAGAGAATTAGGGTTTCCATTTGCTGAGATTCACCACATTTCTCTCACTTGAAAGTTTTTGCATCTCTTGCATTTCTCTTCGAATCACTCTCTACACTCACTCATTGTCAAAACTATTTGCATATTCTTCATCCTTGGGAGTTCAGGATCACAAATCCATACCTCATTCAAGCTAGTTCTCAGAATTCCATACTTTGCCATTTCAGTGCAAGCTGCTTCAAATTTCTAGATCTAGTTGCTTTCAATACTCTAATTGCATTTATTTTGCAGTTAGAGTGTATTTGGAGTAGATTTGCAGCTCTTCTTGGCTCATCTCAAGCTATTTTCAGATCTGCAGATCTCAGGTTAGCATCAAAGTCTCAAATCTATAAATGAAATTGGTTGTGCTCTTTGTGATCTACACGTTTGGATGATGATGTTGATCTGTTTAGAGTGAAAAATGATCATGAAATGAGCTTGATATGTTGATTTGAAGTTTGTTACATAAACCTGTTTGTCTTCGATCTGGATTATTCTTTAATTTATTGTGAATTTGATTGCTATATTTGGACTCAGCATGAGTTGTTTGTTTGATCTGGAGGTTTTGAGTGATTTTTGTGGTGGTTTGTTCATCATTTTGAATTTTCCGGTGCCGGAGCTAGGGCTCCGGTCACCGGATTTTGGAAACAAGTCAGGTGAGGAAGATGATGTTGTGAGCGTTGGATTGCTTGATCTGGATGGTTGTATTGTTGCCAGCGCATTAAAAGGGGAGGATCTCCCTCACGTGGCTTATGTTCTCACAATAACGCTGGATGCATGGCATTCCATGGTAGTTACCGTATGCGTGCAATGAGGTGTATTGATGGTTTGACTTGTTTAAGTTGGTTGACTTCACTGGATGCGTGAGATTGATCCTCTGGCTCTTGTTTTTCCCTATTTTTTTCCTGAATTTCCATGATAATTATTATGAACTGCGCTGGACCATTGGGCCTCAATTGCTATTTGTCCCCCTTGTTTTAAAGCCCAATGAAAATGAACTGAGTTCACTTGCTGAATGCACCCCCTGGCCTGATTTCTCTATTTTAGTTCTTTTTAATTTCATTTTTAATTTAAGTTTGCTTTTCAATTTTTAAAAATAGAATTAGGTCTCCAAAAATTACAAAAAATTCAGGATTGATTCTTTTAGTTTTCTCTAATTTTTGGTATTTTTATTTTTCATTTTTTTTTAATTACCACGTGGAAATTAATTGTCTTTTAATTAATTGTATTTTATTTCATTTTTGAAGCATGCTGACTTGTTCATTTTCCATCTTGATCATTATTTTGAATTTTTAGGTGATTCTTTTTGCTCTGGATTCATGATGAGATGTAGTTTATTGGTGATTTTTGTTCTGATTTTTAGAATTTTTTTTAATTGATTTTGGTCTCTAACTTGTGCATGAAGCTTTCTAACCCTAATCCATGTTTGAACTTTTATTTGAATGGTTAAGCTTCTGATTTTGATCCCTTCCTTTTGGCATGTTGATATGGTATGATTGAAGATCATTTGTGCAAGTTTTTGGAATTTTTGGATGCTTACTTGAATTGATCTGAATTTTTGTTCCTTACTTGTTCCCTTTTGCTTCCTTTGGGTCATATGGTCACTCTTTAAGGTAAAAGGGCACTTGTGACAACTTCTTTAGCTTGTTTAGAGCCTTATTAGGATATTGGTATCCCTCTGGTCTTGAGTTGGTGTTTGTACCTTTGAAAATTTTGTGATTTGTTTGCTTTTGAAATCTTTTCATTCTTATGTATGCTTACTTCACTTCTCTTGTTTCTTTGCTTCCCATGATGTAAATTCTTGAGTATGCACTTCTTCTCTTCATCTCATGTGGTCCTTAGACACTTTCTTAACATGTTAGGATTCTGGTTTGGCACTTTGTGATGTTGCTTTGACTATCTTGCTTTGTATTCTCTCATGTTCACTTTGTTTTGTCATAGTGATTCCTAATGCTTCATGTTGAGTTGTGTGGTTCTCTTCTCATTCTTGTACTTTGAGTTTGCATTTGGCATTTGTGTTTATGACTTCACTTCTGGTTGTGTGAATTTGTTTTAATATTATGTTCATTTTGTGTTTCATTTATGTTCGTGTCACTAACCATTTCAGGGGCTTTGGTAAGTGAGAGGTGTGGATGTGATTCCCACATCTCCAATTCTTATATCTTCTCCTTTCTTCATTAATACTATTCTTGTGATTGTTGGGCTTAGGCCTTACTTCCTCCTTCTTCTATTCTTCTTTCTTCCCTTTCTTTTTCCTTTCTTCTCCTCCTTTAGGATAACAAACCTATGCATGATAACAATTAGGATTCATTAGTCCCCCATTAGATTTTACCTTTGAGATCCTTTTGGTGCTCTCTATTCTCATCTTCAAACTTAACTTTAAGTCACTTTAAATAATGATGAGTCTTCTCATGTGACACGAGACTTTGCTATGAGATACTTGCACGCGTTCTGTTTCGGGGCGAGGTGTAGGATATCCCTCGTGGTGGATAGGTCTTAGCATGAGATTACTTCACAAAGAAAATATAAAAAACAGTTCTTAACCAAAAATCCCAAAAAACACTTAATAAATGCCAGTAGGTCAGTGTGTCTGAGCCTTCACTTGTGGGACTAAATTTGGGGATTTCCTCCATAGATAGGTGTGCCTCTTGCACATTCCATTTCGGGATGATGTGAGACGTACACATCCCAGTAAGTAAGACTTAGGTACACTTACCTATGTAAACTTCAAAGCAGAAAATTCATAAAAAACACGAACCAACAATAAGCGTCTTTCCTTTGGGAATTCTTTTCTCATCACCTTCGCTCTGTCTGCGAACTTGCTCCTACTTGTCATTTTGCAAGACGGTTACGCACTCGTCGTTCGAGCCTGCAACACCTGAGCATTGACATAGGCAGTTCTAGCCTTAATTCACAAGCAATCCTTTCCACCCCTAGTTAGGGGAACTACGACGACTCTGATCCTCATTGTCCAGATGAGTTACGTAGGCAGCGGGGTAGGGCCCGTTCGAGCACAATCTTTATTTTCCCTACATTTTTTTCCTTTTCACTTCTTTTTCAGTTCCCTTTTCTTTTATCTAGTTTCAGTTACAGTTTTGGCAGCAACTTTCATTTCTTCACCCTTTAAAACAATTTATTTGCAAGCGTGGATCCCGTCGGGTACGGCGGACGATCTGGGGTGCTAATACCTTCCCAGGTCGTAACCGACTCCCGAACTCAGTCTCTTTGGTTCGCAGGACCCGTGTCCTTCCTCTTCTTTCTTCTGGTTTGTGTAGCATTACCATTCCCGTTCCTTCGGGATAAAAATGTCTGGCTGGCGACTCTAACCTTTTCCGCGCCACTTTCACGTTTGTACCAGGATGGAAATCCGGGGAGCGACAGCTGACGACTCTGCTAGGGACTGCCTAACCAGGATCTCTGGTTTCCCTTGGGTGTTGATTGTTTCTTTGGGTGTTGATTGTTTGCTGTTGTGTGTATATTTTACTGTTATTTTATTTACAGTTTTATTTACAACTTTATTTATAGTTTTTAGTACTTATTTTCCGCATCATATATCATACTGGACTGTCTGGACTGGTTTTCTGTTTGGTGGGATTCGGGTGATACTATTTCTGAGAGATAAGCCAAATACCCAGCTTTAGTGCACTATAGGATTAGAGTGGACATATTGTACTCACATGTGACATGATGAGTGGTGATGTGTTTCACGCCCAGACTGCGACCATCTTGGAAATATCTTGTGTGGGGATTTCCTCCACTTCGGGATAGGACCTTGATAGTAATGTGCATCTGGGGACCAATCATTGAGAACCTTTGTGGAAACAACCCTCTCCAGTGGTGGCAGTGGCAGACCACATTTTGTGGAAAACCCATTCGCACCCGAGGGTCCACTAGGGACTCACATAGGATGGCCTGATTTTCTTATAGGAACTCAGTCAAAGCATCTGGTCATATGACAATAGTACTGTATCCTACGGGCTGAATGTACTAATGTTTCTCGATTTCAACGCTCGAAGCTGGGGACTTATAAGGGATGCTTGTTTTTCCCGGACTCAGCTGAGGCCTCCCTACGTAGTACATAATGCCAAACCGATTCCCTGATTTGGTCATGAGCCATTTCTCGAAAATGGTGAAAGTATTATTGCTAGTCCGTGATGTTTGACCCGGAGCACACCCGTGAGATTGGGAGGGGTTTACAGGTTTGCAGGAACCCTTGACCTCATCATACCCTCGTTACCAGTGCAGTCTTATGTTCTGATATAGTAACTTTGATTCCAGAGTTCTTGAGTTTATCTGGTTCTTGATTGGGGTTTATCTGAGATTATCTGAGTGTTTAGGGGTTATTATCCAGAGGATTTGGGTTTCTGATCACTTGGCTTTGACATCTAGAATCCAGACAGTCCCAGATTGATCATATGTCTTTGCATTTGCATTGCATCATTTCATCATTAATCATGTTTTGTTTTCATTCACAGGTTCATATCCTTGCTTCCGGTTCCAGTATCCTGTTCAGAGATGGAAGATCCTCGCAAGCAGAACATTCATTTCAAGTTTTTCGACACTAAGGTTGGTCTATTAAAGAAGATGGTGAAGTTGATCATGCCCAATCATGTGGAGAGGTTCAGGAAGGCTTATGGGAGTATTCTGGATGTGGTGGTAGAGTTAGATCCCTCTGAAAGAAGTGCCATTCACACTCTGCTTCAGTACTATGATCCTCAGCTTCGATGTTTCACTTTTCCTGATTTTCAGTTAGGTCCTTTGTTGGAGGAGTATGCTTTGATCTTGGGAGTTCCTGTTCGTGACCAGATTCCGTTCAATGCTGAGATGGTTAGACCTGCACCTGAAGCAATTGCCAAGGCTCTTTATTTGAGCACTTCTGCTGTGAATTCTATGACTATTATTAAAGGAGGTGTATCTGGCTTCTCTTTGGAGGCTTTAGTGAAGAAGGTTGAAGAGCTGGCTGTTAAAGAGGAGTGGGATTCTGTGTGTGCCATTCTGGCTCTCTCTATTTATGGCATCATTTTGTTTGCAGATATGGAGAAATTCATAGACATGAATGCCATCCATCTATTCTTGCTGAAGAATCCTGTGCCCACGTTGCTCGGAGATTTGTATTACTCGGTGCACTATAAGACTGAAAAGAAAAGGGGAGGTTTAGTTCGCTGCTGCGCTCCTTTATTCCATATATGGTTCATGAGGAATTTGCCCAGTACTGGTGTGTTTAGTGATCATACCTTGGTGTGGGCTCAGAAGCTGGAAAATTTGTTTGCTAAGGATGTCAGATGGATTACTCAGAGGCTTCAGGGTGCACGTTTCATCACTAGTTGTGGGAGTTACCTCAGTGTACCTTTGTTGGGAGTGACTGGGGGGATCAATTACAACCCGATCTTGTTGAGGAGACAGTTGGGATATGCCTTGAGAGAGGTACCAGAAGAGTTGAAATTGGCCCCTATTTTCTATTTCCCGGTGAAGGACAATATGCCTTTAGTGAGGAAAGCTGCTGGAGCTTGGAAGTGCATCAAAGGAGAAGGAGTAGCTAGCTTTGGGAAGTGTAACAATCAAACTTTCCCGGAGTACGAGGCTTGGTTGAAGGATAGATCCAGGAGGGTATTGCTGCCATTCTCACCTCCAGTCCCTCCAACTGCTGAGTCTAATACTACTGTGCCTTTAGAAGAATATAAGAAATTGGAAACACAGCTGCACAAGGTCAAGGTAGAGAATGCTGAAATGGTTAATTTGTATCACCTCACCAATCGCGCTAAAAATGAGGCAGAAGAAAAATTACAGAAGATGCAGATCACCTTGGAGGCTAAGGAAAAAGAGTTTGTTGGAAGGGAAGCTCACTTTCAGAGGTTGGGTCTGATGGAATCAAAAAGAGAAGCAGAACGTAAGAAGACATATAAAGAAAAGGAAGAGTTTTTCGAAGTACAAATGACTTTCAAGAAAGAAGAAGTGGAACAAGCCCACCAGATCCGAAGAGAGAAGACTCAGCAGTTGGCAAAGAGTCAGCAAGCCTTAGAGGAAGCGCTTAAGGAGATTGAAGACCTCAAGTTGATGGCTAGAGTCAAGAAGGTTAGGTCTGAGTTGGGACTTAGTGAGGGAGGATCAGGGTCTTCGAGCAGTAGTCTTGCTTTTTAGTTTGTTTTCCTAGTATTTGGATTACCTACAGACATGTTGTAGGAATCTTGGTTGTTTGTTTTTCTTTTCAGAAAACTTGAACCCTACGGGGAATTCTGTTTTTTTTTTGCCTGGTAGGCTGATTTATGTTATGCAGTTTTATTCAGTTCTCTATTCTCTGTGCATGCTGTTATGGTCTGAACTTGATTTCTATGCAAAGGTTTCTGAAGGTCGGGGATCAACAGCCATCTGGTTATCCTTGCTAAATACCGGAACCGGGGCATGAATGACCTGGAGTTTGAAAGCATAAACAATTGCATTGCATACATATCACCATTATTCTTGTTTTGCAGGTATGACCACAGGTTCCTAATGTCTTTTCTGTTTCAGGCACTATAGCTCCCAAGAAGGTGCGAGAACAGCCGATCATACACAGATATCCCACAAGAGTCAACAGAGAAAGAGTCATGGATCAAATGCAGGCTGATTTAGCTGACTTGAGATTGAGAATGGACAATTTTATGACCCTTATGTCAGGAATGGGTCAGAATCAGGAACGTCTACGTGAGTTGGTAGAAAATAGTCAAGCCAGGAACAACGGGACTGCTGATAGAGGTAATCGTAATGGTGCTGGCGCCTGTCAAGTTGAAATCCCTGTGGCACAACCAGGGGTCACCATTATCAATGATGGACTGAACAACATACAGATGGATGGTCAAGACGAACAATTTACGTTGCTGGACGAAGCAGAAGGCCAAGGGGCTGAAATGAACAGAAAATTTGAAGAAATGGCTGAACAGATCAGGGCCATTCAATCTCAGAGCTCTCTGGGGTTCGATATTACTGACTTGGGCTTGGTTCTAGGGGTTAGAATCCCTTACAAGTTCAAGGTCCCGACTTTCGAGAAGTACAACGGCACAACATGTCCAAAGACTCACCTTCAGTCCTTTGTAGGAAGAATTGCTGCCCATACTGACAATGAGAAGCTATAGATGTATTATTTCCAAGATAGCCTGGTGGGGGCTTCCTTAGAATGGTATATGAAGCTAAGTAGGGTCAATGTTAAGAGCTGGAAGGACTTGGCAGAGGCGTTCGTGAAGCAATACCAGTACAATTTGGACATGGCTCCAAATCGCACTCAACTGCAGAACATGTCTCAAAATGCTAATGAGGGGTTTAAGGAGTATGCTCAAAGGTGGCGTCAGCTCGCTGCAAGAGTACAACCACCATTGCTGGAGAATGAGATGGCTGATATGTTCATGGGAACATTGCAAGGGGTGTTTATCGAAAGGTTGGCGTCCTGTTCGGCAACCAAGTTCAATGATATAGTAATAGCAGGCGAGAGGGTCGAGACTCTGTTAAAGATGGGGAAGATTCAGGATACCAGTGCGAGCAGCTCGAGTGGCGTAAGAAAAGCTTTCAACGGACCCCCGAGAAGAAGGGAAGGTGAAACCAATGCTGTGTATGGCCGAGGACGGGGTCGAGGATATAAAAGAGCATATGAGGAAGTGGCAACTGTCACTATCCCTTCCAGTCCTGTGCAGCAGGTACAGACTCAACCTCAATAGCAACAACAACAACAGCCACAACGTAACAATTATCAACAAAGACCTTATCAGCCAAGACAAGCTCGCCCGGCTAATAGGGTGCTTGAAGAAATTCCCATGACATACACTGCATTGCTGCAGAGATTGCTAGACCTGAACTTGATACAACTAAGGACATTAGCACCACCACCACCTGGAGAGCTTCCAGTGGGGTATGATGCCAATGCTAGATGCACTTTCCATTCAGGGGCACCCGGGCACTCAACTGAGAAGTGCAGGGCGCTACAACATAAAGTTCAATATTTGATCGACTCCAAGGCGATTAACTTTGCACCACCGCCTAATGTTACTTCAAACCCTATTCCAAACCATGGAGGGGCTAGAATAAATGTTGTTGAGGGTGAAGAGAAGTTAAGTTTGATTCTGAGCGTAGAAGAAGTAAAGACTCCATTGCTGGTAGTAAAGGAGAGGCTGTTAAAAGGACAAGTGTTTCCGGGATGCGGTTCTGATTGTGAAAAGTGTTTGAATTCAGTGAACGGTTGTGAAGACCTGAAGGTGGGGTTGCAGAATCTGATTGATGAGGGGTCATTGCAGTTTGATAAAGTTGATAATGAAGGTGATTGTGTGTCCACTATAACCATTTAATATGATCCAGCTGAAATGCCCGCTAGAAGAGAACCTGTGACTATTTATGCTATTGAAGTCAGTCCTGTTACTATTACTGTTCCTGGGCCTATTCCTTATACTGATGATAAAGCCATCCCATGGCATTACGGCTCAGATATGTACGTAGAAGGACAAAAGGCCGAGAGTAAGTCAATAACTATTGACCCGACTGTGGTGAACGTCGGAGGGGTTGGTGGTTTTACGAGAAGCGATCGTCTTTTTGCTCCCCCATTTCTGAGAGGAGATACTGAAGCTGAAGCTGCGACAAAGGCTAAAGGAAAGCAAAGAGCGACTGAAGAAACAATAACTCCTGCTGCTGGACAGGGTACCTTTGAGAAAGAAGTGGAGGAATTTATGCGAATAATAAAGAAGAGTGACTACAAGGTAGTTGAACAGTTGAACCAGACGCCGTCCAAAATATCAATTCTGTCTTTGTTGATGTGTTCTCCAGCACATAGAGAAGCCTTGCAGATGGCATACGTTCCTCAGGAGATAACGGTTAATCAATTGGAAGCCGTAGTGGGCAGTGTGAATGCAAGCCACGGGTTGGGCTTCACAAATAGGGACCTTACTTCAGAAGGCCGTAATCACAACAAAGCACTGCATATTACTATGGAGTGTAAGGGTGCTGTTTTGTCACATGTCCTGGTTGACACGGGCTTTTCTCTTAATGTACTCCCGAAGAAAGCCTTAATGAAGTTGAATGTCGATGGTATCGTCTTGCGGCCCAGTGATTTGATAGTTAAAGCCTTTGATGGGTCCAGAAGGTCTGTGTTCGGAGAAGTTGAGTTACCTGTGAAAATAGGGTCTCAAGTATTCAAGAGCACATTCTATGTCATGGACATTCAACCTGTATATAGTTGCTTGCTGGGACGTCCGTGGATTCATGCTGCAGGAGCAGTAACATCCACTCTGCATCAAAAGTTGAAGTACGTGGTTGATGGCCAAGTAATCACTGTGTACGGAGAGGAAGACATCTTTGTGAGCCACCTATCAACTTTCAAATATGTGGAAATGGACGGAGAGATCAATGAAACACTGTGTCAGGCCTTCGAAGCGGTTAATGTCAGCATTTTGGCTCCGGTAGAGAGGAACAATGAGAAAGAAGGGACCTCCATTCACTCCTACAAGAAGGCTAAGGAAGTGGTTCAGTCGGGAAGCGCCCAGGGCTGGGGCAAACTGCTGGAATTAGAGAAGAAAGATGACAAGTTTGGGCTTGGTTATCAGCCTGGTGAGTCTAACTGGCCTCAAAGTGGTAAAGCTATTACTTTCACAAGCGCTGGGATGCTCGATCGCAACCATATCTGTGAAACAAGCGAAGAAGGAGATAGTGACTGTGACTGGGACAACTGGATTCATCCATGTGCACCCGGAGAGGAGCTCAAGAACTGGTCTGCTGAAGACATCGTTCAAGTTACCTGGCAATCCGAGTAATTTATTTGTTTCCTTTTCTTATCATGCTGCATGTCAATCTTGCACTCTGCCCAAGGTGCACAGATCCATTTGTAGGGCCACCATGCTTTTTATGCATTTATATTTTACCATGAAATAAAGGACATTTTCAAGCAAATTGTGTTCTCTTTCTTTCGTTTTAATATTTTTCACAAAAAATAAAATGGCAATGTGTTTTTTCTTTTGTTTGTGTGTTTGCGTCTCTTTTGAAAAATAAACAGATTCTGAAATATGCACATCATCTGTGCAGTGTTGACCATCCGGATTCTAGTGACAATGTTCATGATATGACCATGCATGACTTTGACAATCCTATCTACCAAGCTGATGAAGGGGTTGAGGAAGACTGTGAACTCCCCGAAGAATTGGTCAGGTTGTTGAAACAAGAGGAAAGGGTTATTCAGCCTCATCAGGAAGAGATAGAGATCATCAACATTGGGACGGAAGAGTCAAAGAAAGAGATACAGATTGGGGCCAGTCTGCAGGCCGAGGTAAAGAAAGAGTTGATTGGTATGCTGCGTGAATATGTGGATATCTTCGCCTGGTCGTATCAAGATATGCCAGGGTTGGATACTGACATTGTTGTGCATAAGCTACCATTGAGAGAGGACTGTCCTCCGATAAAACAAAAGCTGAGAAGAACTCGTCCTGACATGGCGATGAAGATCAAGGAGGAAGTTCAGAAACAGTGGGATGCCGGATTCCTTGCCGTAACAAGTTACCCACCTTGGGTAGCTAATATTGTGCCTGTACCAAAGAAAGACGGCAAAGTTCGGATGTGCATTGATTACCGGGATCTAAACAGAGCAAGCCCAAAAGATGACTTTCCGTTGCCTCACATTGATGTGCTGGTAGATAACACTGCTCAATTCTCGGTATTTTCTTTCATGGATGGCTTCTCCGGGTATAATCAGATTAAGATGGCACCGGAAGACATGGAGAAAACAACGTTCATTACCCTATGGGGTACATTCTGCTACAAGGTGATGCCCTTTGGTTTGAAGAACGCCGGGGCAACGTATCAGCGGGCTATGGTCACGTTGTTCCACGACATGATACACAAGGAGATAGAGTGCTATGTGGACGATATGATTTCCAAGTCCCAAGACGAAGAAGAGCATCTGGTCAATCTCAAGAAGTTGTTTGATAGACTGATAAAGTATAAGTTGAGGTTGAATCCAAACAAGTGCACTTTTGGGGTGCGTTCCGGAAAATTGCTGGGTTTTATTGTTAGCCAGAAAGGAATCGAGGTGGATCATACAAAAGTAAAAGCAATACAAGATATGCCTGCACCGAAAACAGAAAAAGAAGTGCGCGGGTTTTTAGGGAGGTTGAACTACATTTCACTGTTTATATCTCAGCTAACTGCCACGTGTGAGCCAATATTCAAATTGCTAAGAAAAGAGCAAACGGTCAGGTGGAATGAGGACTGCCAAAGAGCCTTTGAAAAGATAAAAGAATATTTGCAGACACCTCCGATTCTAATGCCTCCAGTTCCAGGACGGCCGCTTATCATGTACTTGACTGTGCTAGAAGGGTCAATGGGGTGTGTTTTAGGCCAACATGACGAGTTTGGTCGAAAAGAGTACGCTATTTATTACCTTAGCAAAAAGTTTACCGACTGTGAATCCCGTTACTCACTACTCGAAAAAACTTGTTGCGCTTTGGTATGGGTTGCTCGCCGACTGAGACAATATATGTTGACCCATACCACACTGCTAATTTCAAAAATGGATCCTGTCAAGTATATCTTTGAGAAGCCAGCGTTAACCGGAAGGGTTGCAAGGTGGCAAATGATCTTAACAGAGTATGACATACAATATACTTCTCAGAAAGCCATCAAAGGAAGTGTATTGTCGGATTATCTTGCACAGCAACCTCTTGAGGATGACTATCAGCCAATGAAGTTTGACTTCCTGATGAGGACATCATGTACCTCAAAGCAAAAGATTACGAGGAACCACTTCCGGAGGAGGGGCCAGACCCTGAATCCAAATGGAAGTTGATGTTTGATGGGGCAGTCAATATCAACGGACGTGGAGTTGGTGCCGTTCTTATTACTCCTGAAGGTGTTCACTTTCCCTTCGCTGCCAGAATTACTTTTGGCTGCACCAACAATGAAGCAGAATACGAGGCGTGCATAATGGGAATAGAGGAGGCTATTAATCTTCGGATTAAGACCCTCAATATATTCAGAGATTCAGCCCTCGTTATCAACCAGGTTACCGGCAAGTGGTATACGCATCAAGAACATTTAATTCCTTATAGGGATTATTCCAGAAAACTGTTGACGTTCTTCACAATGGTTAAACTTCAGTACATACCACGTGATGAGAATCAATTTGCCGATGCATTGGCTACTCTTTCTTCGTCCATCAAAGTCTTGTGTTGGAATTATGTGCCCAGGATTGACATTTCCAGGCTTAACGCACCATCTCATGCTTTCTCTGTAGACGCAGTGTCTGATGAGAAACCTTGGTACTTTGATATCAAGCTCTTCCTGGAAAAGCAAGAATACCCAGCAGGGGCATCATCCAACGACAAGAAGACTTTGAGACGGCTTGCTACTAGTTTCTTCTTGAATGCAGCTGGGGTTTTGTATAAGAGGAACTTTGACATGGTCTTGCTCAGATGCGTGGATAGACACGAAGCAAGCATGTTGATGCAAGAAGTCCACGAGGGATCCTTCGGTACTCATGCAGGAGGACATGCAATGGCTAATAAATTGTTGAGGTCGGGGTATTATTGGATGACAATGGATGCATACTGTTGCTCCTACGCCCGTAAGTGCCACAAGTGCCAGATTTATGCAGACAAAGTGCATGTTCCTCCCAGCCCGCTCAACGTCATTTCAAAGGGGCCAACCCTATTTTTCTAGTCAAAGGATGTTCTTATAACCTTAGAAGAGGTTTGGTAAGATCAAAGATCAAGAATCAAGAGGTTTTGAGGTGTTTTGCATTTTTGGCATGTGATTGGTCATGGAAGTTTCTAATTTTGGCAACTTTTTGCCCTAATTTTCAAAGTCACATAACTTGAAGAAAAAAGCTTCAAATGAATTGCCACCAAACATGGAAGTTGAAGATTAAGGTCTCCCATTTTTAAAAAGTACAAGTACTTTTTCATAGCCCTCATGATTTGTGAGATAGGCCCTTCGAAAATCACTTGAATTCTAGGGCATGACATGAATTTCAAGCCTCCTCCAAATGCAAAACCTCATGAAACTTAGTTTTAAGTGGTGTTATGGACAAAATAAGATTATAGTGCTTCAAGGCAATGCATGAGAAGAATTGTTTCCCAAGGAAACACACAAATTCTTGCATGAGAGGTGGTGTATTTCACAAGAGGAAAATTTGCATAATCATTCACAATGCATGACTCAAGCATCCAAGGGCCAGGATTAAGCCATTTATGGATTGGTGAATCAAGCATGATCAGTATGTGAGAGGAGAGAGGGAAGTGCACGAGCCAAGAATGCTATCACACAACTCTTGCTAATTTTCAATTTCATTCCATTCACACTGACCTCACGTGCATTTTTCTTCATTCTCTCAGCATTGAACATTGGCATGATATAAAAGAGAATTAGGGTTTCCATTTGCTGAGATTCACCACATTTATCTCATTTGAAAGTTTTTGCATCTCTTGCATTTCTCTTCGAATCACTCTCTACACTCACTCATTGTCAAAACCATTTGCATATTCTTCATCCTTGGGAGTTCAAGATCACAAATCCATACCTCATTCAAGCTAGTTCTCATAATTCCATACTTTTCCATTTCAGTGCAAGCTGCTTCAGATTTCTAGATCCAGTTGCTTTCAATACTCTAATTGCATTTATTTTGCAATTAGAGTGTATTTGGAGTAGATTTGCAGCTCCTCTTGGCTCATCTCAAGCTATTTCCAGATCTGCAGATCTCAGGTTAGCATCAAAGTCTCAAATCTATAAATGAAATTGGTTGTGCTCTTTGTGATCTACACGTTTGGCTGATGATGTTGATCTGTTTAGAGTGAAAAATGATCATGAAATGAGCTTGATATGTTGATTTGAAGTTTGTTACATAAACCTGTTTGTCTTCGATCTGGATTATTCTTTAATTTATTGTGAATTTGATTGCTATATTTGGACTCATCATGAGTTGTTTGTTTGATCTGGAGGTTTTGAGTGATTTCTGTGGTGGTTTGTTCATCATGTTGAATTTTACGGTGCCGGAGCTAGGGCTCCGGTCACCGGTGTTGCTCCCACTAAATGACACCTGGTCAGATAGGGTACAGACGCGAACGGTCGGCGAAAGAGAGAACACGAGGGTGAACTGAAAAGAGTCGCCAGCTAGGCATTTTTATCCCGAAGGAAAGGTAATGCTGCATAAACCTAAGAAAAGATGGATAAGACGGTCGCGAACCAGAGAAACTGAGAAAGGGGGTTGGTTACAACCTGGGAAGGTATTAGCACCCAGATTGTCCGTCGTACTCGACGAGATCCACGCTTGAAAGTTTGTGTTTAAAGGGGTAGTGTCAGTGCTATTTTGTGTGCAAAAATCTGGAAAAGAATGCAAGTGTCAGTGCAAAAGGAATGTGAAGTGAAATGAAAGAGTGTCAGTGCAAGAAAAGAGTGTGAAGCTCAAGACTATGAGGCTTAAAGAATAATGCTGGAAGAGGAGGGAATATATAAAGACTTTTGTTCGATAACTGTTAAGTTAGGCCTACGTATCCTCTCGTGCAATGAGGAAGTCAGAACACCGTAGTTCAACTCAAAGAGACTGAAAGATAAATTGACTGATGAACTGCTTACTTGTCTATGCTCAAGTGTAAGACCTGTCTAGCTCAGGTGCAAACTGTCTTGCATTAGACGGAAGAATCAAGTTCTCGTTTATGAGTGAATGAGGTGAGAAAAGAATCCCGAAGGAGACGATTATTGTTTGTTTTTGGTGTTTTCAGTCTTTTATTGCTTTTTGGAGTTTGTCATAAGAAAATGAGCTTAAGCCTAAATCAAGGGTTAGTAAAATCATCACATCCTCCCTCTGATTAGGGGTGATAAGAATACCTTAAGTATGAAGTAAGCACCTCACACTTAATCACCATGATGTAGGATTGAGATCATTAACCTACTTGCAATTATTTAGATGTTTTTGGTATTTTTGTTTAGTGTTAAGTAATGAGTTTAAGCCATAGTCAAGGATTTAATGGACTCATTACACCATCCTAATAGAAGGATAATAGATGAGAACATTTAAGCTGAGGAAGATACCTCAACTTAATCCATGATTAGGGATTAACCTCATGACAAAACAAAACCTTTATTAAAGTGGATTTCAGTTAATAGCAAGATTAAGAAGTGAATTTTATGGTTTGTAAGACAACTTGAGGGGAACTTGTCCATTAACACCAGGGTTAGTCCTTCTTAACCAATTAAGGAAGAATTAGAACCATAATGCAAGGCCCAAGTTACAAGCTTGATGTCTTAGTGATTATTAAGTGGATTGATTAAAGTATTTAAACACATTAAGGATTTAACACTTAGGATTAAAGTTATACACTCCATCCTAATAGAAGGATACAAGTATAACCCTAATCACAAAGCCTTAAAACCTTTAAGGTTTAGTCCTTGATTAAGAGATGAGAAGAGAAGACACAAAGATGACACAAAGGTAGAAACTAATGGGGGACTAATAAAACCATAATTATGATCATGCTTGGGTATTCCTAGGGTTTATGAAGCTTGCAAGAAGATCATCAAGGGAAAATCCACCATGGAAGAAGCTGGATGAAGGAAAGAGAATCAGAAGGAAGCAAGACAACTTACTTCACTTAAGAAGATAAGTTGCTTGAAGAAGGAAAGAGAGGAAGGAGCATGAATGAGCAAGCTCACTCTAATTCACAATTAAAATGCAGCAATGATGCATAAGAGAGATGAGAAAAGATTATGAGAAGTGAAGGCAAATTCACTTCTCAAACACTTACCACCTGAAAAGTTAGCAAAAAGAAATGAAATGAAATGAAAATGAGATGAAATGCAAAGATGAAAACCAAAGTCAGAAACATATTCATGATGCAAATGATGTTATGAGATGGTATGAAAGCATGCCAAGTGATATGAATGTTCATACAAGAGATGGGAATACAAATGAAGCATATAAGAAGCATGAAAGTTCATGAATGCATATGACATGAAATGAAAGTAAAAGCATGGAAAATGGATGATGTAATGATCAAACATGATTTCAATATGTCCTAAGACGTCTTATATGTCATGTGGATGCACAAAATGCCATGACAAGTTCATGTATGCAAGCATATGGAGGATGAATGCAAATGAAGGCAAAAATTAGGGTTTATATGCAACATGAGATGCAAAACTCAAAATCAGAAGCAAAGCATGAGATAAAAAATTGAAAATGGAATCAAAGGGACCCTAAACCTATACAAGTTCACTGCCCAAAGGGGAAGGTCAGAAGTTTAACCTAGAAGGACTTATGATTTTTCTAAATTCCTAAGGTTTTAAGGGTGATCCTAAAGGGAAAATTCCAAACAAATTTAAAATGCATTATAAAAATGAAACAAAAATGTTTTTCGATGCTTGAAAGAATGCATAACACAATGCAAAAAGAACCATTCACAAACTCAACATGGATCAAAAGTTATGAATTTTTGAAGTTAGGGTTAAAAATATTCAAATTAAAGAACCCTAATTCAAATAAAAATTGCCAAAGTATGATCAAAACCAAAAAGAAATTTGTGTTGTGAGTTTGTAAATGTTTCTAAATGTTTGGAAATGTTCTCTGAATTTTTTGGTGATTTTTGGAAACCTAAATGCTATTTTAATTAATTAATCTTCATTAATCAATTAAAATAAACATTTAAATATTTCTAAAATAGTTTAAAAATGTAAAAAATAAAATAAAAATTGTTTTTATGTTAAGAAAATTATTTAGAATAAAAATGCAGAAAGAAAATATTTTTTTTTGGATTTTCTATGTATTTTAAAATAATTGTGCAAAACAAATAACAAAAATATGAAAAATAAATGAATTTAATGGAAAGTCAAAGGATCCAATGGCCAGCATTCAAAGTTTTTGGAGGGAGTTGACTCGCGCGTGAATGGAGGGTTCAGATCAATTCTGGAGATTCAAATCTTCCTAATCTTAATTAACTTAATTAATCCAGAATTAGGGCTTAATCAAGAGATCTGGACCATTGGATGCGCGCAGGAAAAGGAAATCAATGGCTCACATTTAAACTCACCTAAACCCTAACCCTAATTAAATCACCTTCAGATGACCGGAACAGTGGTTCCGGTCATCTTCTCCGGCGAGCACAAAACCTAACTTCTTCTCTAGGCAAAATCAAGAGCTCTAAAGCTCCAAATCACATCTCCTAATCACCCTGAACACGAATCAAGGATCAAAACAAATTTCTACAACCTATAACTCAAGATATGGATCAAAACATAAAATCTGGAAAAGTTTCAGAGCTTCGATACAGGCTTATTTCTCAACCATTTCAAAAAGTAAAAGCATCAGAATGATCAGCAAAGCATATGGAACAATCTAGGAACTTAAAAACTCATTTCTGGAAAAAAAGTTCTTGGTGATACCTGAATTGGAGCTTTCACCTTTGGAGCTTTCTGACCAGTTCTTTGCTTCAAATCACCCCCAATGATCCCCCTGAAGAGTTTGTAAAGCTTGGTTGGAGTTTATATGGCCTCTATGTGAAGTTCAGTGGAGCTCATGTCAAGGGAAATGAAAATCGTGTTTTTGATTTGGGGGCTTTCAAGGAAAAATGAAGGGTGGGAAATGATCAGTGGTGAATGTGGAGATGAATGGTGGAAAAAGTTTTGAGTTTTGATGACTGAGCTATGAGTTTCGAAGAGGACAAGTTTGAGGCCAATTTTTGAGAACTGAGTGTGTGTGATGATCTGAGTTCCAAGAAGTTACGAAATGTAACCCTTGAGGCATGTATGTGAAGCTGTGATTGGTCAGGAGAGTTGTTGTGGAACAGTTTGATTGGCATGGCTCAAATTGCATAAAGTCAAGAAAGTTGGAAGTAGAAGCATGGGCTCATGGCAGGTTAGCTGTGAAGCATGGCTCGAGTCAGCTGGCTTTAGGGATGTCCATGGAGACTGATTTGATGAGCTGGCACAAGTGGATGGAGAGTTTTGGGGCATTTTGCAATTTGTGAAGGTTTTGGCCCCTTTGAGAATTCTTGATGATCAAGGCATGAAAATGAGTGATTCTTTGGGCAACTCTGAGTTTTATGTCATGTATCATGTTTGTGTAATGCTTAGAAGTTAATTAGGGGTCACAAATTGGCTTGGTATGAGCTTTTGCAAATTTCCCTCTTTGGTGCATAAGTGAAAATTTAGTGATTTTTCCCAACTTTGCAAGGCCATAACTTGAGTTCTAGGATGAATTAGATCAAGTTATTGTACTTTTTGAAAAGGGAATGATCCAATCTACAACTTTCATGACCAAGAATTTTTCATTTGAAGCATTTTTGGTTGAGAAAGAGGAGGTTGAAAAACTTTCCCAAAATGGCAATTTTGCATCACAAGTCACTTTCCCAAAATGGCAACTTTGCAAATGGCTTGAAATTCTTCAATTTTGTGAACTTCTAACCTCTTCTAGGATTAAATAAAAATCATGTACACCTACAATGATGGAGAAGACCCTTTGGTTGGATGATTGGGGGCCTCAGATGCCCTGATTTTGCACTAACTTGCTCAAGAAGTCATCTATTGATCAGATGCCTTCCCCATTGAATTTCTTCATGAAAATTGGTGTGTAGGATCCTTATAACATATAGAGACCAATAGAAACAAGAATGACCAAAAAATTGGAGTTATGGCCTCTGAAACCAAAACCCTAATTTTAGGTCATCTGTGCAGTTAAGCTTGGCTCTGCTTCCATGCCTTTCTCAGTTCTTGTGATTTTCTGACTTCCTGGATCTTGGGAGGATATAATATGATACTTAAACATACATGGACCCTCTTGATATGATTGAAGACCTTTGGAGTGGCTCAGATGGCCCTTGGTTTGCTCAGATCACAAACCCTAGATGCAGATGAATTTGAGCCAATGCAGTGAAGCAAAAATGCAATATGATGTGATATGATTGAACTTATGCAAATGAAGAGATCACAAGCCATGGTGAAATGAGTGAGGGAAAATTTGGGGTGTTTACAGCTGCCCCTATTCAAGCATGAGTTAGCTGTGTAGGATGTAAGCGACGACTTATCATACAAACAAGATAACTTGTGGTTGAATACCAAAGACAGTCCGAAATTTGCACTCACTGGGTGAAGAAGAAAATGGATATAAATTGTGAAAAGAAGTAGAGTATGATTATAAAGTGCGGGCGACGGAGGATGATCTCCGAGCAGAGGACGACTGCCGAGCAGAGGACGACTGCTGGGGATAAAGCAATGACAGGGACGACCGACATGCTGGGGAGATGGAGGTATCATGATGGGGACGACCATCAGGTTCATAAAGTAAAGGGTAAACAACGATGGGGGACGGCCACCGGGTTAATAAAATAAATGAAATCAAAGGTGAAGGACGATCACCTAGCAGGGGACGGCTGCTCTGTTGGGGAGAAGGATGAGGGACGGTCATCCAAGGTGAAGGACGATCACCGGGCAGGGTACGGCTGCCGAAAGTATCACGACATATGACGAATGTCGGATAGAAAAGGTCGACGATGGGGATGGCCATCGGATAAGCATGATGACGGACGATCATCAAGAGGTGAAGGACGATCACCTAGCAGGGTACCGCTGCTCTCGGGGTTTATCATGACATAGGACGAACGTCAGATAACAAGGTCAACGATGGGGACGACCACTAGATAAAATGATGAAGGACGATCATCAAGAGGTGAAGGACGATCACCTAGAAGGGGAAGGCTGCTAAAATATCACGACATAGGACGAATGTCGGATAGGAAAGGGTTCCAATAATGGAGACTCCGCTGGGGGAATGATGAAGGACGATCATAAAAAAGGTGAAGGACGATCACCTGGTAGGGTACGGCTGCCGAAAGTATCATGACATAGGACGAATGTCAGATAGGAGAAAAGTCGTTCTACTGAGGAATGGTAAACACGGACGAGTGTCTACATTCAAGAAATGAAAGGTATAAGTGTTTGACACTGTGTATAGATTAAAGATGCGGACGAGCATCCTTAAGACTATGATACGGACGAGTATCAGTAGAAACAAACGCTGACGCATGTTCAGAGATGATGATACGGACGAGTACCAACTGGTTAACAAAGAACACGGACGAGTGTTGAATCTGGGAAAAGATAAGTGGTGTATACAAGATACAAACGAGTATCTGTATGGGTGAAAAATAAGCATGAGTGAGACACAAATGAGTGTTCATTTTGCTGGGGAGAGTATGACACGGGCGAGTACCATAAGAGAAAGTGTGTAAGTTATGAACTTATGAGTGTAAAAGATATTCTGAAGATCTGTGGAGGTAAGATGACACAGACAGGTGTCGGAAGAAGTGTATTATAAACAAGTGTTTGATTTACAATGAGTGTTTAGGTAACCATGCTGGGGAATGGTGACACGGACGGGTGTCGAAGGAGTGTATATAGATGTATCTGTCTATAGAGAACGTTCGGGCGACTTTACTGGGGAATGATGACACGGAAGAGTTCCAAAAGGAGCATGTATCTGTATTTTGAGAGTGCAAAGGGGGTACTCTGGCTTTCTGCGGGGACTGTGAGTCTTCGTATATACCGCAGATGAAATGTTGGTATATACAGGTATTTGATTCAAAACATGGCTTGCGACTATGCAGTATGTTTGATTTTTGCCGTAATGCTCCATATTAGACGGAATGCTACGCTCTGAGGGGAAATATGATGCGAATGCTATGATTATGCAAAAGATACCGATCTGGGATTCAGATCCCGTTGCTGTGAAGATCTCTGGTTGGTCTTGCTGAAGGAAATATCCCAGTTGGGCATGAGATCATTGGTAGATCTGATATATGATTCTGCTTGGAGAAGTAAGTCACTGATAGACCTATCCTTGGTGATGAGGAGCCCAGCTGGGGCTGTGGAAGCTTTCGTCACTTTGTTGTGAGATCCTCAGAAATTGCTCTTCCGGATAGAGGCTGGAGTTCTGTGGGGAGATGGTTCCCTATCTACCACTTGGCTGGGGAGGAATGATCACTGAACGATCTTCCTAGAGATTTCCGTGGGGATCCTACTGAGGATGATGTACTTAGCTGGGGAAATGAGCCCCTCCTATTATTGCTTTTGAAGAAAGTGCTGGAGAAATGATGCCTAGCAGCTCTGATGGGGAGGGGGCATCTCTGATGTTGTTTAGAAGAAATGCTGAGGAAATAATGATTTGGCAGCTTGCTGGGGAGAAGCTTCCATGCCCCATGTCGCACTTTGAATACCTGCAATCCTGTTATGACAAAAAAACGTACAAGTACCCCGAGGTATCCCTTACTGGATTCCATCATAGGAGTTTAGGCACTCCCGGGAGCAAATATATTTTCTGTAAGCATGTGATTTAAAAAGCGCATCTATATTTATGCAAACATTATATTAAGGATATCGGAAATTTTTGCAAACGAAATAAAATGTACAAGACGAAAGGTGACTGAAAATCTGATTTTATTGATTTGTGTGCCCTGAATTGGCAAGTACAGTCAAAGGAACAAATCCCCTGAAATAAGGAGATTGTTACAAATTGAGAAACAAAAAGGTGCTGGCAATGTTAACGACGCTTCAGTGAGCTTCCCTTTGCTATGACTTGTATGACGTTGACGTTCTTCTCATCTTACTTTCTGAAGAAGGCTGATTCTGACCGATGCTTTAACCTTCCGAAGCTTGTCGTGTTGTAAGTGATACAGACGAATTCAGAATGCAGTTGTTCGCTTATTCCCTTATTTTGCATGGATTGCCCTTTCGGGTTTTCAATCCACCGGGATACCCATTTTTGACTGAGCTGTCCAATGCGGATTTTCAACTCAGTGCTGTCGCTCCCGGGATTTTCATCCTAGTACAAACGCGAAAGTGGCGCGGAAGAAGAATAGAGTCGCCAGCCATGCATTTTTATCCCGAAGAAAGGGAATGGTAATGCTGCACAAACCAGAAGAAAGAAAAGGAAGGACACGGGTCCTGCGAACCAAAGAGACTGAGTTCGGGAGTCGGTTACGACCTGGGAAGGTATTAGCACCCAGATCGTCCGCCGTACCCGACGGGATCCACGCTTGCGAAAGAAACTGTTTCAAAGGGTGAGGGTATGAAAACTGCAGCAAAAGAAACGAAAATGAAAAGAAACTGGAACTGGAAAAGAAATGAAATAAGAAACAAAGAGAAAAAATGTAGGGAAAATAAAGATTGTGCTCGAACGGGCCCTACCCCGCTGCCTACGTACCTCATCGGGATAATGAGGATCAGAGACGCCGTAGTTCCCCTAACTAGGGGTACTAAAAGGAAATTGCTTGTGAATTAAGGCTTGAACTGCCTATGCCATTGCTCAGGTGTTGCAGGCTCGGACGACGAGTGCGTAACCGTCTTGCAAAATGACAAGTAGGAGCAAGTTCGCGTACGGAGCGAAGGAGAGGAGAAAAGAATTCCCGAAGGAAAGACGCTTATTGTTTGTTTTGTGTTTTTTAGAAGCTTTTATGAGTGTGTCACAAGGAAGTGAACTCAAACTCTCACCAATGGAATGTGCACCTGTCACTACATTCCAAGATGGAATAATAGAACAAGCACACTCAAGTAAGGAGAAGATCCCCAAAACTTGAACCCAAAGATTAGGGCTTAGGCTCACTAACTTGCTTAATTGTTAAGTGTTTTTTTGGTTATTTACATGAAGAAGTGTTTTTTATGCTTTTCTTTATGAAGAAGATACCTTGATCAGACTTGTGCATCACAAGGTAAACATGTACTATCCCAAGATGGGAAGACTACAAGCATACCTCATGGAATAAGGCTATGGATCAATGCATCACTTCACATTTATTAAAGTGTTTTCTTTTTAAGAGTTATGAGATGAGAAGAGAAGAAGAACCAAAAGATCTCAAAGGAAAAATTCTAAAGGGGGACTAAAATAATCCTAAGTATTCACATGCATGGAAGTCCTAAGAGTTAGTGAGGTTTCTACCCTAATGAAGAAGGAAGAAGATAGAAAAAGAGAAGAGGAAACTAGAAAGGGGAAAGAGAACCACATGATGGCACAAAGCACATCAAACACCACAAAGAAAAAAAAACAAAGCAAAAGAGGAAAGATGAAAAGTTGAAATGTGGATAAACATCCACACTTCTCTTACCATGAGCCCCTGAAATGTTAGCAAAAATCCAGCAAATTGACCAACACAATCATGGAATTAATCATGCTCAAAGGTTCTTGTAAACAAGAAACAAACAACATGCCAAGCATTGCAAATACACGACTTACGCGTCGAAAACATGAAAGCATACATCAACCAGCAAGCAAATCACCCTAAAATATCATGCTTAATGATCATGCAATGATCCAAGGCAATTAGAACAAGCAAAGGGATCAAACAAGCTCAAAACAACACTAGAAAACCATTCTGCTTCAGTGTTAACCGGTTAACCAAATGCGTTAACCGGTTAACCAGCTCAAACCTGCACAAAATACGCACAAAACAGGGGCGTTAACCGGTTAACCATATACGTTAACCGGTTAACACTGATAAAACAGCAACAAATCCTGCAGAAAACAGCATCTCAAAACAGCTTATTCAAATAAGCTTGCACCAGACCAGCAATCAATTACACATGTAAAAATTAGATCAATTCACATTAATCCATATCATTAAGCTCATGAACAATAACATTCGGATCCGGATACAAATCAACCAATCAAATCAAAAAACACAAGCAAATACACAAACACATGGTGGATCTAAAGCACAAGCATGCAAATAAGCTAAAAACAGAGCTAGATCTGAAATTAACCAACCTACAAAGCTGAGGTATGCTTTGGTAATTGTTGATTGAGCTGAAAACAGTAGATCTCGCGCAAAACTTTGAAGATCCGATGCTAAGCTCCACACTCCATGCAAAATAAATGCAAGAACAAGCTCTTGATGCAGAATTTTGGATCCAAAAGCACTTCTAGATCTCAAACCAGATCTGAATCTCCAATAAAACCAGCAAAAAGATGCAAAGAAGCTATGAATGGAGGTTTAGTTCCAAGATCTACACACCTCAAGGCAAGGTTGTGTGATCTTCAAAGAGGAACTTTGAGTGATTTGGAAAGTTGGGAGAGAAAAGTGAGAGAATTGTGAGTGAGAGGAATGAAAATTCAGAAATGAGAGTGAAAAATGAGTGAGAGCCCCTTTGGTTTGGAGGGGAATGGAATAAATATGGTTTAGGTTTGGGGCCCAAAATTTTGGTTTGGGATCCAAAAATATGGCTTGGCATTAGCTTAGAAAGTGATTTGGATTTAGGGTTGGAATAAGGCTTGGATAAATGCTCTAGATCCTTCTCTCAAATTCAAATTAAATCAAATGAATAAAAATCAGAAAATTGGAAAATGGAACCAAAACACACATGCTGAAATTGCTGCTGGAAATTCAAATTTCGCAGCTGTTAACCGGTTAACCATATGCGTTAACCGGTTAACGCATGGAAAATTTGAATTTCCCTCCCTTTGGTGGGAACCTTCAAAAATAGACCTGCACCAACCGTTTCAAGCAAATTTTGATCCATCTTCTCTTTCTAGGGCTCTGAACATGATACCAGGCTTGTGCAAAATGATCCTGTGAGATTCTTGCCAGATCACCATGCTCTTGATTTTGACTTGCAGATTCAGATTTTCCCAGATGACCGATCATATGCCTTATGCTGGAACATGCGAGTGTTATGCTTTATTTTTCTATGCAAAATGATAAGGATATGGTATGCTCATGATGATTATGATATGATAACGATGCTAAACAAGAAGAGGGCAAATTTGGGGTGTTACAAGTGGGTGTACATTTTTTTACTTATTTTCCCTTATTTTTGCCCGAGTCTTTTATTCTGTTTTTGACTCGCCGGGATGCCCTATTTTTTCCTGGACTTACATTCTGTTTTTATGTCCAGCGGGTCATTTTATGCGAAGTATTTTTTAACTACATCTGAATTTACTGGGGACAGGAAGTCTTCACCATCCATAGTGCTGAGCATCAATGCTCCACCAGAGAAGACTTTCTTTACTATGAACGGACCATCGTAATTCGGAGTCCACTTGCCCCTGTGGTCTGTATGAGGAGGAAGAAGTCTTTTCAACACCAGATCTCCTACTAGGTATTCCCGAAGCCTAACTTTCTGATCGAAGGCTTTCTTCATTCTCTTCTGATATAACTGCCCGTGACAGATTGCAGCTAATCTCTTCTCTTCGATCAGACTCAGTTGATTGTAACGGGATCGAACCCATTATGCCTCATTCAACTTGACATCCATTAGTACTCGCAAGGAGGGTAATTCCACTTCAACAGGTAGAACGGCCTCCATACCATACACAAGCTGATACGGTGTTGCCCCAGTGGACGTTCTGATCGAGGTACAGTACCCATGAAAGGCAAATGGTAGCATTTCATGCCAGTCTTTGTAGGTGACCACCATCTTCTACATAATTTTCTTGATATTCTTATTAGCTGCCTCCACAACGCCATTCATCTTTGGCCTGTAAGGAGAAGAATTGTGGTATTGGATCTTGAAGTCCCGGCACAGTTCTGCCATCATTTTGTTGTTTAAGTTGGAACCATTATCAGTAATGATTCGTTCAGGCACTCCATACCGACATATGATGTCTCTCTTCAGAAATCGGTCTACCACTTGCCTGGTGACGTTTGCATACGAGGCTGCTTCAACCCACTTGGTAAAATAGTCAATGGCTACTAGGATAAATCTGTGGCCATTTGAAGCAGTCAGTTCAATCTTCCCAATCATATCAATGCCCCACATGGAAAAGGGCCACGGTGAAGACATTACATTCAAAGGATTCGGAGGCACATGCACTTTGTCTGCGTAAATCTGGCATTTATGACACTTTCTGGCATAAGCACAACAGTCCGCATCCATTGTAATCCAGTAGTAGCCTGATCTTAACAACGTTTTAGCCATTGCATGCCCTCCAGCATGGGTACCAAAAGATCCTTCGTGCACCTCGTGCATCAACAAGTCTGCCTCTGCCTTATCCACACATCTGAGAAGTACCATATCAAAGTTTCTTTTGTACAACGAACCGTCAACATTCAGGAAGAAACTACCAACCAGCTTTCTTAATGTCTTCTTGTCATTGGATGATGCCCCAGGTGGGTATGTTTGATCCTCCAAGAAGCATTTGATGTCATAGAACCAAGGCTTATTATCTTTAGCAAGGTCTGCTGAGAATACGTATGCTGGTATGTCAAGTCTGGATACTGAAATCTGAGGCACAAAGTTGACAGCTTGAACTTTGATCATGGATGAAATGGTAGCCAGAGCATCTGCAAACTGATTTTCATCTCGAGGGATATACTCAAGCTTGACTGTTGTGAAAAATGTGAGTAACCTCCTTGTATAATCCTGGTAAGGAATCAGATGCTCCTGGTGAGTATACCATTTGCCGTTGATTTGATTGATTACCAGAGCTGAATCTCCAAATATAGTTAAAGTCTTGATCCTAAGGTCAATGGCTTCCTCAAGACCCATAATACAAGCTTCCTATTCAGCTTCGTTGTTAGTGCAGTTAAAAGTGAGTTTCGCCGAGTAAGGCATGTGAACTCCTTTAGGTGTAATGAGCACTGCACCAACACCACGACCATTCATATTAACAGCCCCATCAAACATCATAGTCCATTCTTCTTCTGGATCAGACCCTTCAGTGTGAATAGGCTCTTCATGATCTTTTGCTTTTATGAACATGATGTCTTCATCCGGGAAGTCAAATCTCATAGGCTAGTAATCATCAATGGGTTGCTCAACAAGATAATCAGATAATACACTGCCTTTGATGGCTTTCTGAGATGTGTACTGAATGTCATATTCTGTGAGAATCATTTGCCATCTTGCAACCCGTCCGGTAAGTGCTGGCTTCTCAAAAATGTACTTGACTGGGTCCATCTTCGAGATCAATAAGGTAGTGTGGGCCAACATATACTTCCTTAGTCGGCGAGCAGCCCACGCTAAAGCACAACAAGTTTTCTCGAGTAGTGAATAACGCTGTTCACAGTCGGTAAACTTTTTGCTTAGGTAGTAAATTGCATACTCTTTTCGACCAGACTCGTCATGCTGGCCCATCACACATCCCATTGACTCTTTTAATACTGTCAAGTACATTATTAGAGGTCTTCCTTCAATTGGAGGCATAAGGATCGGAGGCTCTTGTAAGTATTCCTTGATTTTATCAAAAGCCCTTTGGCAGTCTTCATTCCACCTGACCGTTTGTTCTTTTCTTAACAACTTGAACAAGGGCTCACAAGTTGCTGTAAGATGAGATATGAACCATGAAATGTAGTTCAATGTACCTAGAAACCCCAGAACTTCTTTTTCAGTCTTTGGTGCAGGCATCTCTTGAATGGATTTGACCTTATCAGGGTCAACTTCAATTCCTTTCTCACTTACAATAAATCCCAGCAGCTTACCGGATCGCACCCCGAATGTGCATTTGTTGGGGTTTAGCTTTAGTTGGTACTTCCTCAGACGCTTGAATAGCTTCAACAGATTCACCAGGTGGTCTTCTTCTGTGAGGGAATTGGCAATCATGTCATCCACATAACATTCAATTTCTTTATGGATCATGTCATGGAATAATGTTACCATAGCCCGTTGATAGGTGGCACCAGCATTCTTCAGTCCGAATGGCATTACCTTATAACAGAATGTGCCCCAGGGTGTGATGAAAGTTGTCTTCTTCATGTCTTCAGGTGACATCTTGATCTGATTATGTCCTGAAAATCCATCCATGAAGGAGAACACCGAGAACTGAGCCGTATTATCGACCAATACATCAATGTGAGGTAAAGGGAAGTCATCTTTCGGGCTGGCTCTGTTCAGATCCCGGTAATCCACACACATCCTCACTTTGCCATCTTTCTTAGGCACAGGTACAATGTTAGCAACCCACGGCGGGTAACTAGTTACAGCAAGGAAACCGGCGTCCCACTGTTTTTGTACCTCTTATTTTATCTTCATTGCCATATCCGGGCGAGTACGACGCAACTTCTGTTTTACTGGAGGACAGTCTTCTTTTAAAGGCAGCTTGTGCATAACAATGTCGGTATCCAGACCTGGCATGTCCTGATAAGACCAAGAAAAGACATCCACATATTCCTGAAGCAAGTCAACAAGTTGCTCTTTCACTGAATCTTGTAGACGGGCCCCGATCTTAACTTCTTTCAAGTCTTCTTCTGTACCAAGATTAACCGTCTCAAATTCCTCCTGATGAGGAGTGATAACCTTCTCCTCTTGTCTCAACAACCTGGCTAGTTCTTCAGGTAGCTCGTAATCTTCTTTAACCCCTTCATCGGCTTGATTAATCGGATTGTCGAAGTCATACAAAGTCATAGCGGTGTTGTTGTCGGTGCAGTCTGGAGGGCACTCTCTGCAAGGGTTTAGATTGGTTCATTTTAGTGATCAATTTTATCTTGCTTAGAAAAAGTGAAAATGAAGTTATTATTTTGAAAAACATTGCCATTTTATTTTTGTACAAAAAATGAAAAATGAAAAACAGTGAGCGGAAAAGAAAAGACTCATTTGCAAAAGATGTCCTAATATTCATTAATTGATCGTTTGTACAAAATACAAGATGGCTCGATTACAAAATGAGCTCTGACATCTTGGGCAAGATGCAGGACTTGATGCATGCTTAAAGACAGGAAATAATAATTACTCTACAGGAGTAACCCTTATAATTTCCTGGGAAGACCAGTTTGAGACATGGTTCCCCGGGATCCTTGGACGTATCCAGTTTTCAAGGTTGTGTTCGTCTTCTGACTCATCTTCAAAACTATTCACAACATCCGGGGTGAGCATCCCCGTGCTGACAAACTTGGGCTCCGTTGCAGCCTCTGGTTGATCTTGTCGAGTTGGTCTGTAACCCAACCCGAATCGATCTTCTTTGTTTTCAACTGGTAGTAACTTGCCCCAGCCTTGAGCGGTACCCTCCTCAACAACCTTCCGGGCTTGTTGATATGATGTGATAGAAGTCCCAGACACAACAGATGCTTCATTAATATTAAGGGCCTCAAACCCTTGAATCATGGTCTCATGGACTCCCCATCCATTTCTATGTACTTATACGTAGCCAGCTGGCTAACAAAGATGTCCTCCTCCCCACATATGGTGATGATTTGGCCTTCCCACTCGAATTTTAACTTCTGGTGAAGGGTAGACGTAACAGCGCCAGCGGCGTGGATCCAGGGTCCACCCAACAAACAGCTGTAGGACGGCTGTATGTCCATCACAAAGAAGGTAGTTTTGAAAGTCCGCGGGCCAATCAACACAGGCATATCAATCTCCCCAAGCACTGATCTTTTAGAGCCATCAAATGCTCTTACCACCAAATTACTCGGACATAATGCCAAGCCATCATACTCTAGCTTCACTAAGACCTTCTTTGGTAGAACATTGAGTGACGACCCAATATCCACCAGTACATGAGACAGAACAACACCCTTGCATTCTAAGGTGATATGCAAAGCCTTGTTATGGTTGCGTCCCTCTGTTGTTAAGTCAGAATTGGTAAAGCCCAGTCCATGACTGGTGTTGACATTTGCAACCACAGTTTCTAGCTGATTAATAGTAATCTCCTATGGCACGTATGTTGCGTGCAGGACTTTCAACAGTGCATTCCGGTGAGCTTCGAAACACATTAACAGTGATAATATGGAGATTTTGGAGGGTGTTTGGTGAAGCTGGTCTACCACCTTGTAATCACTTCTTTTTATGATTCTCGTGAACTCGTCTACATCTTGTTCAAAAGATGTCTTCTGAGTGTCTTTGGCAGATGGCTCTTCAGATACCACATTCTTTCCCTTTGCCTTGGCAGCAGCTTCTGCTTCGGCATTAGGTCTTTGTGTTTTTGAGTCAAAAAGGCGTCCGCTTCTGGTGAAGCCTCCGCCTCCCCTAACATTATCAACTTGTGGAGAAGAGGTTGATGAATCCAGAGTGATTTTCTCCCTGTTGCAGTAGAGATCAGAGCCATAATGCCAAGGTATGGCATTACTGCTTTCATAAGGAACAGGTCCCATGTACCGTAATGGTAACTGGACTGATTGCTGCAGAGGAAGGTACTATAATGGTGTGCGGATCATAGTAAATCGTGACTGGTGATCTGGCAGGAGGTGCCACAGTTTGTTGTTGGAAATTGCTGCTGGGAGGAAAATTTGATGGGTCATAGTAGATTGTAACTGTTGAGACATCTTCGTTAATTTTTGCTGGCGTTGTAGAAGATCCTGTCAATAAAATGGATGCTGATGTTGTAGAAGAAACAGTTGTTGAATTTTGACTTGTTGAAGTGATGGACAGAGTAATTGCTGGTGATGTTGATGAATCGGTAGGAATGATTGTTGTTGCTGTTGTAGGAGAAATTATTGTTGCTGAAGGAATGATTGTTGATGTTGTAGGTGGATCCAGTGTTGCTGAAGCAAATATTGAAGGAGTTGTTGAAGTAATTTGTAAAATCCCATCTTGGATAAGGCCATCTATGCCAATCCTTAGCTTCTCACAACCATTACTAGCTATATTGCACAACTCACAGCAGGCCCCACAGCCTGGGAACACTTGGCATCTCAAAAGTTGAACATTGACTTCAGCCATTGGTGTTTGAATCTGTGCAACATTATCAATCAATGTAGATGATTGGTGCTCTTCAATGGCATTAATCCTAGGCCCACCGTGATTAGGCATAGGATTCCTGTTAACCTTCATCTGTAATGCTCTGCATTTCTCAGTATTGTGACCAGGTGCATTGGAGTGAAAGGCCCACCTGGCATTGACATCATAAATCTTTGGGAGATTGAGAGGATCTGGTGGTGCCAACGTCCTTAACTCAACCAGGTTGAGCTTCAGGAGTTGTGGCAATAAAGAAGCATAAGGCATAGGTATAGGGTCAATTATCCTATTTGCCTGAGATGACCTCTGTTGAAAGGGACGCTGCTATTGGTTGCTATTGTTGTTGTTGTAGGTTCTCTGTGGCGGAAAATGAGATGGTTGCTGATAGTGATGTTGTTGTTGTTGTTGTTGTTGTTGAGGATATAAAGGTTGTTGTGGGACCGAAGCTGGGATGGTAACAGCTACTACTGACCTGTGAGAATATTGGGGCCTGCCCCTGCCTGCATGGATGGCATTAGTTTCACCCGTCCTTCGGGGTCCTGCAAAGGGTTTTTTGGGGTTACTGGAGGAACTTGCACCGTTGTCGGAGATTTTTCCCATCTTCAAAAGACTTTCAATTCTCTCACCAGCTATAACTACATCAGCAAAACTGGTGGAAGAGAAAGCAGCAAGTCTATCAATATAAGTCCCTTGCAATATGTTCATGAACATGTCAGCCATTTCTCTTTCTGACATGGGTGGTTGGACAGCAGTAGTAAGCTGTCTCCATCTTTGAGCATAATTCCGGAAGCTCTCTCTAGAAGACTGAGAAATTCCCATTAGAAGAGTTCTATTGGGAGCCATGTCTAGGTTTTACTGATATTGCCGGATGAAAGCCTCGGCCAAGTCCTTCCAACATCTTATGGTGGCCCTAGTTAGGTGCGAATACCATTCTCTCGAAGCTCCAGTCAGATTGTCCTCAAAGTAGAACATCCATAACTTCTCATCCATGGTATAAGCCTTGAGCCTTCCCAAGAAAGACTGCAGATGAGTGCGAGGACAGGAGGTACCATTATACTTTTCAAAGCATGGGGGTTTGAATTTGTGGGGAATCCTCACCCCATCTACTAGTCCCATATCCATCACGTCAAAACCCAATGAATTCTAAGATTCCAAAGATCTTAACTTTTCGGCTATTTCATCCAATCTTCTATCATATACCTCATCTCCAGCCCCTATAACAGTAAACTGTTCCTCTTGGGGATCCTCTTGCAGGATTCTACCCCCAGCAGTATTACCTTGAACATTCCTTGGGATGTTAACTTCTGGATTCAGATGGGGTCCGTATTCTGGTGGGTCAATACGAGGTTGCCCCCGTTCATTGTTGCTGGTTCCCCCGGTCCCAAGATGAGGCTCCTCAGGAGTTTGTCTTTCCACCAGCTCTCTCAGTCTTTCCTGGATCTGGGCTAAGCCAGTCATGACAGCCATGAATTGAGACATCTGGTTTCTCGTCTCTACTCTCTCATTTGCCATCTGATTTCTGACCTCATTTAGGTCCTGCTGTACTTGCTCCATTTGAATGCCGGGAAGGTTGTTACGAGTCGGGTACTGGTGCGTGCGGTTGACAGGGAACACTCGGCGACGAGCAATGTTTCCTGAGTTCATAACAAAGTTAGAAACAAGAATAATAACAAAAACCTACAAAACAAAAACAAAGTTAGTATGCAATGCAGTATGCTTATTTGTTTTCCAAGGTATCCGATTTGGTTCTTGGTTTTGACCTTTCCAGACCTCGAGGAAGATGCTTGATGTTATTGAGAGAAAGCCCAAATGAAAACAAACCAAAATATATTACAAATGATGAAACATACATAGTCTGTTTTACAATACATGCCCATGGAGGGTCAAAAATACAACAAAAGGAAGAGTACATCAAAAGGAAAGAACAACAAGCAAAGAATCAGACATCCAGTCCAAACTCATCTTCCCTGACCTCTTTCAGGAGTGCCTCAGTCACTGGACCAGCTGGGTGCTTTGTAATGGTCCTAATGAGGAGGTTCCTGGTAGCAATAGCAGTAGTCAGCTTCTTATGCCTGTCCTGGTCTTTTGATCTCTTCAATCCTGCTCTAAGCTTCAACTCTGATATCTCCTTCTGAGCTGCCAACAAAGCTTCCTGCTGCTTCTTCTCATTAGCCTCCAACTGATCAATCTTGGCCTGAGTCTTCAGGTCTTCTTGTGCACGGGCTTCGGTGATCCTGACCCACCTAGCCTGGCTCTATTGTAGATAGTGCTCGGCCCTAGCTTTCTGAATCTTGGCCTCCTTGCAGGCATTCTTCAATATCTGTTCCCCAGCCCTTGCTTTCCTTATGTAGTCTTCTGTCTTTTCAATTTTGGCAAGGTGCTCAACCCTGAGCTTTTCCAATCTCTCAATGTCCAGGCGGCCATCACTACTTTCCCAAAGAGTCTTCCTCAAGGCTTGAGATAGCTGCTCATTCCTTTCCTTCAACTTTTCAAATTCCTCCAGGCTAACTGTTGCTGCAGGCTGTACTGTAGATGGGCCAAGTATGTCTTCCAAGGTGAAAGACATTCTGGTAATCTGAGCTCTGGTACGGGACCAGTCTGAGTACTGAGCTGAAACAACATTGTTACATCTTCCAAGAATAGCTATCCCTTTTGTCTGGATGTTGTCCCAAGCCCAGGATGCTTGTTTGACAACAGCTGAATTAGGTTGCACTTCACAATACAGGGTCTCAGCCAAATCCTGTCCTCTAGGAGGGTGAACCAAGGCATAACCCAGTTGTCTCTTAAACAATAAAGGATTGTAGTTGATGCAACCCTTCACTCCTATCAGAGGCACATTTGGGTATTGTCCACAGCTGGTGATAATGTCCTTGCCTTTGGTGCTCTGGGTGCACCATCTGATATCATCTAAGGTCAAGGCAATAAACCTCTTGGCCCAATTCTTCTGCTGGTGGGGGTTCAAGAAAACATCTAATTTAGGCAGGTGCCTGAGTAGCCAAGAATAAAACAAAGGATCACAACATCTTACCAACTTCCCCCTTTGTTTCTCATTCCTCTGATGAATGGAGTAGTAGAAATCCCCTAGCAATGTAGGTACTAGGTTCTTCAGAAGAAACAGATGGATGGCATTCTTGCTGACAAATTTAGGCTCATCTGCAAACAATATAGCCCTATATATGCTGAGGGCTAACAGTGCACAGACTGCCCTCCACTCTCCTAATGAAGCCTTCAGGATGGCCTGAGAAATCAAGAAGTCCAAATGCAATCCAGGAATCCCAGCTTTTGTTGTCATACTTTGCTCAATAAGGGCAGGCTCCAAGTACAATTCCCTTGCTATCTCTTCACTCCTAGGAGCAGTCATCTCTGGGTTGAAGGGGATCCCCCCTCTGATAGGCAATCCAACCAACAAAGAAAACTCTTCCAGCAGAGGCCCTAACTGAAAGTCTGGAAAGGTGAAACATCTCAATGGAGGGTCATAAAATTGCAAGCATGCGTGGATCATGCTCCTCTGAGAAGGATCAAGGTCCATAACTATATCCAAGATACCCCCATAATGTTCCCTAAATAGTGGGATGTGGTCAGGTGTGATAAGTGACTGGACCTGCCAGATACCAGTCAGCACAGGCTCAAAAAAGTGGTAGGATATGTTGCTCTTCCTGGGGGTAGCCATGAGTGTTGCTAAAGAGGTTGAAGATAAGTGCTGATGAAGATCACAGACTGAGATGCTGAAGGTGGACCACTGACAGACTGATGCAGGTGGTGATGGAGATAACTGAAGCAGACAACTGATGAAGACAGCTGAAGCAGAGGTCTATGCAAAAGAAGGGGTCAAAACCAAAACCAAGATACAATGAAGTGGATACCCTGAAAAGCAAATAAACAAATATATGCAATGATGATATATGCAAATGATATGCAAGGGTTTGTGATCAAGCTGGATCTGATTATCTATCCTGATATAAGGCCCATGTATGTTCAAAAAGTCCAGATGGAGGCTTAGAAATCCAGTAACCAGGGTGGGGGACTCAAATAAAGAGTCACATGTCCAGGGTTAATCGCAAGAACTGTCCAAAGTAGAGTACTCTTAAACAAAACAGTAACAGGGTATGATGTGGCCAAGGGTTCCTGCAAACCTGTAAATAGCCCAACCCCCTCACAGGTGTTGTTATAGAACAAGGATCCTCAGACTTGGATCAGTTATGAGAAGTGTAAACACTTCTAACCCGGAGGTACATTGTTTACAATAACCATAAAAGATCCTCCTCTAATTCGCCTCAGCTTCTGAAGGTCATAATAAAGGTCATCCAGACTTGGCAGGCTTCCCAGATAGCCCTAGCACTACACGAAATTTGTAGCACAGAGTTCTCAAGAAGAAACCCACATCTGAACCGTGTTTCATATTCCCGCACCAGACCGAAATGGAATGGGAAAGAACATGAACCACTCTAGCCTAGGTGTCACTCAGGTCCCAGGTATAGGACCTTAAACTCTCAATGGAACCCCACCCACCAAAACAGAAAACCAGATCCAGCAATGACAGTATGAAATATGCATAAGACTGTAAAGAAAGCAAATAATTAAAGCTGTACATAAAGCAATAAATAAAGCAGAATAAATAAACACACATAGCACATAACACCCCAATAAACACAAATCAAACAAACGCTAGGAGGAACCCACAAAAAGAACCAGAAGCCCTAGTTGCAATATAAGGGTCCCCAGCAGAGTCGCCAAGCTGTCGCTCCCACTAAATGACACCTGGTCAGATAGGGTACAGACGCGAACAGTCGGTGAAAGAGAGAACACGAGGGTGAACTGAAAAGAGTTGCCAGCTAGGCATTTTTATCCCGAAGGAAAGGTAATGCTGCATAAACCTAAGAAAAGATGGATAAGACGGTCGTGAACCAGAGAAACTGAGAAAGGGGGTTGGTTACAACCTAGGAAGGTATTAGCACCCATATTGTCCGTCGTACTCGACGGGATCCACGCTTGAAAGTTTGTGTTTAAAGGGGTAGTGTCAGTGCTATTTTGTGTGCAAAAAGCTGGAAAAGAATGCAAGTGTCAGTGCAAAAGGAATGTGAAGTGAAATGAAAGAGTGTCAGTGCAAGAAAAGAGTGTGAAGCTCAAGACTATGAGGCTTAAAGAATAATGCTGGAAGAGGAAGGAATATACATAGACTTTTGTTCGATAATTGTTAAGTTAGGCCTACGTATCCTCTTGTGCAATGAGGAAGTCAGTGTAAACACCCCAAATTTGCCCTCACTCATTCACACCATGGCTTATCATTCTTTTCATTTGCATAATTCAATCATAGCATCTCATATTACATTTTTGATTCATTGCATTGCTTCTAAGTCATCTGCATCTAGGGTTTGTGATTTGAGCAATCCAAGAGCCTTTTGAGCCACTCCAAAGGTCATCAATCACTTCAAAGGGATCCATGTATGTTCAAGCATCATATTATATCCTCACAAGGTCAAGGAAGTCAAAGAATCACAAGAACTGAGAAAGGCATGGAAGCAGAGCCAGGTTTAACTACACAGATGACCTAGAATTAGGGTTTTGGTTTCAAAGGCCATAACTCCAATTTTTTTGGTCATTCTTGTTTCTGTTGATCTCTATATGGTATAGGGATCATGCATATCAATTTTCATGAAGAAATTCCATGGGGAAGGCATCTGATCAAGAGTTGACTTCTTGAGCAAGTCAGTGTAAAATCAGGGCATCTGAGGCCCCCAATGACCCAACCAAAGGGTGTTCTTCATCATTTTGAATGTTTATGATCTTTATTTGATCATAGAAGATGTTAGAAGTTCACAAAATTGAAGAATTTCAAGCCATTTGCAAAGTTGCCATTTTGGGAAAATGACTTGTAATGGAAACTTGCCATTTTGGGAAAGTTTTTCAACCCTTTCTTTTTGATTTAAAAATGCTTCAAATGAGAAAACTTTGGTCATGAAAGTTGTAGAATGGATCATTCCCTTTTCAAAAAGTACAAGAACTCATTCTAATTCATTTTGGATCAAAAGATATAGCTTGTCAAAGTTGAGGAAAATCACATAATTTCAAGTTTTGTACCAAAGAGGCAAAGTTGCAAAATCTCTTGCCAAGGCAAATTGTAACTACAAATGGAGTTCTAATCTTTGCACAAACATAAACCAATGCCTAAAAGTCAGAATGCACCAAAGGTTTGCCCATTTTCATGACTTATGAATCAAGAAATCCCAAAAGGGCCAAAGTTGGACAAAGTTGCAAAACATCATACAAACCCTAATCCACTTGCTAATTGGCCTCAAGACTGATTCTATGGCTCTCCTCAATCCTTGCAGCGTAGGACACCCCTTTGTCCTTGGCCTACCATTGACCCATACCTCTCTTACACCTAGACTTGACTTTTTGCAAAAAACCCCATACCAATCAGCCTGTGCCACACCAACTATTCTGACCAATCAAGACTTTACAAACACACTTCAAGCAAGCCATTTCATAACATCTTGAAGCCTGAGCACACACACAAGTCAGCATACACAAAAACCCCTCCCCTTGCATTTTCTATCGAATCTCTCAACTCAGCAACTCAAACTTAAAAATTCTTTCACCATTCAACTCACCATGACCCACTGATCATTTCCCACCCCTAACTTGTCCCTGAAACCACCACAATCAAAAACACGATTTCAACACCCCCTTAACCTGAGCTTCTGCAAACTTCCTCTGGAGGCCATATAAACTCCAGCTAAGTGTCAAAAGCTTCTGAGGAGAATCATTGGAGCTTGTTTGAGGCAAAGAGCTGGCCAGAAAGTCCCTGTTTCGAAAGCTCAAGCTCAGGTAGCCATGGCATTTATTTTTCCAGAACTCCCATTTTTAGTTTCTAAATGCTTCCTTATGCTTCACTGATTATCATGGTGTGATTTATTTTGAAAATGAGTGAAAAATGGCCATGTATGCTTGTTCTGAAACTTTGCCCGTGAAATGTGTTTTGGGTTGATTCTTGATCTTGAGTGAAAATAAATGATTTTGATTGCTGGATTCTTGTTTAGAGTTGTCTAATGTTGATTCTGAGAGTTTAGTGGGGTTTCATGGCGTATTGAGGGAGATTGAGTGAGGAGCTTGCCGGAGAAGATGACCGGAACACTGTTCCGGTCATCTGAGAGTCATTAGGGCTTCTGATTAGGGCTTAATCATAATTACGTAGGTTTGAATGTGAGCCGTTCGTTTGCGCGCCAAGTCAACTCCCGCCTCTATGAATTTGAATCTCAGCCATCAGATTGTTTGACTTTCCCTTTTTCCATTTAAATTCATTTTAATTTTATTTGTTTCATATTTATTTTGCACGAATTATTAAAAATAGCTAAAATCATTTAAAAATTATGAAAATTTTTGTCAAAGGTTTCATTAATTTTTAAAACCCAAAAATATTTTTATTTTTATTTTTTGCATTAAAAATCATTTTTAAATCATTTAAATGTTTATTTTTAATTGGTTAATGAAAATTAATTAATTAAAAATGAATTTAGGTATTTAAAAATCACAAAAAAATTCACATTGCATTTAGAAACATTTAGAAACATTATCCAACTCTCAAACCAAATTTCTTTTTTGTTCTTGATGCCCTTTGATCATTTTCATTGGAATTAAATTCATTTTAAGGCAATATTTTTGTGCAAACTTTGAAAAATCCCTTCTGCCTGACCCTTGAGAGTTGGGTGATGATTCTTCTTGCATTGCATCCTTCATGGCATGTAGTTTGTAGGATAAATTTGGTTTGATTTGATCTTGCATTTTCAATTTGTTTAGCATTTTTCTTGTTGAGGTACCCCAAAACCCTAGTAATCTTAGGAAATTCATAACTTACACTAGGTTAAGAGTTGGATCCTCTCCTTTGGGCAGTGAGCTTGTATAGGTTTAGGTTATCTTTGATTGCATTTTCAAATTTTTATCATGTCATTTGCTTCTGGTTTTGGAATTTTTGCTTTGCATGATGCATGTAACCCTAATTTGTGCTTTCCTTTGCATCCATTTCTCATTTGCTTGCATCCAATGACTTGCCATGACATTTTGTGCATCAACATGATTCATAATACATCTTAGGACATATTAGAATCATGTTTGATCATTGCATCTTTCATTTGCCATGTTATATGTCCTTTGCATTCCATAACTTTTCATGTACATTCATGGTTCAAAGCATGTTTCATCTGCATCCATTGCCTTGTATGATCATTCTCATGTCTTGCCTCATGTTTGTATCATCTCTTAGCATCATTAACATCATGTAAATGCTTCTGACCTTGGTTTGCATCATGACATCTCATCTCATTTACATTGCATTTCATTTCTTTTGCTAACTTTTCAGGTGGTAAGTTGTTTTGAGAAGTGGATTTTCCTTCACTTCTCACAATCTCTTCTCATCTCTCTTGCATCTTTGCTGCATTTTGTATGTGTATTAGAGTGAGCTTGCTCATTCATGTTCATCTCTTACCTTCTTTCTTCAATCAACTTGTCTTCTTAAGTGAAGCAAGTTGTTTTGCTTCTCTTTGCCTCTTCCTCCTTTCATCTGTTTCCTTCCTGGTGGTTTCTATGAAGATCTTTCTCTCTTAAGCCTCATAAACCCTAGGATCTCCAAGTATGATAACAATTAGGGTTTGATTTAGTCCCCCATTAGTTTTACCTTTGTGTCATCTTTGAGTCTTCTCTCCTCATCTCATAATCAGGGACTAAACCCTAAAGGTTTTAAGGCTTGGTGATTAAGTTTATGCCTGTATCCTTCTATTAGGATGGAGTGTATAACTTTAATCCTAAGTGTTAAACCCTTAATGTGTTTAAACCATTTAATCAATTCATCTAATAATCATCAAGACATCAAGCTTGTAACTTGGGCCTTGCATTAGGGTTCTAATTCTTCCTTAATTGGTTAAGAAGGACTAACCCTAGTGTTAATGGACAAGTCCCCCTCAAGTTGTCTTACAAATCATAAAATCCATTTCTTCATCATATCATTAACTAAAATCCACTTTAATAAAGGTTTTGTTTTGTCATGAGGTTAATCCCTAATCATGGATTAAGTTGAGGAGTCTTTCTCAGCTTAAATGTTCTCATCTATTATCCTTCTATTGGGATGGTGTAATGAGTCCATTAAATCCCTGATTATGGCTTAAACTCATTACTTAACACTAAACAAAAACAACAAAAACATCTAATTAATCACAAGTATGTTAATGATCTTAATCCTACACCATGGTGATTAAGTGAGAGGTGCTTACTTCGTACTTAAGGTATTCTCATTACCCCTAATCAAAGGGAGGATGTGATGAGTTTACTAACCCATTGGTTTAGGCTTAAGCTCATTCTCTTATGACAAACTTTCAAAAGCAATAAAAGATTGAAAACACAAAACAAACAATAATCGTCTCCTCCAGGATTCTTTTCTCACCTCATTCACTCACAAGCGAGAACTTGCTTCTTCCGTCTAATGCAAGACAGTTTGCACCTGAGCCAGACAGGTCATACACTTGAGCATAGGCAAGCAAGCAGTTCACAAGTCAATTTATCTTTCAGTCTCTTTGAGTCGAACTACGGTGTCCTGACTTCCTCATTGCACGAGAGGATACGTAGGCATAACTTAACAGTTATTGAACAAAAGTCTCTGTATATTCCCCCTCTTCCAGCATCACTCTTTAAGCCTCATAGTCTTGAGCTTCACACTCTTTCCTTGTACTGACACTTCTCTCATGCACTTCACACTTCCCTTACACTGACACTTGCATTCTTTCCAGCTTTGATACACAAATTTCACTGACACTACCCCTTTAAAACACAAATCTTTTAAGCGTGGATCCCGTCGAGTACGACGGACAATCTGGGTGCTAATACCTTCCCAGGTTGTAACCAACCCCCTTTCTCAGTCTCTCTAGTTCGCGACCGTCTTATCCATATCTTTTCTTAGGTTTATGCAGCATTACCTTTCCTTCGGGATAAAAATGCCTAGTTGGCGACTCTTTTCTTTCTGAGTTCACCCTTGTGTGTTCTCATCCCTCTCGCCGACCGTTCGCGTCTGTACCCCATTTGACTTAGCCTCATTTGGTGGGAGCGACAGCTTGGCGACTCTGCTGGGGACCCTTATACTTTAACCAGGGCTTCTGGTTCTTTTTGTGGGTTCCTCCTAGAGCTTGTTTGATTTGTGTTTACTGGGGTGTTATATGCTGATTGTGTTTATTTGCTTTGTTTATTGCTTTATGTACAGTCTTGTTTACTGCTTTCTTTACAGTTTTATACATCATACTGTCATACTGCCATTTTTGCTGGATCTGGTTTGTTGTTTTGATGGGTGGGGTTCTATTGAGAGTTTGAGGTCCTATACCTGGGACCTGAGTGACACCTAGGCTAGAGTGGTTCATGTTCTTTCCCATTCCATTTCGGTCTAGTGCGGGAATATGAAACACGGTTCAGATGTGGGTTTCTTCTTGAGAACTCTGTGCTACAGATTTCCTGTAGTGCTAGGGCTATCTGGGAAGCCTGCAAAGTCTGGATGAACTTTATTATGACCTTCAGAAACTGAGGTGAATTAGAGGAGGATCTTTTATGGTTATTGTAAACACTGTACCTCCGGGTTAGAAGTATTTACACTTCTCATAACTGATCCAAGTCTGAGGATCCTTGTTTTAGAACACCACCTGTGAGGGGGTTGGGCTGTTTACATGTTTGTAGGTACCACTGGCCACATCATACCCTAATAATTGTTTTGTTTAAGAATGCTTCACTTTGGACAGTTCTTGTGATTTAACCCTGGACATGTGACTCTTTATTTGAGTCCCCCACCTTGGTTACTGGATTTCTGAACCTCCATCTTGACTTCTTGAACATACATGGACTTTATATCAAAACAGATAATCAGATCTAGCTTGATCACAAACCCTTGCATGTCATTTGCATACATCATCATTGCATCATTTAACATTTGTTTATTTGTTTTTCAGGGTATCAACATTTACTTTGGCTTGGTTTTGACCCCTTCATCTGCATAGACCTCTGTTTCATCAGCTATCTGCTTCAGCTATCTTCATCAGTTGTCTGCTTTAATCATCTTCATCATCACCAGCATCGGCTTATCAGTGGCTCATCTCCAGTACTAGTCTTGATCCTCATCAACACTGGTCTTCAGTTCTTCATCAGCAGTCATGGCACCCAGGAAGAGCAACATTTCATACCATTTCTTTGAGCCTGTGCTGACTGGCATCAGACAGGTCCAGTCACTTATTACTCCAGACCACATCCCACTATTCAGAGAGCATTATGGAGGTATCCTGGTGTCGTACCTCGAAAAATACGATCCCTCGCGAACGCGGTCGCGGCTGGGCTGACTTGAGAGTCGCCACCTAATTTTATTTATTCCCGAAGAGGGAAATGGAAAATATAGATAAAACCACAAAGAAGGGATAAAACAAGGTCATCGCAAACCATTGTCGGGGTTCGGAAGTCGGTTATGTAGGAGGAAGGTATTAGCACCTCCTACATCCATCGTACTCGATGGGAACCATCTAGATTGTCACGCGCGAAGGAATGTCTATACTTATGATTACTTGTTGAACTAAAGGGTTTATTGATCCTAGGGGCTCGGCAAGGATTGAGATCCTCGTGCCTACGTATTCCCTTGTGCAATGGGAAAGTCAGAGCTTCGTAGTTCGGCCTGATATGGGTATCGGTTGTTGATTTTATTACCTTTCTTCGATGAAAGGATTTAAGAGTCCATTTGCACTAAAGACTATGGATAGTTTATCTCGCCCAACAAGACGAGTGTCCTGCGTCGAAATAATCGGAGCGAGTAACGAAAGCTCGTTATCCCCTTTCTATCGCTTAAGGCTCGTAGCGTGCAATTTTTCTCATCTTTATTGAAGTGTTTTGTTTCCTAAGACCGCTTGATGTTGGATCAAGGGTTTGGATCTAAGAAGTAACATTTTGGTTTTTTTTGAAGTTTAAGGTAAATGCAAATGGAAGTTTTATTTGTTGGTTTTGTTAGCAAGTTACAATGTGCTCGACTCGCAAAGTTGAGGAACTAAGCTAAAGACTAGCTAAGGAAAACAAGCGCAATGCGTTGATTCACTAAGTTGGAAAATGCTAAAAGTGTAAGGTGCAAAGTTCGTGCAGATGGCGATCGAGGAACGATCGACTTACGTGTGTGTATGAAGTGAAGTGCATATGGATGTTTATTTGACGTTGGACCAAAGATTTCGTTTATCTTTGAAATGAATAATCTTAATGTGCGTTCGTTTTTTACTTAGCAATTTATCGTTAAAAAATGCAAAAGTAATCACACGAGTAAGCATTGTATCATGTCACAAGCAAGAAGGATCGAGCATACACAACATTCATCACACTCATAAAATCGAATAAAGGTGAAAGATTAATTAATCAAATTAAATAGAAATATTTAATTAGATTAATTAACAAATTAATTAATCGAATTAAATAAAACTATTTAATTAAATTAATCAATGAAAATGTTTTTTTTAGCCTTTTGAATATTTAAATAGAAATTAAATCGAAAGACATGAAAGAAATCAAAATTCGCACAACACTAATTTAGAAAATATTTTTTTGGGTTTTTTAATCATTAAAAGAGAAAATAATTAATTAATAAAATAAAATAAAATTATTTAATGAAATTAATTAATTAATTAATTAATTAGATTAAATAAAATTATATAAAATAATTAATTAATGAAAATATTTTATTAGATTTTCATAAAACATAACAGAAATAAAAAAGAAAAAGAAACAAATGGGCTGGCTTCCAGTCAGCAAAAGGAGGGTGCTGATAGCCAAAACATAGGCCCAACATAGAGGAAGCCCATGCGCTAGAAGGAGTCTATCATAGACTCAGTCAAACATCATTGACCATGGGGATGATCCCAGACGTTGGATCAAATCAGGATCGAATAACAGATTCAATCAAACGGTGAAAAAACATGATACAACTTAAGGCTATAGGGACACACACATCGGATCACCAGGAAACCAACACAAACGGTGACAAGTGTCACAGGGGGTGACACTTGCCACCCCAAACTCCAGCCAACAAGCTACGGTCATAGCAGCATAAAAATGAAATATATAAAAAAAAGATCCAGTCTCAGATTCCCACTCCGACTCATTTCCTCATTCCTCTTTCTCTCACTCAAGTCTTTCTCTCTCTCACTCTAAAAAAAAAACACAGCAACATCGAAAACCTAGCATGGTTGGAGAAGACAGGTGGCTGACGGCGATGCCACCGTCTTCTCCAGCGAGACACCTCCAAATTCGAAAAGATTCTACATCGACACACCCTTATTCTTCATCCTCGTTTCAAATCTGTTACCAATTTCCTCAAAAACTCACCGCAACTCTAAACCGAAAGCAAACCTAAACTAAACCCTAAATCCCAATTCAAGAAAAATTCAACATGAATAAACAATCAAAATGGATTAGCAAACACGAGCAAGCACGGTGGAGCTTGATTTAGCAGAGAGGCAAAGTTCAAGGATATTACCTCTTGGAGACCTTCTTCAACAAGCTTTTGAGGTTGATCTTTCAGGTAACTCAGCTCCTTTCCTCCCTTCCTTGGTATTCGATGTTCTCTTCTCTTCCTCTGACACTCTCCTGCTGAAGTTTCTCTGTGCTATTTGAACATATTATTCCCTATGTTGTTGTTGTTCTTAGATTGATTCTATGAACGAATCACGAGAGGAGTTTAGCTTATCCCTATCCTAATTTCGATGTGAAATTAGGTAGACATTTTTCTTAAGCTTTGAGTGATTTAGGTGTTTTTTTTGATGAATTTTGTTCTGCAGCTTTTCTGTTTTATGGTAGCTAGGGTTTTTCAGGTGTGTTGGTAGTGGCGTCCGTTTTCACAATGATTGGTGTCCTTTTATAGGTGAATCTGGGAGCTAACTTGGATGCATGAGAAAATCCGTTTTTGAGTGAGAATGATTAGCTGTGAAAATCAACCCGTTGTGGTTGTACGAAAATTCTGTTTGCCGTCGATATCCTGTGGGCCAGCTTGGGGTGAGTCACTCAGTAGTTTTGTCTGTAGTGTAACGAACTTTGGAAACTTTAACCACGTGAAAGTTTATGTTCAGACGCTTTTTTTACCACTGTGAACATGTATCTTTCCTGAATTTTGCAGCTTAGACAACTTTATCTAATATTTGTTGTTTCATTGAGGCAGGGTTCGTGGGCATAGTTGACGAGAAATTGGATAAGGGTTGAGGCATGAGGAGAGACACCATCACCTTTGACATGTGATTGGAAGTTATTACAGGTAATTTCTTGTGATCTTCGGTTTTATTTTCAACAACAATTAAACCTCCACCACTGTACTTCATCTTTGATTGCACGATGAGCATGATTGTAGTAAACCTTTTCACAACATCTTCTTTAAGTCCACTTGCGCACATTAATCAATTCAGTATTTTAACCTTTTCAAATGTGAAACGCGAATCTGACTTGATACAGAAACTGAATTTAGCATTGCCTATCCTTTCTTGCTATCGATTGTCCTGACTTGCACTTGTATATGACTTTTAACCATTTTTCTTGACTGCTGGATGTTATCAATGCACCAGTTTGTAAATTTCTCATGATTTCTTTTAACAGGTCTCACTGATGCTTCTTTAACAGCATTGTGGAATCATTTGCATCACAGTTGGTAGCTGCTGAAGCTTGACAACATTCCTTATTCTTAAACTTCTGGATGTCCTGATTCATGTGCTTTTTCAAATTCCTGCGTGATTCTGGCAGGGTGAGTTGAATAGAAGACAGTCATGGTTAGGACGATAATCTTATTGAAGCAACAAAGATAAGTTAATATTTTTGGGCTGAAACTTAGTATAGGATTTAGGACTTGCTGTTCATGTAAATGTCTAGCAATTCGAATCTCACAATGTTTCTTTTATTTCTCTTTTGGACTCTGCATAAATACTTCCTCGCTTGGGTTCATCTTAATATTCATTTGTTGTAATGATCCTTTGACAAGCTCCTCTTGTATATTCACTGAGCTTGGAACAAAACTTTGGTGTGAAGATTGACTATTATTGATGGATATCTGTGAATCTTATTTCTGTATTTGCCTTAAATACATGTTTGCATTATTCCCTGATGTTGTTCATTGCTATTTGACAGGTTGAGATTTTGGAGCAAGAACTTTGGTTGTTTGCGGACTTTTCAGTCGCCAAAGGTGGTCATCGGTGCCCAAGCAGCACTTGTTGCGACTGATTACTGAAAGTTCACCATTAGGTCCTGTGTGTGCTCGCAGGATGCTTCAAGAATACGCCTTCTGCACTTCCTATTTCATTTTTTTTATGAAGTTCTAAACTGATCTGATCATCGACGAGTTGTGGACTGAGAGTGTTTGACAACGTGATGTTAATAGGCTATGAAACTTGGTGAGACCGGCCCTGTTTCTTCTTAACGTCTGCGTGATTGATTATGTTTGTTCTTTGTTCATAGAGTGAGGCTTGTGCATTGGATCAATGTTTATTGCAGGTTGGTATTGTGACTTTGCAAAATATGTCTGGCTGGTGCAGTTTCGAAGAAAGATTCACTTTGGTTCTAGTATTATTCAAGCTCTCAAGTCTTCAACGAAAAGCTGTAGCTTGTTGATAGAAAATCCGCAAAGGTATTCCTCTCTAAATTCATCAAGGTTTAACACTTAGTGTTGTATCCATGTGGCTTTTTTTTGCTGATTGAAAATAAAGGAAAAAATCTCTGACATAGTTTGAACATGTAGCAAGATGACTCTTTAGCTTGCTTCTAATCCTTCATGTCTTGTTTTTTCATGTACAATCCTTTTTGGGAGCACTTGATATCGCATTGGAAATTGATCCATGAAGGCTCTTAGTGAGACGTTGCACCGAGACCTTTGCTTGTCACAACATATGTGCGAGATGACGGCTCACTTGATGAGAGCAATGGCTTGATCATAGAGCTGAAGTTTAACTCATATGATATGAACCAAGGAAATTAGATCTTCAGTTTTTTCAAGGTTAACAAACAGAATTTGTGTCAATAACTTACAACGACCTTCTCATAATTCACTTTGTATTGTATGCCTTTTTTATAATTTCCCTTGAGTCTATTGAATAGAAGCATGTCATTTCCTGTAATGTTTGAACCTAAATGAACTCTGCAATTTAACTTTGTATTCTTTGAACTTCAATTGACTTTACAATTCTTGGTATTGTATGTCGTAACACACAACATCCCTTTAACTCCAATCAAATTCATCTTATAATTCGAAAATTCTCATTCTCTGGCTTGTATTTAAAAACTTTCAATCATGGCTAAAGCTTCATACCTCAAAACTCCTTGTATCAATTTGAATCATGAATTGTAAAGAAGAATTGGAGCTTTCCACCATGTATCACAATGCTTTGAATTTTCTATTTTGAAATTCGTGAATGTAATTGGAAACTTTCTTTGAACTAAACTCATGATCTCATCCCATTCCTTGGCTCTTGTCGGTCCTGAATTTGAGTGATAAAATTAAAGATACTACAACCGCGTTGGAGTTGAATCCAAAACCAAAATAATATATCTTCACTTCCAAACATGATTTTTGAGGTTAACATGATATGAATCCAAACCTTAAATTAAGCACAAAGCTCTTTTGAATTTACTTTGAATTTGAGCAGAAACATATAACAATCCAAGAATTTATTCCACAAGAAATCAACTCCTCTAGTTATCAATAACTCTAGTGTTAAGATAAGAATTGATTTGATTTGTTGAGCAATCCCTAATCCCATCTGGCAAACTCTAATCCATATAGAGAAATGACCGGAAACAACTATGCCCATACTTGACCTAATAACCTTTCTTGATCCTGATAGCCAATTTGCACCACTTGAAATTAATCAGACAAATGGTGAAAACAACAAGATACATTTTTTTTGCATAGTGGCTAGTAGTATAAACAGATGAAAGTGATATCAGATGATGGGTAGGACAAATTTGGGGTATGACAGATGCCCCTATCTAATTGCCTTGGACCCGAGAAAGTGAACCGCTGCATGGCGTTCAGTTTTAGTGTAAAAGTCAATTAGATATAAGAAGACCCCGAAATTTGTCCGGCAAGAGAGAAAATGCGACACAACTGAAAGGGATATGAGGATGAAATTGGCAATTTGTGCAAAATATCTGAAGTTCTTTGAATTAACGAAGCAGTATCTCAATAAATTTCTCCAGGTCGTATGAAGCAGTTCCTTTCAGTCAAGGCTCTTCAGTGACTCTAGAACAAATGTCTTAACAAAGCATGAGATTCTTTAGTCCATCAAAGCAGTACCTTACCAATGAAGGCTCTTTGTGGATGCTAGAACAATATCTCAAATGGATGGTGCAAGATTTCCCATATCATGTGAAGCAGTTCCTTAAACATTCAAAAATCTTCAGTGTCACTAGGACATCATCTTTACTGAATATGAGATTCTTTGGGTCTTGCGAAGCAGTACCTTTTCAATTAAGGTTCTTCGGAGAATGCCAAAGCAGTATCTCGAACAATGAGATTTCCTAGCTCATCAAAGCAGTGCCCTACCATAAAGGCTCTTTGGGAATATTTAGGGCAGTATCCCGAATAAAATGGTGTAAGATTTTCCCGATCATGTGAAGCAGTTCCTTATATTCAAGGATCTTCAATGATACTAGAACAGTATCTTTATCACAATATGAGATTCTTCGGGTCTTGCGAAGCAGCACCTTTTCGATTAAGGTTCTTCGGAGGAGGCCAAAGCAGTATCTCGAACAATTGAAATTCTCTAGCTCACCAAAGCAGTACCCTACCAATGAAGGCTCTTTTGTGGATGCTAGAACAATATCTCGAATAAATAGTGCAAGACTTTCTAGATGTGAAGCAGTTCCCTATATTTAAGGATCTTCAGTGATACTAGAACAGTATCTTAAACACAACATGAGATTCTTCGGATCTTGTGAAGCAGTACCTTTTCGATTAAGGTTCTTCGGAGGGCTCCAAAGCAGTATCTCAATCAAATCTTCCAGGACGCTCTCTGCTTGGAGAGCACCGAAGATGGTGGACAAAATCATCATCAACTATAAAGCTTGAAGAATGATTTGCTGGGGAAAATAAATCCGTAATCGTATGCGGGATATCATCTCCTTCCAGAGGAAAACCATCAACTTTGAGAAAGGAAAGTCCTGGATGCATGTCCTGGATCCTGTTATGCTATTCAGTTGTGCCCTCGTACATTGCATGATGCACGATGATTCTTATGAAAATGAAATTACAAATGATTCTTATGCAAATGCTTTGTTATATGCTAATGATTAATATGATTGTGTTTGATGACATTCTTGTTTTTTGGACAAAAATGCTATGCATGCCATGCTTGTGACAAAGCAAATGGTTGTATATGCTGGAGGTAAGCTTTTTGATGGTTGCCAACGAAATTGGACTTTGGAAAGATGCCACTCCACGGGTGGACTTTCGTTTTTTTGATGGTTTTGAAAGCAAGGGTGAAAAGACTCACTAGGTATCAACTCAGGGTTGAGAAATCAAAGGTATCAACACGGGGTTGAAAAGCTAAAGGTATCAACACGGGGTTGAGAGAGGAAAGGTATCAACACAGGGTTGAGAAAACAAAGATATCAACACAGAGTTGAAAAGGTAAAGATATCAACACGGGGTTGAAAAGGCAAAGATATCAACACAGAGTTGAAAAGCAAAAGATATCAACACGGGGTTGAAAAGGCAAAGGTATCAACACGGAGTTGAGAAAGGAAAGGTATCAACGCAGGGTTGAGAAAACAAAGATATCAACACAGAGTTGCAAAGGTATCATCAACACAGGGTTGAAAAAGGTAAAGATATCAACACGGGGTTGAAAAGGCATCGAGGTATCAACACGGGGTTGGAAAGGTAAAGATATCAACACGGGGTTGAATAAGATTGGATTGTGAGAAATGCCAAGAGGACTTGGACCTTTGCGTTGTGCCAAACACTGTTGGACTTTTGAGATGTGCCAAACATAGTTGGACTTTTGGCTTTCTAGTAGTTGCCACCATAGTGGACTTTTTAGGAATTATGGTGAAAGGTATTGACTTCTCGACACTTGGTATCCGACGATACTCTAATCAGATGATGGATGCGACCATTTGTGGTGTCCCCAAGTTTGATCTATTGTTGAAGTGGTATGTTGCTGACAGAATTTCAACTTCTTTGACTGATGTCATGATGACTTTAAAATGAGCGTAGCGACATAATCAATGCATGTTGATTATGCTTTGGCTTAGCCCTAAAGCCTCATTTTATCACTGCCTTGCCCCAGTCTGCGGGGATTTTGAATGAATCTTCTTCGAATAGAAGCCTTGGGGAATAATTGTATCATGACCTGACACGTTACAAATTGCCCCAGTATATGGGTCTCATGGGGAGTTGCCCCTGTCTGAGCCTTTGGAAGGAATCATCTTGAATTTGGTGATCATGAATTATCTGTCCCAGATAGGCTGCTAATTGAGATAGTCTAATTCTAATGCTTGGAAATTTGACTTTCGACCAACCAATTCCTAGGTCCACATAGTCATTGAAAGCCTTGCCCCTGATATGGAGTGATCTTGATTCGAGTCAACGCCAATGAATTCTCAAGCTCATCTTTGACTTTTCCTTGCTTGGAATTTCTTTAGACACTAAGTACTGACTTGCAATTAAAATTTATTTGTACAAAAATGGTAATTTTAATGCAATATTCATGCGAGTTTTGAAAAAATCATTTATTTGAATGATGTGATAGTGTGTGATGAATGGCTCGATTGTCCAAACGTTGTGCTGATTTAGCTAGTGATTTGTGATACAACAAGGAGAAGATTAGCAAATCTTTTAGGAGTCAGTTTACGGAACCTTGCTGAAATACGCTTTCAGAATAAACCCTGCTTTAATTAGGTCTTTTGAGGGTTGTATCGTGGTCTGGTTCACGGTTTATGAAACAAAGGATATAGGCTCAAATATTTTTGTACCCACCCAACTTCGTGATGTTCTCCAGTCCTACGTTCAGTTAAATGACGCACACATTTGTCTCCTATGAGAGCTTGAAGGTGTAATGGTTGAAGGTGATTATTCAAGACCTTTCTTACAATGGCAGTCACCTTATTCATTTTTCTGGGATGTTAGTGACCCTTTTGGTATTGGATAAGATGGTCACTGCAACTTATTTTGTTTGTTTTTTTTTGTCGAGGATTTGAGGACCTCTTTCTACTATTTTTCTTTTGTGATCCCTAAATTTTGCATGGACCGTTATTTTTGAAGTCTTTAGTCCATCGGGATTGCCCTAAATCTTGCCTAAGTTTCCTATTAGGATGTTCAACTTAGCAGGCTTTTTATATTATTATTTTTGTTGAAGGATTGTGACTGCCAAGTCATTGGTCATGGATGGATCTCCGGATTGGAATGTTTCACCTTGTAGTTTAGATGTACAGTCAGGTTAACTGAACACTACCCTGCCCCGGGTTAAGCGTAAGGGTTTTGAATATTCGAAATAAACTCCTATTTCTATGCTCGAAGTGGTTGTCTAGGGATTAACTCCTTATATCTCCAGTGTCTGGGGATTTGAAACAATGCCTGTATATCATCAACAAGATTCTTTCGGAAAGCATATTATCAGCGATTATGGGTATTTTGTTTTCGTCATCCTCCCTCAAATATTTACTAACAATGTGATAAAGGAGGTAAAGTGCATTTTTTTTATTTTTTTGCAATAAGTGGGAAAATGTGAGTGAATACGAATGGATTTGTTCAAAACATGCATGTTCATTACATTAATATTACCATTAAAGACAATCAGTTCTTAAAAGCAAGAAGTATTTAACGGAAAAGAAACTCCAAATACAAAGTAATGATATGAGCTAAAGATTGCCAGTGTTGAGGAACTGGGCTTTGATTTACTGTTGGGGAACCTTAATTCAGAATTGCTCTTCAAGATCAGTTTGAGAACCATCTTCGCATGTACTCTCAGCAACTTCTTCCATAACATGGATTGATGAGCCCGCCTGATTGTGGATTTGAATTCCTTGAGGTGTGAATGAGATTACCTTGGAATCAATAAGATCCTGGACTTTATTTTTGAATTGTTGACAATCATCAGTTGAATGTCCCGGTGAGTTGGCATGGAAGCCACAATAAGCATTAGGATCAAAGTTTGGTCGATGTGGAAGAGGCATTGGGTCTATCTTCCTTGTCTCTACTAATCCACTATTAATCAAACGTGGAAGTATGTGACTGTGAAGCATCGGTAATTGATCAAAATGCCTTTTTGGTCTTTTAGCGTAGTAAAGACGCCGTTGCGGAGTACGTTGTTGTTGCATTGGCTCTTGATGTGCAACTTGTTGTCGATATTGAGGAGGTCCTCTGCATGGGTGTTGTTGGTAAGGCACTGGAGGTGGAGTTTGTAGAGCTTCCCAAACTGCATTAATTTCCTCCTCTGTTTCTTGGGAACCGACAATTGATTCGCTTTCACTAGTCTGGACGTTTGAGGTGTCCTGTACTTTTCTACTCTTGAGTAGGATCTCAATTCGTTCTCCAACTGGCACCAATTGTGAAAAGCCAGGAAAAGAGCTGCCTATCATTCTTTCGATATACGGACTTTGCAAACTATCCATAAATAAGCCAACCAGCTCTTTCTCTAAAATTGGTGGTTGAACACAAGCAGCTAACTCTCTCCATCTTTGAGCATACTTTTTGAATGGTTCATCGCTTTCTTGAGATAACCCTTGCAGTTGTATACGGTCTGGAGCCATGTCGAAATTGTAGTCATACTGCTTCATGAAAGCACTGGACAAGTCCAACCATGATTGGATGTGGCTACTCTTTAGCTGTGTGTACCAGTTCAATGATGCTCTACTCAAGCTGTCTTGGAAACAATGAATCATTAGTTTATCGTTCCTAATATGAGTGGTCATTTTTCTACAGAACATCACCAAATGATTCTTTGGACAACTATCTCCTTCATACTTCTCAAATTTTGGTATTTTGAATTTAGGAGGGATTACCACATCAGGCACTAAACATAAGTCAGAAGCGTTCAGACCAAAAGCATCATGTCCTTTAAAGGCCTCAAATTTCTCTTCCAACACACGACATCTTTCAGCAAACTCAGGATTTTGAGGTTGTTCAGCATTCAATACCAGGTTTGACCCTTTGGGATTAGGCGCGGAGATTGAAAAGCTATGATACTCCATGGCGTCAACTGATGAAGAATTCTCATTCCTGACAATGTGACACTTTTGTGTAATAGAATCCCCAACTGCCGTTCGTTGAATGTTGTCCTCTCTTTTTGCCAAGGCTATCATGGCCTCCACAAGTTGCTCCACTTGTTTCTTCATTGAGTCTACATCTCCTTTTAAATTAGCATGGCTTCGCTCCAAAGGATCCATAATCCTTAAAGCTACTTCAAGTCAAATACAAGTGTCGAGGAATCAACTCTGATATGGACAAAGGATGGATAATCTCTTTTTGTTTTTGGGAAAATGATATGCAATGCGTATGAAATGGTATGCAAATGAAATGCAAAATCCAGGATCATAGGACCAGAGGTATGGATGGAGGATACTTTGATTATTCTACTCACAAGGATCTCACTGGGTGACCTCTACAGTTTTAGGGATCCCAAAGTTAATAACTCATATGGATGTTCATTACACGCGCCATTAACATGACGGTTAATTGACTCCACCATATGAATTTCGTTTGGGTGAGATCTTCGTATCGAGTCACACAAGAGAGAAGTCTCCTGGTACCCCATACTACGTGATCGTCGACACGAGGTTTAAAACAAAGTCCTGGAGTTATGGAACTTTCTCAAATGTTTGATGCACGTGTCAATTTTGACAGTCAACCAACTCCATTGAGTAAGTCTATTCCAAGTGAGGTTTTCGTATCGAGCCACGCGAGGGCGAACCCTGGTGCCCTAATACTATGCAACCATCAACCGAAGTTTTAACCAAAAGGTTCTAAAGGTCCTCAGAGTCAACGACTTTAATGAAAACAACTGAGCACACACGCCAAGAGCTTGACGGTTGTCAGTATTTCCATTAAAATCTACTCCGAGTGAGGTTTTCGTATCGACAACCCACGAGAGAGGTTCCCTCGGGAGCCCATACTACATAACCTCGCTAACTTATGCTTACACTCATAGACCCGGGTATAGAGCCTTTCCCTTAAGTTGTTTTGATCAAAGTATCATTCCAGTACCAAAGATCCACAATAAGAATATAAAACGGAAAGCGATAAGAAAGCGATAAACAAGTAACATATAAGCAAACATCCAAACAAGCGTGGAAACCTAAATTAGGCTCGACTTGCATAGGGGTGAACCAGTCCCCAGCAGAGTCGCCAGCTATCGTACCTCGAAAAATACGATCCCTCGCGAACGCGGTCGCGGCTGGGCTGACTTGAGAGTCGCCACCTAATTTTATTTATTCCCGAAGAGGGAAATGGAAAATATAGATAAAACCACAAAGAAGGGATAAAACAAGGTCATCGCAAACCATTGTCGGGGTTCGGAAGTCGGTTATGTAGGAGGAAGGTATTAGCACCTCCTACATCCATCGTACTCGATGGGAACCATCTAGATTGTCACGCGCGAAGGAATGTCTATACTTATGATTACTTGTTGAACTAAAGGGTTTATTGATCCTAGGGGCTCGGCAAGGATTGAGATCCTCGTGCCTACGTATTCCCTTGTGCAATGGGAAAGTCAGAGCTTCGTAGTTCGGCCTGATATGGGTATCGGTTGTTGATTTTATTACCTTTCTTCGATGAAAGGATTTAAGAGTCCATTTGCACTAAAGACTATGGATAGTTTATCTCGCCCAACAAGACGAGTGTCCTGCGTCGAAATAATCGGAGCGAGTAACGAAAGCTCGTTATCCCCCTTTCTATCGCTTAAGGCTCGTGGCGTGCAATTTTCCTCGTATTTATTGAAGTGTTTTGTTTCCTAAGACCGCTTGATGTTGGATCAAGGGTTTGGATCTAAGAAGTAACATTTTGTTTTTTTTTGAAGTTTAAGGTAAATGCAAATGGAAGTTTTATTTGTTGGTTTTGTTAGCGAGGCACAATGTGCTCGACTCGCAAAGTTGAGGAACTAAGCTAAAGACTAGCTAAGGAAAACAAGCGCAATGCGTTGATTCACTAAGTTGGAAAATGCTAAAAGTGTAAGGTGCAAAGTTCGTGCAGATGGCGATCGAGGAACGATCGACTTACGCGTGTGTATGAAGTGAAGTGCATATGGATGTTTATTTGGCGTTGGACCAAAGATTTCGTTTATCTTTGAAATGAATAATCTTAATGTGCGTTCGTTTTTTACTTAGCAATTTATCGTCAAAAAATGCAAAAGTAATCACACGAGTAAGCATTGTATCATGTCACAAGCAAGAAGGATCGAGCATACACAACATTCATCACACTCATAAAATCGAATAAAGGTGAAAGATTAATTAATCAAATTAAATAGAAATATTTAATTAGATTAATTAACAAATTAATTAATCGAATTAAATAAAACTATTTAATTAAATTAATCAATGAAAATGTTTTTTTTAGCCTTTTGAATATTTAAATAGAAATTAAATCGAAAGACATGAAAGAAATCAAAATTCGCACAACACTAATTTAGAAAATATTTTTTTGGGTTTTTTAATCATTAAAAGAGAAAATAATTAATTAATAAAATAAAATAAAATTATTTAATGAAATTAATTAATTAATTAATTAATTAGATTAAATAAAATTATATAAAATAATTAATTAATGAAAATATTTTATTAGATTTTCATAAAACATAACAGAAATAAAAAAGAAAAAGAAACAAATGGGCTGGCTTCCAGTCAGCAAAAGGAGGGTGCTGATAGCCAAAACATAGGCCCAACATAGAGGAAGCCCATTGTAAACACCCCAAATTTGCCCTCACCCATTCACACCATGGCTTGTGATCATTTCATATGCATAAACTCAATCATACCATCTCATATCTCAATTTGGAGTCATTGCATTGTTCCTAAGTCATCTGCACCTAGGGTTTGTGATCTGAGCAGTCCAAGAGCCTCTTGAGCCACTCCAAAGGCCAAAAATCACTTCAAAGGGGTCTATGTGTGTTCAAGTATCATATTATATCTTCTCAAAGTCAAGAATGTCAAAAAATCACAAGAACTGGGATTGGTGTAGAAGCAGAGCCAGGCTTGACTGCACAGATGACCTAAGATTAGGGTTTTGGTTTCAGAGGCCATAACTTCAAATTTTTTGGTCATTCTTGTTTCTATTGGTCTCTATATGGTATAGGGAGTATGCATATCAATTTTTATGAAGAAATTCCATGGGGAAGTCATCTGATCAAGAGTTGACTTTTCAGATAAGTCAGTGCAAAATCAGGGCATCTGAGGCCCCCAATGACCCAACCAAGGGGTGATCTCCATCATTTTGAGTGCATATGATCTTTATTTGATCATAGAAGAAGTTGGAAGTTCACAAAATTCAAGAATCTCAAGTTTTTGCAAAGTTGACTTTTTTGGGCAAGTTTGACTTTTAATGAAATGTCACTTTTTGTAACTTTTTCAACCCTTACTTTTTGATCCAAAAATGCTTCAAATGGAAAAACTTTGGTCATGAAAGTTGTAGAATAGATCTTTCCCTTTTCAAAAAGTACAAGAACATGACCTAATTCATTTTGGATCAAAAGTTATGGTTCATCAAAGTTGGCTAAAATCACTAAAATTCAAGTCATGCACCAAATGAGAAACTTGCAAAATTTTGTACCAAGGCAATTTGTGACTTCTAATTGATGTCAAACCATCACACAAACATCACATGTGACCTAAAAATCAGAATGGACCAAGAGTTTCTCATTTGTTTGGCCTTTGGAGCAAGATATTTTCATGAAAAGCAAAAGCAAAGTCAAGTTGCAAAAGCTCATGATCACTTCCCATCCACTTGCTGCCTTGGATGCTGAACCACCCTAGCCTTTCCCCTCACCATGCTGCGCAGCCCACATCCCTTGTACTTGGCTAGAACAAGACCCATACCTTCTCTTACACAAAGTTGACATTTTGCAAAAGCCACCATACCAATCAATAAAGGGCATGTCACATCTTCTGACCAATCAGCATTGTTTATACAAACAATTTGCAAGCCAAACATGATAACACACAAGCCTGGAACCAGCAAGAACAACACACTCTCATTTTTCACCCTTGAAGCAAAAGCTTTCGAAACTCAGTGTACAAGCTACAAACTCACAAACAAACTTCATAGAACTCATCACCACATCCTTCTGATCATTTCCCTGCCTTCATTCATCCTTGAAACACCATATAAGCCAAACACGATTCTCACCTGAGCTTGAACAGAACCTGTTCAAACTCTTAAACCAGCCACCATAAACTCCTTCCAAGCATCCAGACATCATCAAGGGACCAAAAGGAGTGGATTGCATAAAGAGGAGAGGTCAAAAAGTTGCTAGGTTGAAAGCTTCAAAACTCAGGTAGCTCAAGAACTTTTTTTCCAGAAATGATTTTTAAAGTTCCTAAGTTGTTCTTTGTAGTTCACTGATCACTCTGATGTCTTTGTTTTTGAAAATGGTGGAGAGATGAGAGTTTAATCTGTTTCTGAAACTTTTTGCCCTAAGATTTGTTTGCTTCGATTCTCTTTGATTATGAGTGATAAATGATGTTTAAGTGAGGGGTTTGATTCGTTTTAGGGTGGGGAAGATTCCTGGATAGTTGGTTTTCATTTTCATAGCGTGTAGAATGATTTAGCATTTGATCTCGCCGGAGAAGATGACCGGAACCACTGTTCCGGTCATCTGAAAGTCATTAGGGCAAAATTAGGGCTTAATCACGTAATTAGCCAAGTTTGAATTCCAGTCGTGGGATCTGGCGCCAAGTCAAACGCGCGCGTGTTTCATTTGAATCTGGACCTTAGGATTTGATTACTTTCCATTTTTCAGCTTTATTTTATTTTATTTTTCATATTACTTCATTTGATTTGTACAATTTATTAAAAATAGCAAAAATACTTTAAAAATTCTGAAACTTTTTACACAAGTTGTTATTTAATTTCAGAACACAAAAATATTTTCATTTTTATTTTTAGCATTAAAAAAGTATTTTTAAATATTTAAAAGTTTCTTTTTAATTAATTAATGAGAATTAATTAATTAAAAATACTTTTAGGTATTTAAAAATCACCAAAAAATTCATGAAACATTTAAAAACATTTAGAAACATTGTCCAACCCTCAAACCAAATTTATTTTTTGACCTTGATGCATTTTGAGAATTTTCCATGGAATTAAAATCATTTTGATGCATTATTTTGATCCAAACTTCCAAAAATCATTTCTGCCTAACCATTGAGAGTTGGACTTTGATTCTTTTTGCATTGTGTTTAGCATATCATGTAGTTTGTGAGATTAAATTGGCATGATTTGATCTTTCATTTTCCATTTGTTTGGCATTTTTCTTGTTAAGGAACCCTAAAACCCTAGAAAACTTAGGAAAATCATAACTTGAATTTGGTTAAGAGTTGGAACCTCTCCTTTGGGCAGTGAGTTAGTATAGGATTAGGGTCCCTTTGAGTGCATTTTCAATTTTTTGTATTGATGTTTGCTTCTGATTTTGGTTTGTGTTTGTTGCATTGATCATAAACCCTAATTTGGGCTTCCTTTTGCATTCATCTTGCATTTGTTTGCATAACATGACTTGCCATGACATTTTATGCATCCATTTGGTTCATTAGACATCTCAAGACATATTGAAAGCATGTTTGATCATTGCATCTTGCATTTGCCATGTCGTATGCCATCTGCATGTCATAACTTTTCATGTATGTTCATGTTTCTTAACTTGTTTCATTTGCATCCATGAGCTTGTATGATCATCCCCATGCCTTGTCACATGTTTGTAGCATCTTATATCATCATTATCATCTCATATGTGCTCCTGGTTTTGGTTCACATCATACCATTTCATTTCATTTTGCATTGCATTGCATTTCTTTCACTAACTTTTCAGGTGGTAAGTGACTTTGAGAAGTGAATTTGCCTTCACTTCTCATAACTTCTCTTCACCTCTTTTTACATCCTTGCTGCATTTTTTTTGTATGTGTGTGAGATTGAGCTTGCTCATTCTTCTTCTTCTCACTTTCTTCCTTCAAGTGACTTGACTTCTTAAATGAAGCAAGTTGCTTTGCTTCTCCTGATCCTTTCATCTGCCTCCTGGTGGTTCCATTGAAGACTTCTCTTGAAAACCTCACAAACCTTAGGAACAACCATGTATGACAATGATTAGGGTTTTGTTTAGTCTCCCCTCTTAGTTTTTACCTTTGTGTCTCATTGAGTCTTCTCTTCTCACCTCATAATCAAGGACTAAACCATAAAGGCTTTAAGGCTTTGTGATTAAGTTTATGCCTGCATCCTTCTATTAGGATGGAGTGTATAACTTTAATCCTAAGTGTTAAACCCTTAATGTGTTTAACCCCTTTAATCAAACCACTTAATAATCATCAAGACATCAAGCTTGTAACTTGGGCCTTGCATTAGGGTTCTAATTCTTCCTTAATTGGTTAAGAAGGACTAACCCTAGTGTTAATGGACAAGTCCCCCTCAAGTTGTCTTACAAACCATAAAACTCACTTCATCATCATATCATTAAATAAAATCCACTTAACCAAAGGCTTGTTTTGTCATAAATTTAATCCCTAATCATGGATTAAGTTGAGGAGCTTTCCTCAGCTTAAACACTCTCATCTATTATCCTTCTATTAGGATGGTGTAATGAGTTTGTTTAATCCCTGATTATGGCTTAACCTCATTACTCAACACTAAACAAGAACACCAAAAACATCTAAATAATCACAAGTAGGTTAATGATCTTAATCCTACACCAAGGTGATTAAGTGTGAGAATCTGACTTCACACTTAAGGTATTCTCATTACCTCTAATCAGAGGGAAGATGTGATGAGTTTACCAACCCATTGGTTTAGGCTTAAGCTCATTAACTTATGACAAACATCCAAAAGCAATAAAAGATTGAAAACTCAAAAACAAACAATACTCGTCTCCTCCGGGATTCTTTTCTCATCATCTCCACTCATAAACGAGAACTTGCTTCTTCCGTCTAATGCAAGACAGTTTGCATCTGTGCCAGACATATCATGCACTTGAGCATAGGCAAGTAAGCAGTTCACAAGTCAATTCATTCTTTCAGTCTCTTTGGGTCGAACTACGGTGTTCTGACTTCCTCATTGCACGAGAGGATACGTAGGCATAACTTAACAGTTATCGAACAAAAGTCTCTGTATATTCCCCCTCTTTTCAGCTTTATTCTTTTAGCCTCATTATCATGAGCTTACTCTCCTCCTTACACTGACACTGTATATATCACACTTTGCACTTTTTATACACTGACACCTGTACATTTTCTTCCAGCTCTCTTTATACACAAATTGCACTGACACTACCCCTTTAAAACACAAATCTTTTAAGCGTGGATCCCGTCGAGTACGACGGACAATCTGGGTGCTAATACCTTCCCAGGTTGTAACCAACCCCCTTTCTCAGTCTCTCTGGTTCGCAACCGTCTTATCCATCTCTTTCTAGGTCTATGCAGCATTGCCTTTCCTCCGGGATAAAAATGCCTAGCTGGCGACTCTTTTCATTCCCTGTGAGTTCACTCCTGTGTGTCCTCACACCCCCCTTTTGCCGACCGTTCGCGTCTGTACCCTATTTGACCCGGCTTCATTTGGTGGGAGCGACAGCTTGGCGACTCTGCTGGGGACCCTTATACTGCAACCAGGGCTTCTGGTTCTTTTTGTGGGTTCCTCCTAGCGCTTGATTGATTTGTGTTTACTGGGGTGTTATGTGTTATTTGTGTTTGTATATTTGTATTTATTTTTGCTTTATGTACAGTTGCTTTACTGCTTTCTTTATTACTTTATGCATATCATACTGTCATACTGTGCTGGCTGGATCTGTTTGTTTGCTTTGGTGGGTGGGTGTTCTATTGAGAGTTGAGGTCCTATACCTAGGACCTGAGTGACACCTAGGCTAGAGTGGTTCGTATTCTTTCCCATTCCATCTCGGTCTGGTGCGGGAATATGAAACACGGTTCAAATATGGGTTTCTTCTTGAGAACTCTGTGTTGCAGATTTCCTGCAGTACTAGGGCTATCTGGGAAGCCTGCTAAGTCTGGATGGCCTTTAGTATTGACCTTCAGAAACTGAGGTGAATTAGAGGAGGAACTTTTATGGTTATTGTAAACACTGTACCTCCGGGTTAGAAGTGTTTACACTTCTCATAACTGATCCAAGTCTGAGGATCCTTGTTTTAGAACACCACCTGTGAGGGGAATGGGCTGTTTACAGGTTTGCAGGTACCCTTGACCTCAGCATACCCTGTTACTTTGATTTGATTAAGAGTACTCCATCTTGGAATAGTTCTTGTGATTCTAAACCCTGGACATGTGGCTCTTTATTTGAGTCCCCCACCTTGGTTACTGAACTTATAGACCTCCATATGGATTTCTTGAACATACCTGGACCTATATCAGAGCACTTTTGATCAGATCCAGCTCAGTCACAAACCCTTGCATATCATTTGCATACATCCTCATTGCATCATTTTGACATTTGTTTATTTGTTTTTCAGGGTATCCATCTTCATTTTTGGCTTGGTTTTGACCCCATCATCAGTATAGACCTACCTTCATCAGCATCTACTTCAGTTATCAGCTACCTGCTTCAGTCACCTGCACCAGCCAATCAGTGGCCCATCTTTCAGTATTATCATCAGCACCTGTCTCAACTCATCCTCAACATCATGGCACCTAAAAAGAGTAACATCTCCTATCACTTCTTCCAGCCTGAGCTAGCTGACATCAGGAGGATTCAGACCCTGATCACTCCAGACCATATACCACTCTTCAGGGAGCACTATGGAGACATACTTGATATGGTTATGGATTTGGACCCTTCACAGAGGAGCCTGATTCATACTTGCCTTCAGTTTTATGATCCCCCACTGAGGTGTTTCACTTTTCAGGATTTTCAGTTGGGCCCTTTATTAGAAGAGTACTCATCATTGGTTGGTATACCTATCAGGGGTGGAGTCCCTTTCAACCCTGAGATGGTCTTTCCTGGTAATGAAGAAGTAGCAAAGGCATTGCATCTGGAACCAGTTCTGATTGGGCAGCATATGACTACTAAGGCTGGAATCTCTGGCCTGCATCTGGATTTCTTGATCTCTCAAGCTACCTTGAAAGCTTCTATGGGAGAGTGGAAAGCAGTCTGTGCTTTATTGGCCCTGAGCATATATGGGATCATATTATTTGCAGATGAGCCTAGATTCATTAGCAAGAATGCAATCCATCTTTTCATTCTGAGGAACCCAGTGCCCACTTTATTGGGGGATTTTTACTACTCAGTGCACCAGAGGAATGAGAAGCAGAGGGGAAGATTAGTGAGGTGTTGTGCTCCTTTGTTCCATACTTGGCTTCTCAAGCATTTGCCCAAAACAGATGCATTTTTGAATCCTCATCAGCAGAGAAACTGGGCTAGAAGACTCACTGCTTTGACTTCAGCTGATATCAGGTGGTGCACTCAAAGCACAAAGGGCAGGGATGTCATTACCAGCTGTGGGCAATTTCCCAATGTGCCCCTGATAGGAGTTAAGGGTTGCATTAATTACAACCCTCTGCTGTTCAAAAGACAACTGGGCTATGCATTGGTCCACACTCCTAAGGCACAAGACTTGGCTGAGAGTCTTTACTGTGAGAACAAGCCCAATCTAGCTATTGTCAGGCAGGCAGCCTGGGCCTGGGAAAATGTTCAAACTAAGGGAGTAACCATTCTGGGGAAGTGCAACAATGTAGCATCAGCACAATACTATGAATGGTCCCATGCCAGGGCTCAATTTTCTGGGATGCCCTTTACCATGGAGGATATGCCTGGGTCATCCTCAGCACCACCTCCTGCCACTGTCAGCTTAGAGGAGTTTGAGAGTTTGAAAGAAAGAAATGAGAAGTTGACTCAGGCTTTGCAGAAGACCCTCTGAGAGAGGAGTGATGGTAGGTTGGATATTGAAAGGTTGGAAAAGTTGAGAGTAGAGCATCTGGCCAAAATTGAGAAGTCTGAGGATTACATCAAGAAGTCTAGGGATGGGGAACAGATCTTGAAGAATGCCTGCAAGGAAGCCCAATTCCAGAAAGCCAGGACAGACTTGTATCTGAAGGAGAGTCAAGCTAGGTGGGTCAGGATCACCGAAGCTCGTACTCTGGAGGATAAGAGGGTCCAAGACAAGATAGAGCAGCTGGAAGCTAGTGCAAAAGAGCAGCAGGAAGCCCTGGCAGCAGCCCAGAGGGAGATCTCAGAGCTGAAGATCAAAGCTGGAGTGAAGAGGTCAAAGGACCAGAGTCAACACAAGAAGCTAACTGCAGCTGTTACTACCCGGAATCTCCTTATCAGGAATCTCACGGAGCGTCCAGCTGATCCTATGACTGAAGCACTTCTCAAGGAAGTTCAGGAGGATGAGTTTGGTCTTGGTGTTTGACTTTTTGCTTGTTGCTGCTTTCATTTTATGTATTTTTATTTTCTTGTGATGTATTTTGACCCCTCTGAGGGCACGTTTTGTAAGAGAACAAACTATGTACCATTTGCCTTTTGTAATATATGTATCAGTTTGTTCCATCCGAGTGTACTTCAAAAGCAACATCAACAACATCTTCAAAGGTCTGGAAGGGTCAATACTAAATGCCAAGCCGGATACCTTGAAAACAAATAAGCATACTGCATTGCATGCTAACCCTTTGTTTGTTTTGTAGGTTTTTGTTTTATTGTTACTAACTCTGTTGTGATATTCAGGAACTATTGCTCGACGCCGGGTATTTCCACTCAACCGTCCACACCGATATCCAACCCGTAACAACCTTCCGGGCATACAAATGGATCAGGTACAACAGGACCTTGCAGAGGTCAGAAACCAAATGGCCAACGAAAGATTGGAAATGAGAACTCAAATGACGCAGTTTATGGAAGTGATGAACAACATGGCTCAGAGCCAAGAAAGATTGAGAGCAATGGTGGAAAGGCAGAATCAAGAAGATCCCCATATAGGGACTGCTGGGACAAGCAACAATGAGAGGGTCCAACCTCATGTCAACCCCCCCGTATTTGGACCCCACCTTCACCCAGAGATCAACATTCCTGCCAATGTACAAGGGACTGCCACTGCAGGTAGAGTGCTGCAAGAAGACCCCCAGGAGGATCAGTTCACAGTAATGGGTGCTGGGGAAGAAGCCTATGACAGAAGGCTGGAAGAAATTGCTGAAAAATTAAGGTCCTTGGAGTCTCAAAACTCTTTGGGTTTTGATGTTATGGACATGGGCTTAGTGGACGGGGTCAGGATTCCCCATAAGTTTAAGCCTCCTTGTTTTGAAAAGTACAACGGGACTTCCTGCCCATGGACCCACTTACAATCCTTTTTGGGAAGGTTGAAAGCATATACCATGGACGAGAAGCTATGGATGTTTTATTTCGAGGATAGTTTGACTGGAGCGTCAAGGGAATGGTACTCCCATCTAACTAGAGCGACCATCAGATGTTGGAAGGACTTGGTAGAGGCCTTCATCAGACAATACCAGTATAATTTGGATATGGCACCCAATAGGACCCTCCTGATGGGGATGTCACAGTCGTCTAGGGAAAGCTTCCGCGAGTACGCCCAAAGGTGGAGGCAGCTGGCTGCTGCTGTCCAGCCACCTATGTCAGAGAGGGAGATGGCAGATATGTTTATGAACACCCTCCAAGGAACATACATTGATAGGCTAGCTGCCCTTTCTTCTACCAGCTTTGCGGATGTCGTAATAGCTGGAGAGAGAATTGAGAGCCTGTTAAAGATGGGAAAAATTTCTGACAACGGTGCCAGCTCATCCAGCAACATGAGGAAGCCTTTCGTGGGCCCAAGAAGAACTGGTGAGACCAATGCTATCCATACCAGCAGGGGCAGACCCCAATATGTTCATAGATCCGTGGAAGCAGTCACCATTCCCGCTCCAGTTCATCCTCAACCAGCTTATCAACCACCGCAACAAAATTATCAGCAACAACCTCAGTACCAGCAACAAACTCAGTATCCTCCGAGAAACTACAACAACACCAGCAACAACAATCAGCAAAGACCGTTCCAACAGAGACCTTCTCAGGCCAATAGGGTGATCGATCCGATCCCTATGCCATATGCCACATTACTGCCACAACTCCTGAAACTCAACCTGGTTGAGCTAAGGACGTTGGCACCTCCAGATCCTACCAGTCTACCCAGAAATTATGACTCCAACGCCAGATGTGCTTTTCATTCAAATGCACCTGGCCACAGTACAGAAAAGTGCAGAGCTTTGCACATGAAGGTACAAGACTTGGTAGACTCTAAGGCTCTGAATTTTGCACCACCACCAAATGTTAATAAGAACCCTATGCCAAACCACGGAGGTCCCAAAATCAATGCTATTGAAGAAGACAAGCCGTCTTACTTGATAACCAGTGTGGGTCAGATTCGGACGCCGTTGGTAGAAATCAAAGCTCAACTCCTTGAATGTTAGATGTTCCCGGGATGTGAGCTAGGGTGCGTTTATTGCAACATTTCAGTGAATAGTTGTGATAACTTGAGAGATGGCATAGATGGTCTCATCCAGAGTGGCCTGCTTCAAATCACCACATCAATTCCTACCAATCCAGCAATCTCATCAGCAGCAATTCCTGTGTCTTCTACAACTGCAACAACCATTGTTCCCGACAGCTTTTCAGCTTCATCAACAAATGCTTCATCTGTCATTTCAACGGACCAGATATCAGCAAACATCCCTTCTACAACTTCAGCACCACTTCATTCAGAAACTCCTACAACAACAACACCCATCCTTCCAACAATGTCTCCTACAACTTCAGCAGCAAATGTTTCCACCGTTACGATTTATTATGATCCTGAAAATGATTCTGCTTACAACTCACAAAGTGCTACTCCCATCAGAGCACCAGTCACGATATACTACGATCCACAGACTATCACAGTCCCTTCTGCAGCTGCCATCAGCCCGGTCACCATCACGGTGCCTGGGCCAGTACCTTATGAAAGTAGTAATGCCATCCCCTGGCATTACGGATCTGATCTATACTGCGGAGGACAGAAAATCACTCTTGAGTCATCAACCCCTGCACCACAAATAGACAATGTGGGAGGAGGTGGAGGCTTCACTAGAAGCGGACGTCTCTTTGCTCCACAAACTCAAAGACCCACTGCCGAAGCAGAAGCTGCTGCCAAGGCAAAAGGGAAAAGCCTGGTGCAAGAAGAGCAAATTGTTAAGGAAGCTTTGAAAACACCCTTTGATCAAGAAGTTGATGAGTTCATGAGAATCATCAAGAAGAGCGATTACAAAATAGTGGATCAGCTTCACCAGACGCCTTCCAAGATCTCTATTCTATCATTGCTTATGTGCTCCGAAGCTCATCGGAACGTGTCGCTCCCGAAGATTTGCATCCCGGTACAAGCGCGAACGGTCGGCGAGAGGGACAATGAGAACACACAGTCGTGAACTCACTGGAGATGAATAGAGTCGCCAGCTAGGCATTTTTATCCCGGAGGAAAGGTAATGCTGCATAGACCTAGAAAGATACGGATAAGACGGTTGCGAACCAGAGAGACTGAGAAAGGGGGTTGGTTACAACCTGGGAAGGTATTAGCACCCAGATTGTCCGTCGTACTCGACGGGATCCACGCTTAAAAGATTTGTGTTTTAAAGGGGTAGTGTCAGTGCAATTTGTGTATAAATGAGCTGGAAAAGGATGTACAGGTGTCAGTGTAAAAGAAGTGAAGTGTGTAAATGATGTGTCAGTGTAAGAATGAGAATGAATTGCTCATGATAATGAGGCTAAAAGAAAGATGCTGGAAAGAGGGGGAATATACAGAGACTTTTGTTCGATAACTGTTAAGTTATGCCTACGTATCCTCTCGTGCAATGAGGAAGTCAGAACACCGTAGTTCGACCCAAAGAGACTGAAAAATGAATTGACTTGTGAACTGCTTGCTTGTCAATGCTCAAGTGTATGACCTGTCTGGCTCAGGTGCTTACTGTCTTGCATTAGACGGACGAAGCAAGTTCTCGTTTATGAATGAAGGAGATGAGAAAAGAATCCCGGAGGATACGATTATTGTTTGTTTTTGTGTTTTCAGTCTTTTATTGTTTTTTGGATTTTGTCATAAGTTAATGAGCTTAAGTCTAAACCAAAGGATTTAGTAAACTCATCACATCTTCCCTCTGTTTAGGGGTAATGAGAATACCTTAAGTGTGAAGTCAGATTCTCACACTTAATCACCTTTGATGTAGGATTAAGATCATTAACCTACTTGTGATTATTTAGATGTTTTTGGGTTTTTTTTGTTTAGTGTTAAGTAATGAGGTTAAGCCATAATCAAGGATTAAACAGACTCATTACACCATCCTAATAGAAGGATAATAGATGAGAATGTTTAAGCTGAGGAAAGCTCCTCAACTTAATCCGTGATTAGGGATTAAACTCATGACAAAACAAACCTTTGGTTAAGTGGATTTTAATTAATGATATGATGAAGAAGTGATTTTTAGGGTTTGTAAGACAACTTGAGGGGGACTTGTCCATTAACACTAGGGTTAGTCCTTCTTAACCAGTTAAGGAAGAATTAGAACCCTAATGCAAGGCCCAAGTTACAAGTGTGATGTCTTGATGATTATTATGTGAATTGATTAAAGGATTTAAACACATTAAGTGTTTAACACTTAGGATTAAAGTTATACACTCCATCCTAATAGAAGGATGCAGGCATAAACTTAATCACAAAGCCTTAAAGCCTTTAGGGTTTAGTTCCTGATTATGAGATGAGAAGAGAAGACTCAAAAGAGACACAAGGGTAAAACTAAGAAGGGAGACTAATCAAAACCCTAATCATTGTCATGCTTGGTTGTTCCTAAGGTTTGTGAGGTTTAAGAAAGAAATCTTCAATGGAACCACCAGGAAGCAGATGAAAGGATCAAGAGAAGAAAAGCAACTTGCTCCATTCAAGAAGTCAAGTCACTTGAAGAAAGAAAGCAAGAAGAAGAGGAATGAGCAAGCTCAAACTCAAACACATAACAAAATGCAGCAAGGATGCATGAAAGAGATGAAGAGAAGTTATGAGAAGTGAAGGCAAATTCACTTCTCAAAGTCACTTACCACCTGAAAAGTTAGAAAAGAAATGCAGTGCAATACAAAAATGAAATGAAATGGCATGATGTAAACCAAAACCAGAAGCATATACATGATGCTAATGATGCTATGAGATGCTACAAACATGATGCAACACCTGGGGATGATCATACAAGCTCATGGATGCAAATGAAACAAGTTAAGAACCATGAACACAAATGAAAAGTTATGAAGTGCACATGGCATACAACATGGCAAATACATGATGCAATGACCAAACATGCTTTCAATATGTCTTATGATGTCAAATGAATCAAATGGATGCTTGAAATGTCATGACAAGTCATGTTATGCAAGAGAATGCAAGATGGATGCATATGAAAACCCAAATTAGGGTTTATGATCAATGCAACAAACAAAAACCAAAATCAGAAGCAAACCCTAAGATAAAAAATTGAAAATGCCACTCAAAGGACCCCTAATCCTATACTAAACCAATGCCCAAAGGAGAAGTTTCAACTCTTAACCAAACTCAAGTTATGATTTTTACAAGCTTGCTAGGGTTTTAGGGTTTCCAAACAAAAGAATTGCCAAACAAATTGAAAATGAAAGATCAAATCATGGCCATTTAATCTCACAAACTTCATGCTAAACACAATGCAATGCAAAAAGAATGAATGTCCAACTCTTCATGGATAGGCAGAAATGATTTTTTGAACTTTGGATCAAAATAATGCACAAAAATGATTTTAATTCAATGAGAAATTCTTAAAATGCATCAAGATCAAAAAATAAATTTGGTTTGAAGGTTGGACAATGTTTCTAAATGTCTTAGAACATTTCATGAATTTTTTGGTGATTTTTAAATACCTAAAAGTATTTTTAATGAATTAATTTTCATTAATCAATTAAAAATAATCTTTTAAATATTTAAAAATACTTTTTTAAAGCAAAAATGAAAATAAAAATATTTTTTGTGTCATAAAAATTAATGAAACTCTTGAGAAAAAATTTCATAATTTTTAGACAATTTTTACTATTTTAAATAAATTGTGCAAATTAAATGACAAATAATGAAATAAAAATAAGAAAAATGGAAAGTATTCAGATCCAAGGGTGGATATTTGAACTGGGTTTAAGAGAGTTGACTGGCGCGCGAATCCAAGGGCTGTGGTTGGCTCAGATTAATTAACTTAATTATGATTTATTTAATTAATTAAAGTGGATTAGGGCAAAGCAAAAGGATCTGAGCCCTTCATGCGCGCGGGAAGTCCACTGGGTCAACCAATCCAACGCTCAATATTCAAACGCACTTAATGACCTGAGATTAGGGCTAACCACATTCAGGTGACCGGAGAGAAGCTCCGGTCATCTTCCCCGGCGACCCCAAAACCCTAAAACATGATTCAGGCCACTAAACAACAAATTAAACACAGCCTAAAGATCCTCTAACAACCTAGGTCATGAATCTATGCTCAAACATCATTTAAACCCCAAAAATCATGCAAATCGAAGAGAACAAAATCCACGGGTGAAATTTCAGGGGGACCATACAAACTCATTTCTCACTTATTTTTGATTCTGAAAGTATCCCCATGACCAGCAAAGCATAAGCAATAGATTCATAACTTAAAACACAAGCTTTGGGAGAAAATGTTCATGTTCATACCTGGGCTGGAAAGCTTCAATACTGAGCTTCCAGGGCCTTCTTTGTGTGCAAATGAACCTCCTTGACTCTCCTGAACTCAATGGGATACCTCAAAGCTCTTGTGGATGGCTGATTTGAGAGGAATGGTTCTGGTGTAGCAGATGGCACAGTCAGGAATAGGGAGGTTTCAGGCCACTCCAATGGTGGATTCTTGCTCCTTTAGGTGTGCTTGACTTGTTGGTGAAGAAAAATGGTGTGTTTGATGGCTGGATAATGGGATTCGAAGAGTTCTGGTTTTGAAGATGAGAAATGGTGAAGCTCAGTTCATGCTGGTTTCAGGCTTGAGTCTTGTTGGTTTGGGACCAATGAAGCATGGTGAGATGAGTAGTGGAATTGGTTTGAGTGTTTTTGGTTTGTGGAGGCAGATTCGAAGAGAAATGCAAAATGGGGTGTTTTTGTGAATGGTCAGTTCTTGTGTGTTTCAGCCTTGCTTCTTCTTATGTTTAGCTTGCAAATGGATAGTATAAGATAATCCCATAGGTCAGATGATGTGACCTGGCCTTTATTGATTGGTAAGTTCACTTTTGCAAAATGTCAACTTTGTTGTAAGAGAGGTATGGCTTGAGTTCTAGCTTGGTACAATGGCTAGGGCTGGCGCAGCATGGTGTGTATGGGAGGCTAGCATGGTTCAGCATCCAATGTAACAAGTGGGTGAAGTGTCATGAGTGATTTTGCAACTTGCTTGTCTTTGAAACTTCATGAAAATATCTTGTTATACAAACCATGTACATGAGAAACTTTGGTTCAATTCTGATTTTTAGAACTTATGTGATGTTTGTACATTGGTTTGAAGTGAACTAGAAGTTACAAAATGGCCTTGCTACATGATTTTGCAAATTTTCCAATTGGTGCATGTTTTGAAAATTAGTGATTTTTGCCAACTTTGTCACACCATAACTTTTGATCCAAAATGAATTAGGTCATGTTCTTGTACTTTTTGAAAAGGGAAAAATGTATTCTACAACTTTCATGACCAAAGTTTTTCCATTTGAAGCTTTTTTGGATCAAAAATCAAGGCTTGAAAAATGACCTAAAATGACATATTCTTTAAAAGTCAACTATGCCCTAAAAAGTCAACTTTGCAAAAACTTCAAATTCTTGATTTTTGTGAACTTCAACCTTCTTCCATGATCAAATAAAGATCATATACACTCAAAATGATGAAGATCACCCCTTGGTTGGGTCATTGGGGGCCTCAGATGCCCTAATTTTGCACTGACTTGTCTGAAAAGTCAACTCTTGATCAGATGACTTCCCCATGGAATTTCTTCATGAAAATTGATATGCATACTCCCTATACCATATAGAGACCAATGGAAACAAGAATGACCAAAAAATTTGGAGTTATGGCCTCTGAAACCAAAACCCTAATTTTAGGTCAACTGTGCAGTCAAACTTGGCTCTGCATCCACACCAATCCCAGTTCTTGTGATCCTTTTGCATTTTTGACTTTGAGAGGATGTGATATGATATAAGAACACTCATGGACCCCTTTGAAGTGAATGATGGCCTTTGGAGTGGCTCAGGAGGCTCTTGGATTGCTCAGATCACAAACCCTAGGTGCAGATGACTTAGAAACTATGCAGTGAATCAAAAATGAGATATGAGGTGATATGATTGTGTTTATGCATATGAAATGATCACAAGCCATGGTGAAATGAGTGAGGGCAAATTTGGGGTGTTTACAGCTGCCCCTATTCAAACATGAGTTAGCTGTGCAGGATGTAAGCAACGGCTTAACAGGCAAACAAGATAACTTGTGGTTGAATACCAAAGACAGTCCAAAATTTGCACTCACAGAATGAAGAAGAAAAGGGATATAGATTGTAAAGGAAAATAAAGTATATTGTAAAGTGTGGGCGACGGAGGACGACCGTCGAGCAGAGGACGACTGCTGGGTAAAGAGCAATGACGGGGACGGCCGCCATGCTGAGAAAAGTATGTGAAGTAAAGCAATGACGGGGACGGCCGACATGCTGGGGATAAAAGGTAAAGCCAAGACGGGGACGGCCGACTGGCTGGGGAAAATAAGATATTATGATGGGGACGACCATCAAGTAAAGTCGCAAGATTCTCTGGGGATTGAATGAAACATGACGGGGACGACCATCAAGTTCACAAAGCAAAGCAAACGGCGATGGGGACGGCCATCGGGCCAGAAGAAAAGGAAAAGGGACCACGACGGGGACGACCATCGGGTTAAAGAATAAATGAAAAAAACAGATGATGGGGTACGACCATCAAAGGTGAAGGACGATCACCTAGCAGGGGACGACTGCTCTGTTGGGGAATAAAGGAATTATGATGGGGACGACCATCAAAGGTGGAGGACGACCACCTGGCAGGGTACGGCTGCCGCAAATATCAACGACGGGGACGGCCATCGGATGAGCATGATGGAGGACGACCATCAAGAAGTGGAGGACGACCACCTAGCAGGGGACGGCTGCTCTCAGGGTTTATCATGACATAGGACGAATGTCAGATAACCAAAAATCAACAATGGGGACGGCCATTGGATAAAATGATGAAAGACGATCATCAAGAGGTGGAGGACGACCACCTAGCAGGGGACGGCTGCTAAAATCAACGATGGGGACGGCCATCGGATGAGCATGACGGAGGACGACCATCAAGAGGTGGAGGACGACCACCTAGCAGGGTATGGCTGCTCTCAGGGTTTATCATGACACAGGACGAGTGTCAGATAAGAAGGAAAAAAATGCTTTGTTGGCGATCTACTAGGGAATAGTAAACACGGACGAGTGTTTACATCCAAGAAATAAAAGGGTATAAGTGTTTGGTACTGTGTATAGATCAAAGATGCGGACAAGCATCCCTAAGACTACGATACGGACGAGTATCGGGTAGAAACAAATACTGACACGTGTTCAGAGATGATGATACGGACGAGTATCAACTGGTTAACAAGGAACACGGACGAGTGTTGAATCTGAGAGGATTCTCCTGGGGAATAGTAGGCACAGACGAGTGTCTATATTCAAGAGGACATAAGTGTTTGACACGGTGTATGGATTAAAGATGCGGACGAGCATCCTTAAGACTATGATACGGACGAGTATCATGTAGAAACAAACGCTTGACGTATGTTCTGAGATGATGATACGGACGAGTACCATCTGGTTAACAAAGAACAAGGACCAATGTTGAATCTGTGGGGATATATAAGTATATACAAGATACGGACGAGTATCTGTATAGGTATGAGTGGTATGAGTATACATAGATGAGTGTTTACCTGCTGGGAAGAGTGACACGGACGAGTGTCAAGAGAGGAAAGTATAATATGAACAAATATCTGATATACAAAGTGTAGGTGACTGTGCTGGGGATATGACACGGACGGGTGCCAAGAAAGTGTATAGGTATATGTGAGTGCAAAGAGGGTGTCTTTGGCTTTCTGCTGGGGTATGACACGGACGGGCGTCAGGACGTATCTGTAATACGGGTGATCTTGTTCGTAAAGAGTGTTCAGGTGACTTTACTGGGGGATGATGATGTGGGTGAGTATATACTGGTGTTTGTGGATTGTGAGGCAACTGCTTTTGCTGGGGAACCTGGTGGGGATTTTTCTGTATGCTGATGAACTGTCATTATTCACAAATGCTGATTTAAAGCATGGCGTATGATTATGCTATGTGTTGGATTTTTGTCGTAATGCTCCGTGTTAGACGGAATGCTACGCTTTGTGGGTGAATATGATGCAAATGCTATGATTGTGCAAAGATACCAAACCGGGATCCGGGTCCCGTTGCCGCGAAGATCTTCGATCGATCTGTTTGAAGTGGACATCCCAGCTGGGGAGAGATCATTGGTAGATCTGATGATATGATATCTGCTTGGGGATTCGGGCCATTGATAGACCTATCCTTATAAATGAGAGACCCAGCTGGGGTTTGTAGAAGCTTTCTTCACTCTGTTGTGAGTTCTTATGCGTTGCTCTTCTGGATAGAGGCTGGAACTCTGTGGGGAGATAGCTTCCTGACTTTTATACTCGGCTGAGGGCGAGGTGGCAACTCGGCTGGGGAGAAAAAAGAGATCATTGAGAGACCTTCCTAAGGATTCTGCTACGGTAGCTTCTTGACTCAGCCGGGGATATAGGTATCTTCTGTGATACCTGCCCATTCTGATGGGGATAAGTAATAAGTGGCCAACTCAGCGGGGAGGAGTCATGAAAGGCAACTCAGCTGGGGAGAGAGCACTTCGGGTGCTAAAGTTGAGTGTTGATTTGCCAGCTTGCTGGGATGAAGCTTACATGCCCCAAGTTGCATTCTGGATACCTGCAACCCTGAAAAAGATGGAGAAACGCACAAGATAATCCCAAGGTATCCCTTACTGGATTCCGTCATAGGAGTTAGGCACTTCTGAGAGTAAGCATATTTCCTGCAAGCATGTTTTTATTTGAAGATAAGCATTTGTATTCTTATGCAATCAGTTTTTTCTTTTAAGACATCAGACATTTTTGCAAATAAAATGTACAAGACGAGACATGACTGAAAATCTGATTTTATTAATTCATATGCCCTGAATTGGCGAGATACAGTCAAAGGAACATATCCCCTGAAATGAGGAGATTGTTACAAATTGAGAAACAAAATGTTGGCAGTGGTGATGACGCTTTAGGGAGCCTCCTCTTTACTATGACTCGTATGACTTTTGACGTTCTTCTCATCTTGCTTTTTGAAGAATGTTGATTCTGATTGCAGCTTGATCTTTTCGAAACTTGCCAAGTTGTAGATGATACAGACGAATTCAGAATGCAGTTGTTCGCTTATTCCCTTATTTTGCATGGATCTCCTTTTCGGGTTTTCAATCCATCGGGATACCCATTTTTGCCTGAGCTGTCCAATGCGGCTTTTCAACTCAGCGGGTGTACATTTTTGTTTATTTTCCCTTATTTTTGCCCGAGTCTTTTATTCTGTTTTTGACTCGCCGGGATGCCCTATTTTTGCCTGGACTTACATTCTGTTTTTATGTCCAGCGGGTCATTTTTATGCGAAGTATTTTTTAACTGCATCTGAATTCACAGGGGACGGGAAGTCTTCACCATCCATGGTGCTGAGCATCAGTGCTCCACCCGAGAAAACTTTCTTTATCACGAATGGTCCTTCATAATTTGGAGTCCATTTGCCCCTGTGGTCTGTATGAGGAGGGAGGATTCTCTTCAGCACAAGATCTCCTACTTGGTACTCACGGTGCCTGACTTTCTGATCGAAGGCTTTCTTCATTCTTTTCTGATATAACTGCCCATGACAGATTGCAGCCAATCTCTTCTCTTCAATCAGGCTCAGTTGTTCGTATCGGGACCTAACCCACTCTGCTTCACTCAGCTTAACATCCATCAGTACCCGTAGAGAGGGTAATTCAACTTCAACAGGTAGGACTGCCTCCATACCATACACAAGTTGATACAGTGTTGCCCCAGTGGATGTTCTGATTGACGTGCGGTACCCATGCAAGGCAAACGGTAGCGTTTCATGCCAGTCTTTGTAGGTGACTACCATTTTCTGTACAATCTTCTTGATATTCTTATTTGCTGCCTCAACAGCGCCATTCATCTTTGGCCTGTAAGGAGAAGAATTGTGATGTTGGATCTTGAAGTCCCGGCACAGCTCTGCCATCATTTTGTTGTTTAGATTGGAACCATTATCAGTAATGATTCGCTCGGGCACTCCGTACCGACAGATGATATCTCTCTTCAGAAATCGGGCTACCACCTGCCTTGTAACATTTGCATAGGAGGCTGCTTCAACCCACTTGGTGAAATAATCAATGGCGACTAGGATGAATCTGTGGCCATTTGAAGCAGTTGGCTCGATCTTGCCGATCATATCAATGCCCCACATAGCAAAGGGCCAGGGTGAAGACATCACATTCAAAGGATTGGGAGGCACATGCACCTTATCTGCATAAATCTGGCATTTGTGGCATTTCCTGGCATAGGCACAACAGTCTGCATCCATTGTGATCCAGTAATAACCTGATCTTAGCAATTTCTTAGCCATGGCATGCCCTCCTGCATGGGTACCAAAAGATCCTTTGTGCACCTCATGCATTAACAAGTCTGCTTCTATTCTATCAACGCATCTGAGGAGTACCATATCAAAGTTTCTTTTGTACAGGGAACCATCAGTGTTCAGAAAGAAACTACCAGCAAGCCTTCTCAAAGTCTTCTTATCATTGGAAGATGCCCCAGATGGGTATGTTTGATCCTCGAAGAAGCACTTAATGTCATGGAACCAAGGCTTATCATCTTTGACAACATCTGCCGCAAATACATATGCCGGTCTATCAAGTCTGGATACTGAGATTTGAGGCACAAAGTTGGAAGCTTGAACTTTGATCATCGATGAAATGGTAGCAAGAGCATCTGCAAACTGATTCTTGTCCCGAGGGATATACTCAAGCTTGACTGTTGTGAAGAAAGTCAATAACCTCCTTGTGTAATCCCTGTAAGGTATCAGATGATCCTGGTGAGTGTACCATTTGCCGTTGGTTTGATTGACTATCAAAGCTGAATCTCCGAATACAGTCAATGTTTTGATCCTGAGGTCAATGGCTTCCTCAAGACCCATAATGCAAGCTTCGTATTCAGCTTCGTTGTTAGTGCAGTTGAAGGTGAGTTTTGCCGAGAAAGGCATGTGAACTCCTTTGGGTGTAATGAGTACTGCACCAACGCCACGACCATTCATGTTAACAGCCCCATCAAACATCATAGTCCATTCTTCTCCCGGGTCAGGCCCTTCAGTGTGAACAGGCTCTTCATGATCTTTTGCTTTTATGAACATGATGTCTTCATCAGGGAAGTCAAATCTCATAGGCTGGTAGTCATCAATGGGTTGCTCAGCAAGATATTCAGATAATACACTGCCCTTGATGGCTTTCTGAGATGTGTATTGAATGTCGTATTCTGTGAGAATCATCTTCCATCTTGCAACCCGTCCGGTAAGAGCCGGCTTCTCAAATATGTACTTAACTGGGTCCATCTTTGAGATCAACAAAGTAGTGTGGGTCAACATATACTGTATCAGTCGGCGAGCAGCCCACGCTAAAGCACAACAAGTTTTCTCGAGCAGCGAATAACGTTGTTCACAGTCGGTAAACTTTTTGCTTAGGTAGTATATTGCATACTCTTTTCGACCAGACTCGTCATGCTGGCCCAGCACACACCCCATTGACTCTTCTAATACTGTCAAGTACATTATCAGAGGTCTTCCTTCAACTGGAGGCATAAGGATTGGAGGTTCTTGTAAGTATTCTTTGATCTTGTCAAAAGCCTTCTGGCAGTCTTCATTCCACCTGACCGTCTGTTCCTTTCTTAACAGCTTGAACAAAGGTTCACAGGTTGCAGTGAGGTGAGATATGAACCGTGAGATGTAGTTCAATCGACCTAAGAACCCTCGAACTTCTTTCTCTGTCTTCGGTGCAGGCATCTCTTGAATGGCTTTGACTTTATCAGGGTCAACTTCAATCCCTTTCTCGCTTACAATAAAACCCAGCAGCTTACCGGATCGCACCCCGAATGTGCATTTGTTGGGGTTCAACTTCAGTTGGTATTTCCTCAGACGCTTGAATAACTTCAGTAGATTCACCAGGTGATCTTCCTCTGTAAGGGACTTGGCAATCATGTCATCCACATAACATTCTATCTCTTTATGAATCATATCGTGGAATAATGTTACCATAGCCCGTTGATATGTGGCACCAGCATTCTTCAGTCCGAATGGCATTACCTTGTAGCAGAACGTGCCCCAGGGTGTGATGAAAGTTGTCTTCTCCATGTCTTCAGGTGACATTTTGATCTGATTATATCCTGAAAATCCATCCATGAAGGAGAATACCGAGAACTGAGCCGTGTTATCGACCAATACATCAATGTGAGGTAATGGGAAGTCATCTTTTGGGCTGGCTCTGTTCAGATCCCGGTAGTCAACACACATCCTTACTTTGCCGTCTTTCTTAGGCACAGGTACAATATTAGCAACCCACGGCGGATAACTAGTTACAGCAAGGAACCCGGCGTCCCATTGCTTTTGCACCTCTTCCTTGATTTTCATTGCCATGTCCGGACGAGTACGGCGCAGCTTCTGTTTGACCGGTGGGCATTCTTCTCTCAAAGGTAGCTTGTGCACGACAATGTCGGTATCCAACCCTGGCATGTCTTGATACGACCAAGCAAACACATCCACATATTCTTGAAGCAGATCAATCAGTTGTCTCTTCACTGAGTCTCGCAGGCAGGCCCCGATTTTAACCTCTTTCACGTCTTCATCTGTACCAAGATTGATCACTTCGACCTCCTCCTGGTGAGGAGTAATAACCTTTTCCTCTTGTCTTAACAACCTGGCTAGCTCTTCAGGAAGCTCATATTCTTCATCAACCCCTTCATCAGCTTGATTGATTGGATTGTCAAAGTCATACGAAGTCATAGCCGTGCCGTTGTCGGTGCTGTCTGGAAGGCACTCTCTGCAAGGGTTCAGTTTGTTCATTTTAGTGATTTGATTTTAATCTTGCTTTAGAAAAGTGAAATAAAGTTGTCATTTTGAAAACACTGCCATTTATTTTTTGTACAAAAAGAGAAATGGAAAAACAGTGAGCGAAAATAAAAAGACTCGTTTGCAAAAAGATGTCTGATATTTCATTGATTAATCTTGTTTGCACAAAAAGTACAGATGGCCCGATTACAAAATGAGTCTTGTCATCTTGGGCAAGACGCAAGACTTTGATGCATGCTATAAAAATACAGGAAATAATAATTACTCTGCATGAGTAACCCTTATAATTTCCTGGGAAGACCAGTTTGAGATACTGCTCCCCGGGATCTTTGGACGAATCCAGCTTTCCAGGTTGCGTTCTTCTTCCAGCTCGTCTTCCAGATAGTTGATAGCATCAGGGGTGAGCATCCCCCCACTCACAAAGTTGGGCTCCTTGGCAGCCTCTGCTTGATCTTGTTGGGTTGGTTTGTAACCCAACCCAAATCTGTCCTCTTTCTTCTCCACCGATAGCAGCTTGCCCCAGCCTTGGGCGTTTCCTCCCTCAACAACCTTCCGGGCTTGTTGGTAAGATGTCATCGAGGTTCCAGGTACAACAGATGTTTCATTGATGTTCAAGGCCTCGAACCCCTGACTCATTGTTTCATGGATCTCCCCATCCATCTCAATGTATTTATAAGTAGCCAGGTGGCTGACAAAAATATCCTCCTCTCCACAGATTGTAACGATTTGACCCTCCCACTCGTATTTTAACTTCTGGTGAAGGGTAGAGGTCACGGCGCCAGCGGCGTGAATCCATGGCCTACCCAATAGACAGCTGTAGGCAGGCTGTATATCCATCACGTAGAAGGTCGTTTTGAAGGTCTGCGGGCCAATCGTTATGGGCAACTCAATCTCTCCCAAAACCGATCTCTTTGAACCATCAAAGGCTCTCACCACCAGGTTGCTGGGTCTTAACGGCAATCCATTATATTCTAGCTTCACCAGGGCCTTCTTAGGTAAGACATTGAGGGATGACCCCGTGTCTACCAGCACATGGGAAAGGACAGCACCTTTACATTCCATGGTTATGTGCAAGGCTTTGTTATGGTTGCGGCCTTCCGTTGTCAAATCAGTATTGGTGAACCCTAGTCCGTGACTAGCATTAACATTTCCAACTACAGCTTCCAGCTGATTGACAGTGATCTCTTCAGGCACGTAAGCTGCGTGCAAGACTTTGAGTAGTGCATTCCGATGGGCTTCGGAGCACATAAGCAATGATAGGATTGGGATCTTGGAAGGCGTCTGATGAAGCTGATCCACTACTTTATAATCACTCTTTTTGATGATTCGCATGAACTCATCAACCTCTTGATCGAAGGGTGTTTTCAAAGCTTCTTTAACAGTCTGCTCTTCCTGCACCAAGCTTTTTCCTTTTGCCTTGGCAGCAGCTTCTGCTTTGGCAGTGGGTCTCTGAATTTGTGGAGCGAAAAGACGTCCGCTTCGAGTGAAGCCTCCGCCTCTTCCCACATTGTCTATTTGTGGTGCAGGGGTTGATGATTCAAAAGTGATTCTTTGTCCTTCACAGTACAGGTCAGAGCCGTAATGCCACGGGATGGCATTGCTGCTTTCATAAGGTTCTGGTCCAGGCACCGTGATAGTGACTGGACTGACTGCAGCTGCGGGAGGAATTGTGATAGTCTGTGGATCATAATAAATTGTGACTGGTGCTCTGATGGGAGCAGCACCTTCTGAGTTGTAGACAGAGTTGCTTTCAGGATCATAAAATATTGTGACAGTTGAGACATCTTCATGATTTGTTGCTGGTGTTGTAGGAGACATTGGTGGAAGGATGGATGTTGTTGTTGTAGGAGTTTCAAAATGAAGTGGTGCTGGAGTTGTAGAAGAAAAATTTGTTGATACCTGATCAGTTGAGATAATAGATGAAGTACTTGTTGATGAAGCCGAAGAATTGTCAGGAACAATGGTTGTTGCAGTTGTAGGAGGTTCTGGAGTTGTTGCTGATGAGATTGCTGGATTTGTAGGAAATGATGTGGTGATCTGAAGTTGGCCACTCTGAATGAGGCCGTCTATGCCATTCCTCAGATTATCGCACCCATTGACTGAAATATTGCAGTAAGCACACCCCAACTCACACCCCGGGAACATTTGACATTCGAGGAGCTGAGCCTTAATTTCTACCAACGGTGTCCGGATCTGACCCACACTGGTTATTAAATAAGACGACTTGTCTTCTTCAATAGCGTTAATTCTGGGACCACCGTGGTTTGGCATGGGGTTCTTATTGACATTAGGTGGTGGTGCGAAATTCAGAGCTTTTGAGTCTACCAGGTCTTGTACCTTCATATGCAGAGCTCTGCACTTTTCTGTACTGTGGCCAGGTGCATTTGAATGGAAGGCACATCTGGCGTTGGAATCATAATTCCTGGGTAGACTGTTGGGATCTGGAGGTGCCAACGTCCTTAGCTCAACTAGGTTGAGTTTCAGGAGTTGTGGCAGCAATGTAGCATATGGCATAGGGATCGGATCGATTACCCTGTTGGCTTGAGAAGGCCTCTGTTGGAATGGCCTTTGCTGATTATTGTTATTGGTGTTGCTGTTGTTGTAATTTCTCGGAGGATACTGATTCTGTTGATGGTACTGAGGTTGCTGCTGATAGTTTTGTTGCGGAGGTTGATAAACTGGTTGAGGATGAGCTGGAGCGGGAATGGTGACTGCTGCCACTGATCTGTGAACATATTGGGGCCTGCCCCTGTTGGTGTGGATGGCATTGGTCTCGCCAGTTCTTCTTGGGCCTGCAAAAGGCTTCCTTGTACTACTGGACGAGCTTGCACCGTTGTCTGAGATCTTGCCCATTTTTAACAGGCTCTCAATTCTCTCCCCAGCTATGATAACATCTGCGAAGCTAGTGGAAGAGAAAGCAGCCAACCTGTCAATATATGTCCCCTGAAGGGTGTTCATAAACATGTCTGCCATCTCCCTTTCAGACATAGGTGGTTGAACAGCAGCAGCCAGTTGCCTCCATCTCTGGGCATATTCTCGGAAACTTTCCCTTGACGACTGTGACATTCCCATTAGGAGAGTCCTGTTGGGTGCCATGTCTAAGTTGTACTGATACTGTCTGATGAAGGCCTCTGCCAGGTCCTTCCAGCATCTAATAGTTGCCCTTGTCAAGTGAGAGTACCATTCTCTTGAAGCTCCTGTCAAGCTGTCTTCGAAATAGAACATCCAGAGCTTCTCATCCATAGTATAGGCCTTCAGCCTCCCCAGAAATGATTGTAAATGAGTCCGGGGGCATGAAGTCCCGTTGTATTTTTCAAAGCAAGGAGGCTTAAACTTATGGGGGATCCTGACCCCGTCTACCAAGCCCATGTCCATGACGTCGAAACTCAGAGAGTTTTGAGACTCTAAGGACCTTAACTTCTCAGCTATCTCATCCAGCCTTCTATCATAGGCTTCTTCCCCAGCACCCATTACTGTGAATTGATCCTCCTAGGGATCTTCTTGAAGTACCCTGGCTGCAGTGGCAGTCCCTTGAACATTTGCAGGAATATTGACCTCAGGATGGAGATGTGGTCCAAATACAGGGGGTTAACATGAGGTTGGACCCTTTCGTTGTTGCTGGTGCCGGCAGTCCCTATATGTGGATCTTCTTGATTTTGCCTTTCCACCATGGCTCTCAATCTTTCCTGGCTCTGAGCCATGTTGTTCATCACTTCCATAAACTGCGTCATTTGATTCCTCATTTCTAGCCTTTCGTTCGCCATTTGATTTCTGACCTCAGTAAGGTCCTGCTGCATCTGATCCATTTGGATGCCTGGAAGGTTGCTACGGGTCGGATAACGGTGCGGGCGATTGAGGGGAAATACCCGGCGCCGAGCAATAGTTCCTGAACATCACAACAGAGTTAGTGGCAATAAAATAAAAACCTACAAAACAAACAAAGGGTTAGCATGCAATGCAGTATGCTTATTTGTTCTCAAGGTATCCGGTTTGGCATTCAGTTTTGACCCTTCCAGACCCTTGAGGATGCTGCTGATGTTGCTTTTGAAGTGAAACTCGGATGGAACAAACTAATACATATATTACAAAAGCAAATGGTACATAGTTTGTTTTACGAATACAAGCCCTCGGAGGGGTCAAAATACATTGCAAGGAAAAATGAAAAATACACGAAATGAAAGCAACAACAAGCAAATGGTCAAACACCAAGACCAAACTCATCCTCACGAACTTCCTTGAGAAGTGCTTCGGTCACAGGATCAGCCGGGCGCTCCGTGAGATTCCTGATGAGGAGGTTCCGGGTCGTAACAACTGTTGTTAGCTTCTTGTGCTGACCTTGGTCCTTTGACCTTTTCACTCCAGCTTTGATCTTTAGCTCTGATATCTCCCTCTGGGCTGCTGCCAGGGCTTCTTGTTGCACTTTTGCACTAGCTTCCAGTTGCTCCATCTTGTCTTGAACTCTCTTGTCTTCCAGAGTACGAGCCTCGGTGATCCTGACCCACCGAGCTTGACTCTCCTTCAGATACAAGTCTGTTCTTGCTCTCTGGAACTGGGCTTCTTTGCAAGCATTCTTCAGAATTTGTTCTCCAGCTTTAGACTTTTTGATATAATCCCCAGACTTCTCAATCTTAACCAGATGCTCCATCCTCAACTTCTCTAGCCTCTCAATCTCTATCCTGCCATCACTCCTTTCCCGGAGGGTCTTCTGCAAAGCCTGGGTTAACTTCTCATTTCTTTCCTTCAAGCCCTCAAACTCCTCCAAACTGATAGTGGCAGGGGGTGGTGCTGAAGATGATTCAGGCATATCTTCTATGGTAAAGGGCATTCCAGAGAATTGAGCCCTGGCATGGGACCACTCATAATATTGTGCTGATGCCACATTGTTGCACTTCCCCAAAATAGTCATTCCCTTGGTTTGAACATTATCCCAGGCCCAAGCAGCCTGCCTAACAGTAGCCAGATTAGGCTTGTTCTCACAATAAAGAGTTTCAACCAAGTCCTGTGCCTTAGGAGTGTGGACCAGTGCATAGCCCAGTTGTCTTCTGAACAGCAGAGGGTTGTAATTAATACTGCCCTTAACTCCTATTAGGGGCACATTGGGAAAATGCCCACAGCTGGTGATGATATCCTTGCCCTTGGTGCTTTGAGTGCACCATCTGATATCGGCTGAAGTTAGAGCAGTGAGTCTCTTAGCCCAGTTTCTCTGCTGATGAGGATTCAAAAATGCATCTGTCCTGGGTAGATGCCTGAGAAGCCAAGTATGGAACAATGGAGCACAACACCTCACTAATCTTCCCCTCTGCTTTTCATTCCTCTGATGCACTGAATAGTAGAGATCCCCCAATAAAGTGGGCACTGGGTTCTTCAGGATGAACAAATGGATTGCATTCTTGCTAATGAATCGAGGCTCGTCTGCAAACAATACAATTCCATATATACTCAAGGCCAATAAAGCACAGACAACTTTCCACTCTCCTGAAGAAGCTTTCAGGGTAGCTTGAGAGATCAAGAAATCCAGGTGGAAGCCAGGGATTCCAGCTTTAGAAGTCATATGCTTCTCAATCAGGACAGGTTCCAGATGTAAAGCCTTTGCTACTTCTCCATTACCAGGAAAGACCATCTCAGGGTTGAAAGGGATTCCACCCCTGATAGGTACACCCACCAATGATGAATATTCTTCCAATAGAGGGCCCAACTGAAAGTCTTGGAAAGTGAAACATCTCAATGGGGGATCATAAAACTGAATGCAAGTGTGGATCAGGCTTCTCTGTGAAGGGTCCAGATCCATAACCATATCAAGTATATCTCCGTAATGTTCCCTGAACAATGGTATGTGATCTGGAGTGATCAGGGTCTGAATCCTCCTGATGTCAGATAGCTCTGGCTGGAAAAAGTGATAGGTGATGTTGCTCTTTTTGGGAGCCATGATGCTGAAGATGAGTAGAGACAGGTGCTGATGATAACACTGAAGAATGGGCCACTGATTGGCTGGTGCAGGTGACTGAAGTAGATAGCTGATAACTGAAGCAGATGCTGATGAAGATGGGTCAAATACTGAAGATGGGGTCAAAACCAGAACCAAATGAAGATGGATACCCTGAAACACAAATAAGCAAATGTCAATATGATGCAATGTTTATGTATGCAAATGATATGCAAGGGTCTGTGACTGAGCTGAATCTGATCAAGAGCTCTGATATAAGTCCAAGACATATTCAAGAATACCAGATGGAGGTCTATAAATCCAGTAACCAAGGTGGGGGACTCAAATAAAGAGCCACATGTCCAGGGTTTAGAATCACAAGAACTGTTCCAACATGGAGTATTCTTAATCAAGTCAAAGTAACAGGGTATTCTGAGGTCAAGGTACCTGCAAACCTGTAAACAGCCCAACCCCCCTCACAGGTGGTGTTCTAAAACAAGGATCCTCAGACTTGGATCAGTTATGAGAAGTGTAAACACTTCTAACCCGGATGCACAGTGTTTACAATAACCATAAAAGTTCCTCCTCTAATTCACCTCAGTTTCTGAAGGTCAATACTAAAAGGTCATCCAGACTTAGCAGGCTTCCCAGATAGCCCTAGTACTGCAGGAAATCTGCAACACAGAGTTCTCAAGAAGAAACCCATATCTGAACCGTGTTTCATATTCCCGCACCAGACCGAGATGGAATGGGAAAGAATATGATTCACTCTAGCCTAGGTGTCACTCAGGTCCCAGGTATATGACCTCAACTCTCAATGGAACACCCACCCCCAAAGCAAAACCAGATCCAGCCAGACAGCATGACAGTATGATATATGAAAAAATGTAAAGAAAGCAATAAATAAAGTTGTACGGAAAGCAGTAAATAAAGCAAATATACAAACACAAATAAGCACATAACACCCCAGTAAACACAAATCAAACAAGCGCTAGGAGGAACCCACAAAAAGAACCAGAAGCCCTGGTTGCAGTATAAGGATCCCCAGCAGAGTCGCCAAGCTGTCGCTCCCGAAGATTTGCATCCCGGTACAAGCGCGAACGGTCGGCGAGAGGGACAATGAGAACACACAGCCGTGAACTCACTGGAGATGAATAGAGTCGCCAGCTAGGCATTTTTATCCCGGAGGAAAGGTAATGTTGCATAGACCTAGAAAGATACGGATAAGACGGTTGCAAACCAGAGAGACTGAGAAAGGGGGTTGGTTACAACCTGGGAAGGTATTAGCACCCAGATTGTCCGTCGTACTCGACGGTATCCACGCTTAAAAGATTTGTGTTTTAAAGGGGTAGTGTCAGTGCAATTTGTGTATAAATGAGCTGGAAAAGGATGTACAGGTGTCAGTGTAAAAGAAGTGAAGTGTGTAAATGATGTGTCAGTGTAAGAATGAGAATGAATTGCTCATGATAATGAGGCTAAAAGAAAGATGCTGGAAAGAGGGGGAATATACAGAGACTTTTGTTCGATAACTGTTAAGTTATGCCTACGTATCCTCTCGTGCAATGAGGAAGTCAGAACACCGTAGTTCGACCCAAAGAGACTGAAAAATGAATTGACTTGTGAACTGCTTGCTTGTCAATGCTCAAGTGTATGACCTGTCTGGCTCAGGTGCTTACTGTCTTGCATTAGACGGACGAAGCAAGTTCTCGTTTATGAATGAAGGAGATGAGAAAAGAATCCCGGAGGAGACGATTATTGTTTGTTTTTGTGTTTTCAGTCTTTTATTGTTTTTTGGATTTTGTCATAAGTTAATGAGCTTAAGTCTAAACCAAAGGATTTAGTAAACTCATCACATCTTCCCTCTGTTTAGGGGTAATGAGAATACCTTAAGTGTGAAGTCAGATTCTCATACTTAATCACCTTTGATGTAGGATTAAGATCATTAACCTACTTGTGATTATTTAGATGTTTTTGGTTTTGTTTTGTTTAGTGTTAAGTAATGAGGTTAAGCCATAATCAAGGATTAAACAGACTCATTACACCATCCTAATAGAAGGATAATAGATGAGAATGTTTAAGCTGAGGAAAGCTCCTCAACTTAATCCGTGATTAGGGATTAAACTCATGACAAAACAAACCTTTGGTTAAGTGGATTTTAATTAATGATATGATGAAGAAGTGATTTTTAGGGTTTGTAAGACAACTTGAGGGGGACTTGTCCATTAACACTAGGGTTAGTCCTTCTTAACCAGTTAAGGAAGAATTAGAACCCTAATGCAAGGCCCAAGTTACAAGTGTGATGTCTTGATGATTATTATGTGAATTGATTAAAGGATTTAAACACATTAAGGGTTTAACACTTAGGATTAAAGTGATACACTCCATCCTAATAGAAGGATGCAGGCATAAACTTAATCACAAAGCCTTAAAGCCTTTAGGGTTTAGTTCCTGATTATGAGATGAGAAGAGAAGACTCAAAAGAGACACAAGGGTAAAACTAAGAAGGGAGACTAATCAAAACCCTAATCATTGTCATGCTTGGTTGTTCCTAAGGTTTGTGAGGTTTAAGAAAGAAATCTTCAATGGAACCACCAGGAAGCAGATGAAAGGATCAAGAGAAGCAAAGCAACTTGCTCTATTCAAGAAGTCAAGTCACTTGAAGAAAGAAAGCAAGAAGAAGAGGAATGAGCAAGCTCAAACTCAAACACATAACAAAATGCAGCAAGGATGCATGAAAGAGATGAAGAGAAGTTATGAGAAGTGAAGGCAAATTCACTTCTCAAAGTCACTTACCACCTGAAAAGTTAGAAAAGAAATGCAGTGCAATACAAAAATGAAATGAAATGGCATGATGTAAACCAAAACCAGAAGCATATACATGATGCTAATGATTCTATGAGATGCTACAAACATGATGCAACACCTGGGGATGATCATACAAGCTCATGGATGCAAATGAAACAAGTTAAGAACCATGAACACAAATGAAAAGTTATGAAGTGCACATGGCATACAACATGGCAAATACATGATGCAATGACCAAACATGCTTTCAATATGTCTTATGATGTCAAATGAATCAAATGGATGATTGAAATGTCATGACAAGTCATGTTATGCAAGAGAATGCAAGATGGATGCATATGAAAACCCAAATTAGGGTTTATGATCAATGCAACAAACAAAAACCAAAATCAGAAGCAAACCCTAAGATAAAAAATTGAAAATGCCACTCAAAGGACCCCTAATCCTATACTAAACCAATGCCCAAAGGAGAAGTTTCAACTCTTAACCAAACTCAAGTTATGATTTTTACAAGCTTGCTAGGGTTTTAGGGTTTCCAAACAAAAGAATTGCCAAACAAATTGAAAATGAAAGATCAAATCATGGCCATTTAATCTCACAAACTTCATGCTAAACACAATGCAATGCAAAAAGAATGAATGTCCAACTCTTCATGGATAGGCAGAAATGATTTTTTGAACTTTGGATCAAAATAATGCACAAAAATTATTTTAATTCAATGAGAAATTCTTAAAATGCATCAAGATCAAAAAATAAATTTGGTTTGAAGGTTGGACAATGTTTCTAAATGTCTTAGAACATTTCATGAATTTTTTGGTGATTTTTAAATGCCTAAAAGTATTTTTAATGAATTAATTTTCATTAATCAATTAAAAATAATCTTTTAAATATTTAAAAATACTTTTTTAAAGCAAAAATGAAAATAAAAATATTTTTTGTGTCATAAAAATTAATGAAACTCTTGAGAAAAAATTTCATAATTTTTAGACAATTTTTACTATTTTAAATAAATTGTGCAAATTAAATGACAAATAATGAAATAAAAATAAGAAAAATGGAAAGTATTCAGATCCAAGGGTGGATATTTGAACTGGGTTTAAAAGAGTTGACTGGCGCGCGAATCCAAGGGCTGTGGTTGGCTCAGATTAATTAACTTAATTATGATTTATTTAATTAATTAAAGTGGATTAGGGCAAAGCAAAAGGATCTGAGCCCTTCATGCGCGCGGGAAGTCCACTGGGTCAACCAATCCAACGCTCAATATTCAAACGCACTTAATGACCTGAGATTAGGGCTAACCACATTCAGGTGACCGGAGAGAAGCTCCAGTCATCTTCCCCGGCGACCCCAAAACCCTAAAACATGATTCAGGCCACTAAACAACAAATTAAACACAGCCTAAAGATCCTCTAACAACCTAGGTCATGAATCTATGCTCAAACATCATTTAAACCCCAAAAATCATGCAAATCGAAGAGAACAAAATCCACGGGTGAAATTTCAGGGGGACCATACAAACTCATTTCTCACTTATTTTTGATTCTGAAAGTATCCCCATGACCAGCAAAGCATAAGCAATAGATTCATAACTTAAAACGCAAGCTTTGGGAGAAAATGTTCATGTTCATACCTGGGCTGGAAAGCTTCAATACTGAGCTTCCAGGGCCTTCTTTGTGTGCAAATGAACCTCCTTGACTCTCCTGAACTCAATGGGATACCTCAAAGCTCTTGTGGATGGCTGATTTGAGAGGAATGGTTCTGGTGTAGCAGATGGCACAGTCAGGAATAGGGAGGTTTCAGGCCACTCCAATGGTGGATTCTTGCTCCTTTAGGTGTGCTTGACTTGTTGGTGAAGAAAAATGGTGTGTTTGATGGCTGGATAATGGGATTCGAAGAGTTCTGGTTTTGAAGATGAGAAATGGTGAAGCTCAGTTCATGCTGGTTTCAGGCTTGAGTCTTGTTGGTTTGGGACCAATGAAGCATGGTGAGATGAGTAGTGGAATTGGTTTGAGTGTTTTTGGTTTGTGGAGGCAGATTCGAAGAGAAATGCAAAATGGGGTGTTTTTGTGAATGGTCAGTTCTTGTGTGTTTCAGCCTTGCTTCTTCTTATGTTTAGCTTGCAAATGGATAGTATAAGATAATCCCATAGGTCAGATGATGTGACCTGGCCTTTATTGATTGGTAAGTTCACTTTTGCAAAATGTCAACTTTGTTGTAAGAGAGGTATGGCTTGAGTTCTAGCTTGGTACAATGGCTAGGGCTGGCGCAGCATGGTGTGTATGGGAGGCTAGCATGGTTCAACATCCAATGTAACAAGTGGGTGAAGTGTCATGAGTGATTTTGCAACTTGCTTGTCTTTGAAACTTCATGAAAATATCTTGTTATACAAACCATGTACATGAGAAACTTTGGTTCAATTCTGATTTTTAGAACTTATGTGATGTTTGTACATTGGTTTGAAGTGAACTAGAAGTTACAAAATGGCCTTGCTACATGATTTTGCAAATTTTCCAATTGGTGCATGTTTTGAAAATTAGTGATTTTTGCCAACTTTGTCACACCATAACTTTTGATCCAAAATGAATTAGGTCATGTTCTTGTACTTTTTGAAAAGGGAAAAATGTATTCTACAACTTTCATGACCAAAGTTTTTCCATTTGAAGCTTTTTTGGATCAAAAATCAAGGCTTGAAAAATGACCTAAAATGACATATTCTTTAAAAGTCAACTATGCCCTAAAAAGTCAACTTTGCAAAAACTTCAAATTCTTGATTTTTGTGAACTTCAACCTTCTTCCATGATCAAATAAAGATCATATACACTCAAAATGATGAAGATCACCCCTTGGTTGGGTCATTGGGGGCCTCAGATGCCCTAATTTTGCACTGACTTGTCTGAAAAGTCAACTCTTGATCAGATGACTTCCCCATGGAATTTCTTCATGAAAATTGATATGCATACTCCCTATACTATATAGAGACCAATGGAAACAAGAATGACCAAAAAATTTGGAGTTATGGCCTCTGAAACCAAAACCCTAATTTTAGGTCAACTGTGCAGTCAAACTTGGCTCTGCATCCACACCAATCCCAGTTCTTGTGATCCTTTTGCATTTTTGACTTTGAGAGGATGTGATATGATATAAGAACACTCATGGACCCCTTTGAAGTGAATGATGGCCTTTGGAGTGGCTCAGGAGGCTCTTGGATTGCTCAGATCACAAACCCTAGGTGCAGATGACTTAGAAACTATGCAGTGAATCAAAAATGAGATATGAGGTGATATGATTGTGTTTATGCATATGAAATGATCACAAGCCATGGTGAAAGGAGTGAGGGCAAATTTGGGGTGTTTACAGAACGCACTACTAAAAGTCTTGCACGCAGCTTATGTTCCTGAAGAGATCACCGTCAATCAGTTGGAAGCTGTGGTTGGGAATGTTAATGCTAGTCATGGACTAGGGTTCACCAGCACTGATTTGACTACGGAAGGCCGCAACCATAACAAGGCTTTGCACATTACCATGGAATGTAAAGGTGCAGTCCTTTCCCATGTGCTGGTAGACACGGGGTCATCCCTTAATGTCTTACCTAAAAAAGCCCTTGTGAAGCTAGAGTATGACGGATTGGCATTGCGTCCCAGCAACCTGGTAGTGAGAGCCTTTGACGGTTCTAAGAGATCGGTTCTGGGAGAGATTGAGTTGCCCATAACGATTGGCCCACAAACTTTCAAAACAACCTTCTACGTGATGGATATACAGCCTGCCTACAGCTGTCTATTGGGTAGGCCATGGATTCACGTCGCTGGCGCCGTGACCTCGACCCTTCACTAGAAGTTAAAATTCGAGTGGGAGGGTCAAGTCGTTACTATCTGTGGAGAGGAGGATATTTTTGTTAGCCACATGGCTACCTACAAATACATTGAGATGGATGGGGAGATCCACGAAACAATGAGTCAAGGGTTTAAGGCCTTGAACATAAATGAAACATCTGCTGTACCTGGGACCTCAATGACATCATATCAACAAGCCCGGAAGGTTGTTGAAGAAGGAACTGCCCAAGGCTGGGGCAAACTGTTACCGGTGGAGAAGAAAGAGGATAGATTTGGGTTGGGTTACAAACCAACTCAGCAAGATCAAGCAGAGGCTGCTAAAGAGCCCAACTTTGTTAGTGGAGGGATGCTCACCCCTGATGCTGTCAACAATTTGGAAGACGAGGATGAAGGCGACCGCAACCTGGAGAGTTGGATCCGTCCAAAGGTCCCCGGGAGCAGTATCTCAAACTGGTCTTCCCAGGAAATTATAAGAGTTACTCATGCAGAGTAATTATTATTTCCTGTATTTTATAGCATGCATCAAAGTCTTGCATCTTGCCCAAGATGACAAGACTCATTTTGTAATCGGGCCATCTGTAATTTTTGTGCAACAAGATTAATCAATGAAATATCAGACATCTTTTGCAAATGAGTCTTTTTCTTTTCTGCTCACTGTTTTTCCATTTTTCTTTTTTGTACAAAAAAAATAAATGGCAGTGTTTTCAAAATGACAACCTTATTTCACTTTTCTAAACAAAATTAAAATTAAATCACTAAAATGAACAAACTGAACCCTTGCAGAGAATGCCTTCCAGACAGCACCGACAACAGCACGGCTATGACTTCGTATGACTTTGACAATCCAATCAATTATGCTGATGAAGGGGTTGAAGAAGAGTATGAGCTTCCCGAGGAGCTAGCTAGGTTGTTGAGACAAGAGGAAAGGGTTATCACTCCTCACCAGGAGAAAGCGGAGACGATCAATCTTGGTACAGATGAAGACGTGAAAGAAGTTAAAATCGGGGCCTGCTTGCAAGACTCAGTGAAGAGACAACTGATTGACCTGCTTCAGGAGTATGTGGACGTGTTTGCTTGGTCTTATCAAGATATGCCAGGGTTGGACACCGACATTGTTGTGCACAAGCTGTCTTTAAGAGAAGAATGCCCACCGGTTAAACAGAAACTGCGCCGTACTCGCCCAGACATGGCAATGAAAATCAAAGAAGAAGTACAAAAGCAATGGGACGCCGGATTCCTTGCTGTAACTAGCTATCCACCGTGGGTTGCAAATATTGTGCCTGTGCCTAAGAAAGACGACAAAGTAAGGATGTGTGTTGACTACCGGGATCTGAACAGAGCTAGCCCGAAAGATGATTTCCCATTACCTCACATTGATGTATTGGTGGATAATACGGCTCAGTTCTCGGTATTCTCCTTCATGGATGGATTTTCGGGATACAATCAGATCAAGATGTCACCTGAAGACATGGAGAAGACAACCTTCATCACACCCTGGGACACGTTCTGTTACAAGGTAATGCCATTTAGGCTCAAGAATGCCGGTGCGACGTATCAACGGGCCATGGTAACATTATTCCACGATATGATCCATAAAGAAATCGAATGTTATGTAGATGACATGATTGCCAAGTCCCTCACTGAAGAAGACCATCTGGTAAATCTGCTAAAGTTGTTCAAGCGTCTGAGGAAGTACCAATTGAAGTTGAACCCCAACAAGTGCACATTCGGGGTGAGATCTGGTAAGTTGCTGGGATTTATTGTGAGTGAGAAAGGGATTGAAGTAGACCCTGATAAAGTTAAAGCTATTCAAGAGATGCCTGCACTGAAGACAGAAAAGGAAGTTCGAGGGTTCTTAGGTCGATTGAACTACATTTCACGGTTCATATCTCACCTCACAGCAACCTGTGAACCCTTGTTCAAGCTGTTGAGAAAAGAACAGACGGTCAGGTGGAACGAAGACTGTCAGAAGGCTTTTGACAAGATCAAAGAATACTTACAAGAGCCTCCAATCCTTATGCCTCTAGTTGAAGGAAGACCTCTGATAATGTACTTGACAGTATTAGAAGAGTCAATGGGGTGCGTGCTGGGCCAGCATGACGAGTCTGGTCGAAAAGAGTATGCAATATACTACCTAAGCAAAAAGTTTACCGACTGTGAACAACGTTATTCACTGCTCGAGAAAACTTGCTGTGCTTTAGCGTGGGCTGCTCGCCGACTGAGACAGTATATGTTGACCCACACCACTTTGTTGATCTCAAAGATGGATCCAGTCAAGTATATTTTCGAGAAACCAGCACTTACCGGACGGGTTGCAAGATGGCAAATGATTCTCACAGAATATGACATCCAATACACATCTCAGAAAGCCATCAAGGGCAGTGTATTGTCTGAATATCTTGCCGAGCAACCTATTGATGATTACCAGCCTATGAGATTTGACTTCCCTGATGAAGACATCATGTTCATAAAAGCAAAAGATCATGAAGAGCCTGTTCACACTGAAGGGCCTGATCCGGAGGAAGAATGGACTATGATATTTGACGGGGCTGTTAATATGAATGGTCGAGGTGTTGGTGCAGTACTCATTACACCTAAAGGAGTTCACATGCCTTTCTCGGCAAAGCTCACTTTCAACTGCACTAACAACGAAGCTGAATACGAAGCTTGCATTATGGGTCTTGATGAAGCCATTGACCTCAGGATCAAGACATTGACCGTGTTCGGAGATTCAGCTCTGGTAATCAATCAAACCAACGGCAAATGGTACACCCACCAGGACCATCTGATACCTTACAGGGATTACACAAGGAGGTTATTAACTTTCTTTACAACAGTCAAGCTTGAGTATATCCCTCGGGACGAGAATCAGTTTGCAGATGCTCTAACTACCATTTCGTCCATGATCAAAGTTCAGGTTGCCAACTTTGTACCTCAGATCTCAGTGTCCAGACTTGACAGACCAGCATATGTGTTCGCAGCAGACGTTGTCAAAGATGATAAGCCTTGGTTCCATGACATTAAGTGTTTCTTGGAGGATCAGACATACCCACCTGGGGCATCTTCCAATGATAAGAAGACTTTGAGAAGGCTTGCTGGTAGTTTCTTCCTGAACACTGATGGTTCCCTGTATAAAAGAAACTTTGATATGGTACTCCTCAGATGCGTTGATGAGACAGAAGCAGACTTGTTAATGCATGAAGTGCACGAAGGATCCTTTGGTACCCATGCGGGAGGGCATGCCATGGCTAAGAAGTTGTTAAGATCAGGCTATTACTGGATCACAATGGATGCCGACTGTTGTGCCCATGCCAGGAAATGCCATAAATGCCAGATTTATGCAGATAAGGTACATGTGCCTCCCAATCCTTTGAATGTAATGTCTTCACCCTGGCCCTTTGCTATGTGGGGCATTGACATGATTGGTAAGATTGAGCCAACTGCTTCGAATGGCCACAGATTCATCCTGGTTGCCATTGATTATTTCACCAAGTGGGTTGAAGCAGCTTCCTATGCCAATGTTACAAGACAAGTGTAGCCAGATTTCTGAAGAGAGATATCATCTGTCGATACGGAGTTCCCGAGCGAATCATTACTCATAATGGTTCCAATTTAAACAACAAGATGATGGCTGAACTGTGCCGGGACTTCAAGATTCAACACCACAATTCTTCTCCTTACAGGCCAAAGATGAATGGCGCAGTTGAGGCAGCTAATAAGAATATCAAGAAGATTGTGCAGAAGATGGTAGTTACCTACAAAGACTGGCATGAAATGCTACCGTTTGCCTTGCATGGGTACCGCACGTCAATCAGAACATCCACTGGGGCAACACCGTATCAGCTTGTGTATGGTATGGAAGCAGTCCTACCTGTTGAAGTTGAATTACCCTCCCTACGAGTACTAATGGATGTTAAGCTGAACGAAGCAGAATGGGTCCGGTCCCGATATGAACAGCTGAGTCTGATTGAAGAGAAAAGATTGACTGCAATTTGTCATGGGCAGTTGTATCAGAAAAGAATGAAGAAAGCCTTCGATCAGAAAGTCAAGCACCGAGAGTACCAAGTAGGAGATCTTGTGCTGAAGAGAATCCTCCCTCCTCATACAGACCACAGGGGCAAGTGGACTCCAAATTATGAAGGACCATTTGTAGTAAAGAAAGTTTTCTCGGGTGGAGCACTGATGCTCAGCACTATGGATGGTGAAGACTTCCCGTCCCCTGTGAATTCAGATGCAGTTAAAAAATACTTCGCGTGAGAATGACCCGCTGGACACAAAAACAGAATGTAAGTCCAGGAAAAAATAGGTGTCGCTCCCGATAAGTGACACCAGGTCAGATAAGGGTACAGACGCGAACGGTCGGCGAAAGGGACAATGAGAACACACAGCCGTGAACTCACTGGAGATGAATAGAGTCGCCAGCTAGGCATTTTTATCCCGGAGGAAAGGCAATGCTGCATAGACCTAGAAAGAAACGGATAAGACGGTTTGCGAACCAGAGAGACTGAGAAAGGGGGTTGGTTACAACCTGGGAAGGTATTAGCACCCAGATTGTCCGCCGTACTCGACGGGATCCACGCTTAAAAGATTTGTGTTTTAAAGGGGTAGTGTCAGTGCAATCTGTGTGTAAAGATAGCTGGAAAAGAATGTACAGGTGTCAGTGTAAAAGAAGTGTGAAGTGCATAAGTGAAGTGTCAGTGTAAGGATGAGAGTATGCTCAAGATCATGAGGCTAAGAGAATAATGCTGGAGGAGGGGGAATATACAGAGACTTTTGTTCGATAACTGTTAAGTTATGCCTACGTATCCTCTCGTGCAATGAGGAAGTCAGAACACCGTAGTTCGACCCAAAGAGACTGAAAGATGAATTGACTGATGAACTGCTTGCTTGTCTATGCTCAAGTGTATGATCTGTCTGGCACAGATGCAAACTGTCTTGCATTAGACGGAAGAAGCAAGTTCTCGATTGTGAGTGAAGGTGATGAGAAAAGAATCCCGGAGGAGACGATTATTGTTTGTTTTTTGTGTTTTCAGTCTTTTATTGCTTTTGAGAATTCGTCATAAGTTAATGAGCTTAAGCCTAAACCAATGGGTTAGTAAACTCATCACATCTTCCCTCTGATTAGGGGTAATGAGAATGCCTTAAGTGTGAAGTCAGATTCTCACACTTAATCACCTTTGGTGTAGGATTAAGATCATTAACCTACTTGTGATTATTTAGATATTTTTGGTGATTTTTGTTTAGTGTTGAGTAATGAGGTTAAGCCATAATCAGGGATTAAACAGACTCATTACACCATCCTAAAAGAAGGATGATAGATGAGAATGTTTAAGCTGAGGAAGACTCCTCAACTTAATCCATGATTAGGGATTAAACCCATGACAAAACAAAGCCTTTATTAAGTGGATTTTAGTTAATGGTATGATGATGAAGTGATTTTTATGAGGTGTAAGACAACTTGAGGGGGACTTGTCCATTAACACTAGGGTTAGTCCTTCTTAACCACTTAAGGAAGAATTAGAACCCTAATGCAAGGCCCAAGTTACAAGTGATGTCTTGATGATTATTAAGTGAATTGATTAAGAGATTTAAACACATTAAGGGTTTAACACTTAGGATTAAAGTTATACACTCCATCCTAAGAGAAGGATGCAGGCATAACCCTAATCACAAAGTCTTAAAGCCTTTAGGGTTTAGTCCCTGATTATGAGGTGAGAAGAGAGGACTCAAAGAGAGACACAAAGGTAAAACTATGGGGGGAGACTAATCAAAACCCTAATTCATTGTCATGCTTGGTTGATCCTAAGGTTTGTGAGGTTTACAAGAACAATCTTCAAAGGAGCTACCAGGAAGCAGATGAACAGAATCAAGAGAAGCAAAGTGACTTGCTTCATTCAAGAAGTCAAGTCACTTGAAGAAAGAAAGTGGGAGGAAGAAGAATGAGCAAGCTCAAACTCAAACACATATAAGAATGCAGCAATGGATGCAAGAGAAATGAAAAGAAAAGTTATGAGAAGTGAAGGCAAATTCACTTCTCAAGTTTACTTACCACCTGAAATGTTAGAAAGAAATGCAATGCAATGCTAAATGAAATGAAATGACATGATGCTAGACCAAACCAGAAGCATGTTGATGATGAAAATGATGCTATGAGGTGCTGTAAACATGAGGCAAAGCATGGAGATGTTCATACAAGATCATGAATGCAAATGATGCAAGCTAAGGAGCATGAACAAGCATGAAATGTTATGAAGCATATAAGACAAATGACATGGCAAATATGTAATGCAATGATCAAACATGCTTTCTATATGTCTTAAGATGTCAAATGAATCACAAGAATGCACAAAATGCAAAGACAAGTCATGTTATGCAAGGAAATGCAAGAAAGATGCAAGAGAAAGCCCAAATTAGGGTTCATGGATCAAACATCAAACAAAAATCCAAAACAGAAACAAAACCCTAAGATAAAAATGGAAAATGGCACCCAAAGAAACCCTAAACCTATGATGAACCACTACCCAAAGGGGAGCTCTCAACTCTCAACCAATCTCAAGATATGAATTTTCTAAGTTATTAGGGTTTTTTAGGGTTCTTAACAAAACAAATGCCAAACAATTAGAAAATGCAAGAACAATTCATGGCCTTTTTACCCTAGAAACTACATGCAAAACAAAAGACAATGCAAGAAGAATCAATGTCTCAACCTTCTCCAATAGGCAGAAATGAATTTTCAAACATGTGATCAAAATAATGCATAAAAAATGATTTAATTCAATGAAAAATTCTTAAAATGCATCAAGATCAAAAAAGAAATTTGGTTTGAAGGTTGGACAATGTTTCTAAATGTCTTAAAACATTTCATGAATTTTTTTTGTAATTTTTAAATACCTAAAAGTATTTTTAATTAATTAATTTCCATTAATCAATTAAAAATAATCTTTTAAATATTTAAAAATACTTTTTTAATGATGAAAAATAAAATAAAAATATTTTGGGTCATAAAAATTATTAAAACTCAGAGGAAAAAGTTTCACAATTTTTATGTATTTTTTGCTATTTTAAAATAAATGTGCAAGTTAAATGAAAGAAAATGAAATAAAAAAATGAATTAATCTGATTTAATGAGAAGTCAAACAATCCAACGCTTGAGGTTCAAACTGGCCAGCGCGCGCATTGACTTGGCGCCTTATCTCACGGCTCAAATTCAAACTTGTTAATTAATGCTTAAAACCCTAACCCTGCCGTTAATTACAATCAGGCGACCGGAACAGTGTTCCGGTCGTCTTCTCCGGCCATCCCCAAAATCAATCTCTCTCCCTAGGCCAAATCAGGAGCCCTAAATCTCCAGAAACCATCTACCAACTACCCTAAGCACGAATCCATCATCAAATCATGCTTAAACTCACACACAAACAAGAATCGAAGCAAATAAAATTCTAGGTCAAACTTTCAGAAGACCATTACATGCTCATTTCTGGCTTATTTTCAAAAGTAAAGAGATCCCAATGATCAGTGTAACATGCACAACAAGATTTTAACAAGAGAAATGAGTTCTGGGAAAAAAGTTCATGGTGTCACCTGAGATGGAGCTCTTGATTCAGGAGCTCTTTGGATGATTCTTTGGCTCAATCTGGTCCCAATGGTCCACCTTTGAAGCTTTGGATGCTTAGTTGGAGTTTAAACAACCTCCTGAGTGAGTTTGCAGCAGCTCTGACCAAGTGAGGATGAAAATCGTATTTGAGATATAGGGTGTTTCAGGTCAAAACAAAGGGTGGTTTCTGGTCAGTGAGGTGAGTGGAGATTGTTGGTGGAGTTTGTTCTTGGGTTTGAGGTTTGTGGAAGGAGATTCGATGGAAAATGCAGGCTGAGGTGAAGAATGGCAATGGGGTATTCTTGCTCAGATCAAACCTGGCTCTTGGTGCTTTCTACTCAATGGATCATGGTGATTTCAAGTATGGAAATGGTTGGGATGTTTTGTGGCTGGGCAGAAGGATTCGAAGCAAAATGCAACTTGGTAGGTTTTTGTGTATGTGATCAATGAATGTGTTTCAGCCTTGCCTTATGTTATGTCTTGCTTGCAAAATGTCCACATAACTCTCTCTCATTGGTCAGATGACAAGACATGTGCTTTATTGATTGGTAAGGCAACTTTTGCAAAAAGTCCACTTCTTGTAAGAGAGGGCATGGGCTAAACTCTAGCTAAGTACAATGGGCATGGGGCTGCGCAGCATGATGTGTGTATGAAGCTAGTTTGGTTCAGCATCCAAGAAATCAAGTGGGTGAGATGTGATGATAGTTTTTGCAAGTTGCTTGCTTTATGGTTCACATGTGAAGATCTTGTTCCAAAAGTCATGAAACATGAGCAATGCCTAGTTCATTCTGAATTTTAGGACTTAGAGAATGTTTATGTGAAGGTTTGATACCAATTAGAAGCTGCAATTTGACTTGGTGCATGATTTTGCAAGTTTCCCATTTGGTGCATGTCTTGAAATTTAGTGATTTTTGCCAACTTTGATGCACCATAACTTTTGATCCAAAATGAATTAGGTCATGTTCTTGTACTTTTTGAAAAGGGAAAGATGAGATATACAACTTTCATGACCAAAATTTTTCCATTTGAAGCCTTTTTGGATCAAGAATCAAGGCTTGAAAAATGACCTAAAATGATGCATTCTTGAAAAGTCAACTATGCCCAAAAAGTCAACATTTGCAAAAAACCTAAATTCTTGATTTCTATGAACTTCAACCTTCTTCCATGATCAAATAAAGATCATATACACTCAAAATGATGAAGATCACCCATTGGTTGGGTCATTGGGGGCCTCAGATGCCCTGATTTTACACTGACTTGTCTGAAAAGTCAACCCTTGATCAGATGACTTCCCCATGGAATTTCTTCATGAAAATTGATATGCATACTCCCTATACCATATAGAGATCAATGAAAACAAGAATGACCAAAAAATTTGGAGTTATGGCCTCTGAAACCTAAACCCTAATTTTCAGTCAACTGTGCAGTTCATCCTGGCTCTGCATCCACTCAAACCCTAGCTCTTGTGATTCCTCTGCATTTTTGACTTTGAGGAGATGAAATATGATATAAGAACACACATGGACCCCTTTGAGTTGATTAGTGGCCTTTGGAGTGGCTCAAGATGCTCTGGGATTGCTCAGATCACAAACCCTAGGTGCAGATGCCTTAGAAACTATGCAGTGAATCAAAAATGTGATGTGAGATGATATGATTGTACTTATGCATATGAGAATGATCACAAGCCATGGTGTGAATGGGTGAGGGCAAATTTGGGGTGTTTACAGCTGCCCCTATTCAGACATGAGTTAGCTGTGCAGGATGTAAGCGACGGCTTAACAGGCGAACAAGATAACTTGTGGTTGAATACCAAAGACAGTCCAAAATTTGCACTCACAGAATGAAGAAGAAAAGGGATATAGATTGTAAAAGCAAGATAAAGTATATTGTAAAGTATGGGCGATGGAGGACGACCGTCGAGCAGAGGACGACTGCTGGGTAAAGAACAATGACGGGGACGGCCGACATGCTGGGGATAAAAGGTAAAGCTAAGACGGGGACGGCCGACTAGCTGGGGAAGAACAAGTAAAGCTAAGACGGGGACGGCCGACTAGCTGGGGAAAAACAAGTAAAGCTAAGACGGGGACGGCCGACTAGCTGGGGAAAAACAAGTAAAGCTAAGACGGGGACGGCCGACTAGCTGGGGAAAATAGGATATTATGATGGGGATGGCCATCAAGATAAAGCTGTAAAATCTCTGAGGATTAATGAAACATGACGGGGACGGCCATCAAGTTCATAAAGGTAAAGTAACCAACGATGGGGACGGCCATCGGGCTAAAAAGGAAAAGGGACCACGACGGGGACGGCCATCGGGTTAAAAGGAAAAGGGACCACGACGGGGATGGCCATCGGGCTAAAAAAAGGAAAAGGGACCACGACGGGGACGGCCATCGGGTTAAAGAATAAATGAAATAAACAGATGATGGGGTACGGCCATCAAAGGTGAAGGACGATCACCTAGCAGGGGACGGCTGCTCTGTTGGGAATAAAAGAAAATATGATGGGGACGGCCATCAAAGGTGGAGGACGACCACCTGGCAGGGTACGGCTGCCGAAAATATCAACGATGGGGACGGCCATCGGATAGAAAAGGTCAACGATGGGGACGGCCATCGGACGAGCAAGATGGAGGACGACCATCAAGAAGTGGAGGACGACCACTCAGCAGGGGATGGCTGCTCTCGAGGTTTGTCATGACATAGGACGAATGTCAGATAACCAAAATCAACAATGGGGACGGCCATTGGATAAAGTTGATGAAGGACAATCATCAAAAGGTGGAGGACGACCACCTAGCAGGGGACGGCTGCTGAAATCAACGATGGGGACGGCCATCGGGTGAGCATGATGGAGGACGACCATCAAGAAGTGGAGGACGACCACTCAGCAGGGTACGGCTGCTCTCAAAGGTATCATAACACAGGACGAGTGTTAGATAAAAAGAAAATTTGTTGGTGATCTACTGGGGATAATGTAAACACGGACGAGCGTTTACACCCAAGAAACAAAAGGTATGAGTGTTTGGTATTGTGTATAGATTAAAGATGCGGACGAGCATCCTTAAGATTATGATACGGACGAGTATCATGTAGAAACAAACTGACACATGTTCAGAGATGATGATACGGACGAGTATCAACTGGTTAACAAGGAACACGGACGAGTGTTGCATCTGAAAGGACTCTTCTGAGGAATAGTAGACACGGGCGAGTATCTATATTCAAGAAGACACAAGTGTTTGACAGGGTGTATGGACTAAAGATGCGGACGAACATCCTTAAGACTATGATACGGACGAGTACCATGTAGAAACAAACAATAGACGCAATGTTCTGAGATGATGGTACGGACGAGTACCAACTGGTTAACGAAGAACAAGGACTACTGCCGAATCTGTGGGGATATGAGTGATGACGTAAACAAGATACGGACGAGTATCTGTATAAACGTACCATGAGTAGTGAGTATTGTATTGTATAGCTGAGTGTTTTCTGTTGGGGAGGGTGACACGGACGAGTGCCAAGAGAGAAAAGTGTAACATTAACAAGTGTGTGGGTCGATGAAAGTGTACGCGACTGCGCTGGGGATATGACACGGACGGGTGTCAAAAAGGGTGTATATACAAGTATATGTGAGTGCCAAGAGGATGTCTTTGGCTTTTTGCTGGTGATGTGACACGGACGGGTGTCAGGACGTATCTGTAGTACGGGTGATTTTGTTTGTAGAGTGTATTCAGGCGACCTGTGGGGAAAGATGACACGGACGGGTGCCAAAAGGTGTATATACCGGTGTTTGTGATTTGTGAGGCAACTGCTTTTGCTGGGACTCTGATGGGGACTCTTGGGGAAAGTAATCTGTATTCTGATAAATGGTTACTAATCACAAGCGTTCAATTCACAACATGACTTATGATTATGCTATGTATTTGATTTTTTGCCGTAATGCTCCGTATTAGACGGAATGCTACGCTCTGGGGGGTGAATATGATGCGAATGCTATGATTATGCAAAGAGGCACAGATCCGGGATTCGGATCCCATTGCTGCGAAGATCTCTGGATGATCTGCTTGAAATGGACATCCCAGCTGGGTATGAGATCACTGGTAGATCTAAGGATGCATCTGCTTGGGGATATATGTCACTGATTGACATATCCTTATAATATGTGACCCAGCTGGGGTTTGTAGAAGCTTCCTGTACTCTGTTGTGATCCTTCATGCGCTGCTCTTCTAAATAGGGGCTTGAAGCTCTGTGGGGAGATGATTCCCTGATTTCTGCATTCTGTTGAGGAAGAATGGCAACCCGGCTGGGGATAATGCTTGTTGGCAACTCAGCTGGGGAGAGCAATGGGGGAGCAACTCAGCTGGGGATAGAGCATTTCGGATGCTGAGATTGAGTGTATGTTGATTTGGCAGCTCCGCTGGGGAAATGGGCACCTTCTAGTGCCATGTGGAAGATAGACCGAGTTGATAATGATTCGCCTATTTGCTGAGACGTAACCTGCATGCCCCAGGTTGCGTTCTGGATACCTGCAATCCTGCAAAGATAATGGAACGTACAAAAGGTCCCGAGGTATCCCTTACTGGATTCCGTCATAGGAGTTAAGTACTTTCGAGAATAATCAGATTCCCTGTAAGCATGTGTTTTCATTTTTTAGAGAAAGGCATCTGTACTTATGCAATTGTATTTTTAGAGATATCAGACGACTCTTTGCAAAACATAAATGTAAAAAAAAAAACGCAACATGACTGAAAACCTGATTTTATTAATTCATGTGCCCTGAATTGGCAAAGATACAGTCGAAGAAACATATCTCCTGAAATGAGGAGATTGTTACAAATTGAGAAATAAAGTGCTGGCGATGTTGACGACGCTTTAAGGAGCTCCCTCTTCTGCTATGACTCGTATGACAATGACGTTCTTCTCGTCTTGCTTTCTGAAGAAGGTTGATTCTGATCGGAGCTTGATCCTTCGAAGCTTTCTAAGTTGTAAGCGATACAGACGAACTCAGAATGCAGTTGTTCGCTTATTCCCTTATTTTGCATGGATCGCCCTTTCGGGTTTTCAATCCATCGGGATACCCATTTTTTGCCTGAGTTGTCCAATGCGGCTTTTCAACTCAGCGGGTGTACATTTTTCATTTATTTCCCTTATTTTTGCCCGAGTCTTTTATTCTGTTTTTGACTCGCCGGGATGCCCTATTTTTTTGCCTGGACTTACATTCTGTTTTTATGTCCAGCGGGTCATTTTATGCGAAGTATTTTTTAACTGCATCTGAATTCACAGGGGATGGGAAATCTTCACCATCCATGGTACTGAGCATCAGTGCTCCACCAGAGAAAACTTTCTTTACAACAAATGGTCCTTCATAATTTGGAGTCCATTTTCCCCTGTAGTCTGTATGAGGAGGGAGAATCCTTTTCAGCACAAGATCTCCTACTTGGTACTCTCGGTGCCTGACTTTCTGATCGAAGGCTTTCTTCATTCTCTTCTGATATAACTGCCCATGGCAGATTGCAGCCAATCTTTTCTCTTCGATCAGACTCAGTTGTTCGTATCGGGACCGAACCCATTCTGCTTCACTCAGTTTAACATCCATCAGAACTCGCAGAGAGGGAAATTCAACTTCAACAGGTAGGACTGCTTCCATACCATATACAAGCTGATACGGTGTTGCCCCAGTGGATGTCCTGATTGACGTGCGGTACCCATGCAAGGCAAACGGTAGCATCTCATGCCAGTCCTTGTAGGTGATTACCATCTTCTGCACAATCTTCTTGATATTCTTATTTGCTGCCTCAACAGCGCCGTTCATCTTTGGCCTGTAAGGAGAAGAATTGTGATGTTGAATCTTGAAGTCCCGGCACAGCTCTGCCATCATTTTGTTGTTCAAGTTGGAACCATTATCAGTAATGATTCGCTCGGGAACTCCGTATCGACAGATGATATCTCTCTTCAGAAATCTGGCTACCACTTGTCTTGTGACATTTGCATATGAGGCTGCTTCAACCCACTTGGTGAAATAGTCAATGGCGACCAGGATGAATCTGTGACCATTTGAAGCAGTCGGCTCAATCTTGCCAATCATATCAATGCCCCACATGGCAAAGGGCCATGGTGAAGACATGATGTTCAAAGGATTAGGAGGCACATGCACCTTATCTGCATAGATCTGGCATTTATGGCATTTTCTGGCGTAAGCACAACAGTCTGCATCCATTGTGATCCAGTAATAGCCTGATCTTAGCAATTTCTTAGCCATGGCATGCCCTCCAGCATGGGTACCAAAGGAGCCTTCGTGCACTTCACGCATCAACAAATCTGCTTCCGTCTTGTCAACACATCTGAGGAGTACCATGTCAAAGTTCCTTTTGTACAACGACCCATCAGTGTTCAGAAAGAAACTTCCAGCAAGCCTTCTCAAGGTCTTCTTATCATTGGAAGATGCCCCAGGTGGGTATGTTTGATCCTCCAAGAAGCTTTTAATGTCATGGAACCAAGGCTTATCATCTTTGACAACATCTGCTGCAAATACATATGCTGGTCTATCGAGTCTGGACACCGATATCTGAGGTACAAAGTTGGCAGTTTGAACTTTGATCATGGATGAAATGGTAGCAAGAGCATCTGCAAACTGATTCTCGTCCCGAGGGATATACTCAAGTTTGACCGTTGTGAAGAAAGTCAATAACCTCCTTGTATAATCCCTGTAAGGTATCAGATGATCTTGGTGGGTGTACCATTTTCCGTTGGTTTGATTGACTACCAGAGCTGAATCTCCGAATACGGTCAATGTTTTGATTCTGAGGTCGATGGCTTCCTCAAGACCCATAATGCAAGCTTCGTATTCCGCTTCGTTGTTAGTGCAGTTGAAAGTGAGTTTTGCCGAGAAAGGCATGTGAACTCCTTTAGGTGTAATGAGTACTGCACCAACACCACGGCCATTCATGTTAACAGCCCCATCAAACATCATAGTCCATTCTTCTTCTGGGTCAGGCCCTTCGGTGTGAATAGGCTCTTCGTGATCTTTCGCTTTAATGAACATGATGTCTTCATCAGGGAAGTCAAACCTCATTGGCTGGTAGTCATCAATGGGTTGCTCAGCAAGATATTCAGATAGTACACTGCCCTTGATGGCTTTCTGAGATGTGTACTGTATGTCGTATTCTGTAAGGATCATCTGCCATCTTGCAACCCGTCCGGTAAGAGCTGGCTTCTCGAAAATGTACTTAACTGGATCCATTTTTGAGATTAATAAAGTAGTGTGGGTCAACATATACTGTCTCAGTCGGCGAGCAGCCCACGCTAAAGCACAGCAAGTTTTCTCGAGCAGTGAATAACGCTGTTCACAGTCGGTAAACTTTTTGCTTAGGTAGTATATTGCATACTCTTTTCGACCAGACTCGTCATGCTGGCCCAACACACACCCCATTGACTCTTCTAATACTGTCAAGTACATAATCAGAGGTCTTCCTTCAACTGGCGGCATGAGGATTGGAGGTTCTTGCAGATATTCCTTGATCTTGTCAAAAGCCTTCTGGCAATCTTCGTTCCACCTGACCGTTTGTTCCTTTCTTAGCAGCTTGAACAAGGGTTCACAGGTTGCTGTGAGGTGAGATATGAACCTTGAAATGTAGTTCAATCGACCTAAGAACCCTCGAACTTCTTTCTCAGTTTTCGGTGCAGGCATTTCTTGAATAGCTTTGACTTTATCAGGGTCAACTTCAATCCCTTTCCCGCTTACAATAAAGCCCAGCAGCTTACCGGATCGCACCCCGAATGTGCATTTGTTGGGGTTCAGCTTCAATTGGTATTTCCTCAGACGCTTGAATAACTTGAGCAGATTTACCAGGTGATCTTCCTCTGTAAGGGACTTGGCGATCATATCATCCACATAACATTCTATTTCTTTGTGGATCATATCGTGGAATAATGTTACCATAGCCCGTTGATACGTTGCACCGGCATTCTTCAGTCCGAATGGCATCACTTTGTAACAGAACGTGCCCCAAGGTGTGATGAATGTTGTCTTCTCCATGTCTTCAGGTGACATCTTGATCTGATTATATCCTGAAAATCCATCCATGAAGGAGAATACCGAGAACTGAGCCGTGTTATCCACCAATACATCAATGTGAGGTAATGGGAAGTCATCTTTCGGGCTAGCTCTGTTCAGATCCCGGTAGTCAACACACATTCTTACTTTGCCGTCCTTCTTGGGCACAGGTACTATGTTAGCAACCCACGGCGGATAGCTAGTCACAGCAAGGAACCCGGCGTCCCATTGCTTTTGTACCTCTTCCTTGATTTTCATAGCCATGTCTGGGCGAGTTCGGCGCAACTTCTGTTTAACTGGTGGGCATTCTTCCCTCAGAGGCAGCTTGTGCACAACAATGTCGGTATCCAACCCTGGCATATCTTGATACGACCAAGCAAACACATCAACATACTCTTGAAGCAGATCTATCAGTTGTCTCTTCACCGAGTCTTGCAGGCAGGCCCCGATTTTAACCTCTTTCACGTCTTCGTCAGTACCAAGATTAATCACTTCAATCTCCTCCTGGTGAGGAGTAATGACCTTTTCCTCCTGTCTCAACAACCTAGCTAGCTCTTCAGGAAGCTCATATTCTTCATCAACCCCTTCATCAGCTTGATTGATTGGATTGTCAAAGTCATACGATGTCATAGCCGTGCTGTTGTCGGTGCTGTCAGGAAGGCACTCTCTGCAAGGGTTAAGTTTGTTCGTTTTAGTGATTGATTTTAATCTTGCTTTAGAAAAAGTGAAATGAAGTTATCATTTTGAAAACACCGCCATTTATTTTTGTACAAAAAGAAAAGTGGAAAAACAGTGAGCAGAAAAGAAAAAGACTCGTTTGCAAAAGATTGTCTGATATTTCATTAATTTAATCTTGTTTGCACAAAAGTACAGATGGCCCTGATTACAAAATGAGTCTTGTCATCTTGGGCAAGATGCAAGACTTTGATGCATGCTATAAAAATACAGGAAATAATAATTACTCTGCGTGAGTAACTCTTATAATTTCCTGGGAAGACCAGTTCGAGACACTGCTCCCCGGGATCTTTGGACGAATCCAATTCTCCAGATTGCGCTCCTCTTCCAGCTCGTCTTCCAGACAGTTGATAGCATTGGGGGTAAGCATTCCCCCACTGACAAATCCAGGCTCTGCAGTAGCCTTTGCTTGATGTTGAGTTGGTCTGTAACCCAACCCAAACTTGTCCTTCTTTTCCTCCACAGCTAAGACTTTGCCCCAGCCCAGGGCAGTTCCTTCTTCAACAACCTTCCGGGCTTGTTGGTAAGACGACATTGGAGTACCAGATACAGCAGATGCTTCATTCACATTCAAAGCTTCAAATCCTTGGCTCATTGTTTCATGGATCTCCCCATCCATCTCAATGTATTTATAAGTAGCCAGATGGCTAACAAATATATCCTCCTCCCCACAGATTGTGACAACTTGGCCTTCCCACTCAAATTTTAACTTTTGGTGAAGGGTAGACGTTATTGCGCCGGCGGCGTGAATCCAGGGTCTACCCAACAAACAGCTGTAGGCGGGCTGAATGTCCATCACATAAAAGATAGTTGTAAAGGTCTGCGGGCCAATTGTCACGGGCAGCTCAATCTCTCCCAGAACCGATCTCTTCGAACCATCAAAGGCTCTCACCACCAGGTTGCTGGGTCTCAATGCCAATCCATCATATTCAAGCTTCACCAGAGCCTTCTTTGGCAAGACATTCAGGGAAGAACCTGTGTCCACCAGCACATGAGAAAGGACAGCTCCTTTGCATTCCATGGTTATGTGCAAGGCTTTGTTGTGGTTGCGGCCATCCGCTGTCAAGTCAGAATTGGTAAACCCTAGCCCGTTGCTAGCAGTAACATTACCAACCACGGTTTCCAATTGGTTGACAGTAATCTCCTCAGGCACGTAAGCTGCGTGCAGGACTTTAAGTAGTGCATTCCGATGGGCTTCGGAGCACATAAGCAGTGAGAGGATGGAGATTTTGGATGGCGTCTGGTGAAGTTGATCCACAATTTTATAATCACTCTTTTTGATGATCCGCATGAACTCATCAACTTCCTGATCAAATGGAGTTTTCAGGGCTTCTTTAACAGCTGGATCTTCCTGCACCGGGCCTTTTCCTTTTGCCTTGGCAGCAGCTTCTGCTTCGGCAGTAGGTCTTTGAACTTGTGAAGCGAAGAGACGTCCGCTTCGAGTGAAGCCTCCGCCTCCCCCCACATTATCTACTTGTGGTGCAGGTGTTGATGTTTCAAGAGTGATTCTTTTCCCTTCACAGTACACGTCAGAGCCATAGTGCCAAGGGATGGCCCTATCGCTTTCATATGGTACTGGTCCAGGCACCGTGACAGTGACTGGACTGATTGCTGCTGCTGAAGGGACTGTTATTGTTTGTGGATCATAAAAGATTGTAACTGGTGCTCTGACGGGAGCAGCACCTTCTGAATGGTAGGCGGAGTTATTTTCAGGATCGTAGAATATGGTGATAGTAGAGACATCTTCATGATTGATTGCTGGTGTTGTAGGAGGTACTGTTGGAAGGACTGTTGTTGTTGTTGATGGAGATTCGAAATGGAATGAAGCTGAAGTTGTAGCAGGAGGAACTGTTGAAAACTGATCATTTGGGAGGACAGGTGAAGTACTTGTTGATGGTGCTGATGAATTGTTGGGAACAATAGTTGCTGCAGTTGTAGGAGGTACTGAAACCGTTGTTGATGAAGTTGCCGGATTTGTCGGAAATGATGTAGTGATCTGTAGCAGGCCACTCTGAATAAGGCTGTCAATGCCATTCCTTAAATCTTCACAACCATTCCATGAAATATTGCAGTAGGGACACCCTAGTTCACACCCCGGAAATATCTGGTTTTCACGGAGTTGAGCTTTGATTTCCACCAATGGTGTCCGGATCTGATCCACACTAGTTATCAAATAAGATGGTTGGTCTTCTTCAATAGCATTAATTCGGGGACCACCATGGTTTGGCATTGGGTTCTTATTGACATTGGGCGGAGGTGCAAAATTCAGAGCCTTGGAGTCTACCAAGTCTTGTACCTTCATATGCAGAGCTCTGCATTTTTCTGTACTGTGACCAGGTGCGTTGGAATGAAAAGCACACCTAGCATTGGAGTCATAGTTCCTTGGTAGACTGTTGGGATCCGGAGGTGCCAACGTTCTTAGCTCAACCAGGTTGAGTTTCAGAAGTTGTGGCAGCAAGGCAGCATACGGCATTGGGATCGGGTCGATCACTCTGTTAGCTTGGGATGGTCTTTGTTGGAATGGCCTTTGTTGATTGTTGTTGTTGGAGTTGTTGTTGAAGTTCCTTGGAGGATACTGATTCTGCTGATACTGAGGTTGTTGTTGGAAGTTTTGTTGAGGAGGTTGATAGACTGGCTGTGGATGAGCTGGAGCAGGGATAGTGACTGCTGCTATTGACCTCTGAGCATATTGGGGCCTACCCCTGTTAGTGTGGATGGCATTGGTCTCGCTAGTTCTTCTCGGGCCTGCAAAAGGCTTTCTTGTACTACTGGACGAGCTTGCACCGTTGTCAGAGATCTTACCCATTTTCAACAGGCTTTCAATTCTCTCCCCAGCTATGACAACATCTGCGAAGCTGGTGGAAGAGAAAGCAGCCAACCTGTCAATATACGTTCCCTGGAGAGTGTTCATAAACATGTCTGCCATTTCTCTTTCAGACATAGGGGGTTGAACGGCAGCAGCCAATTGCCTCCATCTCTGAGCATATTCTCTGAAGCTCTCCCTCGAAGACTGTGACATTCCCATTAGGAGGGTCCTGTTGGGTGCCATATCTAGATTATACTGATACTGTCTGATGAAGGCCTCTGCCAGGTCCTTCCAGCATCTTATAGTTGCTCTTGTCAGATGGGAATACCATTCCCTTGATGCTCCAGTCAAGCTATCTTCGAAGTAGAACATCCAGAGTTTCTCATCCATTGTATAGGCCTTCAGCCTTCCCAGAAATGATTGCAAATGAGTCCGGGGGCATGAAGTCCCATTATACTTTTCGAAACAAGGAGGCTTGAACTTATGGGGGATCCTGACCCCTTCTACCAAACCCATGTCCATGACGTCGAAACCCAAAGAATTTTGAGATTCTAAGGACCTCAACTTCTCAGCTATTTCTTCCAACCGTCTATCATAAGTTTCCTCTCCGGCACCCATTACTGTATACTGGTCCTCCTGAGGATCTTCTTGAAGTACTCTGGCTGCAGTGGCTGTCCCTTGAATGTTGACTGGGATGTTAGCCTCTGGATGGAGATGTGGGCCAAACACAGGGGGGTTAACATGTGGTTGCACCCTTTCATTATTACTGGTGCCTGCAGTTCCTACATGAGGCTCCTCTTGATTTTGCCTCTCCACCATGGCCCTCAGTCTCTCCTGGCTCTGAGCCATGTTGTTCATAACTTCCATGAACTGCGTCATCTGCGTTCTCATCTCTAACCTTTCGTTTGCCATCTGGTTTCTGACCTCTGTAAGGTCTTGCTGCATCTGATCCATCTGAATTCCCGGAAGGTTGTTTCTAGTTGGGTACCTGTGAGGCCTGTTGAGAGGAAATACCCGGCGGCGAGCAATAATTCCTGAGATTCACAACAGAAGTTAGCAACAACAAAACAAAAACCTACAAAACAGACAAAAGGGTTAGCATGCAATGCAGTTATGCTTATTTGCTCTCAAGGTATCCGGTTTGGCCTTCAGTTTTGACCCTTCCAGACCCTTGAAGATGCTGCTGTTGAAGTTGCTTTTGATGTGAACCCAGATAGAAACCAACACAAATATATTACAAAGGTGAAATAATACAATTTGTTCATTTTACAACACAAGCCCTCAAAGGGGTCAAAATACATCACAAAAAGCAAAAGTACATGGAAAAGGAACAACAACAAGCAAATGATCAAACTCCAAGGCCAAACTCATCCTCACGAACTTCCTTGAGAAGTGCTTCGGTCACAGGATCAGCCGGATGCTCCGTGAGACTTCTAATGAGAAGGTTTCTTGTTGCAACAGCTGCAGTCAACTTCTTATTCTGACTTTGGTCCTTTGACCTCTTCAATCCTGCTTTGATTTTCAGCTCTGATATTTCCTCCTGGGCTGCTGCCAGGGCTTTTTCCATCTGCTCCATCTTGTCTTGAGCTCTCTTGTCTTCTAGAGTACGGGCCTCAGTGATCCGGACCCACCTGGCCTGACTCTCTTTCAAATACAAGTCTGTTCTTGCTCTCTGAAACTGGGCTTCTTTACAAGCATTCTTCAGAATCTGTTCACCAGATTTAGACTTGTTGATGTAATCTCCAGACTTCTCAATTTTGGTCAGGTGTTCCACTCTTAACTTCTCCAATCTCTCAATTTCCCTCACACCTTCACTCCTCTCTCTGAGGGTCTTCTGCAAGGCTTGAGTTAGCTTCTCATTTCTTTCCTTCAAGCTTTCAAACTCTTCCAAACTGATAGTGGCAGGGGGTGGTGCTGAAGATGACTCAGGCATATCTTCTATGGTAAAGGGCATTCCAGAGAATTGGGCCCTAGCATGGGACCACTCATAATATTGGACTGATGCCACATTATTGCACTTCCCTAGAATGGTGATTCCCTTGGTTTGAACATGATCCCAGGCCCAAGCAGCCTGCCTAACAACAGCCAAACTAATCTTGTTCTCACAGTAGAGGGTCTCAACCAAATCTTGTTCCCTAGGAGTATGGACCAGTGCATAGCCCAATTGTCTCCTGAACAGCAGAGGGTTGTAGTTGATACTTCCCTTAACTCCTATCAAAGGCACATTGGGAAAGTGCCCACAGCTGGTGATCATATCTCTGCCTTTGGTGCTCTGAGTACACCATCTGATATCTGCTGAAGTGAGAGTAGTGAGCCTCTTAGCCCAGTTGCTTTGCTGATGAGGATTGAGAAATGCATCTGTCCTGGGTAGATGCCTGAGAAGCCAAGCATGGAATAATGGAGCACAAATCCTCACTAATCTTCCCCTCTGCTTTTCATTTCTCTGATGTACTGAGTAATAGAGATCACCCAGTAAAGTTGGCACTGGGTTCTTCAGGATGAACAAGTGGATTGCATTCTTGCTGATGAATCGAGGCTCATCTGCAAACAGCACAATTCCATATACACCTAAGGCCAACAGAGCACAGACAGCTTTCCACTCCCCCAGGGAGGCCTTCAGACTAGCTTGAGAAATCAGGAAGTCAAGATGAAAACCAAGGATTCCAGCTTTAGAGGTCATATGCTGTTCAATCAAAACAGGCTCCAGATACAAAGCTTTTGCTACCTCTCCATGGCTAGGAAAGACCATTTCAGGGTTGAACGGGATTTCTCTTTTGATGGGCAGACCAGTCAATGATGAGTATTCTTCCAGAAGAGGCCCCAACTGAAAGTCTTGAAAGGTGAAACATCTCAATGGGGGATCATAGAACTGAATGCAGGTGTGGATGAGGCTCCTCTGTGAAGGGTCCAGATCCATAACCATGTCCAGTATATCTCCATAACCCTCCCTGAACAAGGGTATGTGCTCTGGAGTGATCAGGGTTTGGATCCTCCTGATGTCTGATAAGTCTGGTTGGAAGAAATGATAAGTGATGTTGCTTTTCTTTGGAGCCATGATGCTGAGGACTGAGTAGGATAAGTGCTGATGAAGATGCTGAGGAGTGGGCCACTGGCTGGCTAGTGCTAGTAACTGAAGTATAGCTGACAACTGAAGCAAGTGCTGATGGAGATAGGTCAAAACTGCAGATGGGGTCAAAACCAAAACCAGATGAAAATGGATACCCTGAAACACAAATAAGCAAATGTTAATATGATGCAATGAGTATGTATGCAAATGAAATGCAAGGGTTTGTGACTGAGATGGATCTGATAAACTGCCTTGGTATAGATCCATGTGTGTTCAAGAATTCCAGATGGAGGTCTATAAATCCAGTAACCAAGGTAGGGGACTCAAATAAAGAGCCACATGTCCAGGGTTTAGAATCACAAGAACTATCCAACATGGAGCATTCTTAACAAAGTCAAAGTAACAGGGTATTCTGAGGTCAAGGTACCTGCAAACCTGTAAACAGCCCAACCCCCTCACAGGTGATGATCTAAAACAAGGATCCTCAGACTTGGATCAGTTATGAGAAGTGTAAACACTTCTAACCCGGAGGTACAGTGTTTACAATAACCATAAAAGTTCCTCCTCTAATTCACCTCAGTTTCTGAAGGTCAATACTAAAAGGTCATCCAGACTTAGCAGGCTTCCCAGATAGCCCTAGCATTGCAGGAAATCTGCAACACAGAGTTCTCAAGAAGAAACCCATATCTGAACCGTGTTTCATATTCCCGCACCAGACCGAAATGGAATGGGAAAGAATATGATTCACTCTAGCCTAGGTGTCACTCAGGTCCCAGGTATAGGACCTTAACTCTCAATGAAACACCCACCCACCAAAGAAAAAACCAGATCCAGCCAGCAACAATGACAGTATGATATATAAATGCAGTAAAGAAAGCAGTAAAGCAACTGTACATAAAGCAATAAACAAAAATAAATACAAGCACATAACACCCCAGTAAACACAAATCAAACAAGCGCTAGGAGGAACCCACAAAAAGAACCAGAAGCCCTGGTTGCAGTATAAGATTCCCCAGCAGAGTCGCCAAGCTGTCGCTCCCGATAAGTGACACCAGGTCAGATAAGGGTACAGACGCGAACGGTCGGCGAAAGGGACAATGAGAACACACAGCCGTGAACTCACTGGAGATGAATAGAGTCGCCAGCTAGGCATTTTTATCCCAGAGGAAAGGCAATGCTGCATAGACCTAGAAAGAAACGGATAAGACGGTTTGCGAACCAGAGAGACTGAGAAAGGGGGTTGGTTACAACCTGGGAAGGTATTAGCACCCAGATTGTCCGCCGTACTCGACGGGATCCACGCTTAAAAGATTTGTGTTTTAAAGGGGTAGTGTCAGTGCAATCTGTGTGTAAAGATAGCTGGAAAAGAATGTACAGGTGTCAGTGTAAAAGAAGTGTGAAGTGCATAAGTGAAGTGTCAGTGTAAGGATGAGAGTATGCTCAAGATCATGAGGCTAAGAGAATAATGCTGGAGGAGGGGGAATATACAGAGACTTTTGTTCGATAACTGTTAAGTTATGCCTACGTATCCTCTCGTGCAATGAGGAAGTCAGAACACCGTAGTTCGACCCAAAGAGACTGAAAGATGAATTGACTGATGAACTGCTTGCTTGTCTATGCTCAAGTGTATGATCTGTCTGGCACAGATGCAAACTGTCTTGCATTAGACGGAAGAAGCAAGTTCTCGATTGTGAGTGAAGGTGATGAGAAAAGAATCCCGGAGGAGACGATTATTGTTTGTTTTTTGTGTTTTCAGTCTTTTATTGCTTTTGAGAATTCGTCATAAGTTAATGAGCTTAAGCCTAAACCAATGGGTTAGTAAACTCATCACATCTTCCCTCTGATTAGGGGTAATGAGAATGCCTTAAGTGTGAAGTCAGATTCTCACACTTAATCACCTTTGGTGTAGGATTAAGATCATTAACCTACTTGTGATTATTTAGATATTTTTGGTGATTTTTGTTTAGTGTTGAGTAATGAGGTTAAGCCATAATCAGGGATTAAACAGACTCATTACACCATCCTAAAAGAAGGATGATAGATGAGAATGTTTAAGCTGAGGAAGACTCCTCAACTTAATCCATGATTAGGGATTAAACCCATGACAAAACAAAGCCTTTATTAAGTGGATTTTAGTTAATGGTATGATGATGAAGTGATTTTTATGAGGTGTAAGACAACTTGAGGGGGACTTGTCCATTAACACTAGGGTTAGTCCTTCTTAACCACTTAAGGAAGAATTAGAACCCTAATGCAAGGCCCAAGTTACAAGTGATGTCTTGATGATTATTAAGTGAATTGATTAAGAGATTTAAACACATTAAGGGTTTAACACTTAGGATTAAAGTTATACACTCCATCCTAAGAGAAGGATGCAGGCATAACCCTAATCACAAAGTCTTAAAGCCTTTAGGGTTTAGTCCCTGATTATGAGGTGAGAAGAGAGGACTCAAAGAGAGACACAAAGGTAAAACTATGGGGGGAGACTAATCAAAACCCTAATTCATTGTCATGCTTGGTTGATCCTAAGGTTTGTGAGGTTTACAAGAACAATCTTCAAAGGAGCTACCAGGAAGCAGATGAACAGAATCAAGAGAAGCAAAGTGACTTGCTTCATTCAAGAAGTCAAGTCACTTGAAGAAAGAAAGTGGGAGGAAGAAGAATGAGCAAGCTCAAACTCAAACACATATAAGAATGCAGCAATGGATGCAAGAGAAATGAAAAGAAAAGTTATGAGAAGTGAAGGCAAATTCACTTCTCAAGTTTACTTACCACCTGAAATGTTAGAAAGAAATGCAATGCAATGCTAAATGAAATGAAATGACATGATGCTAGACCAAACCAGAAGCATGTTGATGATGAAAATGATGCTATGAGGTGCTGTAAACATGAGGCAAAGCATGGAGATGTTCATACAAGATCATGAATGCAAATGATGCAAGCTAAGGAGCATGAACAAGCATGAAATGTTATGAAGCATATAAGACAAATGACATGGCAAATATGTAATGCAATGATCAAACATGCTTTCTATATGTCTTAAGATGTCAAATGAATCACAAGAATGCACAAAATGCAAAGACAAGTCATGTTATGCAAGGAAATGCAAGAAAGATGCAAGAGAAAGCCCAAATTAGGGTTCATGGATCAAACATCAAACCAAAATCCAAAACAGAAACAAAACCCTAAGATAAAAATGGAAAATGGCACCCAAAGAAACCCTAAACCTATGATGAACCACTACCCAAAGGGGAGCTCTCAACTCTCAACCAATCTCAAGATATGAATTTTCTAAGTTATTAGGGTTTTTTAGGGTTCTTAACAAAACAAATGCCAAACAATTAGAAAATGCAAGAACAATTCATGACCTTTTTACCCTAGAAACTACATGCAAAACAAAAGACAATGCAAGAAGAATCAATGTCTCAACCTTCTCCAATAGGCAGAAATGAATTTTCAAACATGTGATCAAAATAATGCATAAAAAATGATTTAATTCAATGAAAAATTCTTAAAATGCATCAAGATCAAAAAAGAAATTTGGTTTGAAGGTTGGACAATGTTTCTAAATGTCTTAAAACATTTCATGAATTTTTTTTGTAATTTTTAAATACCTAAAAGTATTTTTAATTAATTAATTTCCATTAATCAATTAAAAATAATCTTTTAAATATTTAAAAATACTTTTTTAATGATGAAAAATAAAATAAAAATATTTTGGGTCATAAAAATTATTAAAACTCAGAGGAAAAAGTTTCACAATTTTTATGTATTTTTTGCTATTTTAAAATAAATGTGCAAGTTAAATGAAAGAAAATGAAATAAAAAAATGAATTAATCTGATTTAATGAGAAGTCAAACAATCCAACGCTTGAGGTTCAAACTGGCCAGCGCGCGCATTGACTTGGCGCCTTATCTCACGGCTCAAATTCAAACTTGTTAATTAATGCTTAAAACCCTAACCCTGCCGTTAATTACAATCAGGCGACCGGAACAGTGTTCCGGTCGTCTTCTCCGGCCATCCCCAAAATCAATCTCTCTCCCTAGGCCAAATCAGGAGCCCTAAATCTCCAGAAACCATCTACCAACTACCCTAAGCACGAATCCATCATCAAATCATGCTTAAACTCACACACAAACAAGAATCGAAGCAAATAAAATTCTAGGTCAAACTTTCAGAAGACCATTACATGCTCATTTCTGGCTTATTTTCAAAAGTAAAGAGATCCCAATGATCAGTGTAACATGCACAACAAGATTTTAACAAGAGAAATGAGTTCTGGGAAAAAAGTTCATGGTGTCACCTGAGATGGAGCTCTTGATTCAGGAGCTCTTTGGATGATTCTTTGGCTCAATCTGGTCCCAATGGTCCACCTTTGAAGCTTTGGATGCTTAGTTGGAGTTTAAACAACCTCCTGAGTGAGTTTGCAGCAGCTCTGACCAAGTGAGGATGAAAATCGTATTTGAGATATAGGGTGTTTCAGGTCAAAACAAAGGGTGGTTTCTGGTCAGTGAGGTGAGTGGAGATTGTTGGTGGAGTTTGTTCTTGGGTTTGAGGTTTGTGGAAGGAGATTCGATGGAAAATGCAGGCTGAGGTGAAGAATGGCAATGGGGTATTCTTGCTCAGATCAAACCTGGCTCTTGGTGCTTTCTACTCAATGGATCATGGTGATTTCAAGTATGGAAATGGTTGGGATGTTTTGTGGCTGGGCAGAAGGATTCGAAGCAAAATGCAACTTGGTAGGTTTTTGTGTATGTGATCAATGAATGTGTTTCAGCCTTGCCTTATGTTATGTCTTGCTTGCAAAATGTCCACATAACTCTCTCTCATTGGTCAGATGACAAGACATGTGCTTTATTGATTGGTAAGGCAACTTTTGCAAAAAGTCCACTTCTTGTAAGAGAGGGCATGGGCTAAACTCTAGCTAAGTACAATGGGCATGGGGCTGCGCAGCATGATGTGTGTATGAAGCTAGTTTGGTTCAGCATCCAAGAAATCAAGTGGGTGAGATGTGATGATAGTTTTTGCAAGTTGCTTGCTTTATGGTTCACATGTGAAGATCTTGTTCCAAAAGTCATGAAACATGAGCAATGCCTAGTTCATTCTGAATTTTAGGACTTAGAGAATGTTTATGTGAAGGTTTGATACCAATTAGAAGCTGCAATTTGACTTGGTGCATGATTTTGCAAGTTTCCCATTTGGTGCATGTCTTGAAATTTAGTGATTTTTGCCAACTTTGATGCACCATAACTTTTGATCCAAAATGAATTAGGTCATGTTCTTGTACTTTTTGAAAAGGGAAAGATGAGATATACAACTTTCATGACCAAAATTTTTCCATTTGAAGCCTTTTTGGATCAAGAATCAAGGCTTGAAAAATGACCTAAAATGATGCATTCTTGAAAAGTCAACTATGCCCAAAAAGTCAACATTTGCAAAAAACCTAAATTCTTGATTTCTATGAACTTCAACCTTCTTCCATGATCAAATAAAGATCATATACACTCAAAATGATGAAGATCACCCATTGGTTGGGTCATTGGGGGCCTCAGATGCCCTGATTTTACACTGACTTGTCTGAAAAGTCAACCCTTGATCAGATGACTTCCCCATGGAATTTCTTCATGAAAATTGATATGCATACTCCCTATACCATATAGAGATCAATGAAAACAAGAATGACCAAAAAATTTGGAGTTATGGCCTCTGAAACCTAAACCCTAATTTTCAGTCAACTGTGCAGTTCATCCTGGCTCTGCATCCACTCAAACCCTAGCTCTTGTGATTCCTCTGCATTTTTGACTTTGAGGAGATGAAATATGATATAAGAACACACATGGACCCCTTTGAGTTGATTAGTGGCCTTTGGAGTGGCTCAAGATGCTCTGGGATTGCTCAGATCACAAACCCTAGGTGCAGATGCCTTAGAAACTATGCAGTGAATCAAAAATGTGATGTGAGATGATATGATTGTACTTATGCATATGAGAATGATCACAAGCCATGGTGTGAATGGGTGAGGGAAAATTTGGGGTGTTTACAATAGGGCATCCCGGCGAGTCAAAAACAGAATAAAAGACTCGGGCAAAAATAAGGGAAAATAAACAAAAAAAAATGTGTACACCCGCTGAGTTGAAAAGCCGCATTGGACAGCTCAGGCAAAAATGGGTATCCCGATGGATTGAAAACCCGAAAGGGCGATCCATGCAAAATAAGGGAATAAGCGAACAACTGCATTTTGAATTTGTCTGTATCGTTTACAAATTGGTAAGCTTCGAAAGGATTAAGCTTCAATCAGAATCAACATTCTTCAGAAAGCAAGATGAGAAGAACGTCAAAAGTCATACGAGTCATAGTAAAGAGGAAGCTCCTTAAAGCGTCATCAACATTGCCAGCATTTTGTTTCTCAATTTGTAACGATCTCCTCATTTCAGGGGATTTATTTCTTTGACTGTATCGCGCCAATTCAGGGCATATGAATTAATAAAATCAGATTTTCAGTCATGTCTCGTCTTGTACATTTTTATTTTGCAAAAATGTCTGATGTCTTAAGAGAAAAAACTGATTGCATAGAATACAGATGTTTATCTTCAAAAATAAAAACACGTGCTTGCAGGAAATATACTTACTCCCAAAAGTGTCTAACTCCTATGACGGAATCTAGTAAAGGATACCTCGGGATTACTTGTACGTTTCCCTATCTTTGCAGGATTGCAGGTATCCAGAACGCAACTTGGGGCATGAAAGCTTCAGCCCAGCAAGCTGGAAGATCAATGCTCGCTCAGTCTTAACACTCAAAGTGTTTTCTCCCCAGCCGAGTTGCCATTCCTTCCTCAGCCGAGTACAAAAGTCAAGGAACCATCTCCCCACAGAGCTTCAGCCTCTATCCAGAAGAGCAGCACACGAAGGAATCACAACAGAGTAAAGAAAGCTGCTACAAACCCCAGCTGGGTCCCTCATTACTGAGACAGGTCTATCAGTGACCTGAATCCCCAAGCAATAGCATCTCATCAGATCTATCAAATGACCTCATCCCCAGCTGGAATGTCCATTTCAAGCAGATAAGTCGGAGATCTTCGTGGCGACGGGATCCGAATCCCGGTTTGGCACCTTTTGCATAATCATGGCATTCGCATCATATTCACCCACAAAGCGTAGCATTCCGTTTAATACGGAGCATTACGGCAAAAATCAAACATATAGCATAATCATAAGCCATGCTTTAAATCAACACTTATGAATAATGACAATCCGTCATCATACAGACTCCCCCCAGAATCCCCAGTGGAGATTCCCTAGCAAAATCAGCTGCCTCACGTTCACAAACACCAGTATATACTCTCTTTGGCACCCGTCCGTGTCAATACTCCCCAGTAAAGTCGCCTGAGCTCTCTGTGCAAACAGTACCACTCGTATTACAGATACTTTTTGACACCCGTCTGTGTCATAACCCCAGCAGAAAGCCAAATACGTCCTCTTTGCACTCACATACACTTACATATAACAATCCTTTGACACCCGTCCGTGTCATATCCCCAGCGCAGTCGCCTACACTTTGTATATCAGATACTTGTTCATATCACACTCTTCTCCTTTTGACACTCGTCCGTGTCACTCTCCCCAGCAGTTAAACACTCATCTATACACCACTCACACTTATACTGATACTCGTCCGTATCTTATATATACCACTTATATCCCCACAGATTCAACACTAGTCCTTGTTCTTTGTTAACTCGTTGGTACTCGTCCGTACCATCATCTCAGAACATGCGTCAAGCGTTTGTTTCTACCTGATACTCGTCCGTATCGTAGTCTTAAGGATGCTCGTCCGTATCTTTAACCCATACACCGTGTCAAACACTTCTGTCTTCTTGAATTTAGACACTCGTCTGTGTCTACTATTCTCCCAGAAGAGTCCTCTCAGATTCAACACTTGTCCGTGTTCCTTGTTAACCAGTTGGTACTCGTCCGTATCATCATCTCTGAACACGTGTCAGTATTTGTTTCTACCCGATACTCGTTCGTATCGTAGTCTTAAGGATGCTCGTCCGCATCTTTGATCTATACACAAACATCTAAACACTTATACCCTTTGTTTCTTGGATGTAAACACTCGTCCGTGTTTACTATTCCCCAGTAGATCGCCAACAAAGCAAATTTTCTTTTTTATCTGACACTCGTCCTGTGTCATGATAAACCCTGAGAGCAGTCGTACCCTGCTAGGTGGTTGTCCTCCACCTCTTGATGGTCGTCCTCCATCATGCTCATCCGATGGCCGTCCCCATCGTTGGTATTTAGCAGCCGTCCCCTGCTAGGTGATCGTCCTTCACCTTTGATGATCGTCCTTCATCATTTTATCCAATGGCCGTCCCCATTGTTGTTTTTGGTTATCTGACATTCGTCCTATGTCATGATAAACCTTGAGAGCAGCCGTCCCCTGCTAGGTGGTCGTCCTCCACCTCTTGATGGTCGTCCTCCATCATGCTCATCCGATGGCCGTCCCCATCGTTGACCTTTTATCCGACATTCGTCCTATGTCGCGATATTTTCGGCAGCCGTACCCTGCCAGGTGGTCGTCCTCCACCTAAGATGACCGTCCCTCATCTTAACCCAACAGAGCAGCCGTCCCCTGCTAGGTGATCGTCCTTCACCTTTGATGACCGTACCTCACCATCTGTTTATTTCATTTGTTCTTTAACCCGATGGCCGTCCCCATCGTGGTCCCTTTTCTTTTTAGCCCGATGGCCGTCCCCATCGTTGGTTACTTTACTTTTTGAACTTGATGGCCGTCCCCGTCATGTTTCATTAATCCCCAGAAAATTTTACAGCTTTACCTGATGGCCGTCCCCATCATAATTCTTTTATCCCCAGCATGTCGGCCGCCCCCGTCATTGCTTTATTTTCCGCACTTTTCCCAGCATGTCGGCCGTCCCCGTCATTGCTCTTTACCCAGCAGTCGTCCTCTACTCGACGGTCGTCCTCCGTCGCCCACACTTTACAATATACATTATTTTCCTTTACAATCTATATCCCTTTTCTTCTTCATTCTGTGAGTGCAAATTTTGGACTGTCTTTGGTATTCAACCACAAGTTATCTCGCTTGCCTGTTAAGCCGTTGCTTACATCCTGCACAGCTAACTCATGTTTGAATAGGGGCAGCTGTAAACACCCCAAATTTGCCCTCACCCATTCACACCATGGCTTGTGATCATTTCATATGCATAAACTCAATCATACCATCTCATATCTCAATTTGGAGTCATTGCATTGTTCCTAAGTCATATGCACCTAGGGTTTGTGATCTGAGCAGTCCAAGAGCCTCTTGAGCCACTCCAAAGGCCAACAATCACTTCAAAGGGGTCTATGTGTGTTCAAGTATCATATTATATCTTCTCAAAGTCAAGAATGTCAAAAATTCACAAGAACTGGGATTGGTGTAGAAGCAGAGCCAGGCTTGACTGCACAGATGACCTAAAATTAGGGTTTTGGTTTCAGAGGCCATAACTTCAAATTTTTTGGTCATTCTTGTTTCTATTGGTCTCTATATGGTATAGGGAGTATGCATATCAATTTTTATGAAGAAATTCCATGGGGAAGTCATCTGATCAAGAGTTGACTTTTCAGACAAGTCAGTGCAAAATCAGGGCATCTGAGGCCCCCAATGACCCAACCAAGGGGTGATCTCCATAATTTTGAGTGCATATGATCTTTATTTGATCATAGAAGAAGTTGGAAGTTCACAAAATTCAAGAATCTCAAGTTTTTTCAAAGTTGACTTTTTTGGGCAAGTTTGACTTTTAATGAAATGTCACTTTTTGTAACTTTTTCAACCCTTACTTTTTGATCCAAAAATGCTTCAAATGGAAAAACTTTGGTCATGAAAGTTGTAGAATAGATCTTTCCATTTTCAAAAAGTACAAGAACATGACCTAATTCATTTTGGATCAAAAGTTATGGTTCATCAAAGTTGGCTAAAATCACTAAAATTCAAGTCATGCACCAAATGAGAAACTTGCAAAATTTTGTACCAAGGCAATTTGTGACTTATAATTGATGTCAAACCATCACACAAACATCACATGTGACCTAAAAATCAGAATGGACCAAGAGTTTCTCATTTGTTTGGCCTTTGGAGCAAGATATTTTCATGAAAAGCAAAAGCAAAGTCAAGTTGCAAAAGCTCATGATCACTTCCCATCCACTTGCTGCCTTGGATGCTGAACCACCCTAGCCTTTCCCCTCACCATGCTGCGCAGCCCACAGCCCTTGTACTTGGCTAGAACAAGACCCATACCTTCTCTTACACAAAGTTGACATTTTGCAAAAGCCACCATACCAATCAATAAAGGGCATGTCACATCTTCTGACCAATCAGCATTGTTTATACAAACAATTTGCAAGCCAAACATGATAACACACAAGCCTGGAACCAGCAAGAACAACACACTCTCATTTTTCACCCTTGAAGCAAAAGCTTTCGAAACTCAGTGTACAAGCTACAAACTCACAAACAAACTTCATAGAACTCATCACCACATCCTTCTGATCATTTCCCTGCCTTCATTCATCCTTGAAACACCATATAAGCCAAACACGATTCTCACCTGAGCTTGAACAGAACCTGTTCAAACTCTTAAACCAGCCACCATAAACTCCTTCCAAGCATCCATACATCATCAAGGGACCAAAAGGAGTGGATTGCATAAAGAGGAGAGGTCAGAAAGTTGCTAGGTTGAAAGCTTCAAAACTCAGGTAGCTCAAGAACTTTTTTTCCAGAAATGATTTTTAAAGTTCCTAAGTTGTTCTTTGTAGTTCACTGATCACTCTGATGTCTTTGTTTTTGAAAATGGTGGAGAGATGAGAGTTTAATCTGTTTCTGAAACTTTTTGCCCTAAGATTTGTTTGCTTCGATTCTCTTTGATTATGAGTGATAAATGATGTTTAAGTGAGGGGTTTGATTCGTTTTAGGGTGGGGAAGATTCCTGGATAGTTGGTTTTCATTTTCATAGCGTGTAGAATGATTTAGCATTTGAGCTCGCCGGAGAAGATGACCGGAACCACTGTTCCGGTCATCTGAAAGTCATTAGGGCAAAATTAGGGCTTAATCACGTAATTAGCCAAGTTTGAATTCCAGCCGTGGGATCTGGCGCCAAGTCAAACGCGCGCGTGTTTCATTTGAATCTGGACCTTAGGATTTGATTACTTTCCATTTTTCAGCTTTATTTTATTTTATTTTTCATATTACTTCATTTGATTTGTACAATTTATTAAAAATAGCAAAAATACTTTAAAAATTCTGAAACTTTTTACACAAGTTGTTATTTAATTTCAGAACACAAAAATATTTTCATTTTTATTTTTAGCATTAAAAAAGTATTTTTAAATATTTAAAAGTTTCTTTTTAATTAATTAATGAGAATTAATTAATTAAAAATACTTTTAGGTATTTAAAAATCACCAAAAAATTCATGAAACATTTAAAAACATTTAGAAACATTGTCCAACCCTCAAACCAAATTTATTTTTTGACCTTGATGCATTTTGAGAATTTTCCATGGAATTAAAATCATTTTGATGCATTATTTTGATCCAAACTTCCAAAAATTATTTCTGCCTAACCATTGAGAGTTGGACTTTGATTCTTTTTGCATTGTGTTTAGCATATCATGTAGTTTGTGAGATTAAATTGTCATGATTTGATCTTTCATTTTCCATTTGTTTGGCATTTTTCTTGTTAAGGAACCCTAAAACCCTAGAAAACTTAGGAAAATCATAACTTGAATTTGGTTAAGAGTTGGAACCTCTCCTTTGGGCAGTGAGTTAGTATAGGATTAGGGTCCCTTTGAGTGCATTTTCAATTTTTTGTATTGATGTTTGCTTCTGATTTTGGTTTGTGTTTGTTGCATTGATCATAAACCCTAATTTGGGCTTCCTTTTGCATTCATCTTGCATTTGTTTGCATAACATGACTTGCCATGACATTTTATGCATCCATTTGGTTCATTAGACATCTCAAGAAATATTGAAAGCATGTTTGATCATTGCATCTTGCATTTGCCATGTTGTATGCCATCTGCATGTCATAACTTTTCATGTATGTTCATGTTTCTTAACTTGTTTCATTTGCATCCATGAGCTTGTATGATCATCCCCATGCCTTGTCACATGTTTGTAGCATCTTATATCATCATTATCATCTCATATGTGCTCCTGGTTTTGGTTCACATCATACCATTTCATTTCATTTCATTTTGCATTGCATTGCATTTCTTTCACTAACTTTTCAGGTGGTAAGTGACTTTGAGAAGTGAATTTGCCTTCACTTCTCATAACTTCTCTTCATCTCTTTTTACATCCTTGCTGCATTTTTTTTTGTATGTGTGTGAGATTGAGCTTGCTCATTCTTCTTCTTCTCACTTTCTTCCTTCAAGTGACTTGACTTCTTAAATGAAGCAAGTTGCTTTGCTTCTCCTGATCCTTTCATCTGCCTCCTGGTGGTTCCATTGAAGACTTCTCTTGAAAACCTCACAAACCTTAGGAACAACCATGTATGACAATGATTAGGGTTTTGTTTAGTCTCCCCTCTTAGTTTTTACCTTTGTGTCTCATTGAGTCTTCTCTTCTCACCTCATAATCAAGGACTAAACCATAAAGGCTTTAAGGCTTTGTGATTAAGTTTATGCCTGCATCCTTCTATTAGGATGGAGTGTATAACTTTAATCCTAAGTGTTAAACCCTTAATGTGTTTAACCCCTTTAATCAAACCACTTAATAATCATCAAGACATCAAGCTTGTAACTTGGGCCTTGCATTAGGGTTCTAATTCTTCCTTAATTGGTTAAGAAGGACTAACCCTAGTGTTAATGGACAAGTCCCCCTCAAGTTGTCTTACAAACCATAAAACTCACTTCATCATCATATCATTAAATAAAATCCACTTAACCAAAGGCTTGTTTTGTCATAAATTTAATCCCTAATCATGGATTAAGTTGAGGAGCTTTCCTCAGCTTAAACACTCTCATCTATTATCCTTCTATTAGGATGGTGTAATGAGTTTGTTTAATCCCTGATTATGGCTTAACCTCATTACTCAACACTAAACAAGAACACCAAAAACATCTAAATAATCACAAGTAGGTTAATGATCTTAATCCTACACCAAGGTGATTAAGTGTGAGAATCTGACTTCACACTTAAGGTATTCTCATTACCCCTAATCAGAGGGAAGATGTGATGAGTTTACCAATCCATTGGTTTAGGCTTAAGCTCATTAACTTATGACAAACATCCAAAAGCAATAAAAGATTGAAAACTCAAAAACAAACAATACTCGTCTCCTCCGGGATTCTTTTCTCATCATCTCCACTCATAAACGAGAACTTGCTTCTTCCGTCTAATGCAAGACAGTTTGCATCTGTGCCAGACAGATCATGCACTTGAGCATAGGCAAGTAAGCAGTTCACAAGTCAATTCATTCTTTCAGTCTCTTTGGGTCGAACTACGGTGTTCTGACTTCCTCATTGCACGAGAGGATACGTAGGCATAACTTAACAGTTATCGAACAAAAGTCTCTGTATATTCCCCCTCTTTTCAGCTTTATTCTTTTAGCCTCATTATCATGAGCTTACTCTCCTCCTTACACTGACACTGTATATATCACACTTTGCACTTTTTATACACTGACACCTGTACATCTTCTTCCAGCTCTCTTTATACACAAATTGCACTGACACTACCCCTTTAAAACACAAATCTTTTAAGCGTGGATCCCGTCGAGTAATACGGACAATCTGGGTGCTAATACCTTCCCAGGTTGTAACCAACCCCCTTTCTCAGTCTCTCTGGTTCGCAACCGTCTTATCCATCTCTTTCTAGGTCTATGCAGCATTGCCTTTCCTCCGGGATAAAAATGCCTAGCTGGCGACTCTTTTCATTCCCTGTGAGTTCACTCCTGTGTGTCCTCACACCCCCCTTTCGCCGACCGTTCGCGTCTGTACCCTATTTGACCCGGCTTCATTTGGTGGGAGCGACACCCATGCGCTGGAAGGAGTCTATCATAGACTCAGTCAAACATCATTGACCATGGGGATGATCCCAGACGTTGGATCAAATCAGGATCGAATAACAGATTCAATCAAACGGTGAAAAAACATGATACAACTTAAGGCTATAGGGACACACACATCGGATCACCAGGAAACCAACACAAACGGTGACAAGTGTCACAGGGGGTGACACTTGCCACCCCAAACTCCAGCCAACAAGCTACGGTCATAGCAGCATACAAAATGAAATATATAAAAAAAGATCCAGTCTCAGATTCCCACTCCGACTCATTTCCTCATTCCTCTTTCTCTCACTCAAGTCTTTCTCTCTCTCACTCTAAAAAAAAACACAGCAACATCGGAAACCTAGCATGGTCGGAGAAGACAGGTGGCTGACAGCGATGCCACCGTCTTCTCCAGCGAGACACCTCCAAATTCGAAAAGATTCTACATCGACACACCCTTATTCTTCATCCTCGTTTCAAATCTGTTACCAATTTCCTCAAAAACTCACCGCAACTCTAAACCGAAAGCAAACCTAAACTAAACCCTAAATCCCAATTCAAGCAAAATTCAACATGAATAAACAATCAAAATGGATTAGCAAACACGAGCAAGCACGGTGGAGCTTGATTTAGCAGAGAGGCAAAGTTCAAGGATATTACCTCTTGGAGACCTTCTTCAACAAGCTTTTGAGGTTGATCTTTCAGGTAACTCAACTCCTTTCCTCCCTTCCTTGGTATTCGATGTTCTCTTCTCTTCCTCTGACACTCTCCTGCTGAAGTTTCTCTGTGCTATTTGAACGTATTATTCCCTATGTTGTTGTTGTTCTTAGATTGATTCTATGAACGAATCATGAGAGGAGTTTAGCTTATCCCTATCCTAATTTCGATGTGAAATTAGGTAGATATTTTTCTTAAGCTTTGAGTGATTTAGGTGTTTTTTTTGATGAATTTTGTTCTGCAGCTTTTCTGTTTTATGGTAGCTAGGGTTTTTCAGGTGTGTTGGTAGTGGCGTCCGTTTTCACAATGATTGGTGTCCTTTTATAGGTGAATCTGGGAGCTAACTTGGATGCGTGAGAAAATCCGTTTTTGAGTGAGAATGATTAGCTGTGAAAATCAACCCGTTGTGGTTGTACGAAAATTCTGTTTGTCGTCGATATCCTGTGGGCCAGCTTGGGGTGAGTCACTCTATAGTTTTGTCTGTAGTGTAACGAACTTTGGAAACTTTAACCACGTGAAAGTTTATGTTCAGACGCTTTTTTTACCACTGTGAACATGTATCTTTCCTGAATTTTGCAGCTTAGACAACTTTATCTAATATTTGTTGTTTCATTGAGGCAGGGTTCGTGGGCATAGTTGACGAGAAATTGGATAAGGGTTGAGGCATGAGGAGAGACACCATCACCTTTGACATGTGATTGGAAGTTATTACAGGTAATTTCTTGTGATCTTCGGTTTTATTTTCAACAACAATTAAACCTCCACCACTGTACTTCGTCTTTGATTGCACGATGAGCATGATTGTAGTAAACCTTTTCACAACATCTTCTTTAAGTCCACTTGCGCACATTAATCAATTCAGTATTTTAACCTTTTCAAATGTGAAACGCGAATCTGACTTGATACAGAAACTGAATTTAGCATTGCCTATCCTTTCTTGCTATCGATTGTCCTGACTTGCACTTGTATATGACTTTTAACCATTTTTCTTGACTGCTGGATGTTATCAATGCACCGGTTTGTAAATTTCTCATGATTTCTTTTAACAGGTCTCACTGATGCTTCTTTAACAGCATTGTGGAATCATTTGCATCGCAGTTGGTAGCTGCTGAAGCTTGACAGCATTCCTTATTCTTAAACTTCTGGATGTCCTGATTCATGTGCTTTTTCAAATTCCTGCGTGATTCTGGCAGGGTGAGTTGAATAGAAGACAGTCATGGTTAGGACGATAATCTTATTGAAGCAACAAAGATAAGTTAATATTTTTGGGCTGAAACTTAGTATAGGATTTAGGACTTGCTGTTCATGTAAATGTCTAGCAATTCGAATCTCACAATGTTTCTTTTATTTCTATTTTGGACTCTGCATAAATACTTCCTTGCTTGGGTTCATCTTAATATTCATTTGTTGTAATGATCCTTTGACAAGCTCCTCTTGTATATTCACTGAGCTTGGAACAAAACTTTGGTGTGAAGATTGACTATTATTGATGGATATCTGTGAATCTTATTTCTGTATTTTCCTTAAAGACATGTTTGCATTATTCCCTGATGTTGTTCATTGCTATTTGACAGGTTGAGATTTTGGAGCAAGAACTTTGGTTGTTTGCGGACTTTTCAGTCGCCAAAGGTGGTCATCGGTGCCCAAGCAGCACTTGTTGCGACTGATTACTGAAAGTTCACCATTAGGGCCTGTGTGTGCTCGCAGGATGCTTCAAGAATACGCCTTCTGCACTTCCTATTTCATTTTTTTTGTGAAGTTCTAAACTGATCTGATCATCGACGAGTTGTGGACTGAGAGTGTTTGACAACGTGATGTTAATAGGCTATGAAACTTGGTGAGACCGGCCCTGTTTCTTCTTAACGTCTGCGTGATTGATTATGTTTGTTCTTTGTTCATAGAGTGAGGCTTGTGCATTGGATCAATGTTTATTGCAGGTTGGTATTGTGACTTTGCAAAATATGTCTGGCTGGTGCAGTTTCGAAGAAAGATTCACTTTGGTTCTAGTATTATTCAAGCTCTCAAGTCTTCAACGAAAAGCTGTAGCTTGTTGATAGAAAATCCGCAAAGGTATTCCTCTCTAAATTCATCAAGGTTTAACACTTAGTGTTGTATCCATGTGGCTTTTTTTTGCTGATTGAAAATAAAGGAAAAAATCTCTGACATAGTTTGAACATGTAGCAAGCTGACTCTTTAGCTTGCTTCTAATCCTTCATGTCTTGTTTTTTCATGTACAATCCTTTTTGGGAGCACTTGATATCGCATTGGAAATTGATCCATGAAGGCTCTTAGTGAGACATTGCACCGAGACCTTTGCTTGTCACAACATATGTGCGAGATGACGGCTCACTTGATGAGAGCAATGGCTTGATCATAGAGCTGAAGTTTAACTCATATGATATGAACCAAGGAAATTAGATCTTCAGTTTTTTCAAGGTTAACAAACAGAATTTGTGTCAATAACTTACAACAACCTTCTCATAATTCACTTTGTATTGTATGCCTTTTTTATAATTTCCCTTGAGTCTATTGAATAGAAGCATGTCATTTCCTGTAATGTTTGAACCTAAATGAACTCTGCAATTTAACTTTGTATTCTTTGAACTTCAATTGACTTTACAATTCTTGGTATTGTATGTCGTAACACACAACATCCCTTTAACTCCAATCAAATTCATCTTATAATTCGAAAATTCTCATTCTCTGGCTTGTATTTAAAAACTTTCAATCATGGCTAAAGCTTCATACCTCAAAACTCCTTGTATCAATTTGAATCATGAATTGTAAAGAAGAATTGGAGCTTTCCACCATGTATCACAATGCTTTGAATTTTCTATTTTGAAATTCGTGAATGTAATTGGAAACTTTCTTTGAACTAAACTCATGATCTCATCCCATTCCTTGGCTCTTGTCGGTCCTGAATTTGAGTGATAAAATTAAAGATACTACAACCGCGTTGGAGTTGAATCCAAAACCAAAATAATATATCTTCACTTCCAAACATGATTTTTGAGGTTAACATGATATGAAGCCAAACCTTAAATTAAGCACAAAGCTCTTTTGAATTTACTTGGAATTTGAGCAGAAACATATAACAATCCAAGAATTTATTCCACAAGAAATCAACTCCTCTAGTTATCAATAACTCTAGTGTTAAGATAAGAATTGATTTGATTTGTTGAGCAATCCCTAATCCCATCTGGCAAACTCTAATCCATATAGAGAAATGACCGGAAACAACTATGCCCATACTTGACCTAATAACCTTTCTTGATCCTGATAGCCAATTTGCACCACTTGAAATTAATCAAACAAACGGTGAAAACAACAAGATACATTTTTTTTGCATAGTGGCTAGTAGTATAAATAGATGAAAGTGATATCAGATGATGGGTAGGACAAATTTGGGGTATGACACCTGGATATGGTTATGGACTTGGACCCTTCTCAGAGGAGTATGATCCACACTTGCCTACAGTTTTATGACCCTCCTTTGAGATGCTTCACTTTCCCAGACTTTCAGTTAGGACCTCTTTTGGAGGAGTTTTCATCATTGATTGGAGTACCTGTCAGGGGTGGGATCCCCTTCAACCCAGAGATGACTTCTCCCAGCAATGGAGAAGTGGCAAAAGCACTGTACCTGGAACCTACTTTGATTGAGCAGAACATGACAACAAAGGCTGGGATCCCTGGTTTGCACTTAGACTTCTTGATTTCCCAGGCCATCCTGAAGGCCTCTTTGGGAGAATGGAGGGCAGTTTGTGCATTGTTAGTCCTCAGTATATATGGGGTTATACTATTTGCAGATGAGCCCAAGTTTATCAGCAAGAATGCCATTCATCTTTTCCTTCTGAGGAACCCAGTACCCACCTTGCTGGGAGATTTCTATTATTCCATTCATCAGAGGAATGAGAAGCAAAGAGGAAAGTTGGTGAGATGCTGTGCTCCTCTATTTCACACCTGGATGCTCAAACACTTACCCAGAACTGATGCCTTCCTGAATCCTCACCAACAGAAGAATTGGGCTAAGAGACTTATTGCTCTGACTTCAGATGATATCAGATGTTGTACCCAGAGCACCAAAGGCAAAGATATAATCACTAGCTGTGGGCAATACCCAAATGTACCTCTGATAGGAGTAAAGGGTTGCATCAACTACAATCCTCTACTATTTAAGAGATAACTGGGCTATGCTTTGGTTCACCCTCCTAGAGTACAAGATTTAGCTGAGACCCTGTATTGTGAGATAAAGCCTAATCTAGCTGCTGTCAGACAAGCATCCTGGGCTTGGGACAACATCCAGACAAAAGGGATTGCTATTCTTGGAAGGTGCAATAATGTTGCTTCAGCTCAGTACTATGACTGGTCTCATGCTAGGGCTCAGATTACTGGAATGCCTTTCACCATTGAAGATATACATGGACCATCCACAGCACAGCCAGCAGCCACTGTCATCCTAGAAGAGTTTGAGAAGTTGAAGGAAAGGAATGAGAATCTGTCTCAAGCTCTGAAGAAGACCCTTTGGGAAAGGAGTGATGGTCGTCTGGATATTGAGAGGTTGGAGAAGCTTAAGGTGGAGCATCTGGCCAAGATTGAGAAAACCGAAGACTATATCAAGAAAGCAAGAGCTGGGGAGCAAATATTGAAGAATGCCTGCAAAGAGGCCCAGTTTCAGAAGGCTAGGACTGATCTCTATCTACAAGAAAGTCAGGCTAGGTGGGTCAGGATCACTGAAGCCCGGACACAAGAAGATCAGAAAACTCAAGCCAGGATTGAGCAGTTAGAGGCTAATGAAACGAAGAAACAGGAAGCTTTGCTGGCAACCCAGAAGGAGATCTCAGAATTAAAGCTTAGGACTGGGTTGAAGAGGTCAAAGGATCAAGACAGGCACAAGGAGCTGACCACTGCAATTGCCACCAGAAACCTCCTCATCAGAAACATCACAGAGCATCCAACCGGTCCAGTGGCTGAGGCACTTCTGAAGGAGGTTAAGGAGGATGAGTTTGGATTAGATGTTTGACTTCTTTGCTTGTTGTTCATTTCCATTTCGATGTACTTTTCTTTTGTGTTGTATTTTGACCCTTTCAGGGGCATGTGATGTAAAAACAAACTATGTATTGATCAGTATTTGTAATATATTTTAGCTTGTTTCCATTTCTGGGATTTCTTTTCTCAAACAACACCAAAGCATCTTCCTCGGGGTCTGGAAAGGTCAAAACCAAGAACCAAGCCGGATACCGTGGAAAACAAATAAGCATACTGCATTGCATACTAACTTTTGTTTTGTTTTGTAGGTTTTTGTTATTGTTTTGTTTGTTACTAACTCTGTTGTGGTTCAGGAATTATTGCTCTTCGCCGGGTGTTCCCTCTCAACCGTCCGCACCAGTATCCTACTCGCAACAACCTTCCTGGTATCCAAATGGATCAAGTACAGCAGGACCTGACAGAGGTCAGAACTCAGATGGCTAACGAAAGAGTGGAGATGAGGAACCAAATGGCCCAATTCATGACTGTAATGACTAACTTGGCTCAAAGTCAAGAGAGGTTAAGGGCATTGGTAGAAAGACAAAACCCCGAGGAACCTCATCCTGGGACTGGGGGAACTAGTAATAATGAGGGAGGTCAGCCTCATGTTAACCCACCAGTGTTTGGACCTCATCTAGATCCAGAGGTCAACATCCCAAGAAATGTACCAGGCAACACTGCTGCAGGCAGGATCTTGCAAGAAGATCCTCAAGAGGAGAAGTTTACTGTAATGGGAGCTGGAGATGAAGTTTATGATAGGAGGTTTGATGAAATTGCTGAGAAGTTGAGATCTCTGGAGTCTCAAAATTCCTTAGGTTTCGATGTTATGGATATGGGGTTAGTGGATGGGGTAAGGATTCCCCACAAGTTTAAACCCCCGTGCTTCGAGAAGTACAATGGAACTTCCTGTCCACGAACTCACTTACAGTCCTTCCTCGGGAGACTTAAGGCGTACACCATGGATGAAAAACCGTGGATGTTTTATTTTGAAGACAGTTTGACTAGGGGCTTCAAGGGAGTGGTACTCACACTTGACCAGAGCTACTATCAGATGCTGGAAGGACCTAGCTGAAGCCTTCATTAGACAGTACCAATACAATCTGAACATGGCTCCTAACAGAACCCTCTTGATGGGAATGTCTCAATCCTCCAGGGAAAGCTTCAGGGAATATGCCCAAAGGTGGAGACAGCTTGCTGCTGCTGTCCAACCGCCCATGTCGGAAAGAGAAATGGCCGACATGTTCATGAATACTCTACAAGGAACATATATTGATAGGCTAGCTGCCTTTTCTTCCACCAGTTTTACTGACGTAGTTATAGCTGGGGAAAGGATTGAAAGCCTTTTGAAGATGGGTAAGATTTCTGATAACGGTGCAAGTTCGTCCAGTAATCCCAGGAAGCCTTTTGTGGGACCTAGAAGAACCGGCGAGACAAATGCCATTCATGCCAATAGGGGCAGACCGCAGTATGTTCATAGATCAGTGGCAGCTGTTGTAACACGGTGGGAGAACTGACTTTAGTTATGTTGCGGATAGCAAGAGTCGCCACCGACTTTTATTTTATCCAAAGGAAAGGCATAAAAGAACAGGAAAGACCTTTTTAAAAGATTTTTGGGTCCGGGGGGTAGGTTATGTAAAGGGAAGGTGTTAGCACCCTTTACATCCATGGTTATCCATGGGCTCTTAGTTACTTAGCTCACTTTGAATTGTTTTTGAAAATGTGAAGTGTGTGGATAAAAATTTTCATAAGAGTTTGATAATGATCCATGTACGGATGCGTAAAAAACTTGTGTTTGAAAATTGTTTGAAATTTGTGAAGTATTTGAAATTTGTTTTGAAATGGTGAGCAAGTAACTATGAGGAACCTACCCTAAAGTTTAAGTCTTTCTGTTCTTTATCCTTTAAATGGTAAGACTATCCCTATTATTAAGGAATAGGTAGTCATTACCTTGGATGTAAGGGACATATGAAAGGGACATCTGTTTAATGAAGGCAACTGTAGGGTGTATTAAGCATTTAGGAGGGACTGTCATCATTATTCGAATGGGACAAGATCATATTGAAAGGCAACCATTAAGGGACTTGATCTTTGATTATGAAGGGACTAGATGACTTTTCTTTTAAGGGACTTTGCTTTATACACCCCACTTGACCTTATGATTAGGCAACATTGAGAGGCAACCCTAGAAAGTGAGGTAGCGATCAAAGATCGACTTACGTGTGTGAGTGTCTAATTTTATATATTTATCTTATAATTTAAATGATCTAAATTCAATTTTAAATACAAATACATGCTACACTCCCTATTTTTACTAACCATAGCATGAAAAATAAATAATTTAAATATTTAAGAAAATTACATCCAGGAGCAATTACATAATAATAAAGCAAATTAAATAGCAAAAAATAAATAATAAGTAAAATAAATAAGCAATTTAATTGGGTTAGTAATAATAATTAAAAATAAATGGGGTTAGTGAAATAATAATAATAAGCATAATTAAAAAATAAATGGATTAGTAATAAACATGATTAGTAATAATAATAATAATTAAAATAAATGGAGTTAGCAAAAATATTATAAGAACATAATTAAAATAATAAGCAAAAAGAATACTATAATAATTAAAAGATTAGATTTTAATATGGACAATTATTAAAAAAAATAAAAGAAAATATGAAAAATTAAGTAATTATTATAACATTTTGAACTTATATACAAATTATTAAATTTTTTTAAACATATTATAATTACAAAATTAAATTAGCATAGATTCAAGTATTTCTAAATATATGTTTAAAAATTATTTATATATAAAATTTAGATTATAACCAAATTATAGAAATATTTACATATTATATAAAGAAAATGGATTATAATTATATTTACAAAAAATTACTTATATTAAATAAAATATGTACATAATAATTACATTTACAAAAAATTAGAAATTTAAATCATAAGATAAAATTAGTTTTTTTTTTAATTGTTTGGAAAATAATATATTAGGGTTTATAAGTTTGTAAAATATAATTAGGATTTAATTAACAATAATAATTTATTTAACCAAATAATACATATATACATTTTATAATTTAAATACATAATAATAAAAACTAATTTTGGAATTTAGAAAATATATTTTTTAGAATTTAGAAAATATAATATATGCATTTTATAATTTAGAAATCATTTTAATATAATATAGAAAATAATAGAAAATATAAGAAAAGAAAATAAGAAATAAAAAAAAACAGGACCTGGGATTTGAACCCAGGTCCCTAACCTGGATAATGAAGAGGTTTGCCAACTGAGTTGCGCGCTAGTGGTGCAAGAAGAATGAATACACCTTGGTTTTGTTCTTTAAACTTGGAAAATCAGAAAAATAATGAAAAAGCAAAAGGCCTGGGGGAGGATCGAACCCAGGACCTCTCAAACAAACACATATACACATTACCAATCCTGCTGGGTGAGCGCGTCTGTTAATGAACCAACAACATTTGATAATATATTATATTCAGTGAATAAAAGAGAAAAACGCAAAAATATTGTCACAGCCAGGATTCGATCCCCTGCCTTCTCATAATACGCATGCCTGACTTTCCACTGGGACAAGCGCATGCTTGTGAAATACAAACAGGATTAATTCATAATATTTTAAAACAGTTTTTAAACTTCAATTTTTGGCGCCAGCATAACTTCATCTTCTTCCTTGAATTCGCAGGTTTTCCTGCGAAATTATCTGGGAAAATACCTGCGAATTTTCCTGCACTTTAAACCTGCGAATTTCAAACCACCATCAAATAGCAACATTTTATCAAATTAGAGACATCTTTGAATCTCTTACAACCTGCACAATCCAATTATGCCCATAGAATTCATTTATATTGCGTGAATCGAATAACCCTATTTTGGAGTTCTAAACCCTAAACATGGCATGTCACGGGTTTCTCATGGTTTCTTTGATTTCTTTGCCCAGAAACATTCTACACATCATCACAAATAAGATTAGACAACCAAAATTCATTAAAATGCAATGAATTAGTGAAATCGAAAAATTTATATTCAAGAACAAATACGATTCGGTTAGCATGATATGGCATGTTTGGGATGCATATGAGTATTGGTTTTCACTCAATGGTATTCAGTGATCATCGCTATGTGCTTCAAATACCTTCAAATGTCCTGTAAATTCAAAACCGAATGCAAGCTTTGGAGAGGTTTTTTGACTTATGGAACTTACTCTTGGGAGGCAGAAAATTTGTGGCTTTGGTTAGGGTTGTGTTATGTACTTATAGGACAATGAATTTAGGTTAAGAAATCAAGTCATTGTGTGGAAAATTTGATATGAAAAGATTCAAAATGATCATGCCTTAAAAATCAAATATTCTTGTATGAACACTTGCTATTTTTGGCTAATCCTCATGATTTTCTTTCCACTTCAATTCTAATCAAATTTATGATTTTCTAGAAGCTTGATCCAATTCAAATCTTACATTTTCATATTTTATTTTTACTTAAAATGATTTTTAATGAATTAAATCAAAATAAATAAAAATAAAAAAATAAAAAATCTGATTTTTATTGACTTGGGTCGTGCATGAAGTTGTTGTATGGATTGGGTCATTATTTGGCAAGCCCATTTGGAAGAAATTGGTTTTAGACCTCCATTTTCATCATAAACCAACCCAAAATTTCCCAACTTTGCAAGGGCACATATCCTTCAATTTTAATGGTATGAGGGTGTTCTTGGACATTTTGGAAATATTGAAGAGTCCTCTAAACAACCCCACTTGTTTCATGTCCATATCATTTACCAATCTCAAGTTATGCCCTTTTGAAGTTGTTGACTTTTTGTTGACTTTCAAAAGGACCTGTAATGTCTTAGCTCATACCTTCCAAATGAAGCATTTTTGGGCTTGGCTTGTGAGACACAAAGTTGTAGAGAATTCAATTTCCTTCAAAATGAGCTTTGGATGGAGACTTGGTGATGAAGCATGTGAAAGTTATGGCTGGTCAAAGTTCAGTTGACTGTTACTAAGGAAACCCTAATTTAGAAACTCCTGATTCTTGATGATCTGAAATCTCCTTGATGAATCATGATCAACCCTTGATCAAATGACGAACTTTACTTCATATACTTGATGTTGGAAAAAAATCATGAAGTTTGACTTTGGTTTGACCACAGTTGACCTCAGTTTGACTTTTTAACTACTTTGACTGGTTTTGACTTATCTGATCATCTGACTGAGCAAACTTTTGAGAAAAGTCTTGAAACTTGTCATGGGGGTTCTTACACACATATAAGATGTTATGAAGCTCACTTGAAGCCTTGGAAGTTCATTTAGCCTGATTAAAGTCAAAACCCTAGTTTTGGATGCACTGCTTAGGAGGTGCATTGTCTGAGGGAATTGTCAACTCTTCTGACCAATTGTGAACTTTGTGAACCTTGTGAACCATCATAAAATGTCTTGTGAACCTCATGGGAGGTATTGTGAACCTTGTGAACCTCATAAAGATCTTGTAGACTTCATGAACCTCAGGAAAGGTCTTGTAAGCATTGTGAATCTTGTGAACCTTGTGAACCTCATAAAGTGACTTGTAGACTTTATGAACCTCATGAAAGGTCTTGTAAACATTGTGAATCTTGTGAACCTTGTGAACCTCATAAAGTGACTTGTAGACTTCATGAACCTCATGAAAGGTCTTGAAAACATTGTGAAGCTTGTGAACCTTGTGAACCTTCTTAGCACACAAAGCCTTGTATTGTGAGGGCAAATTTTGGGGTGCAACAGCTGCCCCTGTTCAATTTTCTGAAACCTGAGGGGTTAGATTGGTATATTTGCCAGTCGTGACCTGGAAGGTTGAAGGGGATTGAACACAAAAGCCCAAAAATTTGCACTCACCAGTGCATAAAGTGATACAGATGGCTAGTTGAATATGATTGAGTGGGCTTAAAGATGCCACTTGGAGAAAAGTTCTTAGATACATTTATTGGAGGATAAAGCAGTCCAAGATATAATGATAGCTTTCAAGAGGATAAAGCAGTCCTGATATGGTAATATGTTTTCAAGAGGATGAAGCAGTCTTGAGAGATTGATAATATGCTTTCAGGAGGATGAAGCAATCCTGAGGTAATGATGATAGCTGTCAGGAGGATAAAGCAGCCCTGAGGTAATAATATGATTTCAGGAGGATGAAGCAATCCTGAGATAATGGGAATCTGTCAGGAGGATAAAGCAATCCTGAGGTAATAATCTTTCAGGAGGATGAAGCAATCCTGAGATAATGGGAAGCTGTCAGGAGGATAAAGCAATCCTGAGGTAATAATCTTTCAGGAGGATGAAGCAATCCTGAGATAATGGGAAGCTGTCAGGAGGATAAAGCAATCCTGAGGTGATAGTATGCTTTCAGGAGGGTAGAGCAATCCTGATGAGATAATAAGCTTTCAGGAGGATGAAGCAGTCCTGATGTGATAATAAGCTTTCGGGAGGATGAAGCAGTCCTGATGTAGTAGAAGTTTTTCAGGAGGATGAAGCAGTCCTGATGTAGTAGAAGTTTTTCAGGAGGATGAAGCAGTCCCGATGAATGACATGCTTTCAGGAGGATAAAGCAATCCTGAGGGATGATAACTGTCAGGAGGATAAAGCAGTCCTGATAATCACAAGTCTGTTTGCTGAAGAATTAACCTGAAAACAAGGTAGCATTCTGTATAATAATATTAGTTTATGCATTATGTATGCATGTATGATATGATGCACTTAGATAATGTACTATGTATCTATGGATATGTATGTTATGGTATGATGTAAATGATGTATGTATGATATGACACTGCCGAAAGCGTCTGGATATCTTCGTACAACAACTGTTGGCCAGGGAAAATAAATCCCGATTCGTTGTTGAAGAATATGAGGAACTCGTTCCCGTCTTGTTTGATAATATATTATACATAACCTTCCGTATGCTGGGGATAGTAAGGTATAGATAACCTCCCGTCTGCTGGGGATAGTGAGGTATACATAACCTTCGTCTTCGTTCGATAGTAGGGTAGATATAACTTCCCGTCTTCGTTCGTCGTACCCTTGTTGGAAAGTAAATTCCCGAATATCCGTATGAGGATAAAAGAGATGGATATAAATTCCAGGGGAGATGTGACTTTATGAAGATGAATTTGTCCTACTGAGGGATTTGTAACTGTCTTGTAAAGATGAACTGGCGAAGCTTCGTTGAAATCCTTCCCTTGTTCGTCCTTAGTAAATACTATTACTGCATTTTCATGCATTTCTGGTAAACATCAATCATATTAAGCGTACATGCATTTCTAGTAAACATCAATCATATTCAAAAGCATACATGCATTCAAACACAACCAATGGACGTTTCGCTTATGTAAATAGGGTAAAAGTAAATCTGGATTCAAAAGATGGAATTTATTTATATCAAAAAGTGACCCATACACGGGTAAGTTTGTACAAAGAGACATAAATCCTAGTAAGAGGATTTTGTCATAAAATTTTATAAAACAAAGAGAGTCAGCTATGTGGGAAATAATCCTATTGAGTTTCAATTCTACTATTGCCATTATCTTCAAGTATCTCATCTTCTGATGTTGAGACGAAAATGATTGGATTGAGCTTTATCTGTTCGAACTTGAGTAAGTAACACAACTGGTTGCAGTTTCATGGGTGATCCAAACGAGACATAGTCATACGCTTTAATCCCTAACTTTTGCCTGGATTGCCCTTTCAGGTTTTCAATCCACCGGGATACCCTTTTTTGCCCAAGCCGCCTTTTCAGGTTTTCGACTTGTCGGGTGTACATCTTTTTATATATATCCCTAATTTTTGCCCAAACCCTTTTGGTTTGCCGGGATGCCCTTATTTTTTCCTAGGCCTGTCAACCTAGCGGGTCTCTTTTCATGCGTAGTATTTTTTAACTATGTCTGCGTTTACAGGCTGTGGGAAGTCTTCACCATCCATTGTGGTGAGTATCATGGCACCTCCTGAGAATACTATTTTGACCACAAATGGTCCTTCATATGTTGGAGTCCACTTGCCCCTAGGATCACCCTGTGGTAATATAATACGCTTGATTACCAAGTCACCAGCCTGATATACCTTTGGCTTAACCTTCTTGTTAAAAGCTTTGATCATTCGTTTCTGGTACATCTGGCCATGACAAACTGCTGCTAACCTCTTCTCATCAATCAAATTTATCTGGTCAAGTCGAGTCTGAATCCACTCATCTTCATCCAAGCCTGCATCCTTCATAATTCTCAAGGAGGGAATCTGAACTTCAATGGGTAGAACTGCTTCCATGCCATAGACTAAGGAGAATGGGGTTGCCCCTGTTGAAGTACGTATTGTGGTACGGTAACCATGAAGAGCAAATGGTAACATCTCATGCCAATCCTTATAAGTAACAGTCATCTTCTGTACAATCTTCTTAATGTTCTTATTAGCAGCTTCGACTGCCCCATTCATCCTCGGACGATACGGAGAAGAGTTGTGATGCTTAATCTTGAATTGCGTGCAGAGATCAGTAATCATAGTGTTGTTCAGATTAGAACCATTTTCAGTAATAATCCTTTCAGGGATGCCATACCTACATATGAGATTATTCTTAATGAATCGAGCCACAACATTCTTGGTAACTGATGCAAATGAAGCTGCCTCTACCCACTTTGTGAAGTAATCAATAGCAACCAGGATGAAACGATGCCCATTAGAAGCAGTAGGATTGATTTCACCAATCATATCAATGCCCCACATGGCAAAGGGCCAAGGAGCAGTCAGCACATTCAATGGTGAAGGAGGTACATGGACTTTATCAGCATAAATTTGACACTTGTGACAGGTTCTTGAGTGTTGATAGCAATCAGCTTCAATGGTAGACCAATAGTAACCTGCTCTCAATATCTTCTTTGCCATGGTATGACCACTGGAATGAGTGCCAAAGATCCCATCATGCATATCTTCCATAATCTCAATTGCTTCCTTCTTATCCACACAACGAAGCAAAGTTGAATCATGATTGCGTTTGTACAAAATCCCGTTACTCAGAAAGAATTTAGCAGAAAATCTTCTCAGAAATTTCCTATCTTTGACAGATGCCCCTTCAGGGAACTCCTGAGCTTCAAGATATCTTTTTACTTCATAGAACCAAGGCTTCTCTTCTTCCCCTTCTGTGTCAATCTCATTGCAGTATGCAGGCTTTTCAAATCTGTCAATAGTAATCTTGGGAGCTTCATCATCCCAGCTGATCTCAAACATAGATGCCATGGTAGCTAATGCATCTGCCAACTGATTCTCTCTTCGTGGAATATGTCCAAAGGTAATCTCTTTGAAATGTGGGATCAAAGACAACACATGCTCTCTGTAAGGAATGAGATTATCATGCTTGGTATCCCAATCTCCTTTAATCTGACTTACTACCAGGGCTGAATCTCCATACACGTCAAGGAACTGAATCTTCATATCGATAGCAGCTTTAATACCCAGGATATATGCCTCATACTCAGCCATGTTATTGGTACAATAGAAACAAAGTCTTGCAGTAATCGGGGTATGACAACCTTCAGGGGAACTAATCACAACACCAACACCATTACCAAGTGCATTAGAGGCACCATCAAAAACCATAGTCCATCGAGATCCTTGTTCAGGTCCGTCATATTGTCCAGGTTCTTTGGTAATGATCATAATGTCTTCATCAGGGAACTCAAAACTCATTGACTGGTAATCATCTACTGCTTGATGAGCCAAATGATCAGCAACAACACTTCCTTTGATGGCCTTCTGAGTAGTGTACTGTATGTCATATTCTGTCAAGATCATTTGCCATCTTGCAATTCTTCCAGAGAGAGCAGGTTTCTCAAATATGTACTTGATTGGATCCATCTTTGAAATCAACAAGGTAGTATGGGTCAACATATACTGTCTTAGTCGGCGAGAAGCCCATGCCAAAGCGCAGCAAGTTTTCTCGAGCAGTGAGTATCTTGTTTCACAGTCGGTAAACTTTTTGCTAAGGTAGTATATTGCCTGTTCTTTTCGACCAGATTCGTCATGTTGCCCCAACACACACCCCATTGAGTTGTCTAACACTGTTAAGTACATAATCAAGGGTCTTCCATCAACTGGTGGCATCAAAATTGGAGGTTCTAGCAGGTATCTCTTGATTTCATCAAAAGCAGTCTGGCACTCATCATTCCATTCCATCACCTGATCTTTCTTCAACAACTTGAAGATTGGCTCACAGATGGCAGTTAATTGGGAAATAAATCTTGCAATGTAGTTCAATCGTCCCAAGAAATCCCTAACCTCCTTCTCAGTACGGGGAGCTGGAATCTCTCGTATAGCTTTCACTTTTGCAGGATCCACTTCGATACCTTTTCCACTGACTATGAAACCTAGGAGCTTTCCAGACCTAACTCCAAAAGTACACTTGTTTGGGTTCAATCTCAACTTGTATTTCTTCAACCTCTCAAACAATTTATGCAAATGATCAAGATGTTGCTCTTCATTCTGAGACCTGGCTATCATATCATCCACATATACCTCTATCTCATGATGAATCATATCATGAAACAAAGCCACCATAGCACGCTGATATGTTGCCCCTGCATTCTTCAAACCAAATGGCATCACCTTATAGCAAAAGGTGTCCCACTGTGTAACAAATGTTGTCTTCTCCATGTCTTCAGGAGCCATCTTGATTTGATTGTAACCAGAGAAACCATCCATAAAAGAGAATACCTTATGCTGAGCAGTGTTGTCTACTAGAACATCAATATGAGGAAGCGGAAAGTCATCTTTGGGGCTAGCCTTGTTCAAATCCCTGTAGTCTACACACATACGTACCTTACCATCTTTCTTAGGAACTGGTACCACATTCGCAACCCACTGAGGATAAGAAGTCACAGCTAAGAACCCTGCATCAAACTGTTTCATTACCTCTGCTTTGATCTTTTCTGACATCTCATGACGCATACGACGAACCTTCTGTTTCTTTGGACGACAATCTTCTTTTACTGGTAAACGATGAACCACGATGTCGGTATCCAACCCTGGCATATCTTCATAAGACCAGGCAAAGATCTCCACATAGTCACGTAACATCTGAATCAACCTGCTCTTGACACTATCTTCTAAATCAGCCCCTATCTTGACTTCTTTCCTGTTTTCTTCAGTTCCCAAATTCACAACTTCGACTGGCTCTTCATGTGGCTGTATGGCTTTCTCTTCTTGTTGTAACAACCTAGCAAGCTCTACAGGTACTTCACAATCGTCCTCATTTCCGTCTTCAGTTTGATAGATCGGATTCTCGAAATTATAATTGGCAATAGTAGAACTGTTATCAACAGGATCCAGAGTGGATGAGGATCTGCATTTTAGTGATGTGGGTGTGTGTAAGAACACATAGCTGATAAAGCAAAAATAAAAGAAAAGAAAGACAAGGAACACAATATTTACGAAAACGAAACGTCCACTGATTTTTATTGAATGAAGTATGCAAATGAAATGACAGCCCGTAACAAGCACACCATTGTGCCCCGGGTAAGGCACAAGGCTTAAGAGTTCAATTGTTCAAGAAATTACAAACTTAAGAAAAACAACACAGCAGTAATAGTATTTACTCCTGACTAAAGGAGATAGGGATAACATCTTCAGCTTTCCAATTATTGAGTCCAGCACCCACAGTAGGAAAAATCCAAGCATCCAAATTGTAGTCTTCATCATAGTCTCCCACAACATTGATCTGATCTTTCATAACCCCTTGATTGGTGATACGAACAACGCGAGCACGACGAACAGCCTTCTGGGATATCAGGAAGCTGACCCCAAATAGTGCAACCACCTTTATCCACCACATCTCTAGCATCATTGAGAGAGGTCATTGCCATTGTTGGAGGTACTCTGGTGACCACAGGAACTTTCTTGACAGCCGGAGGAGCTACATAATCATTAACAATCCAAGGAACCACTTCAAATGTCTGACACGGAGTTTCAATGTATTCACCTTCCATTTCCAGATACTTGAAAGTATTCACATGGCTGACAAAGTATTCTTCTTCTCCATAGACAGTAACAACCTTTCCTTCCACCGGATATCTTAGTTTCTGATGTAATGTAGAGGTTACAGCACCTGCCCCATGGATCCAGGGACGACCAAGCAGACAAGAGTATGAAGGACGAATATCCATCACATAAAATGTAGCAGTAAAAACCCGAGAGCCAACTTTGATTGGAAGATCAATTTCCCCATGCACTACTCTTCTAGAGCCATCAAAAGCCTTCACCACAATACTGCTGGGTTTCAGCACAACATCTTCAGGACTCAGCTTATTCAGGACTTCCTTGGGCAACACATTCAGAGAGGAACCATTGTCTATCAATACATGTGACAGGGTAGTGCCCCTGCATTCAATTGAGATATGCAGAGCCCTGTTATGATCCCTCTTGGCAGGGGTTAAATCAGCATCAGAAAATCCTAACCCATTATCATAGGTCAGATGGGCAACACAATTCTCAAACTGGTCAACAGAAATTGCATTGGGTACATGAGCAGTCTTCAGAAACTTGATCAAAGCCTTGGCATGAGCCTCAGAACATAAAAACAAGGACAACATAGAAATCTTTGAGGGAGTATGCCCCAACTGATCAACAATGTCGTAATTACTCTTGCGAATGATTTTCAATACTTCTTCCATCTGCTTAGAGAGATCATCAGCAGCTGGCACATTAGTAGGTACTGGTTCAATAACAGGACCCTTGCCTCGAGCATCAGTGGTGGAGGTAGCAGCAGGAGTAGCTGCATTCTTGGAATTAACTGGAGGTGAGAAGACTCTTCCACTACGTGTGATCTTACTAGATCCAGCAATATTGTCAACATCAACAGGTACATCAGCTAAGGGCTCTTGCTTAACACCATGGATGTAAACATCAGATCCATAGTGCCAAGGCACAGCTTTATCAGACGTATACGGAATAGGACCAGGAGTAGTAATGACCATAGGAGCCACTCTGGCTTCAGCAACAATCTTCACAGGGCCTTCAGCAGTAATCTTAATTGGACCCTGATGGGTGATTTTAATAGGTCCCTTTGAAGTGATTCTCACCGGCACTTTGTCAACCATATCAACCTCTTCAGTCTTCTTACCTTTAGTAATATGCTCCACCACACTCTCCACAGAAGGTGGTTTCCTTTCGAACACTATGGTGTAATTATTCATGAGACGTTGAATTCCGTCCTTCAACCTCCAACATTTATCTGGATTATACTCACAATAAACACAATCTTCACGACAACCCGAAAAGAACCCAACTTGTACTAATTTCTTCCTGATGACAGACAATGGTGTGGTCAACTCCGCAACTGAATGGATATGTAAATCTTCATCAATGGCATTGACAGTCTTCTCGTGATTTGGCATTGGAGCAGTAATCACATTTGGAGTACCCGGAGGATCAAATTCAATTTCTCCAGCATCAATCATATCTTGAATTTTGTTCTTCAAGATCCAGCAGTTATTAGTATCATGTCCCTGACAGTTTGAATGATATGCACATCGTGCATTGGGATTATACCTGGGAGAAGTAACATTAGGATTCTGAGGAGCCTCTTTCAAAGTAATAAGTTCAGCTTTCAACAGGTGTTGCAATGCATGAGCCATTGACATGTTGATCTTCGTGAACTGCCTTCTAGCCCTCTGTTGGTTGCCCTGTGGCTGCTCTGTTGTTGCAGGAGTTGGATTTGAAATATGAACTGCACTAACAGACTGATGCCTTCTGTTACGATCAGGTTGACCATAAACAGCATTGGATTCTTTCTTCCCAGTGGGAGGCTTCTTTGCAGCACCTGATGAGGAAGTACCCACTTGGATCTTACCATTCTTTATACCATTTTCCACCCGCTCTCCTGTCATTATCAACTCAGTGAAGCCAGATGATGAGCTTCCAATGAGATGGCTGTAAAACGGACCATTCAGCGTACACATGAACATATCAACCAATTCTCTGTCAGTTAAAGGGGGTTGAACTCTTCCAGCTAAATCTCTCCACTTCTGAGCCTACTCTTTAAAACTTTCTTTGGCACCCATAGACATGCTCTGAAGCTGCATGCGAGTGGGGGCTAAGTCAGCATTGTATTGATACTGCTTATAGAAAGCTTCAGCAAGATCATTCCAGTCCCTGATGTTGACACTCTCCAACTGATAATACCACTCCAGCTGAGCTCCAGATAAGCTCTCTTGAAAAAAATGAATCCATAATTTCTTATCAGCAGTGTGAGGTTGAATTCTTCTGACATAAGACCTTAGGTGCAGCTTGGGACAAGAAACCCCATCATAAACAACAAAGGTAGGAACCTTGAAACCAATGGGTATGACTACCCCAGATATCAAACTCAAATCCTCAAAATCCAGCCCAGATGACTTCTGCAACTCCATGGCATCCATCCTATCCACCAGCATCTTGAATTTGTCTTCATTAGGCTCATGATAGTAATTAGCCTCAGAATCAGAGTCCCCCATAGTATTGTGGAGGCTGCCTCCCTCTTTTTCAGATTCTTCAGATTCATAGTCTTCAACTGGTTCTTTGGTCTTAGCAAGACCTTTGAACCTTCTTCCCATGTTGATCAGGCCACCTGACTTTCTAGTCTTCTTAGTCTTCTTGGCCAGCAGTGCCTTCAATTCATCCTGCCCCTTGGACAGGTTCAGGATCAGCTCTTGGAACTGTGCATTTTGTGCCTGGAGATCCTTAACTGATTGTTCAAGAGCCATTGCTGAAATAAACAGCGAGAAGATGAGAAACCTGTGCACAATTATAAACCTGTGATGCAATGAAATGATATGTGAATGTATATGCAATGTTTTCAAGGACCGCAGGATTTAAATTTGCTTAAACAAACAAGAAGGTAAACTTTTATTAGTAATAAATTTGTTTTGCCTCTTGGGCTTACAAAAATGAAATGAAATAAGTACAAAAGATGGGGTTTTAAGTCTCCCATGGACGTTTCCTCTTTGTATTGAGGTATGAGTTGAGATTCCGTTCCTCATGAAGTTGCTTTGTTAGTTCCAGGATTCTTGCTTGGCTTGCTTTGTAATGAGCCTCGAAAGTATCCCTTTACTCCTTCAGTTGGATCCAGGATCTCTGTAAGTCTTCCATATCAGTAGGCATGTCTGGGTGAAGGATGGTATAAGCAGTGTCTCCTTCAGCAACAGGTTCCATGGTAACTGGCAGGATAGCAGGATATGGCATTATGAGAGTCTGAGCACGAGATCGCACCCATCTGAGATAAGCTTCCATAGGAATAGTGTACTTAGGCTCCAGTGTCTTGCTGTCAACCCTGTTTACTTTTCCCCAGGCTCGTATGAATCTCTGACGGTAACCTTGAAGATCGTTGTCATAATCAAACACAATGCCCTGAATCAACATGTCATGTGGACCATCGCTCCGAGCGTAACCAAACTGTCGTAAAGCTAGAGAGGGGTTGTAGGTGATGCCTCCTCTTATGCCTAGAAGTGGCACATTAGGAAACTCCCTGCAACGGTCAATAATGGTGACATTCTCCATAGATCTGGAGCACCAATGGATATCTGAATGAGAGAGTGACATAATCCTCTTGGACCACCTGAACCCTTGTTCATTCTTCATTACTGATCGAGGAAGGTGAGAAATAAACCACCTAGATAGCAAAGGTATGCAACACATCAACGTTCCTCTGGCCCTTGTAGTACGGGTATGAAGAGAATGTAGGATGTCTCCAAGCAATGTAGGCACTGGATTGTGACTCAGGAATATGTTGATGGCATGAACGTCTATGAACTGATCAGGATTGGGGAACAACACTAAGCCATAAATCAATAAGGCTAAGATCTCCTCAAAAGCATCATAGCTCATGGCCTTCAAGAACCCTTGAGCTTTATCCATTAATACTTTAGCAAGAATACCCTTGACTCCGCTTCTCGTTTCTAGAACAATGTTAGACTTCTTCAGATGTAGGGCTGCAGCAATAACCTCTGGTTTAAGTTCCTTCTCCAAGCCTGTGAAGGGCCTTTGATCAAGAACAGGTATACCCAGAAGTTTAGAGAACTCTTCCATGGTTGGAACCAACTGATAGTCAGGAAATGTAAAGCAATGGTGCTTAGGGTCAAAGAACTGAAATAGGACACTCATCATGTCTTCATTGAATCCTGAAGTGACTAGATCCAATAAGTGACCATGTCTCTTGATGAACTGGGAGTGATCAGACACTTGAGAAACCAACTCTTTAAGCTTAGCAGGTATGCCCACAAAGTTGACCCTGATGGTGTTTCTACGAGCAGAAGCCATGACCTGCAACAAAGAACAAAGATAAATCCTTTGGTCCTTGAAACGGTTAGTGAAAATGCTATGCTTATGATGCATGATGATGTCATGATGTTATGCTCAATCACAAACATGTGGCACACACAAACAAGTCACACAATAGCCTTAGGTTTAGAGGCTTGCATGAGGTTTAAAGGTAAATACCCTCCCCTGAAGTTAGTTGGTTCATCCTGTCCTACTAATAAAACCGGGTTCTAAGGGATCTCAATATCATTGATCCTTCACAAGGGTGGTTGTTCAGAAGGCAACTTACTTGCCAACCAAAACCCTCCGAGTTTAGAATCTCAATGAGCGTAGTATCGAGTGTCAACCAACTTCAGTCTGCACCAAAGCCGGTTACCTCACTACTTTCTAAAGGCCAAGATGGGATAACTAGGGTTCTAAAAGTTAGTTAGTTCATTGACAACATATGGCAGCCTCATATTATCCTCAACTTGACTTAAGGAACATAAGCACCAACCAAGAAGTCACACTAACTATGGCCACCAGATCAACCATATCGGTATACGCCGTACAGTTTCCTTGGTCTATTGCCATTTACCTAAGGTACACTAGATCCGGGTTAGGATCTTTCACACATAAGAGCACCCCAACAAGATAATATAAAGCAAACAAGGCAAACAATTTAAAGTGATCTAATTCCTAAGGGTACCCCTCTTTAATTTAAATCCCCAGCAGAGTCGCCAGTTCTGTAACACGGTGGGAGAACTGACTTTAGTTATGTTGAGGATAGCAAGAGTCGCCACCGACTTTTATTTTATCCAAAGGAAAGGCATTAAAGAACAGGAAAGACCTTTTTAAAAGATTTTTGGGTCCGGGGGGTAGGTTATGTAAAGGGAAGGTGTTAGCACCCTTTACATCCATGGTTATCCATGGGCTCTTAGTTACTTAGCTCACTTTGAATTGTTTTTGAAAATGTGAAGTGTGTGGATAAAAATTTTCATAAGAGTTTGATAATGATCCATGTACGGATGCGTAAAAAACTTGTGTTTGAAAATTGTTTGAAATTTGTGAAGTATTTGAAATTTGTTTTGAAATGGTGAGCAAGTAACTATGAGGAACCTACCCTAAAGTTTAAGTCTTTCTGTTCTTTATCCTTTAAATGGTAAGACTATCCCTATTATTAAGGAATAGGTAGTCATTACCTTGGATGTAAGGGACATATGAAAGGGACATCTGTTTAATGAAGGCAACTGTAGGGTGTATTAAGCATTTAGGAGGGACTGTCATCATTATTCGAATGGGACAAGATCATATTGAAAGGCAACCATTAAGGGACTTGATCTTTGATTATGAAGGGACTAGATGACTTTTCTTTTAAGGGACTTTGCTTTATACACCCCACTTGACCTTATGATTAGGCAACATTGAGAGGCAACCCTAGAAAGTGAGGTAGCGATCAAAGATCGACTTACGTGTGTGAGTGTCTAATTTTATATATTTATCTTATAATTTAAATGATCTAAATTCAATTTTAAATACAAATACATGCTACACTCCCTATTTTTACTAACCATAGCATGAAAAATAAATAATTTAAATATTTAAGAAAATTACATCCAGGAGCAATTACATAATAATAAAGCAAATTAAATAGCAAAAAATAAATAATAAGTAAAATAAATAAGCAATTTAATTGGGTTAGTAATAATAATTAAAAATAAATGGGGTTAGTGAAATAATAATAATAATAATAATAATAATAAGCATAATTAAAAAATAAATGGATTAGTAATAAACATGATTAGTAATAATAATAATAATTAAAATAAATGGAGTTAGCAAAAATATTATAAGAACATAATTAAAATAATAAGAAAAAAGAATACTATAATAATTAAAAGATTAGATTTTAATATGGACAATTATTAAAAAAAATAAAAGAAAATATGAACAATTAAGTAATTATTATAACATTTTGAACTTATATACAAATTATTAAATTTTTTTTAAACATATTATAATTACAAAATTAAATTAGCATAGATTCAAGTATTTCTAAATATATGTTTAAAAATTATTTATATATAAAATTTAGATTATAAACAAATTATAGAAATATTTACATATTATATAAAGAAAATAGATTATAATTATATTTACAAAAAATTACTTATATTAAATAAAATATGTACATAATAATTACATTTACAAAAAATTAGAAATTTAAATCATAAGATAAAATTAGTTTTTTTTTAATTGTTTGGAAAATAATATATTAGGGTTTATAAGTTTGTAAAATATAATTAGGATTTAATTAACAATAATAATTTATTTAACCAAATAATACATATATACATTTTATAATTTAAATACATAATAATAAAAACTAATTTTGGAATTTAGAAAATATATTTTTTAGAATTTAGAAAATATAATATATGCATTTTATAATTTAGAAATCATTTTAATATAATATAGAAAATAATAGAAAATATAAGAAAAGAAAATAAGAAATAAAAAAAAAACAGGACCTGGGATTTGAACCCAGGTCCCTAACCTGGATAATGAAGAGGTTTGCCAACTGAGTTGCGCGCTAGTGGTGCAAGAAGAATGAATACACCTTGGTTTTGTTCTTTAAACCTGGAAAATCAGAAAAATAATGAAAAAGCAAAAGGCCTGGGGGAGGATCGAACCCAGGACCTCTCAAACAAACACATATACACATTACCAATCCTGCTGGGTGAGCGCGTCTGTTAATGAACCAACAACATTTGATAATATATTATATTCAGTGAATAAAAGAGAAAAACGCAAAAATATTGTCAAAGCCAGGATTCGATCCCCTGCCTTCTCATAATACGCATGCCTGACTTTCCACTGGGACAAGCGCATGCTTGTGAAATACAAACAGGATTAATTCATAATATTTTAAAACAGTTTTTAAACTTGAATTTTTGGCGCCAGCATAACTTCATCTTCTTCCTTGAATTCGCAGGTTTTCCTGCGAAATTATCTGGGAAAATACCTGCGAATTTTCCTGCACTTTAAACCTGCGAATTTCAAACCACCATCAAATAGCAACATTTTATCAAATTAGAGACATCTTTGAATCTCTTACAACCTGCACAATCCAATTATGCCCATAGAATTCATTTATATTGCGTGAATCGAATAACCCTATTTTGGAGTTCTAAACCCTAAACATGGCATGTCACGGGTTTCTCATGGTTTCTTTGATTTCTTTGCCCAGAAACATTCTACACATCATCACAAATAAGATTAGACAACCAAAATTCATTAAAATGCAATGAATTAGTGAAATCGAAAAATTTATATTCAAGAACAAATACGATTCGGTTAGCATGATATGGCATGTTTGGGATGCATATGAGTATTGGTTTTCACTCAATGGTATTCAGTGATCATGGCTATGTGCTTCAAATACCTTCAAATGTCCTGTAAATTCAAAACCGAATGCAAGCTTTGGAGAGGTTTTTTGACTTATGGAACTTACTCTTGGGAGGCAGAAAATTTGTGGCTTTGGTTAGGGTTGTGTTATGTACTTATAGGACAATGAATTTAGGTTAAGAAATCAAGTCATTGTGTGGAAAATTTGATATGAAAAGATTCAAAATGATCATGCCTTAAAAATCAAATATTCTTGTATGAACACTTGCTATTTTTGGCTAATCCTCATGATTTTCTTTCCACTTCAATTCTAATCAAATTTATGATTTTCTAGAAGCTTGATCCAATTCAAATCTTACATTTTCATATTTTATTTTTACTTAAAATGATTTTTAATGAATTAAATCAAAATAAATAAAAATAAAAAAATAAAAAATCTGATTTTTATTGACTTGGGTCGTGCATGAAGTTGTTGTATGGATTGGGTCATTATTTGGCAAGCCCATTTGGAAGAAATTGGTTTTAGACCTCCATTTTCATCATAAACCAACCCAAAATTTCCCAACTTTGCAAGGGCACATATCCTTCAATTTTAATGGTATGAGGGTGTTCTTGGACATTTTGGAAATATTGAAGAGTCCTCTAAACAACCCCACTTGTTTCATGTCCATATCATTTACCAATCTCAAGTTATGCCCTTTTGAAGTTGTTGACTTTTTGTTGACTTTCAAAAGGACCTGTAATGTCTTAGCTCATACCTTCCAAATGAAGCATTTTTGGGCTTGGCTTGTGAGACACAAAGTTGTAGAGAATTCAATTTCCTTCAAAATGAGCTTTGGATGGAGACTTGGTGATGAAGCATGTGAAAGTTATGGCTGGTCAAAGTTCAGTTGACTGTTACTAAGGAAACCCTAATTTAGAAACTCCTGATTCTTGATGATCTGAAATCTCCTTGATGAATCATGATCAACCCTTGATCAAATGACGAACTTTACTTCATATACTTGATGTTGGCAAAAAATCATGAAGTTTGACTTTGGTTTGACCACAGTTGACCTCAGTTTGACTTTTTAACTGCTTTGACTGGTTTTGACTTATCTGATCATCTGACTGAGCAAACTTTTGAGAAAAGTCTTGAAACTTGTCATGGGGGTTCTTACACACATATAAGATGTTATGAAGCTCACTTGAAGCCTTGGAAGTTCATTTAGCCTGATTAAAGTCAAAACCCTAGTTTTGGATGCACTGCTTAGGAGGTGCATTGTCTGAGGGAATTGTCAACTCTTCTGACCAATTGTGAACTTTGTGAACCTTGTGAACCATCATAAAATGTCTTGTGAACCTCATGGGAGGTATTGTGAACCTTGTGAACCTCATAAAGATCTTGTAGACTTCATGAACCTCAGGAAAGGTCTTGTAAGCATTGTGAATCTTGTGAACCTTGTGAACCTCATAAAGTGACTTGTAGACTTTATGAACCTCATGAAAGGTCTTGTAAACATTGTGAATCTTGTGAACCTTGTGAACCTCATAAAGTGACTTGTAGACTTCATGAACCTCATGAAAGGTCTTGAAAACATTGTGAAGCTTGTGAACCTTGTGAACCTTCTTAGCACACAAAGTCTTGTATTGTGAGGGCAAATTTTGGGGTGCAACAGCTGCCCCTGTTCAATTTTCTGAAACCTGAGGGGTTAGATTGGTATATTTGCCAGTCGTGACCTGGAAGGTTGAAGGGGATTGAACACAAAAGCCCAAAAATTTGCACTCACCAGTGCATAAAGTGATACAGATGGCTAGTTGAATATGATTGAGTGGGCTTAAAGATGCCACTTGGAGAAAAGTTCTTAGATACATTTATTGGAGGATAAAGCAGTCCAAGATATAATGATAGCTTTCAAGAGGATAAAGCAGTCCTGATATGGTAATATGTTTTCAAGAGGATGAAGCAGTCTTGAGAGATTGATAATATGCTTTCAGGAGGATGAAGCAATCCTGAGGTAATGATGATAGCTGTCAGGAGGATAAAGCAGCCCTGAGGTAATAATATGATTTCAGGAGGATGAAGCAATCCTGAGATAATGGGAATCTGTCAGGAGGATAAAGCAATCCTGAGGTAATAATCTTTCAGGAGGATGAAGCAATCCTGAGATAATGGGAAGCTGTCAGGAGGATAAAGCAATCCTGAGGTAATAATCTTTCAGGAGGATGAAGCAATCCTGAGATAATGGGAAGCTGTCAGGAGGATAAAGCAATCCTGAGGTGATAGTATGCTTTCAGGAGGGTAGAGCAATCCTGATGAGATAATAAGCTTTCAGGAGGATAAAGCAGTCCTGATGTGATAATAAGCTTTCGGAAGGATGAAGCAGTCCTGATGTAGTAGAAGTTTTTCAGGAGGATGAAGCAGTCCTGATGTAGTAGAAGTTTTTCAGGAGGATGAAGCAGTCCCGATGAATGACATGCTTTCAGGAGGATAAAGCAATCCTGAGGGATGATAACTGTCAGGAGGATAAAGCAGTCCTGATAATCACAAGTCTGTTTGCTGAAGAATTAACCTGAAAACAAGGTAGCATTCTGTATAATAATATTAGTTTATGCATTATGTATGCATGTATGATATGATGCACTTAGATAATGTACTATGTATCTATGGATATGTATGTTATGGTATGATGTAAATGATGTATGTATGATATGACACTGCCGAAAGCGTCTGGATATCTTCGTACAACAACTGCTGGCCAGGGAAAATAAATCCCGATTCGTTGTTGAAGAATATGAGGAACTCGTTCCCGTCTTGTTTGATAATATATTATACATAACCTTCCGTATGCTGGGGATAGTAAGGTATAGATAACCTCCCGTCTGCTGGGGATAGTGAGGTATACATAACCTTCGTCTTCGTTTGATAGTAGGGTAGATATAACTTCCCGTCTTCGTTCGTCGTACCCTTGTTGGAAAGTAAATTCCCGAATATCCGTATGAGGATAAAAGAGATGGATATAAATTCCAGGGGAGATGTGACTTTATGAAGATGAATTTGTCCTACTGAGGGATTTGTAACTGTCTTGTAAAGATGAACTGGCGAAGCTTTGTTGAAATCCTTCCCTTGTTCGTCCTTAGTAAATACTATTACTGCATTTTCATGCATTTCTGGTAAACATCAATCATGTTAAGCGTACATGCATTTCTAGTAAACATCAATCATATTCAAAAGCATACATGCATTCAAACACAACCAATGGACATTTCGCTTATGTAAATAGGGTAAAAGTAAATATGGATTCAAAAGATGGAATTTATTTATATCAAAAAGTGACCCATACACGGGTAAGTTTGTACAAAGAGACATAAATCCTAGTAAGAGGATTTTGTCATAAAATTTTATAAAACAAAGAGAGTCAGCTATGTGGGAAATAATCCTATTGAGTTTCAATTCTACTATTGCCATTATCTTCAAGTATCTCATCTTCTGATGTTGAGACGAAAATGATTGGATTGAGCTTTATCTGTTCGAACTTGAGTAAGTAACACAACTGGTTGCAGTTTCATGGGTGATCCAAACGAGACCTGTAATGTCTTAGCTCATACCTTCCAAATGAAGCATTTTTGGGCTTGGCTTGTGAGACACAAAGTTGTAGAGAATTCAATTTCCTTCAAAATGAGCTTTGGATGGAGACTTGGTGATGAAGCATGTGAAAGTTATGGCTGGTCAAAGTTCAGTTGACTGTTACTAAGGAAACCCTAATTTAGAAACTCCTGATTCTTGATGATCTGAAATCTCCTTGATGAATCATGATCAACCCTTGATCAAATGATGAACTTTACTTCATATACTTGATGTTGGCAAAAAATCATGAAGTTTGACTTTGGTTTGACCACAGTTGACCTCAGTTTGACTTTTTAACTGCTTTGACTGGTTTTGACTTATCTGATCATCTGACTGAGCAAACTTTTGAGAAAAGTCTTGAAACTTGTCATGGGGGTTCTTACACACATATAAGATGTTATGAAGCTCACTTGAAGCCTTGGAAGTTCATTTAGCCTGATTAAAGTCAAAACCCTAGTTTTGGATGCACTGCTTAGGAGGTGCATTGTCTGAGGGAATTGTCAACTCTTCTGACCAATTGTGAACTTTGTGAACCTTGTGAACCATCATAAAATGTCTTGTGAACCTCATGGGAGGTATTGTGAACCTTGTGAACCTTGTGAACCTCATAAAGATCTTGTAGACTTCATGAACCTCAGGAAAGGTCTTGTAAGCATTGTGAATCTTGTGAACCTTGTGAACCTCATAAAGTGACTTGTAGACTTCATGAACCTCATGAAAGGTCTTGTAAACATTGTGAATCTTGTGAACCTTGTGAACCTCATAAAGTGACTTGTAGACTTCATGAACCTCATGAAAGGTCTTGAAAACATTGTGAAGCTTGTGAACCTTGTGAACCTTCTTAGCACACAAAGTCTTGTATTGTGAGGGCAAATTTTGGGGTGCAACAGCTGTCACTATTCCGACTCCGATTCCTCAGCAACCAGCATATCAACCACAACAATAACCACATTATCAACAGCAAGTTCATTATCCGCCACAAAGAACCTACAACAACAACAACAGCAATCAACAACAAAGACCTTTTCAGCAAAGACCGTCACATGCAAATAGGGTAATTGACCCTATCCCTATGCCTTATGCTGCCTTATTGCCACAACTCCTGAAACTCAACTTGGTTGAATTAAGGACATTGGCACCACCAGATCCCTCCAATCTTCCAAGGAATTATGATGTCAACGCCAGATGTGCTTTCCATTCCAATGCACCTGGCCACAATACTGAGAAATGCAGGGCTTTACAAATGAAGGTACAAGATCTGGTGGATTCCAAAGCCCTCAACTTTGCACCCCCTCCAAATGTCAACAAGAATCCTATGCCTAACCATGGTGGGCCAAGAATTAATGCCATTGAGGAAGACATGCCATCTTTCTTGATAACCAGTGTTGGACAGATTCGGACAACTCTGGTCGAAATTAAAGCTCAGCTTCTAGAGTGCCAGATGTTCCCCGGGTGTGAGCTCGGTTGTGGGTATTGCAACATTGCAGTCAATGGGTGTGATAACTTAAGAAGCGACATAGATGGTCTTATCAAAAGTGGTATACTTCAGATCACCACAACAGCGCCTACAAATCCAGCAATCCCTTTGACAACAATTTCTGATTCTCCTACAACTGCAACAACAATCATTCCGACCGATTCATCAATATCATCAACAATGGTTCCGCCCATCACTTCAACAAGTCAAATGTCGACAACTCTTTCCTCTGCAACATCAGCACCCTTTTATTCAGCGGAATCTTCTACAACACCAACAGAAATTAATGAAGACATCTCAGCGGTCACCATCTACTATGATCCATCAAATGTTCCTCCAAACAACAACTTTCAACAACAAACAGTGGCACCTCCTGCCAGGTCACCAGTCACAATTTACTACGATCCGCACACCATTTTAGTACCCTCCTCCGCTGCAGTCAGTCTAGTGACTATCACGGTACCTGGACCAGTTCCATATGAAAGCAGTAATGCCATACCTTGGCATTATGGCTCTGATCTTTACTGCAATGGGGAGAAAATCACTTTGGATTCTTCAACCTCTTCTCCACAAATTGATAATGTTGGGGGAGGCGGAGGCTTCACCAGAAGCGGACGCCTTTTTGCCTCACAAACTCAAAGACCTAATGCCGAAGCAAAAGCTGCTGCCAAAGCAAAGGGAAAGAGTGTGGTATTTGAAGAGCCGGCTGTCAAAGAAACTCAGAAGACATCCTTTGAACAAGATGTAGACGAGTTTATGAGAATCATAAAGAGAAGTGATTACAAGGTGGTGGATCAACTTCACCAAACTCCCTCAAAGATCTCCATATTATCCCTGTTGATGTGTTCTGAAGCTCACAGGAATGCATTATTGAAAGTCCTGCATGCAGCATACGTGCCAGAAGAGATTACCGTTAATCAGCTGGAAACCGTGGTAGCAAATGTCAATACCAGTCATGGACTGGGCTTTACCAATGCTGACTTAACAACTGAGGGACGTAACCACAACAAGGCTTTACATATCACCCTAGAGTGCAAGGGTGCTGTTTTATCTCATGTACTGGTGGACACTGGGTCATCGCTCAATGTCTTACCAAAGAAAGCCTTAGTGAAGCTGGAGTATGATGGCTTGGCATTACGTCCGAGTAATTTGGTGGTGAGAGCATTTGATGGCTCTAAAAGATCAGTACTTGGGGAGATTGATCTGCCTGTGATGATTGGCCCGCAGACTTTTAAGATTACCTTCTATGTGATGGACCTTCATCCGGCCTACAGCTGTTTGTTGGGTAGACCCTGGATCCATGCCGCTGGCGCTGTTACGTCTACTCTTCACCAGAAGCTGAAATTCGAGTGGGAAGGCCAGATCATCACCATCTGTGGGGAAGAATACATCTTTGTTAGCCATCTAGCTACGTACAAGTATATAGAGATGGATGGAGAAATCCATGAAACTATGAGCCAGGGGTTTGAGGCCCTGAACATAAATGAAGCATCTGCTGTACTGGGAACTTCCATGACATCTTATCAGCAAGCCAGGAAGGTTGTTAAGGAGGGTACTGCCCAAGGCTGGGGCAGGCTGCTGCCCATGGAGAAGAAGGAGGACAGATTTGGGTTGGGTTACAGACCAACTCAACAAGATCAATCAGAGGCTGCCAAGAAGCCCAACTTTGTCAGCGGGGGAATGCTCACCCCGGATGCAGTAAACAACTTGGAAGACGAGGAAGAAAGTGACTGCAACCTGGAGAGCTGGATACGTCCATGGACCCCGGGGAGCCAAGTCCTTAACTGGTCTTCCCAGGAAATTATAAGGGTTACTCCTGCAGAGTAATTATTATTTCCTGTATTTTTAAAGCATGCATCAAGTCTTGCATCTTGCCCAAGATGTCAAGACTCATTTTGTAATCGGGCCATCTTGTAATTTTGTGCAAATAGATCAATCAATGAATATCAGACATCTTTTGCAAATGAGTCTTTTTCTTTTCTGCTCACTGTTTTCCATTTTTCTTTTTGTACAAAAATAAAATGGCAATGTTTTCCAAAATGATAACTTCTTTTCACTTTTTCTAAACAAGATTAAAATTGATCACTAAAATGAACAATCTAAACCCTTGCAGAGAGTGCCTTTCAGACTGCACCGACAACAACACAGCTATGGCTTCGTATGACTTTGACAATCCAATCAATCAAGCTGATGAAGGGGTTGAAGAAGATTATGAGCTACCTGAAGAGCTAGCCAGGTTGTTAAGGAAAGAGGAAAAGGTTATCACTCCTCATCAGGAGGAGGTCGACACGGTTAATCTTGGTACGGAAGAAGAAGTGAAAGAAGTCAAGATCGGGGCCTGCTTACAAGACTCAGTGAAAGAACGACTGATTGACATGCTACGGGAGTATGTGGATGTCTTTGCTTGGTCTTATCAGGATATGCCAGGGTTGGACACCGATATTGTCATGCACGAGCTGCCTTTAAAAGAAGACTGCCCACCGGTAAAACAGAAGTTGCGCCGTACTCGCCCGGATATGGCAATGAGGATTAAAGAAGAGGTACAAAAGCAGTGGGACGCCAGTTTCCTTGCTGTAACTAGCTATCCACCATGGGTTGCTAATATTGTACCCGTGCCTAAGAAAGACGACAAGGTGAGGATGTGTGTGGATTACCGGGATCTGAACAGAGCCAGCCCGAAGGATGACTTCCCTTTACCTCACATTGATGTATTGGTGGATAATACGGCTCAGTTCTCGGTGTTCTCCTTCATGGATGGATTTTCAGGATACAATCAAATCAAAATGTCACCTGAAGACATGGAGAATACAACTTTTATCACACCCTGGGGCACATTCTGTTACAAGGTGATGCCATTCGGGCTGAAGAATGCTGGTGCAACTTATCAACGGGCTATGGTAACATTATTCCATGACATGATCCACAAGGAAATTGAATGTTATGTGGATGACATGATTGCCAAGTCCCTTACAGAAGAAGACCACCTAGTGAATCTGCTGAAGTTATTCAAGCGTCTTAGGAAGTACCAATTGAAGTTAAACCCCAACAAGTGCACATTCGGGGTGCGATCCGGTAAGCTGCTAGGATTTATTGTAAGTGAAAAAGGGATTGAAGTTGACCCTGATAAAGTTAAAGCCATTCAAGAAATGCCTGCACCAAAGTCAGAAAAAGAAGTGCGAGGGTTCCTAGGTAGATTGAATTACATTTCAAGGTTCATATCTCACCTTACAGCAACCTGTGAGCCTTTGTTCAAGTTGTTAAGAAAAGAACAAACGGTCAGGTGGAACGAAGACTGCCAAAGGGCTTTTGACAAAATCAAGGAATATCTACAAGAGCCTCCAATCCTTATGCCTCCAGTTGAAGGAAGACCTCTAATCATGTACTTGACAGTATTAGAAGAGTCAATGGGGTGTGTGCTGGGCCAGCATGACGAGTCTGGTCGAAAAGAGTATGCAATATACTACCTAAGCAAAAAGTTTACCGACTGTGAACAACGTTATTCACTGCTCGAGAAAACTTGTTGTGCTTTAGCGTGGGCTGCTCGCCGACTAAGACAGTATATGTTGACCCACAGTACTTTATTGATCTCAAAAATGGATCCAGTTAAGTACATATTTGAGAAGCCAGCACTTACCGGACGGGTTGCAAGATGGCAAATGATCCTCACGGAATATGACATTCAGTACACATCTCAAAAAGCCATCAAGGGCAGTGTATTGTCGGATTATCTCGCTGAGCAACCCATTGATGATTACCAGTCTATGAGATTTGACTTCCCTGATGAAGACATCATGTTCATAAAAGCAAAAGATCATGAAGAGCCTGTTCACACTGAAGGGCCTGACCCAGAAGAAGAATGGACTATGATGTTTGATGGGGCTGTTAATATGAATGGTCGTGGTGTTGGTGCAGTACTCATTACACCTAAAGGAGTTCACATGACTTTCTCGGCAAAGCTCACCTTTAACTGCACTAAAAACGAAGCTGAATACGAAGCTTGCATTATGGGTCTTGAGGAAGCCATTGACCTCAGGATCAAGACTTTGACCGTGTTCGGAGATTCAGCTCTGGTAATCAATCAAACCAACGGCAAATGGTACACCCACCAGGACCATCTGATACCTTACAGGGATTACACAAGGAGGTTATTTACTTTCTTCACAACAGTCAAGCTTGAGTATATCCCTCGAGATGAAAATCAGTTTGCAGATGCTCTGGCTACCATTTCATCCATGATCAAAGTTCAAGCTGCCAACTTTGTGCCTCGGATTTCAGTGTCCAGACTTGACAAACCAGCATATGTGTTCTCAGCAGATGTTGTTAAAGATGATAAGCCTTGGTTTCATGACATTAAATGCTTCTTGGAGGATCAGACATACCCACCCGGGGCATCTTCCAATGATAAGAAGACTTTAAGAAGGCTAGCTGGTAGTTTCTTCTTGAATACTGATGGTTCTTTGTACAAGAGAAACTTTGATATGGTACTCCTCAGATGCATTGATAGGACAGAGGCAAACTTGTTGATGCACGAGGTGCATGAAGGATCCTTTGGTACCCATGCAGGAGGGCATGCAATGGCTAAAAAGTTGCTAAGATCATGTTATTACTGGATCACAATGGACGCAGACTGTTGTGCCTACGCCAGAAAATTCCATAAATGCCAGATCTATGCTGACAAAGTGCATGTGCCTCCGAATCCTTTGAATGTGATGTCTTCACCCTGGCCCTTTGCCATGTGGGGCATTGATATGATTAGCAAGATTGAACCGACTGCTTCAAACGACCACAGATTCATCCTGGTTGCTATTGACTATTTCACCAAGTGGGTTGAAGCAGCTTCCTATGCAAATGTTACAAGGCAAGTGGTAGCCCAATTTCTGAAGAGAGACATCATCTGTCGGTATGGAGTTCCCGAGCGAATCATTACTGATAATGGTTCTAATTTGAACAATAAAATGATGGCAGAACTGTGCCGGGACTTCAAGATCCAACACCACAATTCTTCTCCTTACAGGCCAAAGATGAACGGCGCTGTCGAGGCAGCTAATAAGAATATCAAGAAGATTGTGCAGAAGATGGTAGTTACCTACAAAGACTGGCATGAAGTGCTACCATTTGCCTTGCATGGGTACCGAACGTCAATCAGAACATCCACCGTGGCAACACCGTATCAGCTTGTGTATGGTATGGAAGCAGTCCTACCTGTTGAAGTCGAATTACCCTCCTTGCGAGAACTAATGGATGTTAAACTGAATGAAGCAGAATGGGTTCGATCCCGATACGAACAACTGAGTCTGATTGAAGAAAAGAGATTAGCTGCAATCTGTCATGGGCAGCTGTATCAGAAAAGAATGAAGAAAGCCTTCGATCAGAAAGTCAGGCTCCGAGAGTACCAAGTAGGAGATCTTGTGCTGAAAAGACTCCTCCCTCCTCATACAGACCACAGGGGCAAGTGGACTCCGAACTATGAAGGGCCATTCGTAGTAAAGAAAGTTTTCTCCGGTGGAGCACTGATGCTCAGTACTATGGATGGTGAAGACTTCCTATCCCCTGTGAATTCAGATGCAGTTAAAAAATACTTCGCATAAAATGACCCGCTGGACATAAAGACAGAATGCAAGTCCAGGAAAAAATAGGGCATCCCGGCGAGTCAAAAACAGAATAAAAGACTCGGGCAAAAATAAGGGAAAATAAATAAAAAAATGTACACCCGCTGAGTTGAAAAGCCGCATTGGACAACTCAGGCAAAAAATAGGTATCCCGGTGGATTGAAAACCTGAAAAGGCGATCCACGCAAAATAAGGGAAATGAGCGAACAACCGCATTCTGAATTCGTCTGTATAACTTACAACCTGGAAAGCTCCGAAAGTTTCAAGCAACGGTCAGAATCAACCTTCTTCAGAAAGCAAGATGAGAAGAACGTCAATGTCATACGAGTCATAGTAAAAAGGAAATCTCCTTGAGGCGTCATCAACATTGCCAACAATCTTTTGATTTCTCAATTTGTAACAATCTCCTCATTTTAGGGGATCTGTTTCCTTGACTGTATCTCGCCAATTCAGGGCACACAAATTAATAAAATCATATTTTCAGTTACGTCTCGTCTTGTACATTTCATTTTCGTTTGCAAAAATGTCCGATGTCTTTAGGATATTGATTGCATAAATACAGATGTTTCTCTCCTAAAAAGTACGTGCTTGCAGGAAATATACTTACTCCCGGGAGTGTCTAAACTCCTATGATGGAATCCAGTAAAGGATACCTAGGGATACTTGTACGTTTCTTTGTCTTTACAGGATTGCAGGTGTTCAGAGCCCGACATGAGGGCATGAAAGTTTCTCCCCATCAAGCTGTCTAATCATTATCTACTCAGTCTATCTTCTGATTAGCACCGGAGATGCTTTCTACCCATCAGAGTTGCCAGGCATCACTTCGCCAACATTCCCTTCAAAGGGAGGCACCAGAAGTTGTTCATATTTCCCAGCTGAGTTGTCAAGCATCATCCTCAGCAGGATTCCCCACAGAAATCTCTAGGAAGATCTTTCCATGATCTTTCTTCTTCCCCAGCCGAGTACATAGACAGGGAACCATCTCCCCACAGAGTTTCGATCTCTATCCAGAAAAGCAATACCTGAAGATCTCACAACAGAGTGACGAAAGCTTCTACAACCCCCCCAGCTGGGTCCCTCATTACCAATTTAGGTTTATCAATGACCTACCTCCCCATACAGAGTCAGGAATGTCAGATCTACCAATGATCTCACCCCCAGCTGGGACATTCACTTCAAACCGATCAGCCAGAGATCTCCACAGCAACGGGATCCGTATCCCGAATCGGTATCTTTGCATACTCATAGCATTCGCATCATATTTCCCACAGAGCGTAGCATTCCGTCTAATACGGAGCATTACGGCAAAAATCAAACATATTGCATAATCATAAGTCATGTTCTGAATTGAACACTTGTAAATTTTGACAATCCATCAACGATATACAGAAGACTTCCCAAATTTCCCGACAGAGAGCCGAAGCATTTGCCTTACACTCACAAATACAGATACACTCTCCTTTTGGCACTCGTCCGTGTCATCATTCCCCAGTAAAGTCGCCCGGGCGTTCTTTACAAACAGGCGCCTATATATTACAGATACTTCTCGACACTCGTCCGTGTCATATCCCCAGCAGAAAGCCAAAGTATCCCCTTTGCACTCACAGATACATATATACACAATTCCTTGACACCCGTCCGTGTCACTTTCCCCAGCATAGGTACCTAAACACTCTAAAAACCAAATACTTGTTTATAATACACTTTTTCCGACACTCGTCCGTGTCGCATTCTCCCAAGCAAGTTAAACACTCGTTCGTGTTTCACTCATTATTGTTACTCATCATCTTTTTTACTCATACAGATACTTGTCCGTATCTTGTATATACCACTTAAATCCCCTCAGATTCGACACTCGTCCGTGTTCTTTGTTAACCAGTTGATACTCGTCCGTATCATCATCTCTGAACATGCGTCAAGCGTTTGTTTCTACTGATACTCGTCCATATCGTAAGGATGCTCGTCCGCATCTTTAATCCATACACCGTGTCAAACACTTATGTTTTCTTGAATTTAGACATTCGTCTGTGTCTACTGTTCCCAAGAAGAGTCCCAGCAAATTTCCTTAAATTATTTTCTTTCTATCTGACATTCGTCCTATGTCATGATACCTTTTCGGCAGCCGTACCCTGCCAGGTGATCGTCCTTCACCTTTTTGATAATCGTCCTTCATCACCCTAGTGGAGTCTCTATTCATTAGAACCCCTTTCCATCCGACATTCGTCCTATGTCGTGACCGTTTTTAGCAGCCGTCCCCTGCTAGGTGATCGTCCTTCACCTCCTGATGATCGTCCTTCATCATTTTATCTGATGGCCGTCCCCATCGTTGATCTTGTTGTCTTACATTCGTCCTATGTCATGATACCTTCAGAGCAGCCGTACCCTGCTAGGTGATCGTCCTTCACCTCTTGATGATCGTCCTTCATCATGCTCATCCGATGGCCGTCCCCATCGTCGACCTTTTTATCTGGAATTCGTCCTATGTCGTGATACTTTTGGCAACCGTACCTTGCCAGGTGATCGTCCTTCACCTTAGATGACCGTCCCTCATCTTGTTCCCCAACAGAGCAGCCGTACCCTGCCAGGTGATCGCCCTTCACCTTTGATGATCGTACCTCATCATTTATTTCACTTATGCCTCGAGCTTGATGGTTGTCCCCATCATTTACCTTTAATCCCCATAGAGACTTATAGCTTTATTTTGATGGCTGTCCCCATCATAATCTCTTATATTCCCAGTTTGTCGGCCGTCCCCGTCATTGCTTTATTTCCCGCATCGTCCCCAGCATGTCGGCCGTCTCCGTCGTTGCCTCATCTCCAGCAGTCGTCCTCTGCTCGACTGTCGTCCTCCGTCGCCCGCACTTTATAAATATACTTTATTTTCTTTTACAATCTATATCCCTTTTCTTCTTCATTCAGTGAGTGCAAATTTTGGAATGTCTTTGGTATTCAACCACAAGTTATCTTGTTTGCCTGTTAAGCCGTTGCTTACAATCTGCACAGCTAACTCATGTTTGAATAGGGGCAGCTGTAAACACCCCAAATTTGCCCTCACTCATTCACACCATGGCTTATGATTCTTTTCATTTGCATAAATTCAATCATAGCATCTCATATTACATTTTTGATTCACTGCATTGCTTCTAAGTCATCTGCATCTAGGGTTTGTGATCTGAACAATCCAAGAGCCTTTTGAGCCACTCCAAAGGTCATCAATCACTTCAAAGGGATCCATGTATGTTCAAGCATCATATTATATCCTCACAAGGCATGGAAGCAGAGCCAGGTTTAACTGCACAAATGACCTAGAATTAGGGTTTTGGTTTCAAATGCCATAACTCCAAATTTTTTGGTCATTCTTGTTTCTATTGGTCTCTATATGGTATAGGGATCATGCATATCAATTTTCATGAAGAAATTCCATGGGGAAGGCATCTGATCAAGAGTTGACTTCTTGAGCAAGTCAGTGTAAAATCAGGGCATCTGAGGCCCCCAATGACCCAACCAAAAGGTGTTCTTCATCATTTTGAATGTGTATGATCTTTATTTGATCATAGAAGATGTTATAAGTTCACAAAATTGAAGAATTTCAAGCCATTTGCAAAGTTGCCATTTTGGGAAAATGACTTGTAATGGAAACATGCCATTTTGGGAAAGTTTTTCAACCCTTTCTTTTTGATTCAAAAATGCTTCAAATGAGAAAACTTTGGTCATGAAAGTTGTAGAATGGATCATTCCCTTTTCAAAAAGTACAAGAACTCATTCTAATTCATTTTGGATCAAAAGATATAGCTTGTCAAAGTTGAGGAAAATCACATAATTTCAAGTTTTGTACCAAAGAGGCAAAGTTGCAAAATCTCTTGCCAAGGCAAATTGTAACTTCAAATGGACTTCTAATCTTTGCACAAACATAAACCAATGCCTAAAAGTTAGAATGCACCAAAGGTTTTCCCATTTTCATGACTTATGAATCAAGAAATCACAAAAGGGCCAAAGTTGGACAAAGTTGCAAAACATCATACAAACCCTAATCCACTTGCTAATTGGCCTCAAGACTGATTCTATGGCTATCTTCAATCCTTGTTGCGCAGGACACCCCTTTGTCCTTGGCCTACCATTGACCCATACCTCTCTTACACCTAGACTTGACTTTTTGCAAAAAATCCCATACCAATCAGCCTGTGCCACACCAACTATTCTGACCAATCAAGACTTTACAAACACACTTCAAGCAAGCCATTTCATAACATCTTGAAGCCTGAGCACACACATAAGTCAGCATACACAAAAACCCCTCCCCTTTCATTTTCTATCGAATCTCTCAACTCAGCAACTCAAACTTACAAATTCTTTCACAATTCAACTCACCATGACCCACTGATCATTTCCCACCCCTCACTTGTCCCTGAAACCACCACAATCAAAAACACGATTTCAACACCCCCTTGACCTGAGCTTCTGCAAACTTCCTCTGGAGGCCATATAAACTCCAGCTAAGTGTCAAAAGCTTCTGAGGAGAATCATTAGAGCTTGTTTGAGGCAAAGAGCTGGCCAGAAAGTCCCTGTTTCGAAAGCTCAAGCTCAGGTAGCCATGGCATTTATTTTTCCAGAACTCCCATTTTTGGTTTCTAAATGCTTCCTTATGCTTCACTGATTATCATGGTGTGATTTATTTTGAAAATGAGTGAAAAATGGCCATGTATGCTTGTTCTGAAACTTTGCCCGTGAAATGCGTTTTGGGTTGATTCTTGATCTTGAGTGAAAATAAATGATTTTGATTGCTGGATTCTTGTTTAGAGTTGTCTAATGATTGATTCTGGAGAGTTTAGTGGGGTTTCATGGCGTATTGAGGGAGATTGAGTGAGGAGCTTGCCGGAGAAGATGACCGGAACACTGTTCCGGTCATCTGAAAGTTATTAGGGCTTCTGATTAGGGCTTAATAATAATTACGTAGGTTTGAATGTGAGCCGTTCGTTTGCGCGCCAGGTCAACTCCCGCCTCTGTGAATTTGAATCTCAGCCATCAGATTGTTTGACTTTCCCTTTTTCCATTTAAATTCATTTAAATTTTATTTTTTTTCATATTTATTTTGCACGAATTATTAAAAATAGCTAAAATCATTTAAAAATTATGAAAATTTTTGTCAAAGGTTTCATTAATTTTTAAAACCCAAAAATATTTTTATTTTTATTTTTTGCATTAAAAATAATTTTTAAATCATTTAAATGTTTATTTTTAATTGGTTAATGAAAATTAATTAATTAAAAATGCATTTAGGTATTTAAAAATCACAAAAAAATTCACATTGCATTTAGAAACATTTAAAAACATTATCCAACTCTCAAACCAAATTTCTTTTTTGTTATTGATGCCCTTTGATCATTAGCATTGGAATTAAATTCATTTTAAGGCAATATTTTTGTGCAAAGTTTGAAAAATCCCTTCTGCCTAACCCTTGAGAGTTGGGTGATGATTCTTCTTTCATTGCATCCTTCATGGCATGTACTTTGTAGGATAAATTTGGTTTGATTTGATCTTGCATTTTCAATTTGTTTAGCATTTTTCTTGTTGAGGTACCCCAAAACCCTAATAATCTTAGGAAATTCATAACTTACACTAGGTTAAGAGTTGGATCCTCTCCTTTGGGCAGTGAGCTTGTATAGGTTTAGGTTATCTTTGATTACATTTTAAAATTTTTATCATGTCATTTGCTTCTGGTTTTGGAATTTTTGCTTTGCATGATGCATGTAACCCTAATTTGTGCTTTCCTTTGCATCCATTTCTCATTTGCTTCATCCAATGACTTGCCATGACATTTTGTGCATCAACATGATTCATAATACATCTTAGGACATATTAGAATCATGTTTGATCATTGCATCTTTCATTTTCCATGTTATATGTCCTTTGCATTCCATAACTTTTCATGTACATTCATGGTTCAAAGCATGTTTCATCTGCATCCATTGCCTTGTATGATCATTCTCATGTCTTGCCTCATGTTTTTATCATCTCTTAGCATCATTAACATCATGTAAATGCTTCTGACCTTGGTTTGAATCATGACATCTCATCTCATTTACATTGCATTTCATTTCTTTTGCTAACTTTTCAGGTGGTAAGTTGTTTTGAGAAGTGGATTTGCCTTCACTTCTCACAATCTCTTCTCATCTCTCTTGCATCTTTGCTGCATTTTGTATGTGTATTAGAGTGAGCTTGCTCATTCATGTTCATCTCTTACCTTCTTTCTTCAAGCAACTTGTCTTCTTAAGTGAAGCAAGTTGTTTTGCTTCTCTTTGCCTCTTCCACCTTTCATCTGTTTCCTTCCTGGTGGTTTCTCTGAAGATCTTTATCTCTTAAGCCTCATAAACCCTAGGATCTCCAAGTATGATAACAATTAGGGTTTGATTTAGTCCCCCATTAGTTTTACCTTTGTGTCATCTTTGAGTCTTCTCTCCTCATCTCATAATCAGGGACTAAACCCTAAAGGTTTTAAGGCTTGGTGATTAAGTTTATGCCTGTATCCTTCTATTAGGATGGAGTGTATAACTTTAATCCTAAGTGTTAAACCCTTTAATTAATTCATCTAATAATCATCAAGACATCAAGCTTGTAACTTGGGCCTTGCATTAGGGTTCTAATTCTTCCTTAATTGGTTAAGAAGGACTAACCCTAGTGTTAATGGACAAGTCCCCCTCAAGTTGTCTTACAAATCATAAAATCCATTTCTTCATCATATCATTAACTAAAATCCACTTTAATAAAGGTTTTGTTTTGTCATGAGGTTAATCCCTAATCATGGATTAAGTTGAGGAGTCTTTCTCAGCTTAAATGTTCTCATCTATTATCCTTCTATTGGGATGGTGTAATGAGTCCATTAAATCCCTGATTATGGCTTAAACTCATTACTTAACACTAAACAAAAACAACAAAAACATCTAATTAATCACAAGTATGTTAATGATCTTAATCCTACACCATGGTGATTAAGTGAGAGGTGCTTACTTCGTACTTAAGGTATTCTCATTACCCCTAATCAAAGGGAGGATGTGATGAGTTTACTAACCCATTGGTTTAGGCTTAAGCTCATTCTCTTATGACAAACTTTCAAAAGAAATAAAAGATTGAAAACACAAAACAAACAATAATCGTCTCCTCCGGGATTCTTTTCTCACCTTATTCACTCACAAGCGAGAACTTGCTTCTTCCGTCTATTGCAAGACAGTTTGCACCTGATCCAGACAGGTCATACACTTGAGCATAGGCAAGCAAGCAGTTCACAAGTCAATTTATCTTTTAGTCTCTTTGAGTCGAACTACGGTGTTCTGACTTCCTCATTGCACGAGAGGATACGTAGGCATAACTTAACAATTATCGAACAAAAGTCTCTGTATATTCCCCCTCTTCCAGCATCACTCTTTAAGCCTCATAGTCTTGAGCTTCACAATCTTTCCTTGTACTGACACTTCTCTCATGCACTTCACACTTCCCTTACACTGACACTTGCATTCTTTCCAGCTTTGATACACAAATTGCACTGACACTACCCCTTTAAAACACAAATCTTTTAAGCGTGGATCCCGTCGAGTACGACGGACAATCTGGGTGCTAATACCTTCCCAGGTTGTAACCAACCCCCTTTCTCAGTCTCTCTGGTTCGCGACCGTCTTATCCATATCTTTTCTTAGGTTTATGCAGCATTACCTTTCCTTCGAGATAAAAATGCCTAGCTGGCGACCCTTTTCTTTCTGAGTTCACCCTTGTGTGTTCTCATCCCTCTCGCCGACCGTTCGCGTCTGTACCCCATTTGACTTAGCCTCATTTGGTGGGAGCGACAGTCAGAACACCGTAGTTCAACTCAAAGAGACTGAAAGATAAATTGACTGATGAACTGCTTACTTGTCTATGCTCAAGTGTAAGACCTGTCTGGCTCAGGTGCAAACTGTCTTGCATTAGACGGAAGAAGCAAGTTCTCGTTTATGAGTGAATGAGGTGAGAAAAGAATCCTGAAGGAGACGATTATTGTTTATTTTTGGTGTTTTCAGTCTTTTATTGCTTTTTGGAGTTTGTCATAAGAAAAGGAGCTTAAGCCTAAATCAAGGGTTAGTAAACTTATCACATCCTCCCTCTGATTAGGGGTGATAAGAATACCTTAAGTATGAAGTAAGCACCTCACACTTAATCACCATGATGTATGATTAAGATCATTAACCTACTTGCAATTATTTAGATGTTTTTGGTATTTTTGTTTAGTGTTAAGTAATGAGTTTAAGCTATAGTCAAGGATTTAATGGACTCATTACACCATCCTTAAAGAAGGATAATAGATGAGAACATTTAAGCTGAGGAAGATACCTCAACTTAATCCATGATTAGTGATTAACCTCATGACAAAACAAAACCTTTATTAAAGTGGATTTTAGTTAATGGCAAGATTAAGAAGTGAATTTTATGGTTTGTAAGACAACTTGAGGGGGACTTGTCCATTAACACTAGGGTTAGTCATTCTTAACCAATTAAGGAAGAATTAGAACCCTAATGCAAGGCCCAAGTTACAAGCTTGATGTCTTAGTGATTATTAAGTGGATTGATTAAAGGATTTAAACACATTAAGGATTTAACACTTAGGATTAAAGTTATATACTCCATCCTAATAGAAGGATACAGGTATAACCCTAATCACAAAGCCTTAAAACCTTTAAGGTTTAGTCCTTGATTAAGAGATGAGAAGAGAAGACACAAAGATGACACAAAGGTAGAAACTAATGGGGGACTAATCAAACCCTAATTATGATCATGCTTGGGTATTCCTAGGGTTTATGAAGCTTGCAAGAAGATCTTCAAGGGAAAAGCCGCCATGGAAGAAGCTGGATGAAGGAAAGAGAATCAGAAGGAAGCAAGACAACTTACTTCACTTAAGAAGATAAGTTGCTTGAAGAAGGAAATAGAGGAAGGAGCATGAATGAGCAAGCTCACTCTAATTCACAAGTAAAATGCAGCAATGATGCATAAGAGAGATGAGAAAAGATTATGAGAAGTGAAGGCAAATTCACTTCTCAAACACTTACCACCTGAAAAGTTAGCAAAACGAAATGAAATGAAATGAAAATGAGATGAAATGCAAAGATGAAAACCAAAGTCAGAAACATATTCATGATGCAAATGATGTTATGAGATGGTATGAAAGCATGCCAAGTGATATGAATGTTCATACAAGAGATGGGAATACAAATGAAGCATATAAGAAGCATGAAAGTTCATGAATGCATATGACATGAAATGAAAGTAAAAGCATGGCAAATGGATGATGTAATGATCAAACATGATTTAAATATGTCCTAAGATGTCTTATATGTCATGTGGATGCACAAAATGCCATGGAAAGTTCATTTATGCAAGCATATGGAGGATGAATGCAAATGAAGGCAAAAATTAGGGTTCAGGAAATCAATGGCTCACATTCAAACTCACCTAAACCCTAACCCTAATTAAATCACTTTCAGATGACCAGAACAGTGGTTCCGGTCATCTTCTCCGGCGAGCACAAAACCTAACTTCTTCTCTAGGCAAAATCAAGAGCTCTAAAGCTCCAGATCACATCTCCTAATCACCCTGAACACGAATCAAGCATCAAAACAAATTTCTACAACCTATAACTCAAGATATGGATCAAAACATAAAATCTGGAAAAGTTTCAGAGCTTCGATACAGGCTTATTTCTTAACCATTTCAAAAAGTAAAAGCATCAGAATGATCAGCAAAGCATATGGAACAATCTAGGAACTTAAAAACTCATTTCTGGAAAAAAAGTTCTTGGTGATACCTGAACTGGAGCTTTCACCTTTGGAGCTTTCTGACCAGTTCTTTGCTTCAAATCACCCCCAATGATCCCCCTGAAGAGTTTGCAAAGCTTGGTTGGAGTTTATATGGCCTCTATGTGAAGTTCAGTGGAGCTCATGTCAAGGGAAATGAAAATCGTGTTTTTGATTTGGGGGCTTTCAAGGCAAAATGAAGGGTGGGAAATGATCAGTGGTGAATGTGGAGATGAATGGTGGAAAAAGTTTTGAGTTTTGATGACTGAGCTATGAGTTTCGAAGAGGACAAGTTTGAGGCCAATTTTTGAGAACTGAGTGTGTGTGATGATCTGAGTTCCAAGAAGTTATGAAATGTAACCCTTTAGGCATGTATGTGAAGCTGTGATTGGTCAGAAGAGTTGTTGTGGAACAGTTTGATTGGCATGGCTCAAATTGCATAAAGTCAAGAAAGTTGGAAGTAGAAGCATGGGCTCATGGCAGGCTAGCTGTGAAGCATGGCTCGAGTCAGCTGGCTTTAGGGATGTCCATGGAGACTGATTTGATGAGCTGGCACAAGTGGATGGAGAGTTTTGGGGCATTTTGCAATTTGTGAAGGTTTTGGCCCCTTTGAGAATTCTTGATGATCAAGGCATGACAATGAGTGATTCTTTGGGCAACTCTGAGTTTTAGGTCATGTATCATGTTTGTGTAATGCTTAGAAGTTAATTAGGGGTCACAAATTGGCTTGGTATGAGCTTTTGCAAATTTCCCTCTTTGGTGCATAAGTGAAAATTTAGTGATTTTTCCCAACTTTGCAAGGCCATAACTTGAGTTCTAGGATGAATTAGATCAAGTTCTTGTACTTTTTGAAAAGGGAATGATCCAATCTAAAACTTTCATGACCAAGAATTTTTCATTTGAAGCATTTTTGGTTGAGAAAGAGGAGGTTGATAAACTTTCCCAAAATGGCAATTTTGCATCACAAGTCACTTTCCCAAAATGGCAACTTTGCAAATGGCTTGAAATTCTTCAATTTTGTGAACTTCTAACCTCTTCTAGGATTAAATAAAGATCATGTACACCTACAATGATGGAGAAGACCCTTTGGTTGGATGATTGGGGGCCTCAGATGCCCTGATTTTGCACTGACTTGCTCAAGAAGTCATCTATTAATCAGATGCCTTCCCCATTGAATTTCTTCATGAAAATTGGTGTGTAGGATCCTTATAACATATAGAGACCAATAGAAACAAGAATGACCAAAAAATTGGAGTTATGGCCTCTGAAACCAAAACCCTAATTTTAGGTCATCTGTGCAGTTAAGCTTGGCTCTGCTTCCATGCCTTTCTCAGTTCTTGTGATTTTCTGACTTCCTGGATCTTGGGAGGATATAATATGATACTTAAACATACATGGACCCTATTGAGATGATTGAAGACCTTTGGAGTGGCTCAGATGACCCTTGGTTTGCTCAGATCACAAACCCTAGATGCAGATGAATTTGAGCCAATGCAGTGAAGCAAAAATGCAATATGATGTGATATGATTGAACTTAATAAAATGAAGAGATCAAAAGCCATGGTGAAATGAGTGAGGGAAAATTTGGGGTGTTTACAGCTGCCCCTATTCAAGCATGAGTTAGCTGTGAAGGATGTAAGCGACGACTTATCATACAAACAAGATAACTTGTGGTTGAATACCAAAGACAGTCCGAAATTTGCACTCACTGGGTGAAGAAGAAAAGGGATATAAATTGTGAAAAGAAGTAGAGTATGATTATAAAGTACGGGCGACGGAGGACGACCGCCGAGCAGAGGATGACTGCCGAGCAGAGGACGACTGCTGGGGATAAAGCAATGACAGGGACGGCCGACATGCTGGGAAGATGGAGGTATCATAATGGGGACGGCCATCAGGTTCATAAAGTAAAGGGTAAACAACGATGGGGGATGGCCACCGGGTTAATAAAATAAATGAAATCAAAGGTGAAGGACGATCAAATAGCAGGGGACGGCTGCTCTGTTGGGGAGAAGGATGAGGGACGGTCATCCAAGGTGAAGGACGATCACCTGGAAGGGTACGGCTGCCGAAAGTATCACGACATAGGACGAATGTCGGATAGAAAAGGTCGACGATGGGGATGGCCATCGGATAAGCATGATGACGGACGATCATCAAGAGGTGAAGGACGATCACCTAGCAGGGTACCGCTGCTCTCGGGGTTTATCATGACATAGGACGAACGTCAGATAACAAGGTCAACGATGGGGACGGCCACCAGATAAAATGATGAAGGACGATCATCAAGAGGTGAAGGACGATCACCTAGCAGGGGACGGCTGCTAAAATATCATGACATAGGACAAATGTCGGATAGGAAAGGGTTCCAATAATGGAGACTCCGCTGGGGGAATGATGAAGGACGATCATCAAAAAGGTGAAGGAGGATCACCTGGCAGGGTACGGCTGCCGAAAGTATCATGACATAGGACGAATGTCAGATAGGAGAAAAGTCGTTCTACTGAGGAATGATAAACACGGACGAGTGTCTACATTCAAGAAATGAAAGGTATAAGTGTTTGACACTATGTATAGATTAAAGATGCGGACGAGCATCCTTAAGACTATGATACGGACAAGTATCAGTAGAAACAAACTCTGACGCATGTTTAGAGATGATGATACGGACGAGTACCAACTGGTTAACAAAGAACACAGACGAGTGTTGAATCTGGGAAAAGATAAGTGGTGTATACAAGATACAGACGAGTATCTTTATGGGTGAAAAATAAGCATGAGTGAGACCCAGATGAGTGTTCATTTTGCTGGGGAGAGTATGACATGGGCGAGTACCATAAGAGAAAGTGTGTAAGTTATGAACTTATTGTCGCTCCCGATAAATGAAGCTAGGTCAAATAAGGGTACAGACGCGAACGGTCGGCGAAGGGAACAATGAGAACACACAGCAGTGAACTCACTGGAGATGAATAGAGTCGCCAGCTAGGCATTTTTATCCCGGAGGAAAGGCAATGCTGCATAGACCTAGAAAGATATGGATAAGACGGTCGCGAACCAGAGAGACTGAGAAAGGGGGTTGGTTACAACCTGGGAAGGTATTAGCACCCAGATTGTCCGCCGTATTCGACGGGATCCACGCTTAAAAGATTTGTGTTTTAAAGGGGTAGTGTCAGTGCAATCTGTGTATAAAGTAGCTGGAAAAGAATGTACAGGTGTCAGTGCAAAAGAAAGGTGAAGTGCAGTATGTACAGTGTCAGTGTAAGAACAGAGTGAAATGCTCAAGATCATGAGGCTAAAGAATAAGGCTAGAAAGAGGGGGAATATACAGAGACTTTTGTTCGATAACTGTCAAGTTATGCCTACGTATCCTCTCGTGCAATGAGGAAGTCAGAACACCGTAGTTCGACCCAAAGAGACTGAAAGATGAATTGACTTGTGAACTGCTTACTTGCCTATGCTCAAGTGTATGATCTGTCTGGCACAGATGCAAACTGTCTTGCATTAGACGGAAGAAGCAAGTTCTCGTTTGTGAGTGAAGATGATGAGAAAAGAATCCCGAAGGAGACGATTATTGTTTGTTTTTGTATTTTCAGTCTTTTATTGCTTTTGAAAGTTTGTCATAAGATGATGAGCTTAAGCCTAAACCAATGGGTTAGTAAACTCATCACATCTTCCCTCTGATTAGGGGTAATGAGAGTACCTTAAATGTGAAGTCAGATTCTCACACTTAATCGCCTTTGGTGTAGGATTAAGATCATTAACCTACTTGTGATTATTTAGATGTTTTTGGTGTTTTTGTTTAGTGTTGAGTAATGAGGTTAAGCCATAATCAGGGATTAAACAGACTCATTACACCATCCTAATAGAAGGATAATAGATGAGAATGTTTAAGCTGAGGAAAGCTCCTCAACTTAATCCATGATTAGGGATTAAACTCATGACAAAACAAGCCTTTATTAAGTGGATTTTAGATTAATGGTATGATGATGAAGTGACTTTTATGGTTTGTAAGACAACTTGAGGGGGACTTGTCCATTAACACTAGGGTTAGTCCTTCTTAACCAATTAAGGAAGAATTAGAACCCTAATGCAAGGCCCAAGTTACAAGTATGATGTCTTGATGATTATTAAGTGAATTGATTAAGAGATTTAAACACATTAAGGATTTAACACTTAGGATTAAAGTTATTCACTCCATCCTAAGAGAAGGATGCAGGCATAAGCTTAATCACAAAGCCTTAAAGCCTTTAGGGTTTAGTCCCTGATTATGAGATGAGAGGAGAAGACTCAAAAGAGACACAAAGGTAAAACTAAGAGGGGAGACTAATCAAAACCCTAATCATTGTCATGCTTGGTTGTTCCTAAGGTTTGTGAGGTTTTCAAGAGAAGTCTTCAATGGAACCACCAGGAAGCAGATGAACAGGATCAAGAGAAGCAAAGTGACTTGCTTCATTCAAGAAGTCAAGTCACTTTAAGAAAGAAAGTGAGAAGAAGAAGAATGAGCAAGCTCAATCTCAAACACAAACAAAAATGCAGCAATGGATGCAAGAGAGATGAAAAGAAAAGTTATGAGAAGTGAAGGCAAATTCACCTCTCAACATTACTTACCACCTGAAATGTTAGAAAAGAAATGCAATGCAAAGCCAAATGAGATAAGATGACATGATGAGAACAAAACCAGAAGCATGTTGATGATGATAATGATGCTATGAAGTGATACAAACATGAGGCAGCATATGGAAATGTTCATACAAGATCATGGATGCAAATGATGCAAGTTAAGGAACATGAACTTACATGAAAAGTTATGAAGCATACATGGCATACAACATGGCAAACACATGATGCAATGATCAAACATGCTTTCTATATGTCTTAAGATGTCAAATGAATCAAATGGATGCTTGAAATGTCATGGCAAGTCATGTTATGCAAGAGAATGCAAGAAGGATGCAAATGGAAGCTCAAATTAGGGTTTATGAATCAAACAACAAACAAAAACCAAAAACAGAAGCAAACCCTAAGATAAAAAATGGAAAATGCCACCCAAAGAAACCCTAAACCTATACTAAACCAATGCCCAAAGGGGAGATCTCAACTCTTAACCAATCTCAAGTTATGATTTTTACAAGTTATTAGGGTTTTTAGGGCTCCTAAACAAAAGAAATGCCAAACAAATTGAAAAATGCAAGATCAAATCATGGCCATTTTATCTCAAAAACTACATGCTAAACTCAAAATAATGCAAAAAGAAACAATGTCCAACTCTTCCTAGATAGGCAAAAATGATTTTTTGAACTTATGATCAAAATAATGCACAAAAAAATGATTTAATTCAATGGAAAATCCTCAAAATGCATCAAGATCCAAAAAGAAATTTGGTTTGAAGGTTGGACAATGTTCCTAAATGTCTTAGAACATTTCATGAATTTTTGGTGATTTTTAGATACCTAAAAGTATTTTTAATTAATTAATTTCCATTAATCAATTAAAAATAATCTTTTAAATATTTAAAAATACTTTTTTAATGATAAAAAATAAAATGAAATTATTTTTGTGTCATGAAAAATAATAAAACTTCAGGGAAAAAGTTTCATAATTTTTTAAGACTTTTTACTATTTTAAATTAATTGTGCAAATTAAATGGAAAAGAAATGAAATTAAAATAAACAAAATGAAAGGTAATCAGAAGGGAGGGCCAGGATTGAGTCTGAGTTTGAATATGTTGATCACGCGCGCTATCCAAGGGTCCAGGTTGTCTCTGGGTTAATTAATTTAATTATGAATTAATTAAACTAATGAAAAGAATTAGGGCTAATCAAACGAATCTGGGCCTTTCACTCACGCGCGAAGTCAACCAGTCAAAGGCAATCCACGGTCCAAATTCAAACTAGAGTTAATGACAGGATTAGGGCACAAATCACTTTCAGGCTGCCGGAGAAGACTTCCGGTCGTCTTCTCCGGCCAGCATCTCCCCTGAAAATCCTCAAAACTCTAAAAACCTAACTAAAATGAAATCTAAGAATTGGGAAATGATCCCCACTCACTCACGAACCAAAACCCCTAATCAAAGCAAATTTATACTTCCTAACAAGGCTGAATCGAAGCAAGAAAGAATTAGGGCACGCAAGTTTCAGAGAGCAATTAAACTCTCATTTCAACACCATTTGCAAAACCAAAGACATATTCATGATCAGGAAGACACAAAGAACAAGTTTAGAACAAAAGAAATGATTTCTGGAAAAATATTTCTTGAGCTACCTGAGATTCGAAGCTTTCACTCTGATGACTTTCTGGCCACTTCTCTTGGTGAAATCCACTCCTTATGACCTCCTGATGATGCTTGAATGCTTGGGAGAAATTTATGTTGGCTGGATGAAGAGTTTGATCAGTTTCTGCTCCAAGCTCAGTTGAGAATGTCAATGGTGATTCAGGCAGCTTCAGGCCAAGGTGAGAGGTTCTTTGTGGTCAGGGTGATGAATAAAGAAGGTCTATGGAGTTTGTTTTGATGTTTGTGAGCTGTGGTGAGAGTTTCGAAAGAAACTGCAACTTGGGGTGAAAATGGTGAAGTGAGGTTACAGCTTGTTTCAGGCCTGGTTCTTGGTTGCTTTGAGCTCAATGAAGCATGGTGAGTTGAGGTGTGAAAATAGTTTGGATGTTTGATGGCTGGGCAGAGAGATTCGAAGCTATTTGCAAAATGGTGTGTTTTGGTGTATATCTTGCTTGAGAGAGTTTCAGCCTTGCCTCTTGTTATATTTTGCTTGCCAAAGGATATTGTATTTTAATCCTATAGGTCAGATGATGTGACCTGGCCTATAGTGATTGGTAAGTTTGCTTTTGCTCAAAGTCCACCTTTTGTGTAAGAGAAGTATGGCTCATGATCTAGGCTAGTACAAGGCATGGTTCTGGTGCAGCATGGTGTGTGTGTGATGTTGGGAAGGTCCAGCAGCCAATGCATCAAGTGGAGAGAAGCATCATGATGGTTTTGCAAGTTGTCACCTTTTTGAACTTCATGAAAAAAAGTCTTGTTACATGAACCATGAACATGTGATTTTGGTTCAATTCTGATTTTTTAGGACATGTAGAATGTTTATGTCATGGTTTGAAATGAATTAGAGGTTACAAAAGGCAATGGTTCATGGTTTTGCAAAATTCACATTTGAAGCATGCCTTAAAAATCAATGATTTTAGCCAACTTTGTCACACTATAACTTTTGATCCAAGAAGAGTTTGATCATGTTCTTGTACTTTTTGGAAAGGGAAAAATGTAATCTACAACTTTCATGACCAAAGTTTTTCCATTTGAAGCATTTTTGGATCAAGAATCAAGGCTTGAAAAATGACCTAAAATGAAGCATTCTTGAAAAGTCAACTATGCCCCAAAAGTCAACATTTGCAAAACTTCCAAATTCTTGATTTTTATGAACTTCAACCTTCTTCCATGATCAAATAAAGATCATATACACTCAAAATGATGAAGATCACCCATTGGTTGGGTCATTGGGGGCCTCAGATGCCCTGATTTTGCACTAACTTGTCCAGAAAGTCAACCCTTGATCAGATGACTTCCCCATGGAATTTCTTCATGAAAATTGATATGCATACTCCCTATACCATATAGAGACCAATGGAAACAAGAATGACCAAAAAAAATTGGAGTTATGGCCTCTGAAACCAAAACCCTAATTTTGGGTCAACTGTGCAGTCAAGCCTGGCTCTGCTTCCATACCAATCCCAGTTCTTGTGATTCTTTTGCATTTTGACCTTGAGAGGATGTAATATGATAGATGAACACACATGGGTCCCTTTGAAGTGATTGGTGGCCTTTGGAGTGGCTCAAGGGGCTCTTGGATTGCTCAGATCACAAACCCTAGGTGCAGATGACTTAGAACCAATGTAGTGACTCAAAATTGAGATATGAGATGATATGATTGTGTTTATGCATATGAAATGATCACAAGCCATGGTGAGATGGGTGAGGGCAAATTTGGGGTGTTTACACTTATGAGTGTAAAAGATATTCTGAAGATCTGTGGAGGTAAGACGACACAGACGGGTGTCGGAAGAAGTGTATTATAAACAAGTGTTTGATTTACAATGAGTGTTTAGGTAACCATGCTGGGGAATGGTGACACGGACGGGTGTCGAAGGAGTGTATATATATGTATCTGTCTATAGAGAACGTTCAGGCGACTTTACTGGGGAATGATGACACGGACGAGTGCCAAAAGGAGCATGTATCTGTATTTTGAGAGTGCAAAGGGGGTACTCTGGCTTTCTGCGGGGACTGTGAGTCTCCGTATATACTGCAGATGAAATGTTGGTATATACAGGTATTTGATTCAAAACATGGCTTGCGACTATGCAGTATGTTTGATTTTTGCCATAATGCTCCGTATTAGACGGAATGCTACGCTCTGAGGGGAAATATGATGCGAATGCTATGATTATGCAAAAGATACCGATCTGGGATTCAGATCCCGTTGCAGTGAAGATCTCTGGTTGGTCTTGCTGAAGGAAATATCCCAGTTGGGCATGAGATCATTGGTAGATCTGATATATGATTCTGCTTGGAGAAGTAAGTCACTGATAGACTTATCCTTGGTGATGAGGAGCCCAACTGGGGCTGTGGAAGCTTTCGTCACTTTGTTGTGAGATCCTCAGAAATTGCTCTTCCGGATAGAGGCTGGAGCTTTGTGGGGAGATGGTTCCCTGTCTACCACTTGGCTGGGGAGGAATGATCACTGAACGATCTTCCTAGAGATTTCTGGGGGGATCCTGCTGAGGATGATGTACTTAGTTGGGGAAATGAGCCCCTCCTATTATTTCTTTTGAAGAAAGTGTTGGAGAAATGATTCCTAGCAGCTCTGATGGGGAGGGGGCATCTCTGATGTTGTTTGGAAGAAATGCTGAGGAAATAATGATTTGGCAGCTTGCTGGGGAGAAGCTTCCATGCCCCATGTCGCACTTTGAATACCTGCAATCCTGTTATGACAAAAAAACGTACAAGTACCCCGAGGTATCCCTTACCGGATTCCATCATAGGAGTTTAGGCACTCCCGAGGTATCCCCCTTGTTTTAAAGCTCAATGAAAATGAATTGAGTTCACTTGCTGAATGCACCCCCTGGCCTGATTTCTCTATTTTAGTTCTTTTTATTTTAAGTTTTATTTTCAATTTTTAAAAATATAATTAGGTCTCCAAAAATTACAAAAAAATTCAGGATTGATTCTTTTAGTTTTCTCTAATTTTTGGTATTTTTATTTTTCATTTTTTTTAATTACCACGTGGAAATTAATTGTCTTTTAATTAATTGTATTTTATTTCATTTTTGAAGCATGCTGACTTGTTCATTTTCCATCTTGATCATTATTTTGAATTTTTAGGTGATTCTTTTTGCTCTGGATTCATGATGAGATGTAGTTTATTGGCGATTTTTGTTCTGATTTTTAGAATTTTGTTTAATTAAATTTGGTCTCTAACTTGTGCATGAAGCTTTCTAACCCTAATCCATGTTTGAACTTTTATTTGAATGGTTAAGCTTCTGATTTTGATCCCCTCCTTTTGGCATGTTGATATGGTATGATTGAAGATCATTTGTGCAAGTTTGTGGAATTTTTGGATGCTTACTTGAATTGATCTGAATTTGTGTTCCTTACTTGTTCCCTTTTGCTTCCTTTGGGTCATATGGTCACTCTTTAAGGTAGAAGGGCACTTGTGCCAACTTCTTTAGCTTGTTTAGAGCCTTATTAGGATATTGGTATCCCTCTGGTCTTGAGTTGGTGTTTGTACCTTTGAAATTTTTTTGATTTGTTTGCTTTTGAAATCTTTTCATTCTTATGTATGCTCACTTCACTTCTCTTGTTTCTTTGCTTCCCATGATGTAAATTCTTGAGTATGCACTTCTTCTCTTCATCTCATTTGGTCCTTAGACACTTTCTTAACATGTTAGGATTCTGGTTTGGCACTTTGTGATGTTGCTTTGACTATCTTGCTTTGTATTCTCTCATGTTCACTTTGTTTTGTCATAGTGATTCCTAATGCTTCATGTTGAGTTGTGTGGTTCTCTTCTCATTCTTGTGCTTTGAGTTTGTATTTGGCATTTGTGTTTATGACTTCACTTCTGATTGTGTGAATTTGTTTTGATATTATGTTCATTTTGTGTTTCATTTATGTTTGTGTCACTAACCATTTCAGGGGCTTTGGTAAGTGAGAGGTGTGGATGTGATTCCCACATCTCCAATTCTTATCTATTCTCCCTTCTTCATTAATATTATTCTTGTGATTGTTGGGCTTAGGCCTTACTTCCTCCTTCTTCTATTCTTCTTTCTTCCCTTTCTTTTTCCTTTCTTCTCCTCCTTTAGGATAGCAAACCTCACTAACCTAGGATTTTCTATGCATGATAACAATTAGGATTCATTAGTCCCCCATTAGATTTTACGTTTGAGATCCTTTTGGTGCTCTCTCCTCTCATCTTCAAACTTAACTTTAAGTCACTTTAAATAATGACGAGTCTTCTCATGTGACACGAGACTTTGCTATGAGATACTTGCACACGTTCCGTTTCGGTGCGAGGTGTAGGATATCCCTCGTGGTGGATAGGTCTTAGCATGAGATTACTTCACAAAGAAAATATAAAAACAGTTCTTAACCAAAAATCCCAAAAAACACTTAATAAATGCCAGTAGGTCAGTGTGGTTAAGTGAGGTTACAGCTTGTTTCAGGCCTGGTTCTTGGTTGCTTTGAGCTCAATGAAGCATGGTGAGTTGAGGTGTGAAAATAGTTTGGATGTTTGATGGCTGGGCAGAGAGATTCGAAGCTATTTGCAAAATGGTGTGTTTTGGTGTATATGTTGCTTGAGAGAGTTTCAGCCTTGCCTCTTGTTATATTTTGCTTGCCAAAGGATATTGTATTTTAATCCTATAGGTCAGATGATGTGACCTGGCCTATAGTGATTGGTAAGTTTGCTTTTGCTCAAAGTCCACCTTTTGTGTAAGAGAAGTATGGCTCATGATCTAGGCTAGTACAAGGCATGGTTCTGGTGCAACATGGTGTGTGTGTGATGTTGGGAAGGTCCAGCAGCCAATGCATCAAGTGGAGAGAAGCATCATGATGGTTTTGCAAGTTGTCACCTTTTTGAACTTCATGAAAAAAAGTCTTGTTACATGAACCATGAACATGTGATTTTGGTTCAATTCTGATTTTTTAGGACATGTAGAATGTTTATGTCATGGTTTGAAATGAATTAGAGGTTACAAAAGGCAATGGTTCATGGTTTTGCAAAATTCACATTTGAAGCATGCCTTAAAAATCAATGATTTTAGCCAACTTTGTCACACTATAACTTTTGATCCAAGAAGAGTTTGATCATGTTCTTGTACTTTTTGGAAAGGGAAAAATGTAATCTACAACTTTCATGACCAAAGTTTTTCCATTTGAAGCATTTTTGGATCAAGAATCAAGGCTTGAAAAATGACCTAAAATGAAGCATTCTTGAAAAGTCAACTATGCCCCAAAAGTCAACATTTGCAAAACTTCCAAATTCTTGATTTTTATGAACTTCAACCTTCTTCCATGATCAAATAAAGATCATATACACTCAAAATGATGAAGATCACCCATTGGTTGGGTCATTGGGGGCCTCAGATGCCCTGATTTTGCACTGACTTGTCCAGAAAGTCAACCCTTGATCAGATGACTTCCCCATGGAATTTCTTCATGAAAATTGATATGCATACTCCCTATACCATATAGAGACCAATGGAAACAAGAATGACCAAAAAAAATTGGAGTTATGGCCTCTGAAACCAAAACCCTAATTTTGGGTCAACTGTGCAGTCAAGCCTGGCTCTGCTTCCATACCAATCCCAGTTCTTGTGATTCTTTTGCATTTTGACCTTGAGAGGATGTAATATGATAGATGAACACACATGGGTCCCTTTGAAGTGATTGGTGGCCTTTGGAGTGGCTCAAGGGGCTCTTGGATTGCTCAGATCACAAACCCTAGGTGCAGATGACTTAGAACCAATGCAGTGACTCAAAATTGAGATATGAGATGATATGATTGTGTTTATGCATATGAAATGATCACAAGCCATGGTGAGATGGGTGAGGGCAAATTTGGGGTGTTTACAGCTGCCCCTATTCAAACATGAGTTAGCTGTGCAGGATGTAAGCAACGGCTTAACAGGCAAACAAGATAACTTGTGGTTGAATACCAAAGACAGTCCAAAATTTGCACTCACAGAATGAAGAAGAAAAAGGGATATAGATTGTAAAAGGAAAATAAAGTATAGTACAAAGCGAGAAACAACGCAATGACGGGGACGGCCGACATGCTGGGGATAAAAGGTAAAGCCAAGACGGGGACGGCCGACTAGCTGGGGAAAATCAAATTATGATGGGGACGGCCATCAGGATAAAGCTGTACAATTTTCTGGGAGTTAATGAAACATGACGGGGACGGCCATCAAGTTCATAAAGCAAGGTAACCGACGATGGGGACGGCCATCGGGCTAACAGAAAAGGAAAAGGGACCACGACGGGGACGGCCATCAAAGGTGAAGGACGATCACCTAGCAGGGGACGGCTGCTCTGTTGGGTAATAAAAGAAATATGATGGGGACGGCCATCAAAGGTGGAGGACGACCACCTGGCAGGGTACGGCTGCCGAAAATATCAACGATGGGGACGGCCACCGGATAGAAAAGGTCAACGATGGGGACGGCCATCGGACGAGCATGATGGAGGACGACCATCAAGAAGTGGAGGACGACCACTCAGCAGGGTACGGCTGCTCTCGAGGTTTCTCATGACATAGGACGAATGCCAGATAACCAAAATCAACAATGGGGACGGCCATTGGATAAAATGATGAAGGACGATCATCAAAAGGTGGAGGACGACCACCTAGCAGGGGACGGCTGCTAAAATCAACGATGGGGACGGCCATCGGATGAGCATGATGGAGGACGACCATCAAGAAGTGGAGGACGACCACTCAGCAGGGTACGGCTGCTCTCAGGTTTATCATGACACAGGACGAGTGTCAGATAAAAAGGAAAATTTGTTTGCGATCTACTGGGGAATAGTAAACACGGACGAGTGTTCACATCCAAGAAACAAAGGGTATGAGTGTTTAGATGTTGTGTATAGATTAAAGATGCGGACGAGCATCCCTAAGACTACGATACGGGCGAGTATCAGGTAGAAACAAACTGACACATGTTCAGAGATGATGATACGGACGAGTATCAACTGGTTAACAGAGAACACGGACGAGTGTTGAATCTGAAAGAACTCTTCTGGGGATAGTAGATACAGACGAGTATCTATATTCAAGAAGACACAAGTGTTTGCCACAGTGTATGGATTAAAGATGTGGACGAACATCCTTAAGACTATGATACGGACGAGTATCATGTAGAAACAAACGCTTGACGCATGTTCTGAGATGATGGTACGGACGAGTACCAACGGGTTAACAAAGAACAAGGACTAGTGTTGAATCTGTGGGTATATAACTGGTATATACAAGATACGGACGAGTATCTGTATGAGAGCGAGTGGTGTATAGACGGGTATTTAACTGCTGGGGAGGGTGACACGGACGAGTGTCAAAAGGAGAAGAGTATAGTATGAACAAAAATTTGATATACAAAGTGTAGGTGACTGCGCTGGGGAT